>CM066032.1:1296649276-1297249276 GCA_033557465.1 Ichthyophis bannanicus | reverse complement strand
CCCCCTACACCACAAGGGTGGCTTGGGTGGAATTTATGCCACTGCCTTGGAGGATCTCCATGCCCTGATGGGCCAGTAGCCCTCATAATCCCCTTTTTCCTGCACTAACGCAGGGCTAAAATATAGAAAAGACCAAAGCCCCACCCCTCTAGGCCCTTCCTCTTACATTGAGAAACCCGAGAACTGTCCCCATCCTCTACCTCTTACTAATCCTCTGGGATTCTGACTCACCCAAGTAGGGTTGCCATCTGGCTTGATCCAGTCCTGGGTTTACCCCATTGCATGCAGGGACTTGTAGATTGCCATTTCCTATGGAGTGCAATGAAGAAATCAGAACTAAATATCCTTGTATGTAAACCCAGGACTAAATCAAGCTTGTCGGGCACATCTGGAGCTAGTTGGCAACCCTACATCCAAGTAGTCTTGGGAATGTGGAGCTCTCTCTACCAAAATGGCTGACATTCACTCCTTGCAGTAGTACAATGAGGGATCAAGCTATCAAAAGAGCCTGACCCCTCGTAGTGCTGTGAGACTATCGCTAGGGTTGGCAGCAGTTATTTTAGTAGAGGCAGCCATCAGGGCAGGAGTGAGTGAGGATTGTTCCTGTCTCCCACATTCCTAGACCTCTCTAGGTGAGTTGGGAGCCTCCAATTTGGGCCACTATGGCCCTTTAAATAGCAGCCATGACTACATGAAATGCCTCATATTTTCAGCAGCTTTGAAAAAATAACTACACCTCCAGAGGTATAGAGAGCTGTTTTGTGAAAACAAGTCCATGAAGCCTTTTTCATGTGCTTTGTATGATTTTACATCACAGCAGTTCATTAATATCAAATTTAAATCAACTTTTCCACAAGCAGACTTCATACAAAAAATTATAATTGCAAAGTGTGCATTGGCAGAATGACTTCACAAAAGTGTGCTTCACATGAAAAATAACACAAATACCTTAAATACAGCAAATTTTGAGGCCTTCTATAATATTTTCCACGCAAAGCACATTTTTGGGAAGTCACCTCATGCCTTAGTACAAGAGACCTCTGGATATTCCATTCCATTATTCATTTTATATTCCACTTGCTATTCAGTAATTAAATGGTGTATACACATAATACTGTATATCAAACAGTGTATGCTTAATTCAACAATTTCAAGCATGATTAGAGCTTCTAGCTCTATGTGTTTAGATTAAGAGTGATGTATATTGTGAAGCCGTTTATCAACAATATCATCTGTACATGCGGTACTGAGACTAGCCCACTCGCTTGATTGACTTTTTCTCTGGTTTGAAAGAATTTTGTTGGTACTAGACCTGCCTCTCTTGATGTCTTGAAGCCTTGGTGTGCTACTGCCTCTATGGTAGATGGATGCCAGCAGTGTTTAGGCAAGTTTGATTAAAAATGGATGGGAAACCGCACATTAGAGTGGAAAAGTGCTTGCTCCATTGACTTAATGAATATGAATGAAACAAATGGGCCGGCCCCAGAGCTGATTCAAGGTGCTAGCCGCCTTAGACAAACCTTAAGCCGTACACCCTCCCCCTGGCTATCAAAATGTATTGTTTAGCTTTGAATGTCCTGCTCTTTGCTGCCCCCCCAGACGACCGCCTAGTTTTGGTTGAGCCTGTTATGGATCCAAATAATTTGGAAACCAATAACAAACTGAATGGGTGATTGGTCTGAAAACAAATTGTACATATTGCTATCAGCTTCATTTAAATGGCTGAATTATTGTTTAGATCTAACTGCGCAAAGTTTGTGTGGTTAAATTAATGGCAGTCATTTGTGCAGATGGAGCAGTCCATGCAAGTTTAGCCACATGGAGGGTATTTTTAGAAGTAGGCGACTACTCGGAGTGTGAAAGTAGGCGCCTACATAGGTCCAGTTTTAAAGAGACAAATAGATAACCACGTGTCTTTATATAATGCTAGCATATGTGACATAAGGGCACCTGCATTGCAAGTTTAGACATTTACGCATGCCCTAGAGCAGGTCTAAATGCCTATAAATGTGCAGTATGCATGCAGATTACTGTATTTTATAATCTGTTGTGACACTTACATGCTCCATCTGAACTCCAGCCACGTGCATACCTACCAGCAAAGTATGTACCATCATGCCAAAGTGAATACTTTTACGCTAGTTAGTATTTTATAAGAGGTCACGTCACATACACAAGAAAATTGCGGGCCCGATTTTCATTTGAGCGGTGCTATGTGCCGTGTTGGCGCACAGCCCGTCCGCCTGCTGTCCGTCTAACTTGGATTTTCAATGCTGGGGTCATATGTGGCCCTGGCATTGAAAATCCGGTTCTCCCACCACCACCCGGAAGCCGCAGGAGCTAACTGGGTAGCAGCGATTTTCAATGCTACCCACTTAACGCCTGTGCCTGAAAGATAAGCTGAGGAAAAACCTCGCCTATCTTTAAGGCGCAGAGGGCTAAGCCCTTTCTTCCGCCCATGCTGTACCCCAGAACACCCCCCAACACACCCCAATGATAACTGCATAGCATCTGGGCACGTTAGGGACTTATCTGGGTTTTTCCAAAGGCACTACCCATGTAGGTGCCTTTGGAAAATCCTGGATAAGCCATTTACATGGGTAACTAGGACAGTTACCCATGTAAATGCCTTTAAAAATGCTGCCCGACGTTAATAAATTGCCCTTTCTCTCTCTATACCCAGTCTCTTGGTGCACTTATCTCTTCCCATGGCTTTCAGTACCATCTGTATGCTGATGACTCCCAAATCTACCTCTCTACGCCTGAACTCTCTCTGGCAATCCAGACCCGGATCTCTGCCTGCCTTTCTGACATTGCTGCCTGGATGTCTCACCGCCACTTGAAATTGGACATGGCCAAGACTGAACTTCTTATCTTTCCCCCTAAAACTTCCTCTCCTCTTCCTCCTTTCTTAGTCTCTGTGGATAACTCTTTACTCCTTCCTATTTCCTCTGCTCGCAATCTTGGGGTTGTCTTTGACTCCTCTCTCTCCTTCTCCACACACATACATCTGATAGCTAAAACCTGCCGTTTCTTTTTCTATAACATCAGCAAAATCCGCCCTTTCCTTTCTGAACACACTACTGAGACGCTTATCCACTCCTTAATCACCTCCTGTCTTGACTACAGTAACCTACTCCTTGCTGGTCTCCCTTTAAATCATCTCTCTCCCCTTCAATCTGTTCAACACTCTGCTGCGTGGCTAATCTTCCGCCAGCCTCGTCATGGCCATATTAATCCTCTTCTCAGGTCACTTCATTGGCTCCCTATCCGTTTCCACATCCAGTTCAAACTTCTGCTGACCTATAAATGCATTCACTCTGCAGCTCCTCACTACCTTTCTTCTCTTATCTCTCCTTACAACCCCTGTCAGGAACTCCGCTCTTCTAGCAAACTATTTCTGTCTGTGCCCTTCTCTTCTATTGCTAACTCCTGACTTCGTTCCTTTCACCTTGCTGCACCTTACACCTGGAACAAACTACCTGTGTCTGTACACCAGGCACCTTCTCTGACCCTCTTCAACAGGGGCAGCTCAAGGGGGGTGCGGGGCCATGTGCGGAGATTAATTGCGGGACCTTGTTTGCATAAATATTTGCATAATGTTAACATGCGCTTTTAGTAAACATGCCTCTTAATGAGTATCTGAATAAAGAAAGACTAACAGATTTCTACATTACTATATTGCAGTGAAAACCACCAGGCCCATTAGGAAGTATTACAAACACTAATCATTTAGAACCCATAGCAAATCCGCCGTATCATAACAGCACTATCAGGACTCATAAAGTACCAAACCCTACCTATCAAAAGGCAACACTGCAGATATTAAAACCAGTACATCTCAGAAAATACCAATACATCTCACTGGGGGAAAGAGAATAAGTGGGACTGTCAAATAGAAACAATATGAACAGAATACCTCAACTTGGTTACACATGCAGAACATAGGCTGTCACCACACAAAGAACAAGGGATCACAATTTAGAAATAGGAAGATGATAATTAAACTGGGAACCCCAAAAGCCAAACATTAAATGTACAATACTGGAGAAATAAAACTATAAATTAATTTCCGTTTGCACTAAGCAAAAACGCGAAGATGTTAGCAATACACACTTCCCAGACCTGACATTTTCCAGTTAATAAATTCAAAATAAAAAGTAGTTTTCTACCTTCTGTTTGGGATTTTATTTTTCAGTTGCAATTGCTCCAGTCACTTCTGGTTTCTTCATGTCTTCTGCAAGCTATCCATTTGTCCTTTCTTCTCTTTTAGATTTTTTCCATTCTCTCTCTATATCTGATTTAACAAACTGATCCTTCTCCTTTTTCTCTTTCCCACTTTTCTTTCCTTATTCCTTTATCATCCACTCAAATTTCACCTTTCCATTCTCAATCCCCGCTTACTCTCCCAAAACCCGGCCCATCGTAGACTTTTCTTCCCTCCCACACAAAATATCTTTTCCCTTCTCCATTCTCATTCCCCATCCCCAATCCTTTCTAGTCCTCCCCGAAAATCAGCTCCCTTATAGTTCTAGACCCACCCCACATCCGCTTCCTTCTAGTCCCAATCTCCCAAGCCCCCCCATATGCTCTTTTCCAGTTCCAATCCTAGCCCCCTCATCAGCCTATTTCCAGTCCTATTCCAGCCCCCAACAGCCCATTTCCAGTCCTAGCCCCCCATATGCTCTTTTCCAGCTCCAATCCTAGCCCCCTCGTCAGCCCATTTCCAGTCCTATTCCAGCCCCCAACAGCCCATTTCCAATCCTAGCCCCCATATGCTTTTTTACAGTTCTATTCCAGCCCTCCCATTAGCCCATTTCCACTCCAAGCTCCCCCATCAGCCCATTTTCAATCCTAGCCCCCTTGTCAGCCCATTTCCAGCCCTATTCCAGCCCCATCAGCCCATTTCCAGTCCTATTCCAGCCCCATAAGTCCATTTCCAGTCCTAGCCCCCCATATGCTCTTTTCCACTTCCAGTCCAGCCCCCCATCAGCCCATTTCCACTAGAAGCTCCCCATCAGTCAATTTCCAGCCCCCTCATCAGCCCATTTCCAGTCCTAGCCCCCCATTACAGCCCATTTCCAGTTCTAGCCCCCCCCCCACCACCATTACAGCCCATTTGCAGTCCTAGCCCCCCCATCACAGTCCATTTCCAATCGAAGTCCCCCCATCACAGCCCATCCAGTCCTAGCCCCCCATCACAGCCCATTTGCAGTCCTAGCCCCCCCCCCCCCGAACAGCCCCGCGGCCATCTAAGGGACTGCAGAGGGAGCTGGGGAAGCCCGCGCGAGGCTCCGGCTCCCTCTGCACAGCCGCTAGCGTGAGGAGTCTTTGCCTTTAACCTCTCCCAGCATTCGCAGCTTCACAGATACAGCCACTAGCGTGAGGGAAAAGACTCCTCATGCTAGCGGCTGTGCAGAGGGAGCCCGGGCCTCGCGCTGGCTTCCCCGGCTCCCTCTGCAGCTGTCCAGTGTGCATTAATGGTGTTTGCACGGGGCCCTGTGCGAACAACATTATCGCACAGTGGACGGGCTGGCCCTGCTCTTCACATCCAGGCTGAAAACTCACCTCTTCACTGCTGCCTTTGGATCTTGACTCACCTGATCTCCTTTTTTCTTTTCCTTTCCCCCTTGTTTTATCCCTGCCTACACCCTCTGTAGTCTTGACTAGATTGTAAGCTCTGATGAGCAGGGACTGTCTCTTACATGTCTGTACAACGCTCCGTACAACTTCTAGCGCTATACAAATGCTCAGCAGTAGTAGTAGCCTTCTTAGTGCTGAATATCAGGAAAAGTAGTCACATTTGAAAAGTACATCCTGGGCTCAGCAGAACCCCTTTTTTGCCCAACTAAATCTATGCACAAATGGGGGGGAAGGAGGATATTTGTGACCTACGTTTAAGGTAGGACCATGCTGCATACGTACCAGGAAGTGAGAAAAGTGAGGTAATATAAGGCGTTAGTGCAAAGGGGTTTTTTTAACAGCTTCAGATCTCAGGTCGCTTCACTAGCTAAAACCATTCTTACAGCTGAAACTAATGGTCAGCCCAGTCTGTATAATGACAGCAATAAAGCTAAGGCTTGATTTGGCCTGGAAACCAAATTATCATCATTTCCTTATATTTGATCCCTGCTGAAAAATTCTGAGACAACTTAGCCAGGGGCAGATCTGGAGAGTGTATACTACTGCTCAGGAAATTGCCAAGACTTGGGGAAGAAACAGAAAGTCTCAATATCCAATGCTGCCAAAACTAAATTCACTAGAAAAACAGCACCATGCCAACATCTTCTGTTGGACAAAGGCTTCCGCTCTGTAAGCTAAGGGTCACTTTTTCCCATGACGGAAATGTTTGACACTAATTTGAGAGTCTGCATTCAACAGTGCCCAGATGTTGCTGGCTCATAAACTGCTTCAGGCTACATGGGAAGTTTGGAGGTATCTCACCTTTACACTGCCGTGTGACTGTTTCGCAGCAGCTTGTTAAAGGCACACGGGCCGGAGATCTTTGTATTCTAGACCTATAAAATCTTTTCTTCAACTCATAAGTCTACAGGATGTCACACTTCCAAAAAACAATGCATGCCTTTTTATCAAGCAGTGGAACGCAGCCCACGCTGTCTGGTCTACAACTAACATAGCTATATTTATGAGATCATGCAAGCCTGTCAGCTAAAGGCTTATCAGTCATCTGTAATGGTCAATAGCAAGTTCCCATAGGAGCCAGAGCAACCCTCCTTAATAAGAGGATTGTCTATGACTACTTTTGTCTAAAGGTGTTTTAGATTTTGCATTCACATTTCCAAATTCAAGTCCAAGGTGAGCTACCCAAGTTATTTTCCTGCACAGGTTGGCTTGTAATGTTGGTTATACCTGAGCCAAAGGAAGGTTTGGTAACTTGCCCAAGATGGCTCAGTGGGAGAATCAGGATTTGAGCTAGAACTCTACTCAAGCTTACTTTGTTAGTTTGACATCTGGTGAATACTACTTTGTTAGTTTGACAATCTAGTGAATAATTCTTTGTGCAGCAAAATCAGTGGCCTGGGTTCAGCTCCCATCTTAGACAGCTGCTCCTTGGAATGAGGTTAAAGAGGAACTGAAGCAATCCAAGATCAACTCTGGGCAGAATTGCTTTCATGTTTTTTCAAAACATGATTCAAAAATGGGCTGCTTTCCAGAGTGTAGTATACTGTTTCAAGCCGCAAAGTCACTCCACATGTATCATACCCCTTAATTGAAAATAAATTTCAATATACACAAATTCCACTTCGCTCCTGAAAGATTTGGATATGGTCTCAGACTTTTTAGCACTGTTTTCACAACCATCCTGTGAACCAGGACTAGTAGTGCTGATTTGCATCAATGACCAATCCTTTTATATAGGGTTAAAAGTTCTAATTCAATATAATTTCATCTTGAAAGATGCTTCCTATCACCATAGAACTTATCAATGCCAGATCAATAAGAAACAAAATCAACACCCTAGCAGACCACTTGGAAAGACAGCAGACCGACATACTATGTGTCACAGAGACATGGCTCACACCCTCTGACAATGTACTCCTCAACCAACTAGTACCCCTAATCCACACAGCCTTCAGCTGCCCATATACACACAAAAAAGGAGGAAGAGTCCTAATCATAGCAAGAAGCAACTTAAGACTAAAGACCCAAGCCACAAGCTTTATAGGTACTTACACATCTTAAAAGACAGGAGGTGCTCTCAGGTGAAGCTCATTACCCAAATCAGTCATTCACTAAGGACCTGAGATTAATTAAGCTTCAGGTGAACACGGTATATTAAACGTATTCGGTACAGTTTTATTAGTATAAATATCCATAGCAACCCTTAGTAAGTAAAGAACTTAAAGATCTAAACACAAACTTAAAACTAAGATGCAGACAGCAGTCCAGCAGTGACATGGGAGCTTTCCAGTCTTTTGTATTGAGTGTCACATGTATGATTCTCTCCCAGTTGGTGAGAGGTCTTATGTGTGCACTAGGTGCAAGGAACTCTTTGCTCTCAGGCAACAAGTCCGTTCTCTAGAGGCTAGAGTAGCAGACTTCGAAAACATAAGAAAGACAGAGAGGTACATAGACAAGACCTACAGGGATATAGTCCTGAAGTCCCACCACCAGTCTGGCAGCATCCCTGTTGCCATGGAGGAGAGAGGTCACGTGACAGGAGAGCATCACCTTGGTGTGGCAGGAAGTGATCCTGTAACTAGGACCTGTCCTCCAGGTGATGTAAAACCCTCTCGCACCAAGGAAGATTCTCCAGGGCCATGTGCTCATGAGGGAAGGGTTAGGACAGCCGTTATAGTTGGTGATTCGCTCATTAGGCATGTAGATAGCTGGATGGCTGGTGGACGTGAGGATCGCCTGGTAACATGCCTGCCTGGTGCGAAGGTAGCAGATCTCACGCGCCACCTAGATAAGGTCTTAGATAATGCTGGGGAGAAGTCTGCTGTCTTGGTACATGTCGGTACAATAACATAGGAAAATGTGGTAGGGAGGTTCTGGAGGCTAAATTTAGGCTTTTAGGTAGGAAGTTGAAATCCAGAACTTCCAGGGTAGCGTTTTCCGAAATGCTTCCTGTTCCACGCGCAGGATCCAAAAGGCAGGCAGAGCTCTGGAGTCTCAATGCGTGGATGAGACAATGGTGCAGAGATGAGGGTTTTGGATTTGTTAGGAACTGGGGAACATTCTGGGGAAAGGAGGGGCTCTTCCGAAGGGATGGGCTTCACCTTAACCGGGATGGAACCAGGCTGCTGGCATTAACCTTTAAAAAGGAGATAGAGCAGCTTTTAAACTAGATAATAGGGGAAAGCCGACAGTTGCCAAAGAGTAGATGGTTTGAAGGATACTACCAAAAGCATAGAGGTTCCAAAAAAGAGTAAAGTAGCCCAAATGCCCTCGAGTATGGAGCAGACAGAGCTTAAAGATCCCAAATTACCCATGTCTACCAATAGCCAAATTAATGTGAATAAAATACAGTCTTTAAAATGCTTGTATGCAAATGCTAGAAGTCTAAAAAATAAGATGGGAGAGTAAGAATATATAGCACTAAATGAAAGGTTAGATATGATTGCAATATCAGAGACATGGTAGAAGGAGGACAACCAGTGGGACACTGTGATACCTGGGTATAAACTATATCTTAATGATAGAGCTGATCAAATTGGTGGAGGGGTTGCGCTCTATGTTAGAGAGGGCATTGAGTCAGAAAGGATTAAAGTTTTGCAGAAAACAAAATTTGCTGTAGAATCTCTATGGATTGAAATTCCATGTAAAAAGGGGAAGGCGATGGCAGTGGGGGTGTACTATCGACCGCCTGGCCAGAATGAACAAATGGATGATGAAATGCTCAAAGAAATCAAGGAAGCTAACAAAAGTTACAGTGCAGTAATAATAATGGGTGATTTCAATTACCCCAGTATCGACTGGGTCAGTGTCACGGCAGGACATGCTAGGGAGATAAAGTTCCTAGATGAAATAAATGACTGCTTCTTGGAGCAGCTGGTTCATGAACCGACATGAGGGGAAGCCATATTAGACCTAGGCTAATATGGCTACCATAACTCCCCACTTCGATTTCGCCAACCTAATACTTATGGGCATTTCAAAACAAAACATCAAAAGAATTCAACTAGCGCAAAATGCAACAGCTAGAATTATATTAAAAATAAACTCACTCCAACACATAACACCGATACTAGCATACCTTCATTGGTTACCGATACAAAGCAGGATAATATACAAAACA
This sequence comes from Ichthyophis bannanicus, assembly GCA_033557465.1. Classification (NCBI taxonomy): domain Eukaryota; kingdom Metazoa; phylum Chordata; class Amphibia; order Gymnophiona; family Ichthyophiidae; genus Ichthyophis; species Ichthyophis bannanicus. The sequence goes on along the minus strand of CM066032.1, from coordinate 1,297,239,513 downwards.
ATAATAACTGCATTCAAAGCCATAAACGACATGGCTCCGAAGACATTATGTAATCTAATTTGCAAAGAACCACCTAAGCCTACTTATAGAAAAGGACAATTAAATAAACTAAAGATTCCAAAAGAATTCATAAAAACTCACAAATTAACAAACAATAGAGCCTTTTCCCACATAGCTCCAACCATCTGGAATTCCCTACCAGAGGACCTATGATCACTAACAGAGATCACGGAATTCCGAAAAAAATTGAAAATATATCTATTCACTAAACACTATAATACCATAGAAAACCCTCCACTCGACTTAGATAAAGGCTAAACAGGACCTGCCCACACCAAGTTTATACTTCCTACTATGACGGACACCATTCATAGCTTAAAACGAAATGACACTCCATTCTAATATGCCCTAATACCTCCACATGTATATAGTTGCAACTGTTATGTACTGCCTTTAGTTGTACAGACATTACATTCTGTATAGATAAATTATTACTCACACTGTTCTAGTTGAAATTCTCTGCTTAGTTCTTAAGATGTTAAGATGTTTAGATGTTCTATGTAAAAAGTTAAAATGTTCTATGTTCTATGTAAAACAAACTTCGCTTTGTTAATTGTTGTTAATTGTACACCGCAACTGATCGCTGGAAGATGCGGTATATAAGTGATTGTTAAATAAAAATAAAATAAAATAAAATAAATAAATACAAATAGTCCTTAGTGGAACACCAGATCTAGTGCAAGAGATAAGGTTGTTGGGGCCACTTGGCAATAGTGATCATAGCATGATCGCCTTTGATTTAATTAGTGGAGGAGGGATAGTAAGGAAATCCACTGTACTACCTTTTAACTTTCGAAAGGGAGATTATGATAAAATGAGGAAAATAGTTAAGAAAAAACTAAAAGGAGCAGTTGCAAAGGTTAAAGACTTACATCAAGTTTGGGTGTTGTTGAAAAATACTATCTTGAAAGCCCAGACCAGCTGTATTCCATGCTTTAAGAAAAGTGGAAGGAAGTCCAAAAAACTGCCAGCATGGTTTAAAGGTGAGGTCAGAAAGGCTGTTGTTGCCAAAAAAGCATCTTTCAGGAAAAGGAAAAAAGAGCCAAACGGCGAAACCTGGAAACAGCACAAGCACTGGCAAGTCAAATGCAAGGCATTGATAAGGCAGGCAAAGGGAGAATTTGAGAAGAAGCTTGCTGCAGAAGCAAAAACGCGAAATAAAAGCTTTTTCAAGTACATTCGTAGCAAAAAACCTGCGAGAGAGTCAGTTGTCCCATTAGATGATAGAGGGGTAAAAGGGGCAGTAAGAGGCGACAAGGCGATAGCGGAGAGACTGAATGAATTCTTTGCTTCGGTCTTTACTGAGAAAGATGTAGGGATGTTACCCATGACTGAAGTGGTATTTAAAGGTGCGGAAGAATTGAAGGAAATATTGATACATCGGGAAGATGTATTACAACTATTAGATAAACTGAAGTGTAGCAAATCACCTGTGCCGGATGGTATACATCCAAGGGTGTTGAAAGAACTGAAATATGAGATTGCAGACCTGCTATTAGTAATCTGTGAACTATCATTAAAATCATCTCTAATACCTGAAGATTGGAGGATCGCCAATGTAATACCAATTTTTAAAAAGGGTTCCAGGGGTGATCCAGGAAACTACAGACCGGTGAGCCTGACGTCAGTACCGGGAAAAATGGTAGAAACCATCATAAAGAATAAAATTACTCAGCATGTAGATAGTCATGGCCTAATGGGAGACAGCCAACATGGCTTTAGACAAGGAAGATCTTGTCTTACTAATCTGTTATGTTTTTTTGAAAGTGTGAATTAACAGGTGGACAAAGGTGAGTTGGTTGATATTGTGTATCTGGATTTTCAGAAAGCCTTTGACAAGGTCCCTCATCAGAGACTTTTGGCAAAACTAAAGAGTCATGGGATAGGAGGCAGTGTACTACTGTGGATCAAGAACTGGTTGAAAGATAGAAAGCAGAGGGTTGGGCTAAATGGCCAATTTTCCCAGTGGAGAAAGGTGAGTAGTGGTGTACCCCAGGGATCTGTGCTGGGTCCGCTGCTTTTTGACATATTCATAAATGACCTGGAAAGTGGAATAACGAGTGAGGTTATCAAATTTGCAGATGATACAAAACTATTTAAAGTTGTTAAAACCCAAGAGGATTGTGGAAAATTGCAAGAGGATCTTGATAAATTGGAAGACTGGGCATCCAAATGGCAGATGAAATTTAATGTGGACAAGTGCAAATTTATGCACCTAGGGAAGAACAACCCAAACTATGGTTACACGATGCAAGGTTCCACATTAGGAGCCACCACCCAGGAAAAAGATTTAGGCATCATTGTGGATACCATGTTAAAACCCTCGGCCCAGTGTGCAGCGGCAGCCAAGAGAGCAAATAGAATGCTAGGTATCATAAGGAAAGGAATGGAAAATAAAACAAAAGATATTATAATGCCTCTATGTCGTTCCATGGTGAGAACGCAACTTGAATATTGTGTGCAATTCTGGTCGCTGTATCTTAAAAAGGATATAGCGATTCTAGAAAAGATTCAGAGACGAGCCACCAAAATGGTAAAGGGATTGGAAGGATACTCCTATGAAGAAAGGTTAAAAAGGTTAGGGCTCTTTAACCTGGAAAAGAGATGGCTGAGGGGAGATATGATAAAAGTCTATAAATTAATGAACGGAGTGGAACGGGTAAACGTAGATCAATTGTTTACGTTATCAGAATATAGAAAGACTAGGGGACATGCAATGAAGCTACAGGGTAAACTATTTAAGACTAATAAAAGAAAATATTTTTTCACTCAACGTGTAATCAAACTCTGGAATTTGTTACCGGAGGATGTAGTAAAGGCTGTTTGTGTAGCTGAGTTTAAAAAAGGCTTGGACAAGTTCCTGGAGGAAAGGTCCATAAACCATTATTAAGAAGGGACCCAGGATATCAATGCTTGACCCAGTACAAGCATTGTGGAACCTGTGTCTTTTGGGGAAAATGCTAGGTACATATGACCTAGATTGGCCACTGTTGGAAACAGGATACTGGGCTTGATGGACCTTGGTCTGACCCAGCATGGCATATCTTATGTTCTTATGTTCACCACAAATACAACGCATTGCGATACAATCCTTATAGAGAACAAACACCTAGCCCTGTGCCTCACTTAGAGCTCCACATGCCTCCTTAGATGAATTATCTTCTATTCTGGAGACGGTCTGCGCAGTTAATATCCTCCACAAACCTCTGATAGTGCTTGGAGACTTCAACCTAAAATCAGCCTCTAGCAAAGATGCAGAATCCTTCCTGACAGCTATGAGCTCGCTACAATACACCCAGATCATCAAAACCCCTACTCACAGATACGGATGCTCACCAGATCTCACCTTTGCACCCAACCGCCTAATAGAAAAGGACATCATTATAAGCCCCTCGATCACATCGGTGCCATGGTTGGATTACCACATAATAAAAATTGTGCTACAGTCTACAAGCCCAAAAGATCATCAGGACAAGCTACACACTGGTAGGAGATTTAAAAGCTTCAACAAGGACCAATTCCTCCAGGAAATATTACCCAACCTGAGCACAATAGCAAACGACTGAAATGACCAAATTGAAATCTGGAATAAGATTATATATTCGGCAGCCAAAACCCCAGAAACCAAGACCTCAACAGCGCACCGCTCGGAAACCAGAACTGCCCCCTGGTATTCAAAAGAGATTTGGAAAGCCAAAAGAACACTACGAAGACTGGAACGACACTGGAGATGCAACAAATCAGACAATACCCAGGTACTCTATCAGACAAAACAAAAGGAATATAACAACCTCATCAATCAGCATAAAAAAGAATACTATACAAACCTGATCCTCAAATCCTCAAATAGATCCAGAGAACTCTTTGAGATAGTGAGAACCCTCACCAATGAACCACAACCTGAGAAAGACGAACTGATACATCCACAAACCTTCGCCGACTACCTTCAGGTCAAATTCTCTACCTCTACAATACCAACAATAAACACCCTTTCTAAGCTTACATCACCCAACCAAAGCTGGGACAAGTTCAGCATTCCGTCTACGGAACAGATCTGCCAAAAAATCACCAAGCTTAACACTAGCACCATCCCAAAATACACATGCCCAGTAGCATGGATTAAATCAGTGAAGGACGAGCTCATCCACATCATCCACTGCATAGTGCATAAGTCCCTCACACTTGGGATAATGCCAAATGCCCTAAAGCTAGCAACCATCCGCCCCATTCCAAAGAACTCTCCAATGGGCAAAGACAATCCAGCTGCCTTCAGGCCAATATCAAGCCTACCCCTCCTGGCTAAAGTAATTTAAAAAAATTGTACAACATCATCTCCAGGACCACATCGACAACTATGTACCTCTAGACCCCCATCAACACGGTTTCCGCCCAAACCACAGTGTTGAAACCCTACTGATCTACCTCTTTGATAACTTGATCAAGGTTATTGACAATGTCAAGAGAGGTGTCATTATGATTTTCATCTACATCACATTAGCCTTTGACACAGTTGATCACAGCACCCTTCTATCAAGACTTCAACAAATTGGGCTATATGGCACCACCTTGAACTGGTTCACCTCCTACCTCACAAACAGACAGCTACAAGTCAAAAATGGCCCCATCACCTCCTTGCCATAACATAGCCAAACAGGGCGTAACGCAAGATTCTGCCCTCTCTGCTCTGTTATTCAATCTGAAACACAAGCAGAGCGAAGCCCTCGCAGCAGAGCAGCAGGAAAACACAATAGGCAAAGGCTAGTGCAGGTCACAGGTGCTAACTTTATTGTAAAAAACCACAATGCGTTTCAGCGTCAAGCCTTCATCAGGGGGTACACATGTGTTGCACCATACGCAAATGGAGGAATGGGGTCTTGAAAAAGACCTTATATAATTAAGGACTCCAATGAATCTTTGCAGGAAGTTTGTGGTATGCAGAATTGTGTTTTCCTGTTATTCAATCTGTACATACAACTCATCTGCGCCATAATCAAGAAACACAATATTCAATACACTAACTATGCAGATGACATAATGATATATACCCCAATCAACCTTGACAACCCAGACCTCTCAAAAATAGTGGACTGCTTGCAACAAATTACAAGTTGGTTCCTGCAAGACAACCTGACCATAAACTACAACAAGACAGAAGCTCTACTTATAACATGAAACTCCGCCTTCATCTCCCCACCCAACATCAAACTGAACAACATCTCAATACCCATAAAACCGGAAGTAAAATACCTCGGAGTTAACCTCGACAGAGAGCTGAACCTCTAGTCTCACATAGGCAAAACCACCAGGAACGTCTACCTCAAGATGAGAACCATCTCACACCTCAAGCCGATCCTCTCCCAAGAGCACTTCCGTTCCATTTCTGAAACCCTCATCACACCTATACTAGACTATGCAACCACATTTACCAGGGACTCCCAAAACACACACTCCGGCCCTTGCAGTTGGCGCAGAACACCGCTGCTCGCATAATAACTGGTTCTGCAAGGCACGATCACATCACCCCCATTATGAACCTTCTCCATTGGCTCCCAATCGATTCTCACATCTGATATAAAACCATACTGCACATCTTCAAAATCAAACAGGACCTCTCAGCGAACAGTCTGCAGTCTATCATCAGTGTCAACTCCAACACCAGACCTAGGAGGAAGAGCACCATGGACACCATCACAACTCCCAAAGACTTCACCAAAATGAGGCAAACCACCTCAAGGAGAGCAATATCCCTGGCTGCTCCAGCCCTCTGGATCTCCCTCCCTGATGGCCTAAGATCAACCGTAGACATTAAGGACTTCAGCAAATTATTCAAGACCATGCTCTACACAGAGTATTACAGCAAGATCACATGACCTACCCAAAGCTTCCCGTCAAGTTAATTGCACCTGTCAACACTCTCCCCCACCCCTCCAGCGCCACCCTCCCTATGCCCTTCCCCATCATAGCCAACCCTATCCCCCACTCCTCCCCATTGTATATAGCTCAAACTGTATATAGTACAGCTCATAATTAAGATACACATATATTTTATTTATTTTATTTTATTTATTTATTTAATGATATTTTTATACCGCCTTATCAAACAATCAAAGCGGTTTAACAAACAAGAAATATAAAAGCAGTGATAATATGAACATGTAGTAATGATAATTACATGTAAAGTAACATAGTGTGTTTTACAGAAAAATATAAAGCGCTATTTACATTGTGTACTATAATACAACGTGAGCTATAATACAGCTTACTAAATGATTGTTTTTCTCTTAAACATTGAATTAATTATTCAGTTAGACCATAATGCTCAATAAACAGGACAGTTTTTAGTTGCTTTCTAAAGTCTTTAAGGTCCTGAGCTGCTCTTAAATCATTTGGAAGAGAGTTCCAAATCTTTGGTGCCGCAAACGAGAATGCCCTTTCTGTTGTTTCTTTACGTGCTTTTCTAAAGTCAAGTGATGTGTTGACTCTATTGGTAGATCCTAATCTTCTAGGTCTTTTGCTGACGTCTGATTGAATGAGAGTAGCCAGACTGTTTGCAGAACAGTGATGTTTGATTTTGAAAATGTATATAGTGATTTTATATTTTATACGATAAGCTATAGGTAGCCAATGTAGCTCCTTCATAATAGGAGTTATGTGTTCCTGGCTTGATAATCCGAAGATTATTCGAGCAGCAGTGTTTTGCGCGAGTTGCAAAGGTTTTAGTGACTGCTTATGAAGGCCAAGATATATAGGATTACAAAAATCAAATAATGGCGTGATTAAAGCTTGGCAGACGTTACGGAAGTGGGTTGTTTCGAGTAGTGGTCTTAATCTTCTAATAATCTTCATTCTGTAATATGCGCTCCTGATTGTCTTACTTATATGTGTTTTCAGATTCATTTCTCTGTCAAGGGTCACCCCAAGATATTTTACTTCAGATTTAATGGGAATAATAGAATCTTCTATCAAGATTACACATACACAAACGCTACTATACTCCCACTGCATGCCTACACCTCAGCACTGCAACTTGATTCTTTGAAGTGGAAATCGCTTTGATTTTAGGATAAAGTGGGATATAAATCCTTTTAAATAAAATAAATAAATAAAGATTAGGGGCAGTGTGGGAGAAGGCCTTGTTGGTAATCTGTCTGGATTTCCTGAAATCTCTTGGAATAATGAGTTTGTTTTTGTTCTGATTGCGTTGGTTGCGGTTATTACTTTCTTTGGTGATGAGTGTGGATAGGTACAATGGGGATATGCAGTTGATTAATTTAAATGTTGTAACAAGAATTTTGTATTTTATACGGCTTTGTATAGGTAACCAGTGGAGGGCATAGAGTGTTGGGGTGATATGTTCCATGGAGTTGATATTCATGGTTATTCTTGTGGCCACATTTTGGACTAGTTGGAGATGTTTTAAGTCTTGTTTTGTGATGCTTTGTAGAATGGTGTTAGCAATATTGAGATGAGGAGTAATCATTGCCTGGATTACTTATCTCAGATCATGATGATGGAGGGGCGGACAGAGTTGTTTTAACAGTTTGAGCTTATAGTATATCTTTTTAGTTGTTTGAATGATGTGGTATGTAAAGCTAAGGGAGCGGTCAATGATTACCCCTAAGTATTTCACTTCATTTTTAACTGAAACGTTAATGTCATTGATTCTAATTGATGTAGGGGGGAGAAGCTTTGATTTCTGGTGACGTACACTGTGTCATATTTTGTGACGTTGATATTGAGGTTGTGGTTCTCTAGCCATTTCATGATTTCTGAGAAGCAATCAGCAAGTAATTGGGTTGGTGGTTTCGAGGTGTCCCACGGTAGATAAATCATTATGTCATCCGCGTAAATATGATAATTTACATAGAATCTTTTAAAAATGGAACAGATAGGTTGGATATAAATGTTAAAGAGTAGGGCAGAAAGAGCGGAGCCTTGGGGGAGACCTTGTTCTTGTTTGTATCAGAGGTTTGCTGTTCTATTCTAACTTCTTGAGTCCTATCTGATAAGTATGAAAAGAACCATTTTAGTACAGTATCTTTGATTCCTATATGCTGTAGCCTGGTTTGCATTATTTGATGGTTAACGCTATCAAATGCTGCAGTGATGTCGAGAACAATGAGTAGAAATGCATGCTTTGTGTTATCAATGCCTCTTGCAAGGGTTCTATTAGGACTGTGAGAAGTGTTTCGACCCCATGGTAAGGGCGAAAAACGTATTGCTGTTCGTCCAGTGGGGTAGAAGAGTCTATATGGTCCTGTAGTTGGATTTGGACAGTTTTTTCCATTAGCTTTGCCATGAGTGGGAGGCTTGATATTGGTCTGTATGAAGTGGGAGAGTTTTTGTCACTGGTCTTGTTTTTCAGAATGGGGCGGATTTGAAAGTGTTTCAGTGTGGCTGGTAGGTATCCATTCGTAAGAGAGAGGTTAATGATAGGGATGATGAATGAGGATAGTTCGGAGAAAGATGCTTTTATCCAGCTTACTGGGCATGGATCAAGACAAGATGTGGTGGTATATAGTTTGGAGAACATATTTTTAAGTGATTTTTTGGATATAGGATAAAAGGTAGACCAAGGTGTGATATGAGTGGTGTAATCAATGGGGTGGTCCAAATCAGTCTGTGTATTGATTTATTAGGGTACAAGCAGCGGGAAATACCGATAGAAAGAGTCTTACTCTGCAAAATGTAGCAGCAGACTGCAGGCCGAAAGAAAAAATAGATGAAAACCTTGACCATGTCACAAGACTCATTAACATTGACCCTCAGGAGTTTGCTAATTCTGGTGATTTTTTTAGGGCCACTTTGGACAGCTTTCTGACTCACAAGGTCAAACCTGATTGCCTCCTGCATGTTTTTAAAGGTAAACTGCAGGATGCCTTATCTCACACATGGGTGCAGTCAGAATGGTTAACTGCCAATTTAGATGATAGTCACAACTTCAAGCCCTTCATGTTCAAGCAGAAGAGTTCGCACAGGAAAAATCGGAGTTTCAGCGCCTGTTTGCAGAAGCAGATGGAAGGGCAGCTGAACTCCAGCTGGCTGTCAGCCAAATAACTCCCCATCTGCTCGACTCCAGTTGTGCAAGGAGTGCAAAACCTGGATTGCACAGATTGCTTCCTTGCAAAGTCAGGCTAGAATTGCTATTAGCGAGGCTCATCGGCTAAAAGAGCAGAGCACTGACTTTGAGAAAAAAAATATCAGACTCCAGTGGGAAGCGCTGCATTATCAGCAGAATTAGACTTCTTTAAAGAATCAGTTACAAAGGTTAGAAACTGCCTTAGTGTTTGAGCGGCACCAAAATGCAACTCTCCAAGCTGAGTTAGCAGCCGCTCAGAAAAAGTACCAGGGAGATGTGGACAGAATAGATCGGGAGGTGCACTCCTTGAAAAATGACTGTTTTCTGCTGGCCTGTGATTTAGAGCTAGTGAGGAATCAGGTTGATAAAACAGATCTCTCCAAAGGCACCATCCTTCATGGAGCTATATCCAGGCCTGGATGATGATTGCTTGTCAGTGCTAAGTCTGCTTAGATTAGACATCCTAGATCCACAAATGCTTCACCAGGTCCTTGTTCAAAAATAAATGCTGTACAAAACAGGACCAAAAAGAAAGAAGACAAAACGCCTGTACAAGTAAAAAAAAAAACCAACACAATGAAATACTGGAGGAAAAATCCCTCAGGGTAACCAATGCCAACGCAATGGCATAGATGGTGTACAATAAACAATTCACTCCATAATAGCGATTACCGGCTTAACTCAGTGAATTAATATACCCCCAAACATCATTGGTCAGAAAAAACCTCCAGTAATTTCAATTCAAAGAATTGCCAAACTTCACAGTTCAATTCAAAAACTGCCAAACTTCACAGTTTATAATTGACTTGTCCCCATAGCAAACAGATTCACTTAGATTTGTTCAGAAACCCCAATCAGTCCAACCGACGCCAGTCGTTTTGCTAAGGCTGCTTAAGGGAGCTAAACCATAGATAATACGCTAAGTGGTCTTCAATGGCATCCAAAAGCTTCAGGGACCAAACTGTATCTATAGGCAGATAAATACCACATAATAAACTCATATAGGCTTATTCACAGACTAATGCAATACCAAACAATCTATGAGCAACAGGGCATTTACATACGTAGCACCCGTTCAATGGAATAACCTTCCAGACACATTAAGAGGAAACAAGGACCTTCAATCATTTCGCAAAGAACTAAAAACGCACCTCTTTAGAGAACATCACACTAACACCTAGAGCATTCTCATCCCACCGCCCTCCCCCTCCTTCCCATCCCCTTCCCATAATGCTTCCCTTCACCCCCATCCCCTCACCACATGGAAACTATTCTTATATTTATTGATGTAACTCATGATCTGTAACCATTAGGAAATACACCAATCTCACTCTCCTATAAATTTTCTCTGTAAATAGTTCAAAGTGGTCCTTCCCAGTACCGCTCTATGTAAATAGTTTGAGGCGACATCTCAATTACACTATTCTATGTAAAAAGTTCTTAAATATTGTTCCATGTAATCGTTCTAGTTTAGTTGTTCTGATGTAAACTGCCCCTGAACTCTGGAAGGGGTGGTATAAAAATATGCACAAATAAATAAATAAAATATAACTAGCAGCTACTCAGACCGATGAACCGTCTATACTTACATAAGAGGCCATCATATCCGAGATTGCACACATATCCCGACCGCATACTAGAATGGAAAACGCCGCAACTGTGCAGTACAAGAACCCACAGGGACCCAATGTCAGAACTTGAAACACCAATCATCTACTAAAACTGCAAACTGACAGTAAAAACACAGCTGTCACAATTCAAAACATACACAAATACTACACCACCCGTATTACGGCCGGCATGTATCCAACCACACAGAATATACCTATTATAACAGCACAAACCAAAATCACCATTCATACAACAATCCCCTACCCAAGATCTTTACCCCCTAAAAAACTTCACATCCATTCACACAAATCATCATGCACACCACTGATCCTTTAAACATGATCCTGTTTTGTACAACATTTATTTTTGAACAAGGATCTGGTGAAGCATTTGTGGATCTAGATTAGGCAAGCAGCTTTACAGAGACCATACATATTCTCCTCGAGCTGACTGAATTACCAAGAGAGATAGTGATAAGGGAGAGGTGAGAAGGGGGAAGGAATTCACCTTAATGAAGCTATATCAATGTGAGCCACAAGAGGGAGCTGAAGGGAAACAAAATCTTCCACGCTCTGGAGGTCTGCTAGAAAGGAAATGCAAGGGTGTTTTAACTGCTGCAAATCAGATTCAACTTAAGTCTCTACGTCATATGGTCACGCTGTTTGAAAAAAAGGGCCATGTAACTATTAATGAACATTTAACTGCAAATAAAGAATTCTTCCGGACTCTGGGAGTCACTCAGGAGGAAGACATAATTCAGTTGATCCCCTGGTCATTCGATGAGTCATGTCAGCAGTTTATCAGAACCATGGCAGGAACTGAGAAGAGCAATCTTGCCAGTTTTAAAAAAGCGCTAAAAAAACATTATGGTTTATACCCTGATGCCACCAGTGCCAGACAGGCAGCTTACAGTATGACTTGTGGGAGGGTTGAATCACCGAGAGAGTTTGCTTACAAGCTCAGGCAAACCTTCTTTCAAGATGATCTCCCCTGCGGGGCACTACATTGCGTAACCTGTTTTATCAGACTAAGCTCCCTTCCACCAAGGCCCACCTGGCTGACAAACACCATGAACCCCTCTCACGCTTAATAGAGCATACTGAGAGGATTTTTGAATCTTTTGCTTGCACCAGAGGTAGTAATACTAGCAACACCAAGGTTCAGAATAAGCCAAAGGAACAGAAACAAGACATCAGTGCTGTACAACCCACTTTTTTCTTAGAAAGTAATGCTTCTTCTTCTGTTCCACAGAATGCTCCTGAGCCATCCCATAATAAATAGGTCTTGGGGCCCAGACAGAACCCCGGAAGCCAGAATCAGAACCAGCGGAACCAGAACTGGAAAAAGAAGCCAGGCTTCGATAAGATTCAGGAGCTGGAAAATAGAATGAATGAGTTGGCAACTGCAGTAAAAACAGGCCCTGTCCCCAGCATCCCAACAGAGATGCTTTTGATAGGGGGCCACAAAAGGCACAGAACAAATCCAGTAGGCCCAAGAGCAGCCCTGGGCCTAGTACTTTGAAGGCAGAGTCAGACAACCCCTCTCCCCCTTCTAATGAAAGTGAATGACTAACTGCTCCTCCCCAGCTTACTGCCTCCAGGGTACAGCCAGTCCAGAAATCCAAAACTGCTAGAGAGGCCTCCCCATCAGTGCTGAGTGAGTGTCCATCAGGGGATGATGGGGCTCCAACATTTGACTCCATCAAGCTGAAAAGACAGAAGTATGCTATTCCTGTTAAGATTCAGTGGGAGTTCCTCTGTGAGACTGATAGATTCAGCCTCTGAGGTTACCTTGATTACCCTGAGTCTCTTCAAGAGGCTCACAGTTTCCCTGAAGCATCAGGATTCTCTATGAATAACACCCAGTGATGTGTCACTCGTAGGTTATGAGGATCAGCCCATTGGACTGTTGGCCAAGTCTGGTTACCATCCCATTGGGAAAATTGCAGGTGAAGCACCCAGTGATTATTACCAAGTGTCCTGGGGAAGAATTATTAATTGGCAATGAGCTTCTAAAACGTTTAAGCCCCATATTGGACTATGTCCAGGAAGTAATCTGGACACAGGTCAACCATCCCATACATTACGCCAGGATGAAATTTGCCAAGAAGGGCAGTGGTCTCTGTTCTGTGGAATGAAAGGATGCTTCCTTCAGGATTAATTTCCAGAGGCCAGCAGACCCTCAGATCCTGGAGCTCAGATTAAAGGGCCTGGAGAAAAGTATCGAGGGGATAGTGATGTAGTTGTAATTGAAAAGGGTTCGGTAACAAACATTGTGCTTGATGCTGACTATCTGAAGATATTCTTGAAGGGACCACTGACCCAGTAGGATCAAGTAAGGGAGACCCCTGAGGTGGGTGAGCTAGAAACTTTGCCTCAAGACCCTTGCCTTGCTTACCCTCGGAGGCTGACAAACATATTTCATGATAGGGAAGGTCCTTTTATACATGTGCAGCTGGGCACGCTACCAAAGGAAAAGGCTTACCTGCTGCCACAATGTGACCACCAGTGAGACATTTTTCCATCAGATTATCCACCAGGCAACATTTGACTCCATCAAGCATACTAAAACCTCTTTCTGGGTGCCCGGGGAAGGTTTCCTAACGTTAGTGGGATCCTGCAATCTTCCTTTGCAAGTTGAGACCAACAATTTTAAGCACACCTTCTCCATCATAAGAGTGCTTGAATTACCCCTCTATGTAAGCTCAGACTGTCGTATCAGACTAGGAACCTATATAGATTTGGTGAACAATATCTTCTGGAGTAGGATAGAAGGGGAGCTTGTGGGATTTGCTGGTATCCACCCATCTTTGAAGGCAGGGAAAATGATCCCTCAGGTTTGTGAAGTGGTTAATGCAGAGTATGCCCACATACCTGGGAGGGTACAGGATTGCCCCTTCAAAGTCCATGTGGCCCAAGGACAAAAGGTGTTGGACAGTCTGGCTTTCTTCATCCTTAACGCCTGCTTTAAAGAGCTGGGCCTTATCACTGGTACCACACCCTGAATGGATGCAACAGACCCTACCTTGCATTTATTGGTCACCAATCTGACCCCAAAGGGGTAACCACTCAGTTTTTCTGGTAGGAGAATCATTCCCAGATATAAAGTTCAGTCTCAAAATTATTGGAGAGTTCCCCATCTCCTGGAACCTCTGTGAAGGGGGAAGAACACCTAAGAGTATAAGAACCTCCCCTTGAGGCCTCCTCACTCTACAGTTTATTTGGTCCTATGACACTAGATCCTCACAAGTGAAACTCGAAAGGGACCACTTGTATTTTTTCAAGGAGGCTTGGCAAGACGGGGAGTTATTTCATCCACCAAGGGGACCTATTGCCAAAGCCATCAACACCACCTCTCTTCAGGAACAAATAAAAGAAACGTCTGAAATTCCTCAAAATCAACCCCTTTCAGGATTTGAGGGAATGGTTAATGAGAAACTTGCAGAAGCTGATGCCTGCACTACTGAGTCAGAAAGGGCCCAATTGAAAGACCTGTTGTATCAATACAAAGATCTTTTTATTATTGGTACTGATGACTGTGATCTCGTTGACTATGTGTCACATGAATATTTACTGATCCAAACAGTACACCTCTCTTTGTGCAACAACATAAAATTCCTTTGGCTTCTTATGACTCTATCCAAGAAATCATAAGGAACCTGGAACAGAGGGGAATCATACACCAGTGCAACAGCACATATAATGCCCCCCGTGTTGCCCATTATGAAGGCAAACTCGTTCTGGTGCCTAGCCCTGGACTATTGCCAACTTAATAAGAAAATGTCCCTGTCTAGGGTGACCTATGGCTCACCTGGAACAAAATTTGGCCACTATCAAGGGTGCAAGGTACTTTACCAGCCTGGACTGGACCGCAGATGTTTGGACTATTTCTGTCCATTCTGAGGACCAGCATAAGCTGGCCTTCACCTTTGGTCAGCAGCAATACACCTGGAACCAAACAACTTTCGGGTACCTGAATGCACCAGCGGATTTCAATATCTTCCTGGAGAAGACTTTGTCTGACGCAGAAGCAAGAAGCATACTTGAGTATGTGGATGACATCCTGATAAAGAACTGCAACTTTTCAGACCATCTGAAGGAAACTGAGCATGTTTTACAAAAGCTGAAAACTGCAGGGACAAGGTAGTCCATGTCCAAAGGTCAGTGGTGTCAAAGATCCCTTAACTATTTAGGATATGAAGTCTCTGCTGATGGGCTACAACCCCAAAAGAAAAGAATAGTGGCACTGCAACAACTCAAAAAATCAACTAATTTGACAGAATTACATTTGTTTTTGAGAATCTGCAACTATTCCTGCCACTTTGTGGACCAATAAGCAGAGATTACTCAGCCCTTGGTCAAACTCCTCAAAAAGGATGAACCTTGGGTATGGGGCCCTGAGCAGGAGTCCACCATGGAAGAAATGAATGTTGCTCTGAGTCAAACTCCTTGTCTGGGCTACCTAGAGAGTGGCAAATAATTCTTTGTGGAATTAGGATTTACTAAAAATTCCATGAGTGCTGTCTTGTATCAAATGTATGACACAAAACAGGAAAGTCATTGTCTATGCCAGTAAAGCTTTCACCAAGGTAGAAAAGAAATACTTGGACTATGAAAAGTTCTTGCTATCTACTGTTATATCCAAGGAGAACAGTTAATTGTGGAAATCCACCACCAGCTTCTTAGTTTTCTAGGCAGTGACCATATTAAGTCTGGACAAATTTCTAACAGCCACATCATCTCTTGGACCTTGGCCATCCAGGACTGGCCCATGGAGGTGAGATATGCTCAGAACCGCAGGAATGAGGTTGCCCAAAATTTGGATGACATACATGACTGCACTGCCAGTGAATCATTAGCAGGTAACACCGACCCTGAGATGGAGTCCATGGTGCTGGAGCCACCTTGCCATCATTTCTACGATGAGAACATCTGCTAAGATTTCCCCAAAGTGTATGTGGACAGTTGTGCTTACTGTTGAGAGTCCGACCAAGACTTAGTAGCAGGAATAGGTGTGGTCTGGAATCAGAACTACCCCTGTGAACCACTCAAGTACCATTTAGATCCCAAAACAAATCAATATGTCAAGATTGCTGCAAGCCTAACTGCCCTGCAGTCTTCTGTCAAGGGGGGGGGGGGATCCGCACCTTAAGGGTCTCCACTGACTCAGACTATGTCCAACAGAACTTCATTTCTCATGTACCCATCTGGAAAGTAAATGCATGTTAAACTCCAAAAGGAAACCCATAAAACATAGGGACTTAATTCTGGCATTAGACCAGCTGGCACATGAGAATGCCATGACCATCTATTGGAAGAAGATGAAAGGTCATTCCCAAATTGACAACCCTGACAAGTTAGGAAATGATCTTGCTGATCAGCTTGCCAAGGAAGGTGCCATATCTGGAGAACTCTGGCAAATGCAGTCTGCTCTGATTGTGGCTGTTAAAGCTCACCTGGCAATAAAATCTAAAGGTAAAAAGGGGACTCTAAAGGAAAAAAGAGGACTGTTGTAGTGGGTGATATGGAAGGGCAGACTAGATAGGCCATGTGGTCTTTTTCTGCTGTCATGTTTCTATGTTTCTAAAATCAACATTTATCTATCCCTCCTGTAGTACAGTGATCCAGCAAGATTTCATAGCTGGATTTAGTGCAAGCTCCTATCCTTGGAAATGTTTGCTCTTTCATTTATACATGTGGGGGAGTAGACTAATGGTTAGGGCACTGGCTTGCAAACCAAGCAACCAGGGTTCAATTCCCACTAGCACTCCTTTTGGCCTTGGACGAGTCACTTAACCAATGTTCCCTCTAATTTTCTGTAGGTTGTGTGCACATAAAATATCAGCTGTGTGCAGCTTTTGAAGGAAGGTTAAATTTTTGTGCGGCACATAACGACACTCGGAGTTATATACTTTAAAATTTGACTACACGTCAGAATACAGTATGTACACCACATTGATTTTAATCAAATTAAATGAAAATAGACGATTACTAAATGAAGCGGGAAATTTCTAGTAATTACAATCATAACTTTTAAATTTTAAGATGTTTGTGTTTTCTTTCAGAATCAGAGCCGTAATTTTTGTGCGCTCTGTTGTAAAGTATGTGCGCTCGCTCGGCGAGGTGTGTGCGCGCGCACACGCGCACAGCTTAGAGGGAACAGTGCACTTAACCCTCCATTGCCTCAAAAGAATCCAAGTTATCAATGTCCCTGTTTAATGTACATTACCAAGTTTAAGTTATAATGTAAACCGCTTTGACCAAAACAATAAAGTGGTATAAAAAACCCTGTTAAATAAATAAATAAACATTCAAAATCCCTAGGAAATCCCATTAACCCTGGAAGACTGTCAAGAGAATGAGGAGCTGAGAATCCTCTATATCTCCAGGAATATGTTTCATATCCAGAACAACCTGTTGATTCAGATGAGTAAACATGGTATCATACAAAGAGTGATGCCCCGTTTCTACCAGGGAGTCATATTGCAACATCCTCATTATGAACCCTATGCTGGTCACAGAGGTGATGGAATCAGCTATGACATGTTAAAGCAGGTCACCTTCTGGCACCACATGCATCAGGATGTCCAACTGTATACCAAGGGCTGTTTAACTTATTGTTGATTCCAACCTGCTGCTCCTTTCGCAGAACCTCGTTGAGAAATAAGGGCATAACCATGCCTTAGTCTGATCTACAAATCGACTGGATCAGCCCTGTGGCCTGGTCCTCCCAAGGTAACAAATACATGTTAACTGTTAGCTGTTTGTTTACCAAGTGGATGAAGTACATCCTCTCACCTAACTTCACAGCTGAAACTACCACCACCTTGCTGTTGAGCCATGTTTTCAGCAGATGGGGATTGCCCATTCAGATGGAATCCAATCAGGGATTCCACTTCACAGGACAAGCGATCACGCATATGTGAAAGTTGTTGGGAGTGAAGGTCAAAGTCCACACTGCTTATTGCCCACAGTCCTTGGGACAAGTAGAAAGAGTGAACAAAACTATTGTTAGCATTCTAAATAAATATGTCTCCTCCTCAGGGAAGGATTGGAATATAAAGTTTCCTTTAGTCTTGATGGGTATTCGAGCCACACATCACTGCTCAACTGGCTTTCCATCTTTTGAAATGATTATTAATCTAGAGTCTAAATAAGGGATACAAATTATGTATAAACCAATAAAATCCCCCACAGCGAGGTGTAGAAAAATATTTTTTGTCAGACTTCCACATAAAACAGTCATCCAATACAGGGCTGTCCTATCCCAAATAGTCCATTTAAATTTTTTAGAAAGATTAATGAAATGATGGCAGGTAGAGATCTGGTACTACCCCTTCATCTTCTTTACAGGTCCAATGATGTGAACCTTGCCTGTGCTACAACAGTCTATAAATATGTTGCTCATCTGAGACAACACTTACACAGGGCTTTTGCCTTTGCCCAGAAGAACCTAGTAAATGCTGCTAGAGGTAGAAAAGCCTACTATGATTTGAGGACTACCTCCAAGGAATACCAGATGGGAGATAAGGTATTCTACTACAATTTCAGAAAGAATAAGGTCAAAGAAAACAAATTTCTGCCTAGTTGAAATAGTCCATATCCTATTGTGGATAAAGTTTTACCTTTGGCTTATCAAATCCAAATTAAGAAAGGTACCGATGGTGAAGATCTCCTTAAGTGGGTTCACATTAACCAGCTTCAACTGTGCCACCCCAGTAAGCTTCTGCCTGAAGAATCTACCAATGAAGTAAGTGATACTAACCTTCAAACAGAATAGTTTGTTTTATTTTACAAATGAAGAACCGAACCTTGAAGATCCTGTTCCTGATTTTGCTGATAGCAG
Source organism: Ichthyophis bannanicus (assembly GCA_033557465.1). Lineage (NCBI taxonomy): Eukaryota > Metazoa > Chordata > Amphibia > Gymnophiona > Ichthyophiidae > Ichthyophis > Ichthyophis bannanicus. Next base: position 1,297,220,918 of record CM066032.1, on the reverse strand, counting down.
GAAAAGTTGCCAAAATGATCAACCCTGGCCCGCCTTCTGGTGTCATGCTACAGGATGCACCTGGATTCCTGATCACACAGTCCCAGATTGTCACACAGAAAGTCTTTGTGTCACTGGATCCATGACATGTTTTACAGCAGTGGTTCTCAACTTCTTTTGTACCGTGACCCCTTTTACCATTTGTCAACTTGTGGTGACCCCCAATGATAAAATCAAATGCATCTCTCTTCCTTTACCGTTAACGCATTGTCACTGTAATCATTTGTTGAATTATTAATATATTATAGGCCTTTGCAATATGTTTTTATTTATAAAATGTACTTATTTAGACCACAATAATTAATCACAATAACAAGTAACAATATTTGATTTCAAAATTATGATGATTTTGTAGTCAAATCACTAATATGAAATAAAATTATTTTTTCTACCTTTGTTGTCTGACCAATTTATTCTCTGATCATGCTGGTCCCGATCTGAGGCTTCTGCTTTCCTGTCTTCTCTTAGCTCTCTTTCTGTGGTCTATGGTCCATCTGCCATTTCTTATCTCTTCTTACGTTTTCTTCACTTCTTTCCATTAGCCTATTTCCAGTCCCAGTAAACCTCCCCAGTATCAGCCCCTTTCCAGTCCTCACTCTCAGTACCTTCCATTGTCATCTTGCATTCCCATGACTGCCACTGATGTCCATTCCCTTCCAGTCCCCCTCCTTCCCCACTGACCAGTCTCTTCTAGTACAAATACCATGGCAGCCCCTCTCAGATCCACTCCCTTCCAGTTCCATTCTCCCATCCCCTCGTATCAGCCCATTTGTAGCCTTAGCCCCCAGTTTTCTTCCAGGGCCAGCAGCTCTATCCTCCCCTCCCCACAATCAGCCCAGTCCCAGTCAAAGCCCCCCAATCAGCTCACTTTCAGTGCAGTCCCCCCTCAACCCCATTACCAGTGCTAGCCTCCCCTAATCAGTCCAATACCAGTCCTACCCTCCCATCAGCTCATTACCAGTCCTAGCCTCCACTAATCAGCCCATTTCCAGTGCTAGTCCCTCCTCAACCCCATTACTAGTGCTAGGCTCCCCTAATCAGCCCATTACCAGTCCTACGCCCCCCATAAGCCCATTACCAGTCCTAGCCTCCTCTAATCAGCCCATTTCCAGTCCTAACCTACCCGATCAGCTCATTTCCAGTGCTAGCCCCCCCATCAGTCCATTACCAGTCCTACCACCCTATCAGCACATTACCAGTCCCAAACCCCCCTTGATCAGTCCATTCCCAGTCCTAGCCTTCCCTAATCAATCCATTACCAGCCTTAGCCCCCCCCCATCTGCCCATTATAATCCTAACCCGCACTGTCTCTCCCCTCTGTCCAGCATTTATCCTCCATCTGTCCAGTATGTCCCCCTGTCTCTTCCCTTTTTCCATGTCAGCCCCCCTCCCTCCATCCATGTCAGCCCCCTCTGTCCATGTCAGCCCCCTCCCTCCCTCCCTCCATCTCTCCATATCAGCCCCCCTCTCTCCATGTGAGCCCCCTCCCTCCCTCCATCCATCCCACCCTGTCAGTCCCCCCTCTGTACATGTCAACCCTCCCTCCCTCCTTCCCTACATGTCAGCCCCCCCTCCCTCCATGTCAGCCCTCCCTTCCCTCCCTCCATGTCAGCCCCCTCTCTCAATGTCAGCCCCCCTGTCCTTGTCAGCCCCCCTCCCTCCATCCATCCATCCATCCCTCAATGTCAACCCCCTCCCTCCCTCCCTGCATGTCAGCCCCCACTCTGTCCATGTCAGCCCCCCTCCCTCCATCCATCCATCCATCGTCAGCCCCCGCCCTCCCTCCCTCCATGTCAGCCCCCCCGTCCATGTCAGCCCCCCTCCCTCCATCCATTCCTCCATGTCAGCCCCTCCCTCCTTCATGTCAGCCCCGTTGCAGGTTCCCTGCCCCCTTGTCCCCTCTCCCTGTCTGCCTGCTACTGCCCTGTTCTTCTGCAGCCGTGGCTCCCTGTCTCTTAGGGAACTGCAGCTGTGCCTGTGAAGTCGTTGAGGAGCCTTCCTGTCTCTCGACGGGCTCCATTCAGCATTGTCCCGCCTCCAAAGGAAGTGGTAAACAACTTCCTTTGGAGGCAGGACAATGCTGCACGGAGCCTGTCGAGAGGCAGGAAGGCTCCGCAATGGTTTTACAGGCATAGCTGCGGTTCCCTAAGAGGAAGGGAGCCGTGGCTGCAATAGAAGGGAAGCAGTGAGTTTGCCCCTGCCGAGAAGGACTCAGCAGCGGCAGCAACTTGTGCACTTTTTTTTTTTTTTTTTAACCGCGGAGTGAGGCGACCCCCGCTAAATCCTGTGGCGACCCACAGGTTGAGAACCGCTGTTTTACAGAAACACTTCAATACTTCTGATCCATACACACCTAACACACAACAGTGGTTAAGAGCACACATGGACTATGTCACTGCCAATGTACAGAATATTTTCAGCCAGTTGGAAAAGGTTATGATCCAGCCCATACCACAAGAACACACTAGACGTAGAGGGCCCGATTTCTAGTCATCCAGATTTTGGAAGGCTATTCACTTTGTTGGCACATAGCCCTCCCACCAATCTCTAACCCGGATATTCGATGCCACGGTGACGGCATTGAATATCCAGTGATCGCCGCAGAGACAAGAAGCTGCCAGGGCTAACCGGGAAGCAGTGATATTGCATGCTGCCAGTTAGCTCCTGCGCTTTAAAGATAGGTGAGGGTTTTTCTCACCTATCTTTAAGGCGCAGATCGCTAACCAGGCAAGCATGCAATATTTCTGCTGCCCAGTTAGCAGCAGTCTCCACCTCAGCTCCAACCTGGAACACCCCCAACATGCCCCGATACTAACCGAATAGCATCGGGATACATAGACTTAGAAGGGGATATTCAATGGTACTAAATGTGTAAGTGCCGTTGAATATCCCCATCTAAGGCATTTACATGGTTTATTGAGCTGTAAACCATGTATTGCCTTTCGAAAATCAGGCTCAGAAGATTTATAGGATTTACTGTCGGTACATTATTTACCGCCTTAGTTCCTTACTTGCTTCCACTATATCTATTGCTAATGCTGTATCTCTCAGAAACCTCCAGAGTAATATCCAAGAACTGAGAGCTGATATAAAGATATCAGAACCCAGATGCATTCACAACAAGGTCAATTAATTGCCCTTGGCAAGACCATATGTGGTACTGTAACTGTGGTTAATTTCCATTTTAAGCAGATTGCCCAGAATAAAGTAGAATTGACTGTGCTTAAAGGTCTCTTTAATGATGAGCGTACTTTTATGTAACTAGTATATCAACTTACTTATGATTTGTTTAGGGAGCTAGATAACAGCATCGGTAACTTGATGCAAGGAGAGATTCCTCCATACCTGGAACCCACAGACCTTATCACTGAAGCATTTGCTAAGATAACAAGAAATAGCATTGAACCACTCCAGCTCCAGATTGCCATCACCATGGGAAATGCTATTCCACTATATGTAGATGTATAGAATATGGAAATTGCTTATCTCTTGAATTTGCCTTTCATTGTGCCTGATAATGTGTACCAGCTGAAACAAGCAATTGATGATAGCACCTGGAATTCATTATCAGAGGATGTAGTAAAAACTGTTAGTGTAGCTGGATTTAAGAGATTTGGACAAGTTTCTGGAGGAAAAATCCATAAACCATTATTAATGAGGATCAGAGAAATCCACTCCTTACCCATTGGACAAACAGCATGGTATCTGTGTACCTTCTGGGAACCTGACAGGTACTTGTGACCTGGATTGGCCATTGCTGGAAACAGGATACTGGGCTTGATGGACACTTGGTCTGACCCAGTATGGCATATCTTATGTTTTTATGTTTTTGTCTGAGAATCTTTACCTATGTGTCAACACCCCTGAGAATTTAGCCTACCACTATGATGATCCATAACAATATCTTGTACCTAATTTAGGCATGTGTCAGCACACCAAGAACATTCATTGGTTGTGCCCAGGTAAATCTTTCCTGAAGGACACTACTATAAATAATTGGTTAGTCAATACCCCTTTGAGTGTGCTTATGATTGTCATGAATAAACATGACATCACTAACAGAGTTCCTCTACCCTGCAATGTTTGATTGATGTTCCTAAGAACTCGATTGTTAATGTTGGTGGAGTGTCCCTGTTTTATCTTGATTCAGATCCTGTTTCTACTGATATCCAGATGCTGGATGTGTTTCGAGGCCATGAGATTAACTTCACTGAAGCCTTGAATTACTGACTGGACTATCAAGACTCTCACACAGTAGAACTGTCTATCGACCAAGAGAGCCTTGAAATTGCTGATTTCAACTTTGATTCATGTGATGTGGGTATTTTACAGACCGATTTTATTTGTCATGCTGTTGTGCCTGTCTTTGCCCTTTTTTTGGCAATCCAATTCCTGATCTCCTTGTATCAGAAAAGGTAGATTCTTACTCTGCGTCACATTATACATCATGGACCTACTCCTCTTACGTTTGCAAGATTTTGTGAACCATTTATTTTTCAATTATCCATTGCTCTTAATTGAGTTGATTCATTTATCAATGATACTTTGTGTTTTATTTTACTAACACACATTGTGCATTTTACTTATTTTTACATTTAAGTGTTGTTTGAATTTACATTAACACATTCTATTGTATTACCTATATACAGTACCAAGTTATACACTGAGTTTAGGTTTGTTGTTGTTAACTGCCGTCGAGTCGGAGTCGACTCATGGCGACCCTCTGGATAGCTATCTTAAATTGTGTTCGGTCTTGAGTCAGGCGGCTCATTGTTGACAGACTGGTACCCGTAGCTGCTGTTATTGTATCGATCCATCTCATTACTGGCTTTCCTCTTTTGCGTTTACCTTCTATCTTGCCAAGCATGATGTCTCTCTAACGATCTCTCTCTTTGCATGATGTGTCCAAAGTATGAAAGTCGAAGTCTTGTCATCTGAGCTTCTAAAGAAAGCTTAGGTTTGATATCCTCTAGTACCAACTGGTTTGTTCTTCGGGCAATCCATGGAATACACAGTATTCGCCGCCAGCACCATAATTCAAGGGCATCAATTTTCTTCCTGTCTATCTTTTTCACTGTCCAGCTTTGACATCCATATGATGGTATTGAAAATACCATGGCTTGAACAAGTTGAATCTTTGTATGGAGAGAGATATCTCTGCTCTTGAGAATCTTATCTAGGTCTTTCATAGCCATTCTGCCAAGAGCAATGCGTCATCTGATTTCTTGACTGCTTGTTGCTTCTTTATGTTGATCCAAGTAGGTTAAAGTTGTTCACGATTTCAATTTCTTCTCCTTCAACGATGAACCTGTTGATTATGCCAGTTGTCATGATCTTTGTCTTCTTTACATTAAGGTGCAGGCCCATTTTGAGACTATGTTCTTTGATTGTGAGAAGCAAATGTTTCAGATCATCTTCACTTTCAGCCAGTATAGCGAAAGTTGTTTATTTTATTTTATTTATTTTTCTTATATACCGCGCTCTTTGATATCAGTGCGGTTTACATGAAACAAGGAGAGTTTACAGTGGGGGTTACACCGTAATTACATAGAACAGGTATAATAACTTGGATAACAGTGTTAACTATTTACATCTGATTGGCTAACAGGTATAATAACTTGGATAACAGTGTTAACTATTTACATTTGAATGGCTAACAGAAGGTATTTGTATGTATATATGATACATTGATGGTGGTTACATGTTGATGAGTCTTCCACCAATCTTCACACCTCTGTTGTCTTCATACAATCCTGCTTCTCTGATGATTTGTTCTGCATATAAATTAAACAGGTAGGGGGAAAGTATGCAGCCTTGTCTTACACCTTTGCTTATTTTAAACCATTCTGTTTCTCCTTCATCCGTTCGAACTGTTGCTTCTTGATCAATGTACAGATTGTGTAAGTGTATGATCAGGTGTTCTGGTATACCTATGCTGCTTAATGTGGCCCAGAGTTTCTCATGGTTTACACAGTCAAAAGCCTTGCTATAGTCGATAAAGCACAAATAGATATCCTTTTGGTATTCTTTAGTCTTTTCAATGATCCATCTCACATCCGCAATGATGTCTCTCATTCCTCGCCCTTTCCTGAACCCTGCTTGCACTTCAGGTAGTTCTTGTTCCAGGTATGGTTGTAGTCTCTTTTGAATAATCTTCAGTAGAATCTTGCTGGCATGTGGGATCAGAGCGATTGTGCGATAATTCCACAGTCAGTTGGATCACCTTTTTTTAGTATTGGTATAAACACAGATCTTTTCCAGTCAGTTGGCCATGATGTTGTCTTCCATATTTCTTGGCAGAGCCTTGTAAGTACGGTAACAGTTGCATCAGATTGCTGTAATACCTCTATGGGAATGCTATCAATGCCTGGTGCTTTGTTCTTTGATAAGGCTTTCAATGCTGTTTCAACTTCTTCTTTCATCGCCAATGGCTCCCGATCATAAGGTACAGGTTGAAACGGCTGTTGGTCCACTTGATCTTTATCATATAAAAACTCTGTATATTCCTTCCACCTTTTCTTGATCTTCTCAGCATCATTCAACATAGAACCTTGAGCATCTTGTAACATTCCAATTCGAGGCTGGAACTTTTTCTTTAACTCTCGTAGCTTTAGGAAAGCCGATCTTGTTCTTCCTCTAATAGTTTCTGCTTCTATTTGCTTGCATGCGTCGTTGTAGTACATTTCCTTGTCCTGTCTTGCTGCATGTTGGAAATCTCTGTTGAGTTCTGTTATTGTCTTTCTTTCTCCTCTGGCTTTAACTTCTCTGCATTTCTGGGCAATTTTCAGAGTTTCTTCCATCATCCATTTTGGCCGTTTTTGCTTTTTCACCTTTTGTAGAGACTTCTCGCTTTCTTCCAACACAACCTTCTTGATGTCATTCCATAACTCTTCTGGAGCTCTGTCATTTGTATCTAAAGCAGCAAATCAATTTTTCAGGCAGTCTTTAAATTCCAGTGGCATATTCTCAAGGTCATATTTTGCTGCATTCATGAGTGGTTTGCTCTGTTTCAACTTTTGCTTGCGTTTGCATACTAGTAGTTGATGATCTGTACCACAGTCAGCTCCAGGTTTTGCCTTTGTTGATGTTATAGAACTTTTCCATCGTTGACTTCCACAGATGTAGTCAATTTGATTTTTATACAATCCATTAGGTGAAGTCCATGTGTACAGTCGCCACTTGTGTTGATGGAAGAAGGTGTTTGAGATGAATAGATCGTTGGGCCTTGCAGAATTCTATCAGTCTTTCTCCAGCTTCAATTCTGTTGCCAAGTCCATATTTTCCAACTACTTTGCCTTCTTCTTTGTTGCCAACTTTTGCGTTCCAGTCACCCATGACTATCAGGATATCCTGTTTGCATGTTCTGTCAATTTCAGCTTGTACTTGTTCATAGAACTCTTCAATTTCATTCTCTTCTGCAGCTGTTGTTGGGGCATATACTTGAATTATAGTTGTGTTGATAGGCATTCCTCGTAGACGAATAGAGATTAAGCGTTCACTGACTGCACTGTATTTCATTACAGTTCTTGCAAGTTTCTTCTTTATTATAAATGCAACACCATTTCTTCTTTGTCTTTCATTTTCAGCATAGTAGACCATGTGATCATCTGATGCAAAGTGCCTGGTGCCAGTCCATTTCAGTTCACTGACACCCAACAGATCAAGTTGTACATGTTCCATTTCATTCTTGACCATCTCCAACTTCCCTTGGTTCATGCTTCATAAGTTCCATGTTCCAATGCTAAGACATCTTTACAGCTTCTGACTCTCATTTCATGAGCAGCTACATCAGCAGTCAGATGTCCCGAGGGCTTTGATCCAACCACATCATAAATGTTGGCTTTACTCTGAAAAGTCATCAGCTCTTCCCCAGTAGCTAGTTGAGTGCCTTCCGACCTGGGGGTCTCATCTTACAGCACTATAACACAATTTGTTTTGTTGTAACTATCCATTGGGTTTTCATGGCAAGATACAGAAGTAGATTGCCAGGCCTTTCTTCCGCACAGTTTAATTTTGGTGTTGTTGCCGTTGTCACAGAAATGTAATCCTCCGCCGTCAACACTATCCCATTCTGCTGCTGACCATATACATATACCTATATACAGTACCAAGTTATACACTGAGTTTAGGTTTAAGTGCACTATATTCTACTACATTTGAAATTATACTCATTATATTGATTGAATTGATTTGATTTTAACTATATCATTTCAGTGTTAACTTCCTTTACTACTTGTGTGTATTCAAGAATTTAGGAAGAAGTTAAAAACTTTCCCCTTCTTCAACCATTTTTTGGTTAATGAAACTTCGCAATCACATTCAACCTAATTAAAGCTTGCTTAACCTTGTTTACTTTTGTGCCATTTGCCCTCACCCATGTTTTATCTCCCCTTGTTTTAACTTCTTGTTTTATGTAAAGCCATGTTGGCTCACTTGTACTCTGTAAACCGCTTTGACTATTAGACTAAGCAGTATATAAGCATAGTTAAATAAATAAATTCCTCATGCAGTATTGCTTTAATGCATCTATTGTGCTAGAAGTAGTATACCCTTATTATACTTTAGTCAACCATATGTCATTTGGCTCTGACCTGCACACTAGTCATGTTAGTTAGGTTTTTAAGAGATAATAAGCTCCCTTGTAGCTATTCCATTTTAAAAAGGGGAGGGGGGGAGAAGATGTAGGACTGGTACCCTGTGGCCGGCTCTGAACCAAAAGCCTGAACCAAACAAGAGGATTCCTGCTACAAAATATCTGCTGTATTCTAAGCCTCAGACCTGCTGACTAAACAACTGCCTGCCAACTGTTTATATTTGTGCATACAGAAGGCTATTGTTCCTGGTCATGTCTACATGCAAGAGAACCTGCTTCTCAGGCCTTTCTCATCCACAGACTATTCTACTGGACTTGGACATTTGTAAAAATGTATGAGATTACTTACCATCATCTTCAGCATTTCGTCTCTCTCCATTCTTTGTCTGCAAAAGGATCATCTGACGACTACCTCCTGATTCGCCCAGATGTCTCACAGCATCTCATACTAACCAATCACCAAAAGGTGATAGGGACTCATCACAAAGAATAATATAGTATGAAGAGAAGAACTCAAGGCCATTTTGCCTTTGGCTACTCTGCCTTTTGCCTTCCTTACTGCTTCTGTAAGCACAAATATACTCTGTGTCATTCCAAAACTGTTCGAATAACCCTGTGAGACACTCAGACTCCCACAGATGCCTATCATATTCTCTGCCCTCTCACAGCTTGCGTCTGATCAGCTAGAGCTAGCGTTATCTAGCCTAGCTGCCTCCTTTGGACTTTGTGCTGTTCCAGAGACTGCCTCAGACCCCAGCTGCATTCGTCCACCTGATGGAGCTAAGGTGCTGGTCTTATGTCTTTACCCAGGGATGGAAAATTAGTCAGCTAGCTCTCTTCTGTACTTTTCCTAAGTGCAGAGTGAGCCTGTGACCTCTGGTTACTAATTAGTGAGTTTTTGCTAACACGTAATCAATGCTGCCAAAATGTATGATCTCATTTTTTTATTGCTAGCTTGTATATCTGCTATTTTTCTATCTAAAATAAACCTAATATAGCATCTCAGAATGCTGTCTTTCTCTTCTGGCTCATTACTAGAGGATTCCACCGAACCTGAGGGTGAGAGACTAATAGCAGACTTTCCCCTAGACATAATTGAACATAACCTTTCTGCCTGCTAATACTTCCCACAAGCCCAAGGTGAGAACCAGGAATAGAAGAACTCCAGAGGAGACAGGAAACACAAACATAGAGCACCAACCAAGGAGTCCCAACAGGAACTTCACAGCTGAAACTACCATCATTTTGCACATCCAGCAAGGTGAATCAGGATCCATAGTGTAACAGGAAGTCAAGCACAAGACAACACCAAGATGCAGATCAAGCTCTGGTAAAGAGGTCTAGCCACTGATGGGTTTATATACAGATCCTAGGCAGGTACAAGATGGCCTTAAAGAGGAAGTAGCATGCATAAAACAGACTAAGGCATTCAGCAGCTGTGGAACCTACTGACTTCTACTGGCTAAGAGGTTCATCCCAGCAAGGTTTTTCTGGGAACTGAGCCACCTTCATGCTGGTGGTAGAATCTCACACTTTTACATTTCTTAGTTTATAAACACACCTAGCCAAAATCTCCACATAGGCAAATACTCATGTATACACACTTGCCTTGATCACACGCCCTAGACCACAAACACAGCACTTCTGGGCAGGAGACATTCCTTAATCTAAAGGCTAGTTTTGTGCTGGTAGCACTGGGCTTTTAGTCTTCTACCAAAAGTAGAGTTTCCATATGCGGTGATTACTGGAAGCAGCAGGCTCTATCAAGGTATGTCACTGAAACAAGCATGTTCTGACCTGACTCATACATTGAAGTTATGCAAGTGAAAATCATCTGATAATCATGAAATGCTGTGCTCACCTGCAGGGAAACTAACATCATTACAAAAATGATGCATAAAGGCAAGAGAAACATATACTGTTATATAAGGAGACTGATTTACTTGTGCTTGTCAAATAACTCATTGCCTTGCCCCGGGACAGTATTTAATTCTCAACTAGCAAAACGTTATGACCTTTATTTGACAGCTTTCACAGAGCCATTCCTCCCTTTGAGCCTGCCATGCCCTGCCTTACAAAACAATGTGAGGGCAATGTTGAGAGGCATTTCCACACATAAAACAGAGCTTTATGTCCAGAAATGGAGCTTTTGAAAAATGTGCAATGCATACATGTGTTCAGCGAATATGCACACGAGTGTATATGCGTACCCAGAAAGCATTCCTGGGCGTGGGATGAGGCAGAGTGTGCACTTACACTAATACTTTTAGGTTTCCAAAAGCAGGCATGGAAGTTTTTTAGGAAAACGTACCCCCACAAATAGCAGGTTCAGGCTTCTGCATGCATTTCCCCAAATCTTTCCCTTTGAAAATCAATGTAAAGCCTGCAGCTAAGAAGTGCAAATCATAGACTAACCAATATAAAATACACCTAACAAATTTGAAGGACTTTAGGTTAAACATCCTCCCTCCCTTAGCAACTTGATTTAAAGCTACCCAACACTTGTTTTTATGCAAAGCAAAAAAAGTTCAATTATGTATTTGTGAGACAGAAATTCAAAGGAACAGAACCTATTGAGGATTGAGCGAAGGGGGTTGAGATACTGATACCCACCACATAGGAAAGAAACATTGAGTAAACATGTTTGATGATCTCAGGGTAGTAGAGCAAGGGAGTGGTCAGAGCCAGAGAGATGTTATGCTGCCCAGAGAGTCATACTCAGCAGAAAAGAGGTAGAGACAATTCCTCTCTACCTGGTATACGTGAGACCTATCTTAGAATTTTATCAACAGTTCTGGAGACTGTACTAGCTCCAAAAGGATATACACAGGCTCTTTCCTAAATCCTTTGGTTTTTGAATAACACTGATTGTTTCAGTCTGAAAGCAGGATTCTTCTTTAGCAGTTGAGCAAAAATGGGACTTGTATCCCTTTGGAAAATGTCCTGAGTAGCTGGAGGAGACCACAGGAAACTGCAAGATATTAATTTGGGGAGGATATTCAGAGCGATTAAGGTGGTTAGTGCTGCTGAATATCCAGGAGTGCTCCCGCTAAACATCCCAGTGCTATCAGCTAGCATTGGGAAATTCCGGGGACAGAGCGGAACTTGGCCATCACCGGGCAACGGCGTTATTGAGCCACTGCCCAGTTATCGCAAAGCGGCAAAAGTTAGGAACCTGAAGGCAGAAACTAACCAGGCAGCAACTCAATACTGAAAAAGCAGCTAGCTGTCACCGCTGAATCTAAGACCCAGATATTCAATACCATATCTAGCCACTGGTATTTAATATCCGGGTCCGTCAGATGGCGTGAAAGCTAGCCGGGTAGCGGCGATATTCAGCCACTGCCCAGTTAGCTTCTGTAGCGAAAGGTAGGCCACCATTTAAGGTGCCTAACTTTCGCTGTTTAGTGATAAGCGGACAGCGGTTGAATATCATCGCTGCCCAGTTATCCCTCAGCTCCAACCCAAGAACGCCAGCTAGCATCGGTGTGTTCAGTGGCGGCACCTGCAGATATTCGCTGGTACTAACCATATTAGTGCCACCGAATATCCCCATTGCCGCAATTAATGTATTAGTGCCGCTGAATATCCCCATAGCCTTTAGAAACTTTTAAAATCCTTGCGGTCAAGGTCAATGGTGGCAATAACCAATGTTCTTACTAAGTAGCTTGAAGGTGCGTGGGAGTCCTCCACCAGCATTTCTACTGGTGAGGGATGATGCAACATGATCATGCTTAGGAGCGTGAGATACAGGCAGGTCCTGAGGGATAGACAGGGTCATTGTGCCCATAGAAATAAAAGGGCGTGGGCACTTAACTTCACTAACGCACATTAAACCTTTAGTAAACATGCCCTATAAAGATCCAATCAATTCAAAAAGAGGAAGTACCTGATTAACCAATCAGGACATCTGAAATGTAGACTTCACAGAGCCATTCCTGGTGAAAGATTTTTATCCAACAAAATATTTTATCCCAAAAGGAAGCCTAAACTGAACATATAACTTTTCCGGATAGCATCTGAATATTGCCACTATCCAGATGATTTTGCCACATTTCCTTCACTCCACCCTCCTTCCACCCCTTTATCATATGGATGGTATCTGGTTGTTCAAATGGATTTTTAGCTTGATGCTATCTGTAAAAGGGTTAAAAATCCACAGACAGGCAAGCTATACCTTTACTGGTAGCTGGTGAATGTAGAACTTGTTTTAAATCTCAGCTCGCTTGTATCTTAATATGCTTAATAGTCTTTAAAAGCTTTTAAAATTCTTTTGTTTTTTCCTTCCCTCCATCTCTAGCTCCCACCCATCCCAGGCATGTATTTTTGAATTACAGACTACTCCAATAAGACAATAAGGGGCATGTTTACTAAAGTCCGCAAAATAGCACCCCGCAAAATAGCGCACGGCAACGCAGCACTGAAACGCGCAGAAACGCGTTTAAACGCCCCGCACATGTGCGTGTCACCCCCGCACAGGTACGCGGCTCACTAACGGCCCCGTACAAGTGCGGCCCGCAAATTTCTGATAGAGGCGTGGAACGGCGAAAGGAGGGCGGAGGAAGGCTCCGGAGGGGCGGAGGGACGGGGTAAATGGGTGGAGAGTGGGAGGGGAGAGGCTCCCCGCACAGTATCGGGCCCGAATTTGCATGTAAAAACTACCGCGAGTGAAACACTCGCGGTAGGTAGAAAGCATTTAAAGGGAAGAGAAACCATTTCCGTCAGCAATGTACAGGAAAACCGGGGAAACCAGCAAAACGTGAGCAGTGTGATACATGTGCACAGCACAAAAGTGCAAATACAAATAGAAAATGACCACAACAGAACTATTAAAAACAGTAATTCAGCTGGGGAACAGTTATAGTGATGGGCAAATACAGAAAACACACCCAGCAAAGCTCCAGAAAAAAGAAATGAACTTTTGAAGGGTTTACGGAGCCGAGTCTCTTCCAAAAAACATTTCCTTTGTTTGGAGCTTTCCTGGGAGTGTTTGGTATGGTTGCCCATTAATATCACTGTTGCCCAGCGCGGTGATATCTTGTCCCCCATTTCCCGTAGCCATTTCCGGGGTTTATGTGCACGTCTGTCACCAGACAGGGTGCATATGCCCACAGTAAAATTGCATAGAGCAGGGTTTGTGACTCCATTCTGCTAAGCTTACTACCTCCAGGGGCTGCACTGTTTCTGTGGCCATAGTGTGGTGCAGCGGACAGAGTCAGTACCTCTAGAACCAGAGGGTCAGAGGTTCAAAGCCCAGCTGGGGTACGTGCCAGCCCAATTCCTATATTTTACCCACCACTGAACACAGATAGCGCAGACACCCCTGTATTGCAGGGAACATAAGCATGGGGAGAGCACCCATATTTTACCCAACAACGCGCACACACACCACAACAATGGGCATTACCTACAGCCAAGTCACCCAAATGCAGTCCCGTACTGCCACATTGCAATCAGGTCATCTGCTTTTTCTGAGAGAAGCTCATGCCAGCATGTTGGCGGACGAGGACATGTGGTGCAGGGGGCAGTGGCTGCTAGCCACAGAAGACAGAGGCCCAGTCATGTGCAGGCTGGCACAGTCCACTGCAACACAGGCCCTACCGGATCCACAGTCATGGACATTCCAGGGAAATCACCCAATCTGTGGATACACGGTGGTGCAGTGCACACAGACACTGTACACAAGAGCAGAGGGTCACAGGTTCAAAGCCCAACTGGGGCAACCACTAATCTTTTTCCCCCAATTAAACAGTGATAGTAAGGGCACACCTTTCCTGGGGAGGACATATGCAATGGCAATACGTCTATCTTTACCCCACTGTGCACACACACACCATGAACAGGGCCAGTACCCAGAGCAGAATCACACAATGCAGTCCTGGTGGGGCACACACCAGTCAGGTCCCATGATGGCACTCATACAAATGCCTGTGCTGTATATCTATGCACCACACCCATGGTATGTAGATGTAGCTCATGCATATCCATGAGGGACAGCAGGAAAACCAGAACAGTGTGATGCAAACCTGGACTGGAGTTGGGAATCTGTGCCGTAAAGCAGCAGCCATCAGGGGCAGACACACCCACACCCACAGGCCTCATTGACCAATGTCTCCTGGAGAGGCAAACCATTGAACCCTGCATGTCCTACCAATGTCACCCTACACCTGAGGTATATGATACACAGCTCTGAGATGTTTGCTAGTTCCACACATACTGCTAGTTGACCCCATCCGAACAATCTGTTAGGTGTTTGCGGTGCGTGCTCCAGGCCTGGCCTCTGACGCTGTTTACCACCCTGGGGAGTGGCCACCAGCTGTACTGCCTACCATATCCATGCCTTGCCGTGCTCAGGAGCGGTCTTGGTGGGCAAGGCTGATTACCTTCTCAATAGTAGCACCATGATGGCATAGGTGTGGAAGTGTGTGCTTGTCTATACCATGGGTGTTGGCAGCAAGCCCCTTCCACAGCCCACACTGCCAATGTGCATAATGAGGTGCACGGTACCATGGGTATAGCCAGGACAGGGTGGCCTGGGCAGGATGCATCTGCACCGGGCATAGGGCACTGGCAGGGACACTGTAGTGTCCGGCCACCACCTACACAGACAGGGTGGCCAAAGCATGTCCTTCTGGGAGATCACGCTCACCCTGACTGTGCAGTGACCACAGCATGGCTAGGCACCCCCATAGTGCTGTACAGTCTTTCTCTCATGTGATACATATGGGTATCTATTTGGGGCCCAGTCACTGAGTTATCTGCTTGCTGTGTATGCTGGCAGCCCAGTTCTGTGTGCATGTGTCTCCACTGGGAACATGCACTATGGACTAACCAGCAGACTGTTTGTAGATGGTATGTGGTTTGCTTGAATGGCTTGCAGGGTGCAGTTGGCTTGCTGCAGGGGAATGCCTGGTGGTGGGGTGCAACCTACCATACCTGGTCATATGTTTGTCTGTTATTGTGTTATGGCTGTGTGTGGGGGGTGTTCCTCAGCAGGACTGGGGTTGATGTTGCCCTCTACTGCCACCTTTGCAGGGAGGTAGAGTGTGGATCTCTTGATGGGGGACCATGTTTGTCTCTGGGGGCAGCCCGGGGGGGGCACACGCTATGGCTGTGCCTGACTGGGATATCCATGGTGTTTGTGCAGAAACTAGCTATCTTACACATTAACACTGCTTTGGAACTCCCGCTTGGCCTCCATCAGCCATGGAAAGTGTTGTAGACCTGGTCCTGGGCGCCTCATTGTACACTCAGGGTGAGGCCAGAACCCGCACGATGTAACGTTGTGTAGCTACTTTGTGCCAGTAAAACACCCGGTCAGTGCCCCCTACCAGGCCGAGTTGCTGTGTGGGTGCACCCGGTAACGTCCCCCAACAGGGCCGAGGTGCTGTGGGGGTGCATTTCCCATCTTGTGTCCATCTGTGGACAGCTAATTTGCATGTGCAGTGCATCATGGGTACGTGTGGCCTAACCCTATCCTGTTTACCCTGGCATACTATCTGTGAGATGACGTGCAGGCTATCTGCAGCCAGCCAGGGGCTTCCATACAGCTATGGTTAGGTCACTGCCTGTGCAGCCAGAGGTGATGAGTTCAAACCCACATTGGGGTTCTGTGAGACAGGTGTTCAAAGCATATTTTTTTAGTTTACTGTACATATGTTGATGTCAGCAATAGCACCCTCAGTGTACTGTACCCATAAGGTGCCTCTGAGGGTGCTTTATGGGGCGCCCTATAGGGCACTGTATGGTTGCCATCCATATAGGGTGCACCATACATTATCCTGTGTCGCAACATACATGCTGCCCTATAGGGGACATTCTAGGGTGCCTTGGCAGACGGTGCACTGTAACATGTGCCTTATGGGCGGCCCTATATTAATATGCTGTGAGAGTGCGTTTGCTAGTAGTTATCATAAAACTAAAATTATAGAGCCTCCTACAGCTCTCCCCAACATAAAACATACTGCCTCAGCTAGCCTTTTCTCTGGGCTTTGTGAGGGTTTGAACACATGGCCCCTGCACCATTGCTCAGTGTCTTCACCATTGTGCTGTGGCTCTGTTCCTGTGTTTGAGCAGCAGCGCGCAGCCTTGTAGCCATTGGCGCGCCGTCTTGTGGCGCACAAAATTAGAATTAACAGCGCGCCGCCTTCTGGCGCGTAACATTAACAGCGCCCAACATGGGCATGCCCCTTAAAATACTGCCTCAGCCAGCTGTCTTCAATGGGCACTGGGGGGAATTGAACCCATTGTGCCTGCATGGGTGGTCAGTGTCTTAACCATTGTCCTATGGCTCCATTCCTGCTATTTGCACATCAGCGCGCCACTTATCCCTCCCACTATTGGGCTGCCCCCTCACACATCAGCGCGCCGCCTTCTGCCCACCGGCTCGCCGCCTTCTGTTGACCAATTTTATCAGTGCGCCGCCCTCTGCCGCCCAACCTTAACAGCGCGCCGCCCTCTGCCGCCCACAATAAACAGTGTGCCGTCTCATGCCGTTTAAAAAAATAGGTGCGCCGCCTTCTGCCGCCCATAATCAATATGCCTCCTACACCACTTTTGCCCATAAAATTTGATGCCTCAGCTGGTCTTTTTTGTTGGGTGCAATGGGGGTTTGAACCCCTGAACCCTGCACCATAGGTCAATGTCTTCCCCGTTGTACTACGGCTTTGTTGTTTGGTTATGCAGCAGCGCCCCACTTAGCCTTCTCACGCGCTAATGTGGGACCCGCACATTAGCGCGACTCACAAACCTACGGTCCGTTTTTTTCCTTTTTCTGCCTGGCCCGCCCACTCCTTATATGGCACCAGCACACTAACGGGGACCCGCACAGCAACGGACTTTAGTAAACATGCCTGTAAGAGGAGGGAAATTTCTTTCAAGAATTAATTTGAACTTTAGGAGAAGAAAGAAGTAAGACTGACCTAAAATAGATTAATTGTAGTCTCTTTGCAAATCATAGACTAACCAATATAAAATACACCAAACAAATTTGAAGGACTTTAGGTTAAACATCCTTCCTCCCTTAGCAACTTGAAATAGCTAACAATTCAACAATATTAGAATGCAGACAGCAGTGAGATGGGGGCTACCCCGTGTTTTGAAATGAGTGCCACATAGATGATTTTCTACCAGTTAGTGAGAGATCATATATGTGTACTTGATGTAAAGAACACCTAGCTTTCAAAGAATATGCTTGATCTCTGGAAGTCAGAGTGGCAGATCTGGAGGATCTGAGGAAGACAGAGGTTTATAGAAGAGACTTATTAGTAATAGTAAGGTCCTAATTTCAGTCTGGGAGATCTTGTACTTCCTTGCAGAAGCAAGGTCAGCTGAAAGGAGAAAATTAAACATAGAAACATAGAAATATAACAACAGAAAAAGATCACATGGCCTATCTAGTCTGTCCTTCCATATCAACAACTACAACAGTCCCCTTTTTTCCTTTAGAGATCCTCTATGTTTGTCCCATGCTTTTTTGAATTCAGTTATTGTCCTCATCTCTACCACCTCCACTGGGAGACTATTCCACGGATCCACCACTCTTTCCGTAAAGAAATATTTCTGCATATCACTCCTGAATCTATCCCCCTTCACCATCATCCCATGTCCCCTCATAGCAGAACTTGCTTTCAATTGAAAGAGGCTCTCCCCCTGAACATTTATGCCATGGAGGTATTTAAACATCTCAATCATATCACCTCTATCCCACCTTTCCTCTAAGGTGTACATATTAAGATCTCTAAGTCTGTCCTCATATGCTTTATAATGAAGACAACTAACCATTTTAGTAGCCAACCTCTGCACCGATTCCATCCTGTTCACATCCTTTTGAAGGTGCGGTCTCCAGAATTGCACACTATTCTCCAAATGAGGTCGCACCAAAGACTTATACAGAGGCACTATCACCTCCTTTTTTCTGCTAGCCATTCCTCTCCGTATCCACCCAAGCATCCTTCTAGCTTTTGCCGTCGCCTTTTCTACCTGTTAAGCTAATTTAAGATCATCAGACACAACCACGCCTAGGTCCTGCTCTTCTTTATACTATATTGCTCCCTTGGATTGCTGCAGCCCAAATGCATTACCTTACATTTACCTTGGTGTGAATCCTCTCACTCAAAGGATGGGTCTTCAAGGGCTTGTTCCCAGGAGGGAAGGGTTAGGAATTCTATGGGCAATTCAATAATTAGAACTGTAGATAGTTGGGTGGATGGTGGATATGAGGATTACTTGCTAAAGTACATGCCTAATATGAAGCTGGACCTCATGCTCGATGGATTTTTGAACGTGCTGCAGAGGAGCTAGCTGTCATGGTACATGTGACAAGGAAGTTCTAGAAGCAACATTTAGGCTTTTAGGTAGAAAGCTGAAATCCAGATCCTCCAGGGTAGAATTCTCAGAACTACAGGACCCCATTGATAAGTAGAGATTTCGAGACTCAATGCATGAATGAGATGATGATGAATGAAAGAGGACAGCTGCCGACACTAACATTTAAAAAAGACAGTGGATTTTAAACTATAATATGGGGAAAAGCTCACATTTTCTCTATAATACATGGGTTGAAGTGAGGTATCTTTGAAGGATTCTAACAAAACAGAGGACATCCCAATAAGAGAGGTTGCGATAAAAGCAAAAGTAGTCCTGATGTCTTTAATTAAAGAGCAGACAGAACTGAAAGATTCTAATTTCCTCATCATCTGTTAGGTAGATTGTAAATGCAAACAAATTACACTTTGAAATGTCTGTATGTAAATACTAGAAGTCTAAACAATAAAATGGGAGAATTAGAATGCATATCACTGGCTAAAGAGGTAGATAGGAAGTAGGATTTTAGAAGGGACATCTAGGAAGAATCTGGGACACCCAGAGCAGAATGTTCAAAGGTCCAGAGTATTGGCAGCAGAGGAAGGAGGCGCATATAATTCACTGCATCTCCACCCCGAGAAATGAATGTCCAAGTAACTGGTTCTGAAGACAGACCCTGCACAGATAGGAAGGCCAGGAAAATGTGGACGTTCCCAAAGTGCACACCCACAGAACCAGGCACTCGTATACAGAGGCGGCACAAGGGGGGTGCAGGGCCATGTGTGGAGACTCATTACGTGGCCTCATTTGCATAAATATTTGCATAATGTTAACATGCACTAACCTTTAGTAAACATGCCTCTTAATGAGTGTCTGGATAAAGAAAGACTACCAGGTTTCTACATTACTATACTCCAGTGCCAACTGCCAGGTACATTAGGAAGTACTACAAACACTGCCCATTTAGAACCCATAGCAAACCACCATATCATAACAGTACTACCAGGACTCACAAAGCACCATACCCTACCTATCAAAAGGCAACACTGCAAATATTAAACCAATACATCTCAGAGAATACCAATACATCTCCTACTGGGGAAAGAGAACAAGTGGTACTGTCAAATAGAAACTACATGAACAGAATATCTCAGCTTGTTACACATGCAGAACGCAGACCATCACCAAACAAAGAACAAGGGATCTCAATTTAGAAATAGGAAGACAATAATTAAACTGGGAATCCCAAAAGCCAAACTTGGAATGTACAACAACACTGGAGAAATAAAACTATAAATTAATTTCTCTCTCTACATCTGCTTTAACATACTGATCTTTACTCTTTTGCTCTTTCCTCCATTTTTTTCTTTATTACTTTTTCATCCACTCAAATTTCACCCTTCCATCCTCAATCCACACTTACTCTCCCAATACCCGGCCAATCGTAGATTTTTCTTCCCTCCCACACAAAAAATCTTTTCCCCTCTCTATCCTCACTCCCCCATCCTCATCTCATTCTAGTCCTCCCCCAACATCAGCTCCCTTGTAGTTCCAGCTCCACCCAGCATCTGCTCCCTTCTAGTCCCATTCTCCCATCTAGTCACCCTGCATCAGTCCATTTCCAATCCTAGCCCCCCATCAGCCATTTCCAGTCCTATCCTAGACCCCCTTCATCAGCACTCTGTGTGTCCCGCTCCCATGGACTCGAAGCCTGAGTGGTGCGTGTTATCAGTGCTCTTACCACTGCTGTCGATATATCTATGAAGGATCCTGGCAAGGGAGAAGGTTTCAAGCAAAGTGCTGGACCACAGTGAGGAGGGGGGAAGAATGAGGTAGGATGCCGTGGTGGGGGGGGGGGAGGTGCAGGATGCCGTGGTGAAGAGTGAGGCATCCTATTGATACACAACTCTGCCTTGCAGTGTTTGTGGGGCATTGCCCCTCTCACCCTCCTCCCATACTAGACCCATGCTTGTAGTGAACCACTCAGTCCAGCATTATTGATTTCAGCTATCTATAGTAAGTTCCTCATTTGCTTATTTGTAATAAACAGTTGAAAATTAAGAGAGTCTTCTCAATGGATGATGATATAGTTTAGTTCGCTGTCTAATAGTATAGCTGCAATCTGTTATGAGGATAGCATACGCTTATTTGGTCCTTAGGCATGAAATACAAACCATGACTCCTTCCAGAACCCAGCTAATGTGTGAATACGAAGGGCTTGCGTTATTAAGGTGTGCTATGAATAGGATCTAGTTATGCATTAATGGTAGCCCACCTTAGTGACTATAGTTTTATGTATTGCTGTTGAGTGATAGTGAAGACTTTCTTTCCCCTGAGATTGTGAGGCGTGCCTTCACAGCAACCCTAACCCTTGCCTGCCTAAGGAACAGATCACTGGTCTACGGCATTTGCCATTAAAACACCAGGCTGACCTTATTCATCTTATTTCTGAAGGCTCAAATCCTAAACATTTCCTGCTTTGTACAATGTAAACATATAAAAATGAAGAAAAATTCCTAGTCTTTGCTCTGTTCTCAGTGGGGTCAATATTTAGTAATACAATATGTTCCATTGAAGTTAAAGAGAGCTACTATACTGTATGTGATTTTTATCAGTTAGTGGTAAGATTTTCTTCATTATCTTTTGATACTGTTCCTGTTTCACCGAAGGCACTTTTTTGTTGGTGGTTGGAGGTGTTGGAAGGCACCAAGATGGATCACTTGATGCAGAATTAGATGATGCTGAACTTACCTGGTTAACTTTAATCAGATGTAGCCTATTTCTCCAGTGAAGTCTGATCACTAAACCCGCTGTCCAGAAGTTCATGCAGACCAAGTTAAACAAATAAAAATAGTATTGAATATTGGTGCTACTGTATCTAGTTAACTTTAAATTGAATTGTCCAGCCAAAACTTAACTGCTCTGGTGGGCCCCAGAACTGAAAAGGAACCATTTCTCCAGTTATCTCCCAACGTTAGCAGGATAGATGGCTTTGAATATCGATTCCATGGTGTTTATTCATTAAAAAAAAACCATAGAAACCCTTTAAAAAATGATGTAATGTTTATTGTCCTCACTGTACCAGTTGAAGTGGAAAGGACACAGCTGACATTGTTACATTATTAAGAACCCACTGTTAGTTTTGAATATACTTATACATTTAAACAAACAAAAAGATTTCAGACAAAAAAAACACTGTTTCCACTCTTCTTGCTCATCTGCTAGTCTGTGTATTCTGGCTCTTCCTTGATGTTTTTGTTTTGCATGTTTATTGAGTCCTATTTCTGCTTCCAACACAGAAGCAAAAATACTTTTGATAATCTTTAACACACCCTAAAAATGCCTCCCTTCTCCAGCCTCCCTCCATGCCTCACAAAGAGAATCTAAACAAAGGTGCAGCCAGATGCTGCATCTCTCCATACTAGGATAAGGTCTTGGGAGATGTTTGCCATTTGCTCAGCATCCGAAGGCTGCACGACAGGAAAGCTAAGAATATCAACATCCTGGCTGCAAAAAAAAACATAGTTTGTAAAACACGCCAACATCAAAGCCCTGGAATGACTTTTGGCCTTAGGGAATGTCAATGAGTTGATACAGAACAAAATAACCCAGCACCTGCATGTACCGAATTCTAGCTTATCTCTGCCTCAACAGGAAAGCTAAATTTAATGATGCAAAACAAAGGCTATCTGCTACAGAAAGTAACTCGCAGTTCACATTCTCAAACATGTCGATCCTATCATATAAATCACATCACAGTTTTATTTGAAAATATATGAAGGCACATTTTAGAAAGGCCATTGGAAAATCCATGTTCATTTTAGAAAAAAAGGTGCATACATCTGCGCCCCTTCTAAAACGGACATATCTTTGAACTAGGACATCAATGTGTATTATTCAAAACTTGCAATGGCGATATGCACGTGCATGCAATGGGAAATGACCGGCAGACATGTAGAAAACCCGAAAGGCAGACCAATGACAAAGACGTGCAGACTCATCCAAAAATAGATAAGGATGTGTACCACGCCGGCAAAGGGAAATATCGCAGGGGCTAGGGATATCTGTATGTGCCCATTCATCTATTTTCGGACCCTGCCCATGTATGATGCATGTGCAAATTCCATTCTGATGGCAGAAAAAAAAACATAAATACCTTTTTAGGTGCCACATCCTCTGTGAAATCGCATTGATATGCCTCTGGTGCATGTCTACACCCATGCAAAGTAATATCCCAAAGCAGCTATGGCAGCCACCCAACAGCTAAATGTTTCATGGGCCAAGACCCTGCATCTGGTCTGGCTCATGATTGCCATAAGGATTGCTGCAGCCAGTAGGGTCTGGAAGAGGATCCACATGGCCCTGGCCAGGTAAGAAAACGTACTGCACATCTCTGCCCTCATTTCTCTGGGAGCCACTTAGCAGCACACTGCTGTCCATTGTTTCGGCTTGGAAACATGGGAATCGGGGCTTCCCCGACCATTAAACAAGACAAGGTAGCCATCTAGGGCAATAGCTTCTGTGGGCCAACAAAGGACAGCAACAGTCAAGGTAAAGAAAGAGCAAGAGAGCCACACTCACACATACAGCCTTCAGCACAGTCTGAAACCTGCAAGGAGAGAAGGTGTGTACATACATGTACATAGGGCCTGATTCCATCCCAGACGTAGATCCCATCAGTACATCCGGTCTGAGATGGATGTACAGAGGGGATAGCAATCCTGATCCTGCGAGGCATGTCTAGCCCCAAGGGATCAGAATCATGAACAGTCCTGCATGTGCAGGATTTTCCCCAGCTACAGTAACTCAGTCAAGGCTCTTCTATGGAGCCGCGGCGCCATGATGTCATGTTGCCATGGCACCGCAGCTCCATTGAAGAGCCATGATACCGGCCACCAGAGAACAAATGCTTTTTCCCCAAAGCCCGACCCCCAATCTGGCCTCCTAAGGCCAGGGTTGGGCTGTGGGGAATGTCCTCCGGCACCTCCTGCCCCATCTGCACCCGGCATTTAAATAAAATCACGTCCAGGAAAGTTATTCCACTTCTACCCTGCACATGTCACTGGTCCCAGACATACAGGGTTGACATTAAAATTGGCCCTGTATGTTCAGGGCCAGCGACCACCCAGACTGCGCCCCTGAGCTGCCCCTTCCCCACCCCCATCTAATTTCCCCGAACAACCAGCGGGAAAGTTAGTCGTGGCCTGATGAAGGCACGAATAGCGTGGATGGACATCCCATTGGGCAGTCCATTCCCGCTATTCATGGTACAGAATAACCTCCATAGCAAATAAATGTCATCAATGGAAAATAGAATGGCCAATGATAGTGTGTGGATGGATGGTGTCCCCCATTATCTTAATTAGACATTACATGTCAGAATGTCAGGCCACAAGAGACACCTATGGGTGCCTAATCCTCTAGCATCAGCTCTGATGGAAGGCAGGAGTTTTAGAGTTAGGAATGGAAAGTATTGGGTTTGGGGTGTGCCACAAGGTTCCTCACTCTCTCCTGTGTTATTTAATATCCATCTTCAACCATTAGGAAAACTGATGTATAACTCTAGAATTCAGATGTACACTTGATGGAGACAAGAAACAAGCCTCGGAGACTCTCAGTGAGTGTTAGGTTTTAAACATAGAAAGATGGCTTGTTTGGGCGTGGGCATGTGGAGAAGGTGGCCCGACGCATTGCCTACGATTGCGAACATACAAACTCTCTGAGTTCAAGCAATTTGCTTCTTGGAAGTGGTGATTAAGAAGGAAGGGATAGAGCACAGACAGATTGCCAGTGTGACCAATGCAGTATCTTTCAAATTAAAATTAGTTCAACAGCTTAATCCATACCTGGAAGAGAAGGAACAATGAATAGTAGCTCAATTAGTATTATTAAGAATCCTGGATTACTGCAATGCTGGATTAGTGTGAAAGTGGCTGAAAAAGGTATAGATAGCAGACAATGCAGTATCCAGGTATTTCTTGGAAGGGAAGAGATATGAGAGTGCTCGTCCTCTGTTAGGGAAACTGCATTAGTTGCCTATTAAAGAGAGGTAAATTTTTAAATTGTTAGAATTAATATTTAAGGCAGTAAGAAACTCAAAGTTTATGTATTTAACAAATAGATTGCAAAATTATGTATCCAGGAGGCTACAATCTGCTCAAGCTAATTACTTGCAGGCCCAGTCCAAGCATTAGGCAAACTAGGCAGTTGACTAGGCATTAGTGTCTGGAGGGGGGGAACAGCAAAGAGCAACCACAGTCAAAGCAAAGCAATGGATCCTGGCAGTCACAAAAACTCAAAGGGGTATGTTTGCTAAAGTGCGATAGCTGTCTTTGCAGCGCTAACACAGGATTTCCATGTTGCGAAGACAAACTTGATGGGAGAAGTGCAGCTACTGCGGGTCTTTTTCCACAATAGCTATTGCACATGGTGACCAGAGAGTGGGCATTCTCATTGCGAGCAGCTACCGTGGGCATGGTCGGCGTGCAGTGGCTGCAGTTCTTGCAAGCTTTGTGGATGCAGCTATCGCTATCTCAACGGGTGGGGTTCACTACATCCACAAAGCTGGGGCCCCATGAAGCCTCCATTGTCTCCATGGTATTGGCAGGGGATATGCTGGGAATTCCTTCTGCAGACACTGCACAATGTTTTCAGTTAACACGGGTTTTAGGCAGCTTAGTAAACATACCCCAAAGAGTCATACATGCATAGCTTCACCTGCAGGAAGAATGTGCAATATGTAAATTGTCTATTTAACTAGGCTTATATACCACTTTTCTAGCAGTCAAAGTGGTGTACATTCAGGTACTGTATATATATATATGTATGTATATATATAACACTAGCACTTAACACCATAACAATAACCAAATGCCTTGAAGACATGAATGCCTGGCTCACAGCAAATAACATGACGGTCAACTACGATAAAACTGAGGCAATGTTCGTCACCAGGAACCCCACCTTCATTCCACCACAGACTATCAGCATTCTAAGCAAACTCATAGTAGTTAAAAATGAAGTTAGATACCTGGGCATCACAATGGACAGAGCTCTGAATTTGAAATCTCATATCACCAAAACTGTAAGCAAGGCCTATCAGAGTTTGAGAACCATAAGAAAGATCAAGCCATTACTCCGCCAGGACCACTTCCGCACAGTGTGCCAAGCACTCATTACACCTCTGCTTGACTACGGAAACTCGCTATATCAAGGCCTCCCTCAGCAAACCTTACACACACTCCAAATTGTACAAAACACTGCAGCACTCATCATTACAGACACTTCAAGAGCTGAGCACATCACCCCCATCTTACAACAACTACACTGGCTCCCAATGGTGGCCAGAGCAAAATTTAAAACAATACTGATCATCTTCAAAATCATTCACCATCTCTCGGCAGATGCACTCCAAGATATCATAAAAAGGGATAACAGTAATAGACCAAGAAGAACTAATAATGACAACATGATCGGCACACCTGCAGGATACCACAAGACTAAACAAAATACCTCAAGAAGAGCTCCATCACTACTGGCATCCACACTATGGAACTCCCTCCCAACGAGCCTGAGGGCATTGGAAGACATCACAGATTTCCGCAATGCCCTTAAAACACTGCTCTTTAAAGAAACATATGAGCAGGCAGACAATAGTTCCCACCCGAACAGTATTCCAACTACCCCAGCCAACCCAACAGCCAATCATCCCAACTAGACCCAGTAGTTCATTGTATAGTGTTGTTAAGTACCCTCATGCTAAATGTAACCCTCCATAATGTAGTTAAGTACCCTCATGCTAATTGTAACCCACCATGTGCTGTCTAAATGTTGTTAAATACCCTCATGTTAAATGTACCCTCCAATGTTATGTAACCACTTTGATTGTAGGGTAAGATGGTATACAAATCTGTCTAAATAAAATAAATAAAAATAAATAAATTTCCCTTGTCCCTGAAGGGCTCACAATCTGTGTTTTTGTACCTGAGGCAAAAGAGGGTTAAGTGACATGCCCAAGGCCACAAGGAGCACTTGTGGGACTAGAAACCCCAGTCTTTCCGGCCCAAGGTTGATGTCCTCTAGCAGGATTCAAACCCCTGACCCTCTAGCTCAAGATAACTAGAGGCCCCCTGAAACCCCCACCTGGTATCATTCAAAGCAGGAGCACTGCCTACGCGCTCCCACTCTCAGTTCACCATCTTGAAAAATGGTGGCGCCCGGCCCCACGTGGTGCATCCTGGGGCAGAATCAGCTAATCAGATGGCTTTAGAGCCCACTTGGGCCATCATGGAGTTTCTTTGGGGGGAAGAGAGAGCTTTGGGACCCCTTAGGTCACCATGGAGTTTCTTTAGGAGGAAGAGAGAGCTTTGGGACCCCTTAGGTCACCATGGAGTATCTTTGGGGGGAAGAAAGAGCTTTGGGACCCCTTAGGTCACCATGGAGTTTCTTTGGGGGGAAGAGAGAGCTTTGGGACCCCTTGCTTTGGGACCCCTTAGGTCACCATGGAGTTTCTTTGGGGGGGAAGAGAGAGCTTTGGGACCCCTTAGTCACCATGGAGTTTCTTTGGGGGGGAAGAGAGAGCTTTGGGACCCCTTAGGTCACCATGGAGTTTCTTTGGGGGGAAGAGAGAGCTTTGTGGCCCCTTAGGTCACCATGGAGTTTCTTTGGGGGGAAGAGAGAGCTTTGGGGACCCTTAGATCACCATGGAGCTTCTTTGGGGGGAAGAGAGAGCTTTGGGGCCCCTTAGGTCACCATGGAGTTTCTTTAGGGGGAAGAGAGAGCTTTGGGACCCCTTAGGTCACCATGGAGTTTCTTTGGGGGGAAGAGAGAGCTTTGGGACCCCTTAGGTCACCATGGAGTTTCTTTGGGGGGAAGAGAGAGCTTTGGGACCCCTTAGGTCACCATGGAGTTTTTTTGGGGGGAAGAGAGAACTTTGGGACCCCTTAGGTCACCATGGAGTTTTTTCTGACCAGGATCTTCTGAGATGAAGTGTTGCACTTTGTGTCATATGATCCTTCTGCTCTCATGCTTCCATTTCTGCCACAGTTCAAGGCTGTGATAAAGATTCAGAAGCAAGCAGAAAGTAAAAAACCATGGCAAAATGTATCATGCTTTTTTACATCAGAAGCAGTTTCCAATTCAGCCAGTTTGCATGCATTTTGCCGGCCGACTGACCATACTACTCTTTAGCACAGTGGCTGTACTGCAGAGTTTTCTACAATGAAATCCTTACTACACAGAGTGTATGACTAGCAGAGGAAAATCCACAGTAAAGCACCACACAAAAGGATAGTGCAGCTTAATACACCAGCCCCTTGCACTAAAGATTCTCTCCTCTGTGAATTACTGCAATCAACAAATATACTTGGCCTGACCACCAGCACTTACTACTACATCATTTTATATCAAAGCTGGTGAAAAACCAGCGGAGAAGAAAATTATTCTTTTAAAAAAAAAAAAAAAAAAAACCCAGGTGGTTTTCCAACAAATGTGGTTTATGTTACTTTCACCATAGCTTTTCTAGCTGCCAGCTGTCCATTCCAGGATGGCATTTGCCTATATCAATTTTGGGGGTCTATATTAGCTGGTTGGCCAACAGGAAACTGGGGGACTAAGGGCGCTGCCCGAGATCGCCAGCATCATTGTCTGCATAGTGATGCTAAATATCCCCATAGATCACCCTGGGACTATCTGGTTAGTTAGTGCAGGGGCAGTCTAGGGGTGGAGAGGAGGCACGTCAATGCTAACTGGATACGTGTTGGTACTTATCTGTTCTCCAGAAGCCTCAATGGTTCACACCGCACAACTAGGAAATTCAGCAGCAGCTCCAAAACGCATATTGCCGCTCAATATCCCACTACTGAATATTGACCTTTCCCACCACTGAATGTCGGCCCTTTTTGTTTGTTATAATGCAGTCAAATGTCTGGGATTTCCTTCCTGAATCCCTTCTGAGAGTCTAAGTTTCACGGATTGGTGGCCTACCTGCCAGGACCTGCTGGAATGTTTCTAGGCCAGAATTTTTATTTATTTATTTATTTATGTGGTTTTATATACCGCCCCATCAGTAAATCAAGGTGGTTTACATAGAACAAATAATCATTACAAGTAACAGGTAAATTTATACAACAGGTGAATCCACGGTCCCATGTTTATTTATTTATTTATTTAGCTATGCTTATATACTGCTTTTCACTGGGTCAAAGCCTTTTACAATAAACAAGAGATACAGGTCATAACATATTTACAAGGGGTTATATATTCAACATGGGTTCAAATTATCTACATTCCTGATGGGGTATGCATCAGGCTTTCTTAACTTATTTACAATTCTCCTTCATCTCTCGGTCTCAAACTTATCTGAAATCAACTTGGTCATGTATTCATTGGGTGGTGCGTGGATCTATGCCAAAGTGTTCTCTGAATAGGTGGGTCTTTAATTGTTTTTGAAATGAGGCGAGGTCCTTGTTGTTCCAGATTTTGGTTGGGAGAGAGTTCCATAGGGACAGGGTGTAGAGGTCAAATGCACAGGTACATGTTTGGAGATTGTACTTTGTCGTTGGATGTGGTACAGTCAGAACATTGTTAGTGGTCTGCCTTGTTGGTCTTTCAGAGTTCGGTGGAGGTAGTAGAGTGTGAAGATGTGATGTCTGTTGTTGGTGTAGTGCTTTGTGAATCAGTAGTAATGATTTGTACTTGATCTGAGCTTCTAACGGGAGGATGTGGAGATGTTTCAGTACTGGAGTGATGAGGTCATATTTCTTCACCCTTTGAATGATCCTGGCTGTTTTGTTAAGAGCTGTCCGTAACGGGTTGAGAGTGGAGAGTGGGAGTCCTTGATATATCTCATTGGCTAACGGAAGCAGACACAGTGCTCATGAACCTGCTAACACCACAAGGATACAACCTCTACAACTGCCCAAGGGCCCATGTCAGAGGAGGGGGAGTAGCCATACTAGCCAAATCTGAACTACAGTTCCGGAGCTGTGCAACAGAAACCACAGTGGAATCAGACATAATCACAATCAACAACAGGCACTTCACAATATGTCTGGTATACAGGACTCCATCAGTAAATTCAAACCTGTCTGACATTCTCAAACAAGTGACAGATATCACCAACAACTCAAAGGAACAGATAATCCTTGGTGACTTCAATCTCCTATCCCTACAGAATCCCAAGCAAATGCATTCCACGAAGCAATGAAGGCAATGGAACTGCAACAAATTATCCACGACCTGACTCATCAGAGAGGTAACACCCTCGACCTCATATTCTTCAGCGCCCCCAAAGCCATGGGAAACAACAATGTAAAGATCACACCGGTCCCTTGGTCTGACCACCATATTATCTCCTTTACTACCTCACACCAACATACACCCAATAAGGAAAAAGGCCAGTGGACAAGGAGATTCAAACCTTACAACAAAGACAAATTTCTACAACAAATACTTCCAAACATACAGGTAGGCTTGACAGAAATAGAAGACCTAACTAACAACTAGAATACCGTAATATCATCAGCAGCTCAAGCAACAACAACCCACTTAGGAAACAAAACAAGACCAACAATGGCACGATGGTATACGCCCACCCTACGGAAACTAAAGACACAGTTGAGGTGAACAGAGAGAAAAGATGGAGAAAATCAAAAAATGAAATGGACAGAACAACATACGTACATGGATGAACTTGATAAATACCACATTGAAACAGATAATGCTAGGAGAGCATACCACCAGAAGATTATAATGTCATCAATTAACAGACCATGTCAGCTGTTTGATATTGTCAAAAGACTAATGAAAACATCCAACTCGGGAAGCCAACTCCCAAACATACCACCACAACAATTGGCAGCACAGTATAAACAACTTCAACAGCAACCCACACCACGTATCACACCAATGTGAATGACCCCCACTAATACCTCAATAATTGTCTGGGTAACATTCGCGAAGACCTCTAAAGAAAGAATTGAAACCACAATATCAGGTCTAAATACCACAACCTCACTACTTGACCCATGCCCGGTAGAGTAGATAAAAAAATCAAAAGAAGAGCTGAGTACACTAGCAAACATGGTAAACGCATCATTGGAACAAGAAAGAATGCCTACCAACCTAAAAACCTCCATCATACGTCCATCCCTTAAGAAACCAGAGCTTGACCAACTGGATCCCGCATCATTCAGACCAATAGCAAGCCTATCGTTCACCGCAAAGATAATTGAGAAAATTGTCCAACAGCAACTATAAGAACACCTAGAAAACAACAACACTCTGGACCCACAGCAACATGGATTCCACCCCTCATATGGTGTCGAAACCCTCATGGTCACTCTCCTAAACACTATCACCAAAGGGATGCAGACCAAACAATCTGGCTACACGCTCATCTTTCTGGATATCTCCGTGGCATTTGACACAGTTGCACACAACATCCTACTATCCAGACTACAAGACATTGGAATACAAGGCAAAGTACTACAGTGGTTCCAGTCATATCTAGACAACAGATTTCAACTCATACGAACCAGCTCCGCTACCTCTTCCCCCTTTAAACAAACTCAAGGAATACCCCAAGGTTCCTCGCTCTCAGCAACTCTCTTTAACATTTATCTCCAACCCTTCTGTGAAATAATACGATCCCACAATATCAACTACCACCTGTATGCAGATGACATCATGCTGTATGGACCCATTACAACAACTGATCCAAATAACCCAAAACTAATTGACTGCTTTAATGATGTCTCCAGATGGCTACAAGAAAACAATCTTACCATAAACCTTAAGAAAACAGAAGTACTGTTTGTAACAAAGGACCAGTCCTTCGCTCCCCCTCCATCCCTCAACCTAGGCGCAACTAAAATAACAGTACAACCGCACGTAAAATATCTGGGAATCATCCTTGACAAGACCCTATCATTTAAACAACAGGTTGCAAAAATTGCAAGAGCAGTATACTTCAAAGCAAAGAGGGTACAGAGACTCAGACCGCTCATCAACCCACAAGACTTCCGTACAGTTATGCAGGCAATGACACTATCTCACTTAGACTATTGCAATGCAGTATACCAAGGACTCACCACCGCCACCATCAATCCACTACGAACTGCTCTTAACACCACTGCACGGATCATACAGAAGACAAAGAAACACAAGCACATAACCCCTGTCCTAAGAGATCTGCATATCCTTCCACTAGAAGCACGCATAAAATATAAAGCACTGATCCTCGGGGGGGCGGAGCCTGATGTCCAGCGGGTAGGACGCTTTGCGTTGAAGCTCCCGAGAGGCCTACTAAGAATCCTGACTTAATACCTATACAAATTTACTATTTCGCTCCGAGCTGACCGGGGCACCTCGGGGGGAATGGCGGCCCATAAACCAGCGCGCTTGGACTTCGGGTCTCCTTCTTCTTCTCACGGAAAACGCTCCAAAACAGAGGTGTCCTCCCCACAGAAGATGGTTCCATTTCGTGAAAACCCCGAGATGCACCTGGAGATTCTGGAGGAAATACGCGGCGTGAAGGAATTGGTGCAGTCCAATGGAGAAGCGCTTCGAGCCATGCGAGAAGACTTTGGAGTGCTCCAGGACCGACTTGAAAGTCTTTCATTACGGCAGGACAACATGGCGGGGGTCCTCGACTCGCACGAGGTGCGCTTGGGCAAACTGGACGAGGCTGAGCGCCAGATACAGAATCTTCAAAAGGAGTTAGAAGATAGCAATAATCGAGCCCGTCGCAACAATGTGAGGCTCCTCGGAATGCCGGAGGGGGTGGAAGCAGGAGATATAAGAGAATTCTTGCTCAAAACTCTTCCCTCCTTGCTGAAGATCACTTTTCACAGAGAACTGGAAATCGATCGAGCACACCGTGTTCCTGCCCACATGGCGCTCAAACGCTCGACCCCCCGGCCTATTGTCTTTAGCTTGCTACGATATCAACAAGTGGAACAATTTTACATGCTGCCCGAGCGAATCATCATTTGGAATTTGAAGGTCGTAAGGTCTCCTTCTTTCCTGATTTGGCAAAGCCTACCGTTGAACCGGCGGGAAGAGAAACTCCTTGCTTTTCGCCCTCGACTTCAACAGCTACAGGCTCGCTTTGGCCTGTTGTATCCAGCGAAGCTCCGAGTGACTCTCCACAACCAAACCAGGACGTTCGAAGATCCTGATCTACTATCAACATTTTTAGACTCCAAAGAAGCAGAGCAGATGCGCTAATCCCAAATCTTGGACTCTTATTTGCCGGCTCTATCCGCCATTTTGAAGGGCCCGATGCGGCGGTCATAGCCAAGCACAGAAATAGCCTGGACTTTCTTTCTTTCTCTATATGACTTTTGTTTTTTTGGGTCTCCTATCCCTTCATGATGTGTGCCTCGGTCGGATTCGGAGCACGCACAGTCCTACAGGTTATGTGTTTTTTCAATTTCGGCCTTCTCGGGGGTTTCTCCCCGCAGACACATGGTCGCCAGTAATTTTGGGGTTTTGCTTCTCCTCTACCGTACTGCGGTTTTCTTTGTTAATGTGGGGCGCTTCATTGTATTATATTAGTTTATTTTTCCTATGTCATGTGTACAGCCCGATACAGTCAGTTTGAGGGACATAGTGAAATTATGTGTGCTATCATGCTCAGAATTTTTAACTTTTCTGAATGGCCTTATGTAAAATCTTATCATTCACCGTCAAAGGCATTAATGGTCCACTCAAAGGAAAGAAAATCCTTAGCTATCTTAGCCATGAGCATGTTGATTTAGTGTTTCTTCAGGAAACGCATTTAAACTCTGCTGAAACACTGAAACTCAATGCTAAGCCTCACATGGTAGCTGCCTATTCTCCCACCGTTTTCAAATGGTACGGGATAGCCACTCTGGTTAAGAAGTCTTAGCACGCTACTGTACCTGATATTAGCGCTGACAAGGAGGGTAGATGGGCCCGTGTACACCTTGAGGTTGGAGATAGTGAATTCACGTGTATTTGCATTATGCCCCGAATGTGGACAACCCTGCTTACTATGCAAGTATTGCGCAGTTGGCCTTGGCCTCTGCCAATGCCCCATTAATACTTGGTGGCGATTTTACTCAAGTGTTCCCTCAATCTTTTCTTCTCAAACAAGGTGCTCGTTGGTTGGAAGATCCAGTACCGAGTAGACCTGTGTGGCTAGATATAGAAGCGGGCCTTTGCAAACCGATTCCTCTTACCTTTCTCCCTGGTATGACTCTCCCATCAGACTCCCACTATCCACCAATGCTTTTAGACACTTTAGGTGCCTTTAATACTCTTATGCAATCTTTAGACTCCCGACTCTGGTCAGTGCAACTTCAGCATCGCCTTCGGTGCACTAGAGTACTCCCGCCATCGGCATTCTCTACATAAGGTTGATTGGAGACTTTCCGATCTCTCGGTAGTTCACCGGGTGTAGCATCCAATTTTACTAAACCTTCTGTAATGCTATAACTAGAGATACCCCTATAGCGCAGAAAGTATGGGAGAGAGAATTGCATGTGACTTTGACCTCGGAGCAATAGAGCCTTATCTGGAGTAGAGGGACATGGGTTCCCGATCCGCCTCACTCATTCAGACCCTCTTCTTTCTAGCCCACCGGTGTTTTTACACTTCTCACAGATTAGACAAATGGAACACTACTCAGGGCAATGGTTGCTGGACACGTCCTGCGGCCATTGGTTCATTGCCTCATGTTATGCATGAATATCCCGCACTACAGTATTACTGGCGTCGGGTCTGGGGTCGTATTTAGTCTATCTCGCACTCTCAGGAGCCCCTTTCTTGGAGGATAGTGGGACTTCGCCCAGTTGCGGGGATCCCCTCTCTCCCAAAAATGGCTTATCTCCTTTCGAACTTTATGCTTGGCATTGCTATTTCCCTAATTAAGTAATACTGGAAAATTAGCTCCCATTTGAGCCCCAATGAATGGTGGAATCATGCCTGTCTTTACAGTAAATATGACCAAATACCTCGTCTGTTCGCTTCTTCCGTTCAGACTCCTTCTCATTGGTCTCAATGGAAGATGCTCAATGACTATGTACATTTTGCTAAATGCTCTCATCTGACTGTTTAACTTTGTATATATCTCTGTCCCATGATCATGATGTATTGTAGATACTCTTTTGATCGTTTGATGTATAATCACTGTTAATTGGAAGCGCTCACATGCTGATATAATCGGGTAGAGAAGAAGCATCGGGGTGGGGGGTAATGGGTTTACTTTTCCTTATTGTATACTTGTTCTTGTCTCTTTTGGTGTGTTGTTTCTTTTGTTTGTTGCAAAATGAAAATAAAAGTTTAAAAAAAAAAAAAAAAGCACTGATCCTCATACATAAAGCAATCCACCAACAGCCACCATCTCACCTGCAAACCCTGCTATCCCAGATGAACTCTGGAAGGCCTATGCGGCAGACCTCAAACAATACTCTCGTTGTTTCTCATGACAGAACAAAATTTAATCTTCAAACCTGTAATCGTGCATTTGACCTTTATGCACCCTCGCTATGGAACGCCCTCCCAAACCTAATCCGCAACAACAAGGATCTCCCTGCATTTAGAAAGCAGATAAAAACTCTCCTCTTCAGGGAGCATCTTGGGACAACACAGAGCAAAACTACACAAAACAGGCTGAGATAACAGAGAGAGCCTGAGATGTAAATATTACTGAACTGTAAATATGACTGAAGAGAAGGACAGTAATGTCAAAGAATGCAAATACTATAATAACATTGTAAATATGCTATACCCCCCTCCCGAGTGATGGTATCCCTCTCCCCCCTTGTATCTGTTCATTGTATCCCTCCCCTTGTTGTTGTAACTACTTTGACCCGGCAAAAAGCGGTATATAAATATGGCTAAATAAATAAAGTGTCATTGCTTGTAGAACTGATCTGAAATCCTGGGGGAATAGGAGTGGTCTGAGGCACTGTATCATTTTGGTTTTGAAGAATATTGTTCTTGCAATCTGTTGCTTGAATGATAGGGTTTGGTCATGAATGATGCCCAGGTATTTTATTTGTGTTTGAACGCTTATCTGGGTTGTTCCCAGAGTGAGGTGTGTTGGAGAGATGTAGATTTGATCCTTTGTAAGAAATAACGCTTCTGTTTTCTTGAGTTTGATTGTGAGATTATTTTCTTGGAGTCACCTGGAGACGTCGTTAAAGTAGTGAAGTAACTGTATATTTACTGGATTTGCAGTGGCTATTGGTCTATATAGCATAATGTCATCTGCATATATGTGAAAGTTGATATTGTGTGACCGTATTATGGAGCAGAATGCTCAAGGTTCTATGTTGAATGATGCTGAGAAGATCAAGAAAAGGTGGAAGGAATATACAGAGTTTTTATATGATAAAGATCAAGTGGACCAACAGCCATTTCAACCTGTACCTTATGATCCGGACTCATTGGTGATGAAAGAAGAAGTTGACGCAGCATTGAAAGCCTTATCAAAGAACAAAGCACCAGGCATTGATGGCATTCCCATAGAAGTATTACAGCAATCTAATGCAGCTGTTACTGTACTTACAAGGCTCTGCCAAGAAATTTGGAAGACAACATCATGGCCAATGGAAAAGATCTGTGTTTATACCAATACTAAAGAAAGGTGATCCAACTAACTGTGGAAATTATCACACAATTGCTCTGATCCCACATGCCAGCAAGATTCTGATTATTCAACAGAGACTACAACTATACCTGGAACAAGAACTACCCGAAGTGCAAGCAGGGTTCAGGAAAGGGCGAGGAACGAGAGACATCATCGTGGTTATGAGATGGATCCTTGGAAAGACTAAAAAATACCAAAAGGATATATAGTTGTGCTTTATCAACTATAGGAAGGCTTTTGATTGTGTAAACCATGAGAAACTCTGGGCCACATTAAGAAGCATGGGTATACCAGAACACCTGATCGTTCTCTTGCACAATCTGTATATTGATCAAGAAGCAACAGTTCGAATGGAACAAGCAGAAACAGAATGGTTTAAAATAAGCAAAGATGTAAGACAAGGCTGCATACTTTCCCCCTACCTGTTTAATTTATATGCAGAACAAATCATCAGAGAAGCAGGATTGTATGAAGACAACAGAGGTGTGAAGATTGGTGGAAGACTCATCAACAACCTTCGCTATGCTGATGATACCATATTATTGGCTGAAAATGAAGATGATCTGAAACATTTGCTTCTCACGATCAAAGAACATAGTCTCAAAATGGGCTTGCACTTTAATGTAAAGAAGACAAAGATCATGACAACTGGTAAAATCAAAAAGTTTATCGTTGAAGAAGAAGAAATTGAAATCGTGGACAACTTTAACCTACTTCTATCAACTATCAATAAAGAAGCAACAAGCAGTCAAGAAATCAGATGATGCATTACTCTTGTCAGAATGGCTATGAAAGACTTAGAGAAGATTCTCAAGAGCAGAGATGTCTCTCTCCATACAAAGATTCGACTTATTCAAGCCATGGTATTTTCAATAACATCATATGGATGTGAAAGCTGGACAGTAAAAAAGATAGAGAGGAAGAAAATTGATGCCTTTGAATTATGGTGCTGGCGGTGAATACTGCCCAAATGGCATGTATTTGGAATATGGACTGCCCAAAGAACAAACCAGTCATTACTAGAGGAGATCAAACCTAATATTTCTTTAGAAGCTCAGATGACAAGACTTCAACTTTCATATTTTGGACACATCATGCGAAGAGAGAGATCATTAGAGAAAGACATCATGCTTGGCAAGATAGAAGGTCAACGCAAAAGAGGAAGGCCAGCAATGAGATGGATCGATACAATAACAGCAGCTATGGGTACCAGTCTGTCAACAATGAGCTGCCTGTCTGAAGACCGAACACAATTTAGAACAACTATTCTGAGGGTCGCCCTGAGTCGACACCGACTCAACGGCACTTAACAACAACATGGGGTTGATGTCCTCTAGCTAGTGGGGTTGGTAGCATGTAGCTAGTAGACACTTGTGGAATTCCATGTGTTGTTTAGGTGACTGATCCTTGAAAATATTCTTGCAATAATCATGTTTTTAAAAGCTTGCAGAATACTTGAGGATCTTTAGTGGATCGTATTTTCTCCAGAAACAAGTTCCATAATCCTGGTGCATAAAGAGAGAAAGATCTGCTGGATGTAGATGCATAACTTTGGTGATTTCTGCCAGGGTAGCCAGAGTTTCTGGTATGGGTTGTCCTTTCTCTATTTTCTGGGGTGGTCTATAGGAGTGATCTTAAGTAGGTAGGGGGTTCAGATTGCAGGGTTTTGAGGCTGATATATAGGTTTTTATATTTTATTCTGCTATTTATTGGAAATCAGTGAAGTTTTTCCAATAAGATAGGTTCTTTTATTGGGGTTTGAATGATGGTAGCTGTGTTCTGTGCCAACTGGAGGCACTGCATGATTTGCTTTGGGAGGCCTGTAAGTATGCCATTACAGAAGTCTAGATGGGGAAGCACCATTGCTTGGAGTGTTGTGCAGAAATCGCTAGTGGACAGGAGAGGTTGTAGGTGCTGTATAGTTTTTATCTTGGAGTATATTGCTCTTGTAGTCTTGTTAATATGGGTGGTCGTGTTTAGCTGCCTATCAATTGTGATGCCTAGGTATTTTACTTCATTTTTTACCTCCAGGTTTGCATCCTTTACTTTCAGGGTTACTGGGAAGTTGAATGTTTTGTCTCTTGATACGTAAAGGACCTCTGTTTTTTTCAGTTTATGTTTAGGTTATGTTCTGGTAACCATGAGACAACTTTGATGAAGCATTCGACTATTCTGTTCAGATCAGGATTGCTAGTGTCTAATGAGGTGTATAACATAATATCATCTGCATATATGTGGTAGTAGACATTGTGTTTTTGGATAATTTTGCAGATGAGCTGTATGTTGAGGTTAAAAAGTAGTGCTGATAGGAGAGATCCTTGTGGAATTCCATATAGATGAGGGTATGGCTTGAATGAGAGAGCAATAGAAGTCTGGGAATCAAATTTATGGATAAATTACAGGATAAAATTCTGTGAGTCACTGGCGTGCATTCAATTTGGAGCATGGATGCCGCTTAGTCGGAGTGGTACTAGCAGTGGGACACTATAGACCCGATTTTCATTTAGGAAGCTATGCGCCTCGTTGGCACATAGTCTGCCCGCCGACCCCCTTAACCCAGATTTTCATTTCTGTGGCAACAAAAATGAAAATATGGGTCACGCCGCACAGCTCTGCAGCCGCCAAGGATAAACGGGTAGCAGCGATTTTCAATGCTGCTCGTTTAGCCTCAGCACCTTAAAGATAGGCGAGGGATTTCCTCGCCTATTTTTAAGGTGCAGAGCACTAAGTGGGCAGCATCAAAAATTGCTGCTACCCACTTAGTGCCATTCCCCGCCTCCGCTGTGCTTCGGAATGCCCCAAACACGCCCCAGTGCTAAGTGGATAGCATCTGGGTGCCTTAGGGACTTAACCAGGATTTTCCAAAGGCACTACCCATGTAGGTGTCTTTGGAAAATCCCAGTTAAGGCATTTACACTGGTAATATGGGCCGTTATCCATGTAACTGCCTTCAAAAATCGGGCCCTATAATCCCAGCGTGTAGGTTTGTGTTAGTAGCCCTACAGTCCAGAGAGAGACACGAGGCATTTTGATGTGCACTGCCATGAGAAAACTGCACTCAGTTAACTGATTTTATAAAGTATGACTTAGTTCTGTCAAATTTAGCAATGTGTGAAAAGTCTGTGATAACTAAAAAATTTCACAAAACAAATGACGAAAAACATAAAATAATTTCCACAAAATTACCTCATAAATGTCTCATTCTTCTACCTTTTATGTTGAAAACAAGGTCAGTCTATAAAACATGTGCACTGCTATCTCTTTGTGGCCTATTTTACCAGAACAGAAATTGAAAAAATAGACAATAAAGGGACACAGACTCCTAAAATGTTATTTCTTCAGCCCAGTATGTTTTAAGGAAACATTTCTTTTCAGATTTTCTTTTAAATAACCCATTTCTCAACAGAATATCTTTATAGTTAGCTATGAAATCTTCTGTTGAACTGAACCAGAATACAGTTATGACTTCATGAACACACTAAATATGGGAATGACATTTTGGCACCTATTTTCTAAACAGTTTCTCCCATTTTGTATCTCTGGTAACATTTAGGTGACAGGATATGGCTGACGAGCAGAGGCATAGTCTTCTTGTTAAAGCAGTGAGCTAATGTAATCCTGGGGGTGAAAAGGGTTTTTTTAAAATTAAAGAAAAGAATCAGGGTATCTTTCTGTCCCAAGTGAAGTGGTTCTGGCAGCTTCCGGCTGAGGCTCATGACTGGGGAAGGGGGTGCCACAAAGAAGGTTTGGTTCCTTAAGTCTCTGTTTATCTTGTCTGTACTCGATTAAAAACAACTAAAGCTTCATTTAGAAGCCTAAAATTGTTATAGCATAGAACAATGGCACAGACAGAAATGATTTTCAGCATGGCACTAGAGGGATCATTTTAAAAGCCTTAATAATGACTTGGACATCTGAAAATGCGTATGCAAAGGTCCAAATCACGGAGACTTCCCCAGAGCCATTTTGCAAACAGCTTTTAAAGATGTCTCCAGTACAGGGGGGCTTCCAACTAGGCCAAGGGCATGGCAGAGGTGTGTCCGTGGTTGTCAATGGGCTTAGACGTCCCTGCTTGATTTCAGAAAAATCTGCGACCCCATCCAAGTTTAGACCTGCTCCAGTCACAATTAAGCATCAGGAAAGTGCATGTTTTGGTCCTAAAACATTCAAAAGGCATAAAGGAAATAACACTCTAGCAACCCCAATATTCTAAAAAAACACAATGCAAGCAGTAGTGGGATTTAAACCCCTGGCTTCCCTGGTCCTAGCTCACTACGCTAACCATTAGGCTATTCCTAAATGTCCCAAGTTTTGAATACTATTCCAGAGATATGCATATCCCATATTGGTCACATCTATGTTTGTGAAAATGCCTAAACCTGAATGTGCCTGCATTTTTTCAGATATTCTGGCTTCGATGTACCTGATTGCACTTGGACATTTTACTTACCAGATAATGTCCTTTCCTTGAGTCCTGCTAGAGCAGTCCAGACAAGTCTGTTGTGTTCCCCCACCAGCAAACTGGTGGAGACAAAGAACCAAT
This sequence comes from Ichthyophis bannanicus, assembly GCA_033557465.1. Classification (NCBI taxonomy): domain Eukaryota; kingdom Metazoa; phylum Chordata; class Amphibia; order Gymnophiona; family Ichthyophiidae; genus Ichthyophis; species Ichthyophis bannanicus. Next base: position 1,297,179,818 of record CM066032.1, on the reverse strand, counting down.
GAAAAGCCTAGGTTTCAATGATATCACTTCTGTGCCTCTATGTGCCTCAGCCACCAGAGGACCCTTCAGTATTCATCCCAAAACAAATTCAAGATACAGATCAAGCTTTACACAACCTCAGTGTGAGCAACAATGAGTAAACAACAGCAGAGAACTATGTACAGGAAAGTAGAAATAGAAGGCTTTCAGTAGAAGATGAGCTGCAGAGCCGAATATACAATCATGGCGGACCCAAGGGTACCACAGCAGTAGAACACAGCAAATACAATTTCAGGGACAGGTCCCAGACTCATCTAGCAGGAGTCAAGGAAAGGACATTATCTGGTAAGTAAAATGTCACCTTCCATATCGTCATGCTAGACCAGTCCAGACAAATGGGATATACCAAAACTACAACACCACTGAGCGGGAAGAAGACACAGCAGCTCACAAAACTCTTGAACTGAAGGCCGTGTCTGCCCATGCATGGATATCCATGCAATAAAGTGGAAAGTGATGCCCACGTTACTGCCCAACAAATGTCTGCAGGGGCTACTGAGCTCTGCTCCACCCACAAGGATGTTTGAGCTAAGATAGAATGGGCGCATAGACCCTCCGGAACCAGCTGGTTCCATAACAGATATGCTGAGGCAATAGCCTCTTTAATCCAGTGCCCCAAAATTGACTTGGCTCCCACTTCACCCTTGCAGGGGCCAGCAAATAGCACAAAAAGATAGTCTGACTTACGAAGGGAATTTTATACCCTCGACGTACCGGAGAAGCACCCTCTGGACATCCACAAGGTAAAGATCCTTATCCTTCCTCCTACACTGCTCCTTAGAGAAGGAGGGCAGGCAAACCACCTTGTTCATGTGAAAGGAGACAGAACTTAAGGCAAGAAGAAAAGCACAGGCTGAATGGAAATACCTCAACTGAGAAAGACACATAAACATCTCGGCAAGGCAGAGCCTGCAGCTCGGAGATCCACCTTGCAGAACAAATAGCGACCAAGAAGACAGCCTTGAGCATCAAATCCTTCAAGGTAACACTCTTCAATGACTCAAAGAAGGCTGCTATCAGGGCCCTAAGCACCAGAGACAGATCCCAAGAAGGATCACAGACCGAAGATGAAGACACAGACCGTCGAGCCCCTTGGAGAAAACAGGAGATATCCAGGTGCAAGGCCAAGGACTTGACCACCACTGGACCACAGAAACAGGCCAAATCTGACCTACCTGAACCTTCAGAAAGCTAAGAGAGAGGCCCTTCTCTAGGTCATTCTGCAGAAAAGCCAACAGGGAGGACACCTTGCCTGTCTCAGGAGCCAAGTGTCGCGTGCCACACCAGCGCTCAAAGAGGCACCATATTCACACGTATGCTAACTTGGTAGACCTTCTCCAGGCACCAAGTATAATAGAGATTACAGCTGGAAAGTAGCCCTTATGCACTAGTAGTCTTCTTTTATTTTTTTATTTTTATTTATTTAGCAAACATTTATATACCGCTACTTCCAGCGATCAGCAGCGGTCTGATTACATAAGGAGAACTGTCAAATCAGTACAGTAAAATTTGGGTGCGTACAGGTTGATTTGGAGGGTAGGCACATCACACAAGGGGGTTCTGTATAGAATAAGGGCACTAATTACATATATACATATATACATTTTACATAAACGAGCAGGTGTACATAAATATGTTTTGGTCTCCCGGGGAGGTTAAGCTTAGCCCCTTAGGTTAAATCAAATTAAAATGACTCTGGAAAAGATGAGTCTTGAGGTTTTTCCTAAAGTCAGTTAGGTCTTTGCAATCTCGTAACTCTGGCGGCAGGTGATTCCAGAGTGTAGGTGCAGTGTATGAGAACGCTCTATTACTAGTATTGGTTTTAACAGCTCTTATATCAGCTGGAACGAGGAGGGTGTTTGAGTTGATGGTTCTTCTGCTTCTGTTGGGTGGTTGCGAGCAGATCAAGGTGGAGAGGGAGGACGGAGCAATGTTATGTAGGAGCTTGAAAGTAGTCGTGAGTGTTTTATATTTTATACGAGCAGCAATGGGGAGCCAGTGTAGCTCAATCAATACCGGGGTGATGTGATCAGCAAAACCTTTTTCGTGATGATCCTAGCGGCTACATTCTGCGCCATTTGCAGAATGTTCAGTGTTTTCTTTGGGAGACCCTGAAGGATGGCGTTGCAGTAGTCGAAATGTGGCATGATGAGTGCCTGGGCAACGGTCCTAAAGTCCTGAGGTTCGATAATGCTCCTCAGCGGTTGAAGGACTCTTAGCTTGTGGATAACGGCTCTGTTTGTTTTGTGGAGGTGTTTCTCCATCTTTAGATTGCTTTCGAACGTTACCCCCAGATACTTTATTTCTTCCTTCGTTTGGTATGTATTGTTACATAAGGTGATTGTTGCAGGGGGGTCGAAGTTTGGCTTTCTGGAGATGTACATCACCTCCGTTTTTTTGTGGTTGATCGTCATGTTACTTTGGTGTAACCAGGCTTGCATCTCACTTAGGCACTCTTCTAGTTGGGTGTAGTTTGGGTTGGCCGTGTCGAGTTGAGTGTACAGCATAATATCGTCTGCATAGACGTGGTATTTAATATTATGATGTTGGAAGATTTTGCAAAGTGGTTGCATATAAATATTGAACAGGAGTGCTGAGAGAGCCGAACCCTGTGGTATACCCTGGGTTTGCGTGAATGCTTCTGCCTTTTCTCCGTTGAACTGAACCTGTTGCATTCTGTTTGATATGTACGAGGAGAACCATTTATGGGGGGTTCCTGTTATTCCTATTGATTTAAGCCTGTTTATGAGGGTTCCATGGTGAACCGTATCGAACGCGGCTGATATGTCGATGAATATGAGTAGAAACATTTTCTTTTTGTCTTCTAGACCCTTGAGGAGGCTGTCAAGCAGCGCTAGGAGTAGTGTTTCAACGCCGTGATGACGTCTGAAACCATATTGCTGTTTATCCAGGGTTTCGTTGTCATCCAAATGGTCTTGCAGTTGTAGTAACACAGCCTTTTCAATGATTTTGGCCAGGAAAGATATGCTGGATATTGGTCGGTAGGAAGCAGGGTCGTCTTTATTGATTGTTTTGTTTTTTAAGACGGGTCTTATGATAGACTTCTTTAGTTGTGTGGGCATGATTCCTTGTTGCAGTAATAAGTTTACTATGTGTGAGACGAGATGAGTAATGTCCTGTTTCACTGCCTTGATCCATGTGGCTGGGCAGGGATCTAGTGGGAAGGTGGTGGTGCTGATGTTTGTGATTATGTTAGTAATTTGTTGGTCGTCAAGTTTGTGAAAAGTGCTCCATAGCAGGTCTTGACTGGCGCTGGTCGCCATGGTCGGATTTGACACTGGGAGGGTTGGGCCCAGGTATTGTGTGGGCGTTGAAGCCGTGAGTTTGCTTGCATAGTAATTTGCCAAGGTTTGAGGCTTGATTACGTTGTCAATATGGTCATCCAGTGTTGTTTTTGTTAGTGATTTGACAAGTTCGAATAATTCGCGGGGCTTATTGATGGCTTTGTTCAGTAGATTTGTGTGATGAGTTCTTTTTGCGGAGTTTATCTCTTCTTTGTATTTGGCGAGGAGGGTCAGGTATTCTGTCTTGTGTACAATGGATTTTGTTTGTCTCCACTTCCTCTCCGATTTACGGAGTGCCTTTTTCATTCTGGTCAGTGTAGCCGTGTACCAGGGTTCCGATCGGAGTTTAGTTGAGTCTGTTGGGGTTTTCCATGTAGGGTTTGATGCTTTTTGTATACCTTCGTTCCATCTGTTGGTTAGAACCTCAAGGTCCGCACATTCCAAATCTAAATGGGAGGCAAAGGTGCCTATGAGATTTTCCTTGTTGAATTTATTGAAACTCCTCCGCGTGTGTGTTGTCCTCCTGGCTTTTGCATTTTTGGGCGGGGAGGGCAGTTTTACTTTGAGATCAACTTGGTGGTGGTCAGACCATGGTACTGGAGTTATTCTAATCACGGGTTTTTCATTGCCCGTCTGTTGATTGGTGGGTAGGAAAACCAAGTCTAGGGTATTTCCCTTCTCGTGGGTAGCGTCTCGTGGGTAGCCATAAACAAGAAGGGAGCCTAGTCCTCCAGGACGATCAGTCCCTGCCGCAGTAACCCCTGAGATGGAGGCAGTCGAAGGGGAAGTGCTTGAAGGGGCCATATCAGGTCTCCAAACCACGCTCTCCGTGGCTAATCTGGCACCACCAGAACAATCTTGCCCAGGTGGCACTCTATATTACAAATCACATGCCCCACCAGGGGCCACAGAGAAAGCATTTACACCAGCTGATAACTGAGCCAAGGCTAGGTCAGGGCATTGATGTCCTCGGACCCTACCTCCAGGCGGCAACCAAAGAAGCGGCTTACCTTGGCATTGGAGTGAGTCACCATCATATCCATTTCGGGGCAACCCCAACAGCGCAGAATCAACTGAAATGCATCTTGACTCAACTCTCACTTGGCGAGATTCAGAAAGTGCCAGCTGAGGAAGTCTGCTTACACATTGTCCACTCCTGCAATATTCTGAGCCAACAAGGCTAGGAGGTTCTTCTCTGCCCAGGCAAACAGGAGATTCATCTCCAGGGCCACTCTGACACTCTTGTGCTACCCTGCCGATTGACATAAATCACCGCCAGGGCATTGTTTGAAAACACTTGAACCACACAGCCCTCAACGAGGATCCAGAAATACAAAAGAGCCAACCTGGTTGCCCTCACCTTGAGGCAGTTGATGGACCACATCGCTTCCCTGTGGTTCCAACAGGGCTGTATGGTCTCAGTAATGGCAATCCAGCCCAAGAGACTGGCATCTGTTGTCAGCAAGATCCAGAAGAAATTGTCCAGTGGAATGCCCTTCCTCAGATGACAGGGCTGCCTTCACTACCACAGGCTGTTCTTCTCCATCAATGAGAGTGGGAGCCTGTGCTCAAACTCCTGAGAATTTGGGGACCATTGAGTCAAAAAGGACCGCTGGAGCGGTTGCATGTGAGCATGCACCCATGGCACCACCTCTATGGTCGCTGTCATCAATACGAGGAGCTGAAGTTAATCCCAGACTCTGGGTGCCTGCTGTGCATAGAGCATTGCCAGGCAATTCAACAGTAATATGATATTCTTCTCTGGCAGGAAACTCTGCCCAATCAAAGGTCAAAATGTGCTCCCAGAAACTCCAAGGACTGGGAAGGCAAAAGCTGGCTCTTTTCCTGATTGATCACCCAGCCAAGGCTTTCCAAAAAGGCACCGTTTGGGCCATCACCAAAGATGCTTCTGACAGGGAACAGGCTCGGATGAGCCAGTCATCCAGATAGGGATGGACACAGATAAGAACATAAGATATGCCATACTGGGTCAGACCAAGGTCCATCAAGCCCAGTATCCTGTTTCCAACAGTGGCCAATCTAGGTCATACGTACCTAGCAGTTTCCCCAAAAGAAACAGGTTCCACAATGCTTGTACTGATATCCTGGGTCCCTTCTTAATAATGGTTTATGGACCTTTCCTCCAGGAACTTGTCCAAACCTTTTTTAAACCCAGCTACACTAACAGCCTTTACTACATCCTCCGGTAACAAATTCCAGAGTTTGATTACACGTTGAGTGAAAAAATATTTTCTTTTATTAGTCTTAAATAGTTTACCCTGTAGCTTCATTGCATGTCCCCTAGTCTTTCTATATTCTGATAACGTAAACAATCGATCTACGTTTACCCGTTCCACTCTGTTCATTAATTTATAGACTTCTATCATATCTCCCCTCAGCCGTCTCTTTTCCAGGTTAAAGAGCCCTAACATTTTTAGCCTTTCTTCATAGGAGTATCCTTCCATCCCCTTTACCATTTTGGTGGCTCTTCTCTGAACCTTTTCTAATAACGCTTTATCCTTTTTAAGATCCTGTTGTGCTGCCTCCTCCCACTGGTTGTGCTGCCTCCTCCTATTGGATTGCCAGTCTCCTGCCTCATTCCCGGAAGTGACGCGGACGCGTGCAACGCGTCCACGCCAAACTCCAGGTACCCTGACGTACTTAAAGACCTTTGGGGCGCCGTTGCGTGCCGCGGCGGCGTGCGCCACGGGCGCGCGCCGAAGGGGCACGCACAAGGAGCAGGTCCTGCTCCTTGGGCGAGCTCCTTGGGGCGTCTCTTATTGTCCTTCAGTTCAGCCTTCCCTCCGTGGGTGGGCCTGTCTAAGCCTCCTTGTCTCTTATCTCCTTCTCATTTCCTCTGCGTCCTGTCTGCCATGTCTTTACGGGCCTGTCTCTTTACTCCCCCCTCCCTCCTTGCCTTGCGCTTTTGCTTGGACCTCTCCCATGGCTCCTATTCCCGTCTTCTGGGGACACCGTCCTCTTGGTGCTAATCCCCCCCCCCCCCCCCCCCCCGTCCGGGGCCTGTACCCGGATCATGAGTAATCTTTCCATTTGTTCACCCAGCCCACTTCCCTCTATACTCACACCTCCACCCATCTCTTCTCTGCTGACTCTCTCTTTCGCCCTTTTGAACTGTAGGTCTCTCCGTGCTAAAACGCCTTTAGTCCATGATCTGCTGCTCCTCTATTCCCTAGATGCCCTGTTTCTTACCGAGACCTGGCTTCGTGAGGGTGAGGATGGCATTCTCCATCGCTGCCTCCCTCCTGGCTACTCTGCACTTCATGTTCCGCGCCTCCATCGGACTGGTGGTGGCGTGGCTATAATCTATCGTTCCTCTCTCCCTCTTTCACTTGTTTCCCCTCAACCTCAGTATCCCGAGGCCCTTCTCTTGCGCTCAGGAACCTCTACTCCTGTATTTTTTCTTCTACTCTATGCCCCTCCCTCAATGCGCCCTGATCTTTGGGATTCCCTCCTCCTCACCCTTTCTGAGTCATCTCTTCTCACCCCACACCTGGTCATTCTTGGTGACTTTAATGCCCATTTGTCTTCTCAAACTCGCCCTCGTGATAAGGCCCTTGGATCACTCTTCCTTGACCTCAATCTGACCCAGCATGTAGCCTGCCCTACCCATTCTTCTGGTCATACACTTGATCTTATTCTCACTTTTTCTTCCTCCCCCTATGCTCCCTCCGATCTCTCTTCCTTGCCTCTTCCCTGGTCTGATCATCTCTGTTTGTTGTTTTCCTTTTCCCTCCCTCCTATACAAGCCATCCCATCTGTCGCTACCACCGCACCTGTGTCCCTTAAACGACGTCTCACGCCCCTTACTTTACAAGCCTTTCCTCCAGCTGATTCCCTTTTTCCTACTGATTTTTTTTCGCTCCCTGTAGACCAACAGGTTGATTCCTGGTCCTCCATTCTTACCGATACCCTTGATACTTTAGCTCCTCTCCACCCTGTGCCCCGTCGTCCCGCATCTCATCATCCCTGGTTTCATCCAGGTCTCCGTCTTCAATGTACTTATCTTCGCCGCGCTGAGCGCTTTTGGCGTAAGCACCCCTCCGACACTTCCCTTCTCTCCTTTCGCTCTGAGCACCGCCGTTATCGTACCATGATCACCGATGCTAAAAGGACATACTTCTCTGATCTCATTACTTCCTCTTCTAACTCGTCCCGTCGTCTGTATCAGGTACTCCATTCCCTATCCTCCTCCTCCATTCATCCCCCTTCGTCAGCACCCCCTCCCACTGCCCCTAGCCCGACAAGTCTCGCGTCCTTCTTTGTCGATAAAATCCAGTCTCTCCGTTCCTCCTTTCCCTATTGTCCCCCTCCTCTCTCCCTTTCTTCCTCTGCTCCCTCCCTTATTTCTTCTCCTCCCCCCTCCAGTGTTTTCCCTCATACTTGGCACTCTTTTCACCCCATTACCTCCGCTGAGCTCCTTAAGGTTCTCTCTTCATCTCATAAAACAACCTGCTCTCTCGACCCCCTTCCTTCCACTTGGCTCCTTGATCCCGCCCTTCACCTTTTACCTTATATCCTGGCTATGATCAATTCTAGTCTCTCTTCTGGCACTTTCCCTACCCGTTGGAAGCACGCTATCGTCCGCCCTATCTTGAAGAAGTCTACTCTCGATCCTAGCCTCCCCGCAAACTGGCGGCCCGTTTCTAACCTTCCTTTTCTTTCAAAAATTCTGGAAAAGGTGGTTTTTTCTCAGCTTTCTGCACATCTTGACTCCACCCTTTCTCTCCATCCCCGTCAATCTGGTTTTAGGTCTGGGCACAGCACCGAAACCATAATTCTTGCTCTGCTCAATGAACTTCACCGCTCTCACGATCGGGGTGCTTTATCTATAGCTGTTTCCTTAGACCTTTCCGCCGCCTTCGATGTCATAGATCAGTGATGGCTAACCTTTTTGAGCCCGAGTGCCCAAACTGCCGCACAAAACCAAAGAATTTCCTCAAAGTGCCAGCACGTCATTTGCATAAGTGGTCTTATTTGCATAAATATTTGCATAATGTTACCATACACTAACTTTTAGTAAACATCTCTCTTAATGAGTGTATGGATAAAGAAAGACTAAAAGATTTCTACATTACTATAATCCAGTGCCAACCGCCAGGCACATTAGGAACTACTACAAACGCTGCCCATTTAGAACCCATAGCAAACCCGCCGTATCCTGACAGCATTACCAGGACTCACAAAGCACCATACCCTACCTATCAAAAGGCAACACTGCAAATATTAAACCAATACATTTCAGTGAATACTGGGGAAAGAGAACAAGTGGCAACGTCAAATAGGAATTTCCTCTTGTACCAAACAAAGCGCAGATGTTAATGATGCACATTTTCCAGAGCTGACATATTCCAGTTAATAAATTCAAAATAAAGAGATATCTTTCTACCTTTTGTGCATTTTTTTTCAGTTGCAATTGGTCCAGCCATTTTCTTCTGGTTTCTTCATGTTTTCTGCTAACTCTCCATCGTCTGCTGTCCATTTGTCCTTTCTTCTCTCTTCTAGTTTTTTTTCCATTCTCTCTCTCTCTACATCTGCTTTAACATACTAATCTTTCTCCTTTTGCTCTTTCCTCATTCCTATTTCATCCACACAAATTTTACCCCTCCATCCTCAATCCCCAATTACTCTCCCAATACCTGGCCAATTGTAGATTTTTCATCCCTCCTACACAAAATATTTTTCCCCTCTCCATTTTACTCTCCCAGCCCCATCCCATTCTAATCCTCCCCCAACATCAGCTCCCTTCTAGTTCCAGTCTCACCCAGCATCCATTCCCTTCTTCAAGCCCCCCACTTCCCTTCAGCCCATTTCCATTCCAAGCCCCGTCCCCATCAGCTGTTTGCAGTTCAAGTCCCCCACTTCCCCTCAGCCCATTTCCATTCCAAGCCCCATCCCCAACAGCTATTTGCAGTTCAAGCCCCCTTCCACTCAGCCCATTTCCAGTCCTAGCAACCCCCCCAACCCATTACCAGTCCTAGCCCCCCATAGCCCACTCCCAGTCCTAATCCCACCAGCCCATTTCCAGTCCTAACCTCCCCATCAGCCCACTCCCAGTCCTAATCCCCCATCACTCAATTCTTAGTTTAAGGCCCCACAGAGACTATCACCACTCCTAACCCCCACAGCGCCCATCAACACTACTAACCCCCCCAGCCGAGCGCCCATCACCACTCATAACCCCCCCAGCCAGCCCAGTGCCCATCACCACTCCTAACCCCCCCAGCCAGCCCAGTGTCCATCACCACTCCTAACCCCCCCAGCCCAGTGCCCATCACCACTCCTAAACCCCCCCCACCCCAGCCCATCACTACTCCTAACACCCCCAGCCCAGCCCAGCCCATCACTACTCCTAACCCCCCCCAGCCCAGCCCAGCCCATCACCACTCCTAACCCCCCCCAGCCCAGCCCATCACCACTCCTAACCCCCCCAGCCCAGCCCAGCCCATCACCACTCCTAACCCCCCCCAGCCTAGCCCAGCCCAGCCCAGCCCATCACCACTCCTAACCCCCCCCCAGCCCAGCCCAGCCCAGCCCAGCCCAGCCCATCACCACTCCTAACCCCCACCCCCAGCCCAGCCCAGCCCAGGGAAAATTAAAAAAAAAAGAATACCTGTCTACTGCCGCTGTCGGGGCCGCCGCGGCAGAATCGAGCGTGCCGCGGGGCCCCCCAGTACCCACCCGGCAGAGCCTGCCCTCCCCGTAGCAGCTCTCTCTTTGGAGCTGCAGTCAGACGCGCCGGCTTGCAGAGCGCGAGGGAAGAGTTCCCTCGCTGCTCTGTTAAGCCCGCAGGGGTTCCCATCAGCCCCCGCAGGCTTAACGGAGTCGCGAAAGGGAAACTCTTCCCTTCGCGCTCTGCAAGCCGGCACGTCTGACTGTAGCTCCGAAGAGAGAGCTGCTACGGGGAGGGCAGGATCTGCCGGGTACAGGGGGGCCCCGCGGCACGCTCGATTCTGCCGCGGCGGCCCCGACAGCGGCAGCAGACAGGGTTTTTTTTTTTTTCGATTGCGGACCTTCCCGCGTGCCAGCTGCAAGGCCTTCGCGTGCCACAGCTGGCACGCGTGCCATAGGTTCGCCATCGCTGTCATAGATCATCACACTCTCCTCTCTCGTCTATCTGATTCTGGTATTCAAGGTACTGTCCTCCACTGGTTTCAGTCCTTTCTCTCCCTTCATACCTTCACTGTCCACACTGGTTCCACCGCCTCAGCCCCTTTCCCTCTGCACTGTGGTGTTCCACAAGGTTCTATTCTCGCCCCTCTGCTTTTCAATATTTTTCTGGCTCCACTTGCTCTCCTCATCCAACAATCCGGTATCTCCTCCTACTTTTATGCCGACGACATTCTTCTTATTTATCATACCAATTCTGCCTCTCCGGATCTCTCCCCTCTCAATTCCTGCCTTGATCTTATCGCCTCCTGGTTCTCTGATAACTTTCTCTGTGTCAATCCTTCTAAATCTTCAGCTATTTGGTTCTCCTTCACTACTCCTCCTCCTACTTTAACCCCTTTTATGTCCTCCCTTCCCATCCCTCCGCTACCTTGGGGTTACCCTTGACTCCTCCCTGTCTTTCCTCCCTCATATTTCTTCCCTTGCTCGTAGCTGCTTCTTTCACCTCCGTCGTATTCGTTCTCTCCGACCCTACCTCTCTACCTCTTCTCTCACTACTCTAGTCCTTTCCCTCGTAATTTCTCATCTGGACTACTGTAACTCTATCTTTGCTGGTCTTCCTTCTTATCAACTCCGTCGTCTCCAGCTCATCCAAAATACTGCTGCTGCCCGGTTAATTACCTTTTCTTCCCTCTCTGATCATATCACTCCTTGTCTTCTCTCCCTGCACTGGCTCCCCATTAAATTTCGATTTGTCTATAAGTACCTCATTATCACTCACAAAGCCCTCCATACAGGTATCCCTCAATATCTATCCGACCTCATCTATCACCAGCCCATCCCTCGTCTTCTTCGTTCCTCCCACAGTAATCGTCTCTTCCTTCCATCCCCTTCCCAAGCTCACCTTGAACTCACCCGTCATTCCGCTTTCTTCTTCTTGGGCCCTGCATTGTGGAATTCCCTCCCCCATTCCCTGCGCACTGAGCCTTCGTTCCCACACTTCAAAGTTCTTCTTAAAACCCATCTTTTCTCTCAGGCTTTTGATCTTCCGGTACCCCCCTAACGGTCTTGTTGGTTTTCTCCCTCCATATTCCATCCCCCACCCTCTGTTCCTGCCCCTTCCTCCTTAATTCATAGGTCTTGCTATTCTGTCCTTTCCTCTCTTCTATCTTTCTCTCTCATGCTTTCCTGTCACTTGAATGGCGTTCTTTTCTCTCTTTATTTTCTAGCAGCTTGTTTTATTGTACACCGCCCTGATGTCTCGGCCTGGGCGGTCTATCAAGCCTCGCAAATAAATAAATAAATAAAAAATAAGATACAGCGACCAGAATTGCACACAATATTCAAGGTGCGGTCTCACCATGGAACAATATAGAAGCATTATAATATCTTTTGTTTTATTTTCCATTCCTTTCCTTATGATAACTAGTATTGTATTTGCTCTCTTGGCCGCTGCTGCACACTAGGCCGAGGGTTTTAACATGTTATCCACAATGACGCCTAAATCTTTTTCCTGGGTGGTGGTTCCTAATGTGGTACCTTGCATCGTGTAACCATAGTTTGGGTTGTTCTTCCCTAGGTGCATAACTTTGCACTTGTCCACATTAAATTTCATCTGCCATTTTGATGCCCAGCTTTCCAATTTATCAAGATCCTCTTGCAATTTCCACAGTCCTCTTGGGTTTTAACAACTTTAAATAGTTTTGTGTCATCTGCAAATTTGATAACCTCACTCGTTATTCCACTTTCCAGGTCATTTATGAATATGTCAAAAAGCAGTAGACCCAGCACAGATCCCTGGGGTACACCACTATTCACCTTTCTCCATTGGGAAAATTGGCCATTTAGCCCTACCCTCTGCTTTCTATCTTTTAACCAGTTCCTGATCCACAATAGTACACTGCCTCCTATCCCATGACTCTTTAGTTTTGCAAAAGTCTCTCATGAGGGACCTTGTCAAAGGCTTTCTGAAAGTCCAGATACACAATATCAACTGACTCACCTTTGTCCACCTGATTATTCACTCCTTCAAAAAAACATAACAGATTAGTAAGACAAGATCTTCCTTGTCTAAAGCCATATTGGCTGTCTCCCATTAGGTCATGACTATCTACATGCTGAGTAATTTTATTCTTTATGATGGTTTCTACCATTTTTCCTGGTACTGACGTCAGGCTCACCGGTCTGTAGTTTCCCGGATCACCCCTGGAACCCTTTTTAAAAATTGGTGTTACATTGGCGATCCTCCAATCTTCAGGTATTAGAGATGATTTTAATGATAGTTCACAGATTACTAATAGCAGGTCTGCAATCTCATATTTCAGTTCCTTCAACACCCTTGGATGTATACCATCCGGCCCAGGTGATTTGCTACTCTTCAGTTTATCTAATAGTTGTAATACATCTTCCCGATGTATCGATATTTCCTTCAATTCTTCCGCACCTTTAAATACCACTTCAGTCATGGGTAACATCCCTACATCTTCCTCAGTAAAGACCGAAGCAAAGAATTCATTCAGTCTCCGCTATCGCCTTGCCGCCTCTTAGTGCCCCTTTAACCCCTCTATCATCTAAGATACCTTTGCGCCACAGCGCTGTAGCTGCTACCACCATGACCTTTGGGAATGTCCTTGGAGGGTGGAGAGCCCGAAAGGAAGGGCGGCAAACTGATAGTGATAGCCAAGCACGGCAAATCACAGATACATCTGTTGGTCCACCTGGATCGGGATAAGGGAATACATCTCAGCCAGATCCAGATAAGCCAAGAATTCTCCCCAGCGCACTGCTTGAATCACAGACCTCAAGGTTTCTATTTAAAAGCGCAGGGCATGCAAGTGCTCATTGACCCCTTTGAAGGAGCCATCCTTCTTTTGCATCACAAAGTAGATGGAGTATCTGTCCTTGCCCCGCTCATCTGGGGAGATGGGCACCACAGTCTTTAGGTGAAGCAACTTTTCCAAGGTGGTCCTCACCATGGCACTTTTGACCACAGACCCATTGGGGAAGATGACGGCATCTGATATCAGCTCCTTGCACTCCAGGACATAGCTGAATTGAATGGTGTCAAGCACCCAGAGATCCTTGGTAACTCATGCCCATTCTTGAAAGAAGAGGCGATGCCTGCTGCCCACTGGAGGCACCAGGGAATGGGCCCCCAAATCTTCATTGCGTAGCCCAGGAGGGTCCTCCTTTGGAGGAAGCTGCGTCCCTGGGTCCACATGCTCCATGAAAGGACTGAGAAATAAGCCCAAGGCCCTGAGGCAGAGAGGCAGAAAGGTTTTCCCATTCGGTAGTGACGATAGTCCCGAGACCCCCTGGAATCTGACCAGCATACCCTTGGTGGTCAGGCTGAGGCTATGAGAAAAGGGGCATTTGTCTGCTTCACAGGCCCTCTCAACCTGCCTTCTGAGAGGTGGTAAGATTTTGTCAAGCTTAAGTCTTTCATCAGTTTCTTCAAATGTAATCCAAACAGGAGCTTCCCCTTAAAGACCAGTTGAGCCAACCAGGCTTTGGAGGATGTGTCCACCATCCAGTGATGGAGCCAAATCCAATATCGTGACACAGTAGTCAGGGCACCATCCCTAGCCACCAAACGTACCAGGTCATACATGGCATCAAAAAGGTAGGCCATAGCTGACTCCAAGAGAGTAGTATCATCAGGCGGAAGAGACTGAATCCACTGGAGCAGTGCTTGAGAAGCCTAATGGCCTAGTGGTTGGGGCAATTTACCTCAGGCCAGAAGGTCAGGAGGGGTTCAAATCCCACTAGAGGACAGCAACCTTGGGCTGGAAGGACTGTGGTTTCTAGTCCCACAGGTGCTCCTTGTTGTCTTGGGCAAGCCACTTAACCCTCCATTGCCCATGTTCCCTGTAAATAGTTATCTCCAAGTTATAATGCCCTATTCAATGTAATTTCAGTTTGTTCAATGTAAACCACCTTGATATCATGAAAGGCAGTATATAAGAATTGTTAAATAAATAATTGTGGAATAGCCTTCGCTATGGTAAACTGGCTCTTCAGCAAGGAACTGACCTTGAGGTCCAGAACATCCTTTAAGGCTGATCTGCCTTCCACAGGAATGGTGGTCTGTCTAGTACCTGTGCATCCACTTGCGAAATTCAAAGCATTCACCGTGCTCATCCTCTGGGAGAGAATAGATCTTCATATAGACCCTTAACCCTTTAAGCAGGCAGTCAGGTGAGTCCCACTCAGACCCTATCATATCTTTGATCACCTCCGGGAATTGGAAGACAGTAGTGGATTTCCGTATTCCTTGAAAAAGCAGGTGTACTTTCAGCTCCTGCTCTGTACCGGAAGCATCTGACATGTTCAAGGCAGATGAGACCTTGGAAATCAATGCTGCCAGCTCCTTCTTTCAGAACAGGCAAATCACAGCGGCCTCTTCATAGTCTTCTAAAGGTGATAGGAGGTCCTCCTCCACATCAAAGCCCAATACTGATTCATCTGAGTTCGAGGCATAGTCAACATTTTAGACAGCTCCCAACATTTCCTGGAAGAAGACATTGAGAGTATTATCAGAGCATGCGTTAAGGCTGCATAGGCCCATAAGCGCACATTAACTGCACTTTTATGGAACACACATTAAAGGTGTTAGGGAAGGAGGGCATGTTGGAGCTGCTTGGGCAGAACACGCGTTAGGATTGTGTGACCCCCAGGCGCACAACAGGCAAAAAGTTACTAACGCGTGCAGAAAATGATAGGAAATTATCACTAGCCGTCCATCCCGAATTGCATCTCTCTGAGACGGAACTGGGATCCCCCAACAAGAACAACGACAAAGTCAAGCCTTGGTACTCACTCCCTAAGAGCCCCGGTGGTAGGATGGGCGCAGCTTTACTCTTAATAACAACATCACAAGCTTGCTAGGAGCTTGTGTTACTCTGCAAAGTAACAGAAATCCCTACAAGACAGACACTCTGAACTCTAATATATCATAACATAACATAACCCCCATGTCTCAAACAACAAGATACCTACCTACGTGTATACCAGGCCCTAGAACACCATTATACCTCCTACTGGAAAAAGAGAACAAGCTGGGCTGTGACAAATCCCCACTGAAAAACTACATGCTAGCAGAATACCTCTCATACAGACCCCAGGCAGATCCTCACCAAAGAAACAAAAGCATGTATACAAAATCTGAAATGGAAATGAAAGATTGAAGAAAGAGAAACAGAAACGCACGTTGTCCTGTACTGAGCATAAAGCACAAGGATATAAGAAATGCACTTTTCCAAAGCTGAAATATTCCAGTCACTAAAAATAAATAAAATATTGTTTTTTGTACCTTTGTTGTCTGGTACTTTTTCTAATGGTCATGGTTCCTTTTTCCATTTTCTTCTTGTTGATTTTTTTCCTAAGCCTTTTTAAGAGTCTCTTCCATTTATATTATTCTTCCTATTTTCTTTCCTTCCTGTCCTCTATTTCGCTCTGAAATAATTTTTCATCTTTTTCTCAATTTTTTCGGTCTGCCAGTCCATCCACCCAAAGCTAAATTTTTACTCCTCCTTACCCTCTTCTTCAGCCTTTCTCATTTTACTTCTCACCTACCTAGCAGCTTTCCATCACCCACTATAAGTTTTGTCTATTTCCCCTTGTGGTCTTTCACTTCTTCACTAACTCTAATCCCCCATTTTTTCACACCTCTTACATATTCTATTTCCACTCACTCTACTCGTTCTCTCCCCAGCTTTCCTCTACCTCTCATCTCCATCAGCCCAGCTCCTTCCATGTCACTCATTCCCTCCCCTGCTTTTAGCCCATAGCTTCTCTCTTATCTCCTACCCAGTCTCCCATTCCCCCTTTCACATGCTCCTTTTCTATCCTCTCTCATCTCTTCAAAAAACTATCCCCTTTGTCTGTCTTTCCTTCTCTTCATAACCTCCTGTTCCTTTCCACCACCTCCTAAACCCACCATAGCTCCTCCAGGCCCGTCCCACAATCTGTCCATCTTTCTCATCCAACACACTCCTATTTATGCCCCCACTCAAACTCTCAGTACCTACTCTTCCTCAGCCTAATCCCCAGGTTCCCACCCAATCCCTACTCGGTCCCCGAGATCACATTCTCCTCCCAATCCCCAACTAATTTCTTAATCTGTGTGTTACTGCTTTTCTATCCAGCCCCAGAGTTGGTTCAAGGTGTTGGTGTCCTAAGCAAACCTTAAGCCTTATACCACCCTTATCTGTCAAAATCTATTGTTTAGTTTTGAATGCCCTGCTCTGCTCTTTGCACCCTCCAGAAGTTGTCACTCTAGGCAACTGCCTTATTTGCCTAATAGTTGGCCCGGCCCTGTCTGTGAATCTCTGCTCTACCTTTTATTCTTTGTTTTTTAATTGAATTTTTTATACATTTGCTATAATTAAGCAAAAAAAAGAAAGTGATACTTCAATACAAACAATATTCAAAGAAAACAAAAGATAGGGGAATATAATAAGAAAATCGCAGAAGTCCACATCAAGGGAAGCACCTGTGTGGAGAAGAGACCCAAAATTATCTATTAACCCTTTGACATCCTCCAACAAATTCAGCTAACAGAGATTCTCAGGAAGATTTTTCTATCCAAAAATTTTCAAGACATGACACCTCCAAAAAGCATGCTTGTTATTAGAATATGTTATTCAACATTTACAGAGACATTTTAAATAAAATGTTCCACCAATGTCAAGAACGTTAGGTTTCAATCGCAAAAAACTTTTCAGTGGAGTTGGGTAGCACGTGCCACATCCAGGAAAGCCGTTAAAGGCTGTCCACAGAAGGGTACCGCTTTCTTAGAAAAATATAACTTCAAGATAACATTTTTCACCTCCTCTGAGGAAAAGGAAACAAAGTTGCCCTCCTCTTAACATTATCCAAGAAATTGTGTCAGATCCATCTCATCTACAGTTACTAGCTCATCTAAATCTTCACCCGGAGAAGATAAGGAAACACTACGAGGTAAATAATATATATTGGAGACCAAAGACTCCTGAAAAGTTGAACACAGCAATACATCTTTTTCATATTTTTTAAATAACTCCAGGGGGGATAGTAAATGAACCACAGGAAAGTTTAAAAACTTAAGGTTCCGAGCCCTGGCACTGTTCTCTAATAACTCCAATCTATTATGCAAAAACAGGCAGTCTTTAATGAAGGAACTACTCACAGCTTGCATATTACCTACACTGCTCTCCAACCTGGTGACCCACCCCTGAACCTCAGTAAGCAGGTCTCCATACTGGTGCAGCATCTGGACTGTGGTAGTGCACCTTTCAATACACCCTCTTCCCTAGTAATAGCAGACCAAATACCCCTCAGAGATATTTCCAGGATCAGGACCCTCAGTTCCCAAATCAATAGTTGCAGCAGTTAACATCATAGGTGTTGGATATGTCAGACCCGCTCCAAGGCTCCAGTCTGCGTTAAGGGCAGTGGGGTAGAACCTCCAGTCTCACCAGCAGTATCTATAGCCTTTGGCTGAGGGGGAGAGGTACGAAACCCAAGCACTGAGGAAGCATTCAATGACAATAAACTCCCATAGTCTGTGTCACAGATGTTCCGGGTACATCGTACTCACCAGATGATGGTCCATTGGGCCTTTCACCACTTGCATTTCAGAAGGCCCTTTATTCTTGGCCTTTCTCTTACCCATTGATACAAATTGCTCCTCAGGTGCTCCAAAGTGGCTCCCCAAGGGCCTTGCATGCCCCTTTGAGCATGCCTAATGGGCACACATCTGCATCTGCGTCCCGTGGAGGCTAGCAGGCTTTATCCTCTGACACGCTGGAGGGAGGCACTATGATACCAGGACCTGTCATGCTGATTTCCGGACCTCTGACTGTCCACACTGATGCCTTTCTTTTCCCTTCAATTCTATGTTTCCATTATCTTCTCTCCGAATCACTTCCCCCATTCCCCAGCATCCATCTTCCTGTCTTTCTGCCCCTTTTCCAACACCCATTTTCTCCATTATTTTCTCTCCCTTTCCAGCATCCTCCTTCCCGTTTTTTTCCCCTTCTTCCAGCACTCATTTCTTCTTCCTTTCCTTGCCCTCCCCGGCATCCTCCCCTTGCCCTTCGCCCCCTTTTCCAGCACAGCATTCATGTCCTCTGCCTCACCTCTGAGCCTCTGTTACCTGCTCCTTCTACCCTTCCCCTCCCCATTCACATTAACTATACTGTAGCTGGTGGGGTCTCCAAAGCCCGCCAGCTGAAGGAATCCAGAGGGCAGAGTAAGCCCTTAAGAAGCATGGCATGCCGCAGCAGCAGTTGACGTCTTTAATACTGGCACACCGCAGAATAAGGGATACAAATGAAAAACAACTGAATTGCTAATCCCAAGGGACCAGACTCTGCAACCCCAGAGAAATATATTTCCTCCTGAGTGTACTGTGCAAAATAAAAAAATATCAGATGGGAAATAAGCATCTCATGATTTTCACCAGTCAAAACAAGCGCTAGCAGATCCAGTGATCTTACTTACAGTGGAAATCAGTAGATCAGGGGAATCTGTTTGCAGCAGTGAAGCAAGATCTGAAATATCTAATAGATGTGGAGATCTGCCAGATCCCCCAAACAGCATCTCTCTTCACTGCTGCAGAAGAGACCTGCCTGTGACGCTGCCCTGGTCACTGTTCTTGTGGGGAGTGGGCACTGTTTGGCGGCACTGAAAAATCCCATAAGAATAATGCTGGAGCTCTGATCTCCATTCTGACACACCTCACCCAGCACAAGCAAAATGACAAGTGCTCACAGCTTCAACCTACCCTTCCAAGAAAAATCAGTCATCCCAACCCAGTCTTTGTGCAATTTACTCCCATCAATGCAACTTGATCCCCTCTTCTGCCCAACACTCTCCCCACTTGCTCATCCCCCTTACCCCGACCCCTTTCTTCCTCGTCCCAGCCCATGCACCGCTCTTCCTTCTCCTGCTCTCTATCACTTTGTCCCCAGCCCTCCTGCTCCTATAGTTCATCCCACCTATTTACCTTTCGGCTTTCTCCTCTTGCTCCTTCCCCTCCTTCTCTCTTTGTCCTCATCCCTCTGCTCTTCTTACTCATCCCCCATGTCCCAGGCTCCAGGCTCCCAGGCCTCTCCTCTTACGCCGTCTTATCCTCAGCTATGCCATGCTCCTTATAGGACTGCAAGTAAGTACAGAGGCAACCACAGTCTCACTCACAGGAGAAGGAGTCTGGTAGAGGGGCACAAATACAGCAGCAGACCCACTCAGCAGCGGTGGTGGCACACAGCGCTCAATGTTATGTTCCAGCCAGGAGGCCTACATAGTTGTGCAGGTGCAGGGAGAGGCTACCTGTCTGCACATCCTGCAGCGTGTGGACTCTAGAGTGCTGGAGTTTAACTTCGCTGGCAGGTAGGAGGTTGGATGGAGCCTTGGAGGCAGAGGGGCCTGCAGACCCGGCAGTACAACCACTGGAACACCATTTCTGGGATGTAGGAGGCAGGACAGAGCTCAGAGGCAGAGGGCCCCCAGAACAGATCCAGTGATGCCGCCATTGCAGACAGCATGCGGGACTCTAATTTTGTTAAAGATGAGGCTGGGGTGGAAAGAGGCAGGGTCAGGATGGGTGGAAGGCAGCAGCAGAGGGAGGCAGAGAGTGCCATGGATCTGGCAGCAACAGCAGCACACAGGGCTCAAACTTGCAAAATCCCGGTGAGAGGAGGCCTGCAATTTCTGTGCCAGTACTGAGACAGCTGGAGAGGGGACTTGCAGATTGACAACTCATGGCAGCACAATGTTTAGCAATCGGCTTCCTTGGCAAACTAGCCTACTTCACTTCTGATCAATATTATTGGCACCCTTGCAATTCAACCCCTTAATGTCCAATATTTCCTAAAAAAAAAAAAAAGGCTAGTGAAATGGCCTTGAACTATATATGCATGCATATTTGACACATAAAAGAATCAAATAAAACAAGACCAATTAAAAAAGGAACTAGTATAAAAACTGGGACATTGCCAGGACATGATTATTGGCACCCTTATAAACAATTCAAATCAGTTCAAACAGAAAAAACACATTTCTATTGCAGTAAAATTAGACGCACCTGTGATCCATTGACAGTACTCACATAGCTTGCATGAACCAATGAATGATGGCTCTAATGTTTAAAATGGCCATATTCACTCCCTGTTCTATTTTCACAATGGTGAAGACAAGAGAGCTGCCTGAGACCATCAGAAAAGCCATTATCACCAAACATCAACTTTAAAAGGGTACAACGCCATCTCCAAAGACCTTGGGATTCCTGTGTCTACAGTTTGCAATGTTATTAAGAAGATTTCTGCTCATAGAACTGTCAAAACCTCCCAGGATGTGCTGGGAAAAGGAAAATTAATCCAAGAAGTCTTTGGTGGTTAGTGTGAACTGTTGGAAAAACACCATGTATTACATCCAAAGAGCTTAAGGCTAACCTGGAGCAATCTGGAGTGGTGGTTTCAACCCACACCATATGCTTCACACTAAACAAAGGAGAACTTCATAGGCGAAAACCAAGGAGGATCCCACTGCTCAAAGACAGACATAAAAAGGCACTCCTGATTTTTGCCCAAACGCACCTTGAGAAATCAGAATCCTTTTGGGAAAATGTTCTGTGGCCAGATGAAACCAAACTTCAGCTCTTTGGCAATGCAGACCAGCAATACATTTACAGGTGAAGAAATGAAGCTTCTAAGGAAAAAAATACCCTTACTACAGATAAATATGGTGGAGGTTCCATAATGTTGTGGGGCCGTTTTGCTGCCTCAGGAATTGGAGGTCTGGAATGTATTAAAGGAATCATGAAGCCAGAGGACTACCAAGGTATTTTGAAGTGAAATGTGCTACCTATTGTCAGAAATCTAGGTCTGGGTCAAAGGTCATGGGTCCTTCAGCAGGTCAATGACCCAAAAGATACAGTACATCCAAAATTACAAAAGAATGGTTAAAAAGAACAAACTGTTTTAAACTGGCCAGCAATGAGTCCTGATCTCAATCCAATCAAGAACCTTTGGAAAGAGCTGATATCTGCCATTGATAAAAGGAATCCTGGAAATATTCATGAGCTGGAACAAATCATAGTTGAAGAGTGAGAGAAACTACCAGCAAACAGATGTATGGAACTTATAGATGACACGTACAAACATTATGCTAATGAAACTATTTTATATCGGTATTGCCTTAGCAATACTAACCATTGACCTAACTCTAAGCCTAAACAGCATAAATCTTAAAACAATCCCCATAATTCACACACACACCCGAAACAACTACCATATTGGACACATTTATACAAACAACCATCCTAGACCAAATTTCCATAGACTAATCCACATAAAACAAACAAGTCTACATCAAATAACCAAGGGAACATGCACCAATAACACTACATCCCTCTCATGCATCCTTATCAATGCACGCTCGATGAAAAACAAGCTGCCCATATTTAATGACTTAATAACTGACCTAAATCCAGACATATTATGTGTTACAGAAACCTGGCTCTCCGATACCGACACAGTCTACATAAATCAACTTAATAATGAAGAATATGACACTTTCTATAAACATAGAACCAATAAGAAAGGCGGAGGTGTACTAATGATGACGAAAAAGGTACTAAGTGCCAAAGCAATACAATCAAACATCTCCAACAACATAGATACATTATTAATAAAAATTGGTCCCATGAAACTTTGCTTAGTATATAGACCCCCAGACCAAAAGCCAGATTGCCTTGACGCCTTTATTGAACTACTCAGCTCTTCCACTGAACAACACCCTATAATCATGCTAGGAGATTTCAATCTCCCCTCACTACCAACCATAGACTCTAAACTATTCCTTGATACCATATCAGACATGGAATATCATCAGATAATAAACAAATCTACACACATAAAAGGTGGAACTCTCGATCTTGTCCTTATCCCTAATACACTCTTCAAACTATTCAATCCAAATACGGTTGAATGTACACAGATACCCTGGTCTGATCACTACATCATCAAATTAATTCTTACATATCCATTCACTGGCACTAACAAACACTCTAGAAATGTCCCAACCACAAGATTTAAGAAGTTCAACAATGAAGAATTTATTGACTCAACAATCCCCCACCTCTTATCACCTGCAACGAATTTAGATGACACTGTCATGAACTGGAATGATACCATCAACAATGCAGCCAAAATTAATCACACACACAAAAAGATCACTTACCCAGAGACTAAAACCAAACCATGGTTCAATAATACACTAAAACAAATGAAACGGAATCTTAGAAAACTAGAACACAATTGGCGCAAATCTAAATTGACAATACACAAAGAAATATACAATACCCACCTCACCAAATACAAAGAAACCCTGGACAGCATAAAAAAAGAATATTATGCTAAAATACTATCAAAATCGTATAATAGGCCAAGAGAGTTATTCACCATTATCAGAAACCTAACCAACCCACAAAATTCTGACAGCAAAATTACTGACATCTCAGTTCAAACATTAGCCCACCATTATCAAAATAAAGCAAAAATACCGTCAATGTCTATAGACATTATTAACCTATCACACCTGCCATCAGATGAATGGTTAGAATTTAATCCTATAACTAAAGAGACACTAAAAAACATCATCACCAGTCTCAATACCACAACATCATATTTAGATCCATGTCCAGTAACATGGATAAAAAATACACTGCCAATTTTATTACCATACATTCTCTCAATAGTGAACCTCTCTCTAACCCAAGGTTATCTCCCACCATCACTCAAACACGCACAAATACGGCCAATCCTCAAGAACAGTAAACTTGATAAGACTATGCCTACATCATATAGACCCATATCAAGCATACCATTTTTGGCTAAAATAATTGAAAAAGTGGTTCAATTACAGACACAGGACTTCCTTGACTCCTCTTACCCTTTAGATGAGCAACAATATGGCTTTCGGCCCCGCCATGGAGTGGACACACTCATCACAGTTTTAATAGATGCACTCCTAAGAGGGATTGACAACCATAACCAGGCCTTCATTCTACTTTTCATTGATATTTCAGCTGCGTTCGATAGCGTACACCACACAATAATGCTCAATAACTTGAGACAAATAGGCTTAAACTCCACAGTACATAAATGGTTCTCATCCTACCTAAATAATAGAACGCAAAATGTTAGAATTGGGAATCAAAACTCAACTACATATAAACAAGAAATTGGATTACCACAAGGTTCAGCGCTGTCAGCACTGCTTTTCAATATATACATAAAACCAGTCTGCAACATATTCAAAAAATTTGGAGTAAAATATCATCTATACGCAGACGATATAATGATGTATATTCCATTCACGATACCCAACCCACCTCTACAACTCCTATCAGACTGCTATAATGAAATTACAACCTGGCTAAAAGCACAAAACCTCCACATAAACCACACTAAAACTGAAGTTCTAATTGTGACTAAGAACAAATCTTATATCCCCCCAACTCACATAAGACTACAAAACCAGGAAATTAAAATAAAAAACGAAATAAGATATCTAGGCGTTATACTAGACACACACCTTACAATGGATACACATTAGCAATACCATAAAGAAAATCTATTTTAAACTCAAAACCCTCAAACAACTTCGTCCGTTAGTATCTACGCAAGACTTTATCAACATAATCCAGGCCACCATAACTCCACATTTTGACTTTGCCAATCTAATTCTAATAGGCATATCAAAACAAAATATCAAACGAATGCAATTAGCGCAAAACGCAGCGGCCAGAATTACACTGAAAATCAACTCATTCCAACACATATCACCAATACTAGCCTCCCTCCATTGGCTACCAATTCAAAGTAGAATAATCTATAAAACAATAATAACTTCATTCAAGGCCTTATATGATATTGTAGCAGCAGATAAGCATGCAATAAATAAATCCAGGAGTCTTTTCAAGGATCCAAGCCAGTTTAATGTGCACATGGCTCAAGCAATAAGCAATTTCAAAATGGCTGAGCAATGGCTTCTAGTAAAACAACAACTTTTATAGCTTTCTTGTCCATTCTAAGCATAGGCAAACTTTTCATTGGTCCCAGTACCCCTCTCACCCATCTATTGGTCCCGGTACTGATATGGCTACCCAATCGGGACTCTGGTCTGGGCCCAGCACCTGGTTGCCCCCCTTCTAGTCCCAATTACAATGGTCAGTGTCTCCAACTTGTTACTTCTCTCCTCCAAGGTCGCTGAGCTTGTTAAAACATATGGGAAGCAGAGGCACTGTGACCTTGCTCTCTGCAGAGTTAATTAATTCCATAGAAGCATAGCACACCTTATCAGTACCAATTAAACTTGTTTTTCTTCTATTTTCCAAGTTTCGTTTCTGCTTAGCTATGTTCAGTTAAACTGAGTTAAGTTTCAATTCTATGGTGTCGTCATTCAGGGGGGTTTTCATTCCTCTGGGCCTAACTACAGGCTTCAGTTACAGGTCAAGCTGCTCAGGCCTGTCTGCTTAGTTCAATTAGCATGGATCATAGGCCGTCGCCTACCACAATATGGCCCCAACTATGCTATGCAGCTTAATAAACAAAGAACCATCTAAGCCCACACACAGAAAAGGACAAATGAACAGATTAAAGATCCCAAAAGATTACACAAGAGCCCATAAATCAACAAATAACAGAGCCTTTTCCCACATAGCCCCAACGACTTGGAATTCACTCCCAGAAGAACTACGAACACTAACGGAGATCATGGAACTCCGTAAAAAACTGAAAACTTACCTGTTCAACAAACACTATAACATAGATAACTCATCACCTGCCCTAGACAAAGGTTAAACAGGCACCTGTCTGCACCAAGCAAAAACCCTTAACCCACACTGACAACACACACTCATGATGACTTCACAACTTATATCCTTTTACTTCCATGTATATATATACATATATAAAATTGTATATAGTTTACTCTGTTCTGTATTATTTCTCACTGTTTAGACTGTATATTCTATTTATACTATGATGTTCCTTGTAAATATGTTCTGTTATAATATGACGTTCACTGTAAAACAAACTTGATTTGTTAATTATTTGTTCATTGTAAACCGCAACTGAACCTTGGAAGATGCGGTATATAAATGTGTATAAAAATAAATAAATAAATAAAATAGATGGCTACAAGAAATGTTTGGAGGCTGTCATCACTGCCAAGGGTTGTGTAACAAAATATTAGCGAAGGGCGCCATTAATCCTGTCCAGGTCATATTTTGGTTTTTTTCTCAGAAACTTCTACATCTAAGTTTACACAGACATCTTTTTTTGGTGTATACATTTGAACATACTATTAAAATATTATGATGACATGCAGTTGGAATTTTTCCCATTATTTCTCAAGATATTGTTCACAACATACCTAAAATACAAGGGTGCCAATAATGTTGGCCACAACTGTACATATGGTCTGCCTTGCCTAGTGTCCTGATAGAGAGGAGTCAGCCAATCAAGCCAGAGCCAGCCAAGATCATGGCCTAGGGTGAGGCTCCTCTTCAGTGGGGCCCTGTGCAGAAAAAGTTCTGGCACATGCTTAGGGCTGGCTCCACCTGGGTGGGGGAGGGGGCATAATTGAAGGGGCCTAGGTCCCCCCAGCCCTCCTCTGGGTATGCCCCAGGTGTGAAAGAAAAAAAACTTTGATGCTTAACTTTGGAAAGCTTATTTTGCAAAGGTTGAGTTTGGGAAGCTGGTTCTCTGAGTTTTCTGCACCACAGAATTACAGCGATTTTTGAATTTTAGTGCTTAGCTGTTGACATGCAAGATTATATACAACCACATCTTTGACAGCCAAAGGGGAATAGTTTATCTTATAAAGTTGATCTAAGCTACCCTGGCTATGGCTGTATTCAAGTTAAATTACATTGCTGGAGTTTTGTTACTGAGAGCAATTTCATTGGTCTTTGTCTATGAATGCCTCTGTAAAACTATTTTGCTAAGAGGATCTCTGTGACAAGCATATATTAAGTTTGCATGGATGAGCGACTATGTGAGTGAGGGAAAAAATTGGCACGAATATTCAATTATCCTTTATTTTTAAACTTTAGTTAGCTTCAAAGTGAAATTCTGAGAGCAGTCTGAGTTATTTATGCTCCTCAGTTCACTGATTTATGACAGTTAGGGGCATGTTTACTAAAGGTTAATGTGCGTTAATGAAGTTAACGCGTTTTAAGTGCCACTGCACCCATAGAAATAAAAGGCCTGTGTACACTAAACGCATGTTAATTTTATTAAAACCTTTAGTAAGCATGCCCCTTATTGTATTAGGACTCCAACACCTGAGAATTGAGTCCAGAGGAGTGAAATCAATAAACCCAGCTCTTAGGAATCTAATGGAAGAGCAGACCAGCATTCTCTATTTGGGCCCCAATGCAATACAGTCCCAGGAAGAGTATTCTAACATTGGTGCATCCAGACATTACATCATTAATATTTGAGCTAAAATAAAGTTGAATTGTCTGCTGAGGAATGGCCAGTGAGAAATACTAATACTTAACTGTGAGATTTTTGAAGGGCCTATCCTATAAATCTGAAAAAGAAAACAGGAGATGAATTTAAACTCATTTGCTCATGAAAGTTTAAAGCAAAGGGGTTTTGTGATCTCTGAAGTAAAAGCTTAAAAGGGAAAGAAAAATCTTGCCTGGAGTCAAAGTCTCAGATCTTGAAATTTCAGGAGATCTGGAAAAGGGAACATTTTTTAGGAAACTGAATAACTCCCTATTGTAAAGAAACCATACTGTGAAGAGAAAGCGTTAGAAATACCTAACTGAGTTTCCTTGAACCAGTAGAAGTCTTGTGAATCCTAGAAAATAAGAAAACCATTGTTAGTTTGCTATAGGTGTTTTGAACTAAAGAGTTGTACTATAATTTGCTGTATTCTACTCTGCTATTACAGTATTTTAATTAGATTTATAATATTTGTTCTGGTGAAGCTTCATACATTTTAATTATTTAACATATTTTTCAATTTATTTCTTCAAATAAATATCTTAAAATATTTAACTATTATTTGTTTGTAGCTCCTACTCATCAGTCTAAAACATCCTGGCACATATTTAATACATATACAATTTTGTAGCATCATATTGATTCATTAATCATTTATTATCTTTAAACCTTAGTTAAATTTCCTTCAGCTATTAGCTAACTTTAAAACTAGCAATAGTTGATCGTGGATAGTATCTTTTTGTGAGCCCTGTTCTATTAAAGTTTTCTAGCCCAAGGTAGAAAAAGGTAGGGCTGGACTACTTTTTCAGAGAGGTGATGGCAGGTTACACTAAAAACCAGGAATCCATAGTTCAAATCTCTCTTCCGTTGCTGTTCCTTGTGACCCTTGAGCTAGTCACTTAATCTCCATTGCTTATGCTTCAAATATAAAATTGAGATTTTAAGCTCTCATGGGTAAGGAACTGCCTACTACAACTGTATTATCTTATCATGAATCTGGATTTGGAAAGGCAAATAAGGAGATCCAAATGAGTGTGTTTGGAATGTAAAGTTGTGGCAGGTGCAGGCCTGTGACCCACGGTGTCTGACAAAGGCAGGCCAGCATGGCTAGCTTGACCTGTAAATGAGGCCTGTGGAGAGGCATATAGGATTGCACATCCCCCAATATGCTGCTATTGTAAGAAAGAACTCAGTAGAAATATTGAATTAGCTTAGATAAGCAGAATTGCAGAATTAAGAAATGGAAAAATACAGAAAAGATGTGTTTTAAAGTTACTGATAAGAAAGAGTACATTTGCAGAGAAATATTGAGGAGTGCTGACAGATGAGTTACAGAACCTTGCTCTTCTGCACGCACAAATGGTCCCATAGCCTTGAAAGTGTGAAAGTAACAAGTTGATGAACTGACCATTGTAATTGGGACTAGAAGGGGGGCAGGCAGGTGTCATGCCTACAGAAGCCCACAGAAGGAACATAATTGGAGAAACTTATCAGTACCGGGACCAATAGAGGGGCTACGGGAGGTACGGGAGCGTACCGGGACCAATGAATTGTTTTTCTATACCTAGAATGGAACAGAAGTCTATAAAAGTTGTTGTAATGCTTGAAAACTTTGCTCAGCCATTTTGAAATTGTCTTGCTTGAGACTTGTGCACAAATAAATGATTTGGACCTTCTGAACAGACTCCTGGTATCATTGGTTTGTCTGCGCTTTGCTGCTACATATTCCTTGGTGCATTGGCCGGGAAGTTGTGGAATCAAAGTGTATATAGGGCAATATACCACGACTTTCCGCCTCTATAGGCTTGGTCCTGCCGGGATCGCGCCCTTCCGACGAGGGCCGCTCCCTGGCGCCGCCGGTCCCTTGTATCGGAGGGAGCTGGTCGGACCTCGGCGGGTGACGAGCCCGGCTGGAGTCAACGCCTCGAACCCGAGTGAGGGGAGTCCGAGGTCCAACTCATGCGCCTGCTTGGGAAGTTTGAGGACCGGATCCGGTGAGTATAGTTTTGATTTTGGGTCTAGACAGAAATAGAAAGAGCAGTACTGCCATTGAAACTTGGAATTTGGAATTTGTAATCTCGAGATATTGGGAATTGGTAAGAGAGCCTGATCAACTCTCAAGGAAGAGCCGAGTAGCCTGGCATGGGAATTCGCTAGGTGAAACCCTCATCCTTTTTGTAATTGTACTTGGAAAAGACTAGTCAGAATAGATAGAAACGAATGCATTCTGGGAATACGTTGCTAGCATGATTGTGTGAACGAAGTGTGATTGAGAGGTCTGGCAGCACGGACCAAGTGAAAGCTGACCCCTGATTAGCGCATTTCCTGGCCGGGCGACCGCGTTCAGGTCGCGAAAAGGGGGAAGCGATTGTCGTCTTGTCTTGTTATTTGTATTCCCTATACGTTTCCAGGGCCGTGAGGACCCCTTACCCACGGTCCGCCCACCTTTTCCCTTCTGTCTGTTGTTGCGCGCACACATCGAAATGGGAGGGGCGGAGTCTACTAGGAACACTCCATTAGAATGTATGATCGCACATTTTAAAGAGGGATATTCAGGAGATTATGGTATTAAAATGACAGCAGCCCGTTTGCAGATTTTGTGTACTAGGGAGTGGCCCGATCTAGACCCCATCTGGCCCCGAGAGGGAACGTTCACTGTAGAGATTATCCAGTCAATACATCGTAGAGTGCGAGTAGCGCACCCAGACCAGTACCCCTATATAGATTCCTGGTTAAGTATTTGTGAAGATCCGCCCTCCTGGGCGCAGCGCTGTTATGAGGAACAGTGCAGAATAATGTTAGCTAAAACAGATTCTAGACAGAGAAAGGAACAGCCTAGAATGAAAGAGCAGGATAAGAAAGCCAAGAAGAAACCCATCTTGGCAGATCCCGATTCCCCAGAAGTAGTCCTCAGGCAGCCCCGAACCCCAGGTCCAGTGAGAATAGCCCGGCGGCGTCCTGCCCCAGCACCCCAGAGACCGCCGGAGCCGAGGCGAGACCCAATCCCTGACCTCCCTCCTCCTGGAGAAGAGGAAGAGAGAGAATTAGCGGAGAGAAGAGAGGAGGATGTAAAAAGTGAGCCAGAAGCGGAGCTAGAAGAAGAGGAAAGTGAGGATCCCCCAGAAGAAGAAGAAGAGGAAAGTGTACAAATAATTGAGGAAGTCAGCGCCAGCACTAGCAAGCCAGTGAAAGAAAAACCCAAAGCAAAACCAGTTGAGAGAAAGACAGCAAATCCTGCAAAGACAACGACAATAGCCCTTAGATCCCAGACTCAAATGACGCCTAGGACAGCCAAACTGTTTCCCTTAAGGCAAGTCCCGGGGGTGCCGTAAAGAATGATAATGATGAAGTGGTAGCGGGACCCCTAACTTATGTGTATATCCCGTTCTCTACAACGGATTTATTAAATTGGAGGTCGCACTATGCCTCCTATACTAGCAAGCCCCAGGAGCTGACAGAATTAGTAACTAGTATTATGGAAACTCACCAACCCACTTGGCCAGATTGCCGTCAGCTCCTGACCACCCTATTCACTACAGAAGAACGAGCGAGAATTAGAAAAGCAGCTATCGAATGGATGGCAGAAAACCCTGCAGCTCCAGCGCAGGGGCAGAATATAATAGATCGTAGAGAAGCAGCTCAGAGAGAATTCCCAAATGAAGACCCCCAATGGGATCCAAATACAGATGAAGGATCCACCGCCCTAGCCCGTTTTCGCCAAGGCTTTTTACAAGGCCTGCGAAGAGGAGGCCAAAAAGCTATGAACCTTTCCAAAGTAGCAGGAATTATCCAAGGAATAGATGAGAGCCCAGCAGATTATTATGAAAGATTAACTGAAGCTTATAGAATGTATACTCCCTATGATCCCGAGGCACCAGGAAGTTTATGCATGGTGAATTCTGCTTTTGTAAACCAGTCTCAACCAGACATTAGACGTAAATTACAGAAATTAGAAGGGTTTGCGGGCATGAATGCAACACAGTTATTGGAAGTCGCTCATAAAGTGTATGTGAATCGTGATACTGAAAGACAGAGAGAATGTGATAGAAAGATGAAGAAGAAAGCTGATTTTTTGGCTGCGGCCATAGTTGAAAAGAAAAGGGGAGGCGTCCCTAATCGAAGGAGCAGAGGAAGAGGGCGGGGTCAAGGCGGAGGCCGGACCCAGAGACTAGGCGTGAACCAATGCGCCTATTGCAAAGAGGAAGGACATTGGAGAGATACTTGCCCGCAACTCGAAGACGCCCAGCAAGATGACGAATACGATCATCAGTGGCGAGAAGAAAGAAGAGGCCGTCCCCGAGGCCGAGGAGGAGCCAATCGAGAACAATTCCAGCGAGAGAGGGGAGGAGGAGCCATCCAAGCATTGGCCACACAGGCCCATGACGAGGATGACGTGGATTAGGACAGACCGGGCTCCAAGTTTGCTTTAGGTCTCCAGGAGCCTATGGTCGAAATACAAATAGGAGACCAATTTATGAACTTTATGGTTGATACTGGAGCAGAACATTCAGTAATAGACAAAAAGATAGCCCCATTCACCAAGAAAGCAGTCACCATTATAGGAGCAACTGGTGCCAAAGCCACAAAGTCTTTTCTACAAAACCGAATATGCAGTCTAGGAGGACAGCAAGTAACTCATCAATTTCTTTACATGCCCGAATGTCCAGTACCATTACTGGGACGAGACATGCTAGCCAAGCTTCAAGCCCAAATATCTTTCTCTGAGCAAGGAGAAATGCAAATGACAGTGAATTCTCAAGCCAAACCAGCAGGAATAATGCTGCTGACAGTACCCCGAGAAGAAGAATGGAGATACTACATTGATGATTCGATTCAAGATACCTATTTTGAACAAACTTTAAAGAACATTCATGCACCACTTGAAGTATGGGCAGAAGGCAGTCCCCCAGGCCTAGCCAAACATATAGCTCCAGTGATTGTAACCCTCAAGCCTAGCG
Source organism: Ichthyophis bannanicus (assembly GCA_033557465.1). Classification (NCBI taxonomy): domain Eukaryota; kingdom Metazoa; phylum Chordata; class Amphibia; order Gymnophiona; family Ichthyophiidae; genus Ichthyophis; species Ichthyophis bannanicus. Next base: position 1,297,147,886 of record CM066032.1, on the reverse strand, counting down.
CTACACCAGTGCACGTCAAACAGTACCCTCTCCCAAGAGCTGCAATTGAAGGTATTCATCGCCACCTACAGAGATTACTTGAGTATGGCCTACTAAAAGTATGTCAATCCCCATGGAACACCCCACTTTTGCCAGTAAAGAAGCCTGAGACAGATGATTATCGCCCAGTGCAAGATTTGAGAAGAGTAAATGATGCAGTTGAAACTATACATCCAGTTGTGCCCAATCCTTACACTCTTCTAGGATTGATACCCGCTGAAGCTACCCATTTCACTGTACTAGATTTGAAAGATGCATTCTTTTGCATAAGATTAGCCCCTGTAAGCCAAATATTGTTTGCATTCGAATGGCAAGACCCCATCTCTGGAAGAGGGGGTCAACTCACCTGGACAAGATTACCCCAAGGATTCAAGAATTCACCTACCATCTTTAGTGCTGCACTAAATCAAGACCTTTCAAGCTATCCAGTAGCCCCGGGGAGGAGAGTACTTCTCCAGTACGTGGATGATCTGTTGATAGCTGCCATATCAGAAAAAGAATGTATACGAGCCACCCAAGATCTCTTGCAGTTACTAAATGAAGCTGGATATAAAGTTTCCAGAGCCAAAGCACAACTATGCCAAACAGAAGTGAAATACTTGGGTTTTCGTATTACCCAAGGAAGCAGAAGATTAGGCAGAGAAAGAAAAGAAGCAGTATGTAGAATTCCAACTCCAACAACCAGAAAGCAAGTTAGAGCCTTTCTGGGAGCAGCAGGATATTGCCGAATCTGGATACCCAACTTTGCCCAAATTGCCAAACCACTGTATGAAGCCACAAAAGGAGAAGAGAAGTCACCACTGGAGTGGGGACTTGAGCAGGATACAGCCTTCCAGAAGTTAAAAGAAGAATTGATGTCATCACCAGCACTTGGACTACCAGATGTCCACAAACCTTTCCACTTGTTTGTACATGAAGCACAGGGAAATGCCTTAGGCATGTTGACTCAGAAATTAGGAAATTGGGAACGACCTGTAGCCTACCTATCGAAACAATTGGACCCTGTGGCCAAAGGATGGCCACCCTGCTTGAGAGCAGTTGCAGCTACAGCACTACTAGTGAGTGAAGCAGACAAACTCACATTAGGACAGAACATACGAGTCACTGTGCCACATGCAGTCCTTGCCCTTATGGAACAGAAAGCAAATTATTGGCTCACCAATTCCCGAATGCTAAAGTACCAGAGCATGTTATGTGAAAACCCACAGATACAACTTGAAGTGAGCCATGCCCTGAATCCAGCCACCTTGATACCCATCAGTGAAGAACTCCCAGAACATGACTGTATCGAAGTCATGGAAACTGTGTTCTCTAGTCGACCTGACCTAACAGATGTGCCCATAGACAATCCTGACCAGATCTATTATGTAGATGGGAGCAGTCTCATCCTTGACGGACGACGCTGTGCCGGATATGCAGTCGTCACTCAACACGAAGTAGTTGAATCATCAGCCCTAGCCTCAGGCACATCAGCCCAGAAAGCCGAATTGATAGCACTCACCAGAGCATTGTTATTAGGAGAAAAACTTGTGCTAAATGTATATACAGATTCCAAATATGCTTTCACTACCTTGCATGCCCATGGAGCTCTCTACAAAGAAAGAGGACTCATCACATCCGGAGGAAAATCAGTCAAATATGGTCCCGAGATATTGATGTTACTTGATGCAGTCTGGGCCCCAACACGTGTAGCTGTCATGCATTGTAGAGGACATCAAGCAGGAAAAGGAGAAGTTGCTCGAGGAAATAGATTTGCAGATGCCTCAGCACGACAAGCAGCTATGACAGGACAGATTGCCCCACAAGCTATGCCAATGCAAGCAGCATTGTTTCCAGTACCTTTGAATCTATGGACCCCACGATATACCACTAAAGAATTGGATTACTATTGTGACAAAGAAGATGGAGTATTGAAAGACGGATGGATTGAGCTGCCACCAGAAGAAGGCAGTCAACCTCCGGGAAGAATAGTAATTCCAGAATTGTTAGGACCATCCTTTGTCAAAGCTTTTCATGAAGCCACCCACTATGGAAAGAGTGCTATGGAGAAAGCACTCAGACCACATTTCTACATCCCTCTGATGACAACCATATCAGCCTCAGTAGCCCGACAATGTCAAATCTGTGCCAAGAATAATGCCAAGCAAGGCCTTATTACAGCACCCCGAGTTCAGTCAAGAGGTGTGACCCCCATGCACAACCTCCAAGTTGATTTCACCGAAATGCCAAAAGCTAATGGATACCATTACCTACTAGTATTAGTTTGTACTTTCTCTGGGTGGGTAGAAGCATTCCCGACCAGAACTGAGAAAGCCCGAGAAGTTACCAAAGCCTTAATGAGAGAGATTGTCCCCAGATTTGGAATCCCAGCAGTAATAGGGTCAGACAATGGACCCTCATTTGTCTCTCAAGTTACTCAGCAGTTAGCCAAAGCTTTGCAGATACAGTGGAAGCTCCACACTGCATACAGACCCCAGAGTTCAGGGAAAGTTGAGCGAATGAATCGTACATTGAAAGCCCAAATGTCTAAGCTTTGTCAGGAGACACACTTGAAATGGCCCCAAGTGCTCCCCATAGCTTTACTCAGAATACGCTCAGCCCCTGTAAAGTCAACAGGATTTTCCCCTTTTGAAGTTTTGTATGGTAAACCCCCACCAATAGTGCAGGGAGTCAAAGGAAATTTAGCCCAGATTGGTTCAGAAGTAACCAGACAAGAACTCCTAGCTCTTAGTTTTGTTCTGCAGACTCTCCATACGTGGATCCAAGACCAGTTGCCTATCAACTTGACGGAACCCTTGCATCCCTACCAGCCTGGAACTTCGGTGTGGATCAAAGATTGGAAGAAGATACCGTTGGAACCCCATTGGAAGGGACCGTACACCGTCATCCTGTCTACCCCAACTGCAGTAAAGGTAGCCGAGATCGACGCCTGGATCCACCACAGCCGAGTCAAGCCCGCCGCCGATCCTGAACCAGAGCGGTGGACAGCAGAGCAGCACCCTGATGTACCCTTGCGAGTTACTCTGAGACGGCAACCAGCAGTATAGACACTTCATCACAAGTGCTTTGCAGTAGCCAAGTCTTTCGAAGAGGATTGCTGTTTTCCATGCAGCAACAGCTTTGTTTCAACGAACCCAATTTGTGTGTGTGAGTTGACACACTACTTCGAGACTACATTGACTGAGCCAGACTTCACAAGCCAACTGGATTGCTAAGTTGGTTAATGTGTACTGGACACCTTGAGGATCTTCAATCAACACTCAGCACCCGTTAAATTGCTTCATTAGCAAACGGGACGAAGAATAATAGACCGTCGTGATCAAGATTAGCAAGCTGAGGATTCAGAAGAACTCCAATCAACATCAACATGTATCTTTGCTTCTGCTTTGCCTTGGTTGCCTTCTTTGGAGGTTTTGAACAGACTTATGCTCTACCTCCATGCACTGCTTGCATAACTTCTACTAGAACTGGACTGAAAGTAACTCAGACTTTGCTTTACCATTCTTACTATACCTGCAAGGGAACAATAACTCGGTGTATTTATAACACCACTGAACTAAATGTTTGCACTCATGGCAAAATTAAAGCATGCTATAATCCGCATCAGAATCCATCCTATTACACGTTGGAAATAAGATGGAAGGATGCAGATGGACCTATATTAGCTGCTACACCACCACTTAAGGACATTACTAAACCTGCTGTTTTGAATTTTGATGCATGTAATGCTATTAATAGAGATAGTCAGTCCACCTGTGGTACATGGGAGAAAGCGTATCGAAATGACCATAAGTATATGTGTCCAGAAGGTGCCACAAATTGGTGGAAGTGTACAGGTAAAACAGGATCAGGGTATAGTACTGCTACAGCGGCAGATTACTATTGCCCATATTGGGAATGTGTTTTCTATGCTACCTGGAACACTGGTATAACTAATGAGAAGATAGATAAGCGGATGGCTACTCTAACCAAGCCAACCACAAATGATAAATGTCAGAAAGATGCTTGCAACCCTTTGCATTTGCGTGTACATAACCCCCATGCATGGAAACAAGGATATAAGTTTGGTTTACGTATTGCAGGAGGAGGAACAGATCCAGGGACCATTGTATATATTAGATTGAATACCCAAGCCCACAAGTCATCTAAATATCATATTCATAGTACCTTTTATGAAGCTATGCATGTAAATAAGTTTGAGATCCCTCACCCTTCACAGAATTTGTTTCTAGAATTAGCCGGAGCAGCAGTAGTATCTAGTCTTAAGATCACAGATTGTTATTTCTGTGGCGGAACCCAAATGGGAGACCAATGGCCCTGGGAAGCCCAAGAATTGAATTATTCCATGATCTACAATCAGACTGAATTACACAAGACAACCAGTGAATGGGTGTTAGCGCACTCAATCGTTGGACGTCTTTGCTATGCCAGAACTGGACCCCAGTTCACCCAAAAGGTAGGACAGCTGGTCTGTCTTAGCCAGAAATACTATAATGCCACAACCAAGAAGGTAGCATGGTGGTCAGGAATCAGACATCCTGAACCTCCTAACCCATTAGCCAGATTTCCTGAACTTGTAGGTCTATGGACTAACCTTGCCAAAGTCCAAGCCTGGCAAGCCCCACCTGGCCTATATTGGATCTGTGGAAACCGAGCATATGCGCAACTCCCGCCACAATGGGGAGGAGCATGTGTCTTAGGAACCATCAGACCTTCTTTCTTCCTGTTAAACACTGAACATGGAGAACAATTAGGATACCCTGTATATACTACCCACAAACACAAAGGAGCATCTAGACAGAAAAGAGAGGCCTTACAGATAGGCAAGTGGGAGAAATGGCAAGGTGATGATTGGCCACCAGAAAGAATTATTGAGTACTATGGACCTGCCACTTGGAATGATGATGGTATGTGGGGCTACCGAACCCCAGTCTACATGATTAATCGTATTATTCGCTTACAAGCAGTAGTTGAAATAATAACTAATGAAACTAGTCATGCTCTCACGCTCTTAGCTAGACAAAGTACTCAGATGCGCACTGCCATATATCAGAATCGCTTAGCCCTTGATTATTTGCTAGCAGCTGAAGGAGGAGTATGTGGTAAGCTGAATTTAACCAATTGCTGTTTGAAAATAGATGATAAAGGTCAAGTAGTTGAAGAAATTGCTAAAGATATGCAGAGACATGCTTATGTGCCAGTACAGACTTGGCACGCCTTGAAATTTCCTAATTGGTTTGCTAACCTTTTCTCTTGGCTGGGAGGATTTAAGACTTTTATTATCTTAGTACTAATCCTTGTTGCTGTTGTCCTCTGCTTACCATGTTTAATCCCATGTTGTATGCGTTCCCTTCATAGTGCTATTGATAGTACAGTAGAGCGGAAGACCGCAACTAGAATAATGGCTTTATACAAAGCTAGCCCTAGTGGAACTAGTAAGAATCCTTTAATCAGGATGTGAATCTTCTAGAAAGTGATTTAATTCTCACACCTTATTAAGTAATAGGGTGAGATTAATCAAAGGGGGGAATGTGGCAGGTGCAGGCCTGTGACCCACGGTGTCTGACATAGGCAGGCCAGCATGGCTAGCTTGACCTGTAAATGAGGCCTGTGGAGAGGCATATAGGATTGCACATCCCCCAATATGCTGCTATTGTAAGAAAGAACTCAGTAGAAATATTGAATTAGCTTAGATAAGCAGAATTGCAGAATTAAGAAATGGAAAAATACAGAAAAGATGTGTTTTAAAGTTACTGATAAGAAAGAGTACATTTGCAGAGAAATATTGAGGAGTGCTGACAGATGAGTTACAGAACCTTGCTCTTCTGCACGCACAAATGGTCCCATAGCCTTGAAAGTGTGAAAGTAACAAGTTGATGAACTGACCATTGTAATTGGGACTAGAAGGGGGGCAGGCAGGTGTCATGCCTACAGAAGCCCACAGAAGGAACATAATTGGAGAAACTTATCAGTACCGGGACCAATAGAGGGGCTACGGGAGGTACGGGAGCGTACCGGGACCAATGAATTGTTTTTCTATACCTAGAATGGAACAGAAGTCTATAAAAGTTGTTGTAATGCTTGAAAACTTTGCTCAGCCATTTTGAAATTGTCTTGCTTGAGACTTGTGCACAAATAAATGATTTGGACCTTCTGAACAGACTCCTGGTATCATTGGTTTGTCTGCGCTTTGCTGCTACAAAGTCAGTCCCATCACACCTGAGCTGGGAGTCAATCAGCAGTGGATCTACCTGGTTACACAACCATTTAAACATGATTGCACTGTAGGTGTTCCATAGGTTTGTCATGGGTTGCTATAGCAACCCACAGTTGGACCACTTGATGTTAATTGTGCCATGGCAACCTGTTACAATGCTGCAGTGTCCTCCAGACTACTGACGCACGTCCTTGGGCTCAGACATTCATTGGATCTTGCAAATAAATAGCTCTCAGAAAAGTACATTGAGGCCACAAACTACGCAAAGCTGCTACGTAGGAGACAAACTGATATGAAATTGTTCAGATTTAGGTACAGCAGTCCCTCATTATTATTAATCAGCTTAGAATTAGCAAATATGTTTATAATAAAAATATGTTCTAGCAGAATATAGAATTTAATAAATGTAGTTCCAGATGTACTTTGAGGACCAGGACTTCCATTTATTCCAGTCAAGTTCTGCTATTATTTGGAAGGGTTCACGTCTTGACAGCAGAGGAATTTCAATCTACCTGTTCTATCAGCACAGTGGAATTCTTTTATAGAATTCATTTATTTCCAAAGCCTTACAACATGCCAATTTTGCTGATACTGACTGACAAAAGAGAGACATTGCTTGACGTCGCAAATGCAGCGTCGATGTGGCATCATATTACTAGTGATGCAACAGCTTTCTCCTCCCTGTTATGTGACAGAGAGCAGCAGGTCGTCAACACAACAAAGAACACCAAGGAAAGAATAGGTATGTTTCCTCTCTCAGGGCTAGTGAAGAGGGCAGTGCTAATGTGGAGGGAAGGGCAATGTTTATGCAGCTGAGGAGCCATTTCCAGGAGAACAGAAGTGTTGGAACAGCCGTGGGAATTCTGGGAAGAGAAAATATTGAGAAAAAACACAAGCAAAATCCAATTCCTTTTCCTACAAGAGTGGATTAGCAGCCATGGGGCCAGCTATGCAACCACTGGAAACAGCAAAATGTAATAGCTGGACCACCAATGCTGGTGCAGCTGTGGGGCCATGGGGAAAAGCACTGCAGGACTGTGCCTGAGATAGTACTGCTGGCAGAACCACAGAGTAGTCTCTGGGAGAAATACTTTAGTGGCTATGGAGCTGCCAGCAGGTGTGGTGGAAGTGCAACCACAAGGCAAGTGTGACCAGGACCATACCAAGCTAGCAATGTGCCCTGTGCTACAGATAAACCTGGAGACCCCCAAGCCACCCAGGTGCATGCAGGAACTCACTTTTGTCAGGCTTCATGGAAACCCAGTGACATCATCATCATCTTCTCTTCTGTACTTGCGCCCTCTGTGGCCATACTGCTCGCACAGCCCTTGGTACAGCCATGAGTGTGGCCATGGTGAAACCTTAAAGGGACCAAGAGGAGCAGATCAGCAGAGGACCAGAAGAGGCTGAGATGGCTGGTGAATGGGGCCATAAAAAGAGGAAACTTAAGCTGCACAGGGAGGAGGAGGGAAACAGAAGATTGCAGAAGGAATATGAATGGTGATGGGTGATGAGTGATGAAGAGAGTAAGAGGGAGAAGACTGTAGCGTAAAAGGAGAAAATAGTATTGTTGATGGAAGAAAGAGAGAAAAAGAAGGAGGAAGGCTGGTTTGGAGAAATGGAGTAGAAAAAAGGAAAAAGAATAAAAAATAATAAACAAGGGAGTTTGAAGAGAACAGCATGAATGTACATGGACAAAGATGAGATGGAAGCCAAGAAAAAATAAGGAGGAAGGCTAATTAGCCGAAACTTGGCCAGGTTGGGCCGCCTAAATAAAAAGTTTTTAATTGCCTGTATATTTTCCGCTTGTTCTCTGTTGGTCCTAGGAGGAGATGGAACACAGATCATGAGAAAAAAAAGATACAGGAAGGTTAGAAAAAAGTATATTTAACCATCCTCCTGCATTTAAAATCTGCTTTGCAATTTTGACACTCTGCTAAATAAAATTCTACTTGTGCAGTAGTTACTGCTATACAAAATCTTTCTCAAAAATATTCCCTGTCAATAGCAAACAAAACTGTTCCGTGACAAATCTTTGAGAGTTTCTTCATTGCCACAATAAAGCGAGAACTCTTGAAAGCTTGCCTTAGACATATTATATTGATGTCCAATAAACAGATATAACCTGCAAATTTATTGACCTTATTCCCAGATGTATGAGGGGATTAACATGGCGACCACAATGCTTCAGTGTGGGTGAACAAGCACATGTGTAGGAACACAGAAAAGGGGCACAGGAATGAGGCAACAGGGAGGCCACGCCCTGCCGTCTTAAGAATTGAGGGAACACTATTAGTGTAAGAAGCCACAGGTTGGAGGGAGATCTAGGTCCCTCCACCTGAAAAATGGAGGAATCTGGTGACTGGCAGAGCAATTGATAGCAAGCTGAGAGAAGGAGGGAAAGCAGAAAGAAAAAGAACATGTGGTTTGGACAAAGAAAAGTGTGCCATCTGTATCTCTTCCCTCTCTCCACCCACACACCCCTTACATACCTCCACACATTCATATATTCCCAACACACACAAATTCTACTCATCACAAATACAACCCCTTGCATTCATCTGTACACAAACCCCTTCCCCATACACGCACACTCACAAACCCTATCCCCAACACAATCTATACTCTCCCCACCCCTATCTACACATATCCCCCATCCCCCCACAGCATCTCCACAAACACACACATACACCCTCAACACATCCATACACACTTCACCACACATCATATACACTATCCCACCCACACATTCGCTGTCAGCCTACCAAAACACATTTTAGCATGTCTCTTCAGACCAAGACATGCCTGAGTCTCCCATTAGAGGAAGGGGAAAGACACCATTTTGTCAAAGAAATAAATGCTTATAATATTGCACTGGTATATACAAGCATAAAAGTGCACACTACAGATGGCATAGCACATACTTTTATGCAATATACTGTATGTGTAGGCTTTCCCGGGGGCTGAGGTAGGGCAGCATATGAGATACAGGTGTATGTTAAAAAATATGCACTTATCTGCACCAGCTTAAGAGCAGAAGATAGCACCTCACACCACCCTGATAAACAGGGTCCTCTCTGTGCAAGAAAGGCCTTTGGAGTCTCCCTGGCCTAATACTAACCCTAATATGGCAGTAGGGGCCAAGGAGGTGAGAGTTTAGGGAAGGAGAATACACATGAAAGAACAGGATACCAAGGAAGCAGTACACCCAGCTCTTGGTTTGTCTGATATGCAGTTGAAAGGACCACATCCTGGGGTATTATTCTATCTCTTGGTCAGCTTCCTAGTAATACTGACCTGCAAGCATATGCAGCCCAGCTAGTTCCTAGATGGGAGGCTAGGTGCTGTTAGAAAGGCAATGGCAAAATTTTAAGTCCTTTGCTCAAGAAAGGCTCACAGGTAATGATGACCTGAGTCTTACCACCCAGTAAAATAAAGAAAAAAAAGCATTAATGTTCTGATGCTGAGACTCTTCCTCTTCATCTGCCTACATACAGGCAACTTTGCCTTTCTTGTCAAGCAGTTCTCCAAAGTCAGACCAGATACGTAATGAGCTTCATTTGTATGCTATCATTTCAGAGCCCTCAGAATTAGAATTCCCAGAAGTCTTGTGGACTTACATTATCATGAAGTGGTACAACTGTTGATAACTACCCAGTTCGGCATAAACTCTATCCTGGATCTTGGGCATACACCCTTCCATGTGCTTTGCTAGCTTATAAAGACATGGCAGTCTAGTAGGAGGGCAACAAGGAAAGTCCACTCCTCATATATAACACTGTACATACATTTCCGAGACCCAATATGGGACTTAATTTGAAAATAATAGTTATAATAAATATCCACATTAATGTATATAGTTCATACTCAGTTATGTTCAACTGTACATGGAATGTTATAATGTTCAGAAGTTCAATGTATGTTTCTTGTTGTTCATTGTGAACAGCCCCTGATCTTTGGAAGGGGCGGTATATAAAAGTTTACAAATAAATAAATAAGTCCAGTCCACATTCAGTGAAGGCCAGACCTGCTGGAGAACATGGTACAAGGTGAGGGCCAACACTTGTCAATGATGTTTGCACTGTTCAGTCCTCATTGGTGTAGACTATTGTCATGTCAGATGCCTGACATTGACCAGGGCTGTTGGACACCTGTGAGCATATGGGTGGGATTCCTGGCACTTACAAGGTTCAGCACTTACTGGCCTGTATTGTGTTGTCTATGGAAGGCAACACTTCTGGGCGATTAGCTTTAGTAATATCAGAGGGATTTCTTTTGAACTTTATCTCCTTCATGCTAGGTCCCCCCAGGGCCAGTAAATATAAAGACAGCTAAGGCTTGTAAGCAATTTCATGAATCAGCAGTTCCTCAATTGTGCCACTTTTCACTCTCCTTCAACAAAACTATTTAACTAAAGTGGAGGGCCTCTCTATTCTGAGGCTAATATTCACAAATGTTTTTAAACAAAAACCCATCCTCAGCCCTAACTGGTTGCTGGGCAAGTTATTTGATCACTTCCTGTGACCTCACCATGGTTTCCAGTTAGAGATGGACCACTCTACGATCACCTCCAGAGTTTTTCCTAGTCACCTCTGTGCCTGTCGGGGGGTTCTGGTGCTGTACTGGATGCATAGATTGCATTGGCTAGCTCCTCCTCTGCACTCCCTAGAGTCTCTAGTCTAGGCATGTCCCTTGACTGATGAGAAAGGTAGCCCTTGCATATTATGTATGCTTCGGGACGAGCAATTAGCACTCTAGAGCCCTTCCTCTTTGCTGAGTTTCACCAGCCTAGACCATAGTGTGAAAAATCTTGCAGCTTACTAGAATCAGACTCGATCTCGGTCACATCGTTGGCATGTGCAGTTTGAAAAAAGGGGTCTTCAACCTGGGTGGGAACGTTGAACTACAGCTTGGAGAAAAGGCTGTCCCCAGTGCTCTTCAAGGTAAGACAGCAGTGGCAGCACACGATACAGCTAAAAGGTAAGCCAGTCTCCTGAGATGTATTTTTATTTTTTTTATTGCATCATGCAATGCATAGCTCTTAAATATAACCAATGACAATGACAACCAGAAAGAATAACTAGTGGCATAAGAGTGAGCACACCTAATAACGATCCAGTGGTTGGTTTATAATAAGGATCAAGAGGCTGCAACATATGATAACCCATCAGCAAATATCTTCTCTCCCTCCCCATCATTAGTGCCACTGTCACATAAGAACATAAGATATGCCATACTGGGTCAGACCAAGGTCCATGAAGCCCAGTATTCTGTTTCCAACAGTGGCCAATCTAGGTCATACATACCTAGCAGTTTCCCAAAAAGACACAGGTTCCACAATGCTGATTTGGGTCAAGCATTGATATCCTGGGTCCCTTTTTAATAATGGTTTATGGACCTTTCCTCCAGGAACTTGTCCAAACCTTTTTTAAACCCAGCCACACTAACAGCCTTGACTACATCCTCCGGCAACAAATTCCAGAGTTTGATTACACGTTGAGTGAAAAAATATTTTCTTTTATTAGTCTTAAATAGTTTACCCTGTAGCTTCATTGCATGTCCCCTAGTCTTTCTATATTCTGATAATGTAAACAATTGATCTACGTTTACTCGTTCCACTCCGTTCATTAATTTATAGACTTCTATCATATATTTCCTCAGCCGTCTCTTTTCCAGGTTAAAGAGCCCTAACCTTTTTAGCCTTTCTTCATTGGGGTATCCTTCCATCCCCTTTACCATTTTGGTGGCGCTTCTCTGAACCTTTTTTAATAACGCTATATCCTTTTTAAGATACTGCTACCAGAATTGCACACATTATTCAAGGTGCGGTCGCACCATGGAGTGATATAGAGGCATTATAATATCCTTTGTTTTATTTTCCATTTCTTTCCTTATGATACCTAGCATTCTATTTGCTCTCTTGGCCGCTGCTGCACACTGGGCCGAGGGTTTTAACATGTTATCCACAATGACGCCTAAATCTTTTTCCTGGATGGTGGTTCCTAATGTGGAACCTTGCATCGTGTTACCATAGTTTGGGTTGTTCTTCCCTAGGCACATAACTTTGCACTTGTCCACTTTAAATTTCATCTGCTATTTTGATGCCCAATTTATCAAGATCCTCTTGCAATTTTCCACAATCCTCATGGGTTTTAACAACTTTAAATAGTTTTGTGTCATCTAAAAATTTGATATCCTCACTCGTTATTCCTTTTTCCAGGTCATTTATGAATATGTCAAAAAGCAGCGGACCCAGCACAGATCCCTGGGGTACACCACTATTCACCTTTCTCCATTAGGAAAATTGGCCATTTAGCCCTACCCTCTGCTTTCTATCTTTTAACTAGTTCCTGATCCACAATAGTACGCTGCCTCCTAATCACATGACTCTTTAGTTTTTGCCAAAAATCTCTGATGAGGGACCTTGTCAAAGGCTTTCTGAAAGTCCAAATACACTATATCAACCGACTCACCTTTGTCTACCTGTTTATTCACAACTTTCCTGAAAGATGCTTTTTTGGTAAAAACAGCATCTCTGACCTCACCTTTAAACCATGCTGGCAGTTTTTGGACTTCCTTCCACTTTTCTTAAAGCGTGGAATACAGCTGGTCTGGGCTTCCAAGATAGTATTTTTCAACAACACCCAAGTCCTTTCATAAGGATGAGAAGCAAAGTTAAGTGATGGGGATGTTAAAGCAAAAGGAGAGATTTAGAAGGAGAAGTGCTACTGTTTGTTAAGTGCTTCCTCCTCCAATTGACATGGTTTACAGAAGAAAGAGTATTGTCCATGTGAGAAGAACTCTTCAAAGATCTCCTTTCCAGAGCTTAATGTCCCATCCCCCCTCCCCCCCCCCTACCCCTAGGCCCTCGGGCTCTGAGTATAGTGCAGAACTGAATAAATAAATGCCGGCTCAGGGTCCTGCTAGAGGTTTTGATACAAAGCAAAGTAAGAAACAGAGAGGAGTAGCCTTGTGGTTAGAGCAGTGGGCAGAGACCCAGGGACGTTGTTGCTGCCCCTTTCCAGATCATGCAGCACTTACCTCAACCTCTGGTGCTGAGAGGCTGTTTGTGCTCTGACACCCACTGCCAACTGCCTTTTCCGTGGGAGTGGAAGCAGATTATTAGCCACTACCACCCCCATGCTAAAGGAAGTCAGCTTCGGGCCCTGGAGGGGGCAGAAGCCAAACAGCCTCACTGCACTGCAGGTTGAGATAAGAGCTGTGGGGTGTTGGAAGCCAGTGCAGGACCCGGAGATGGGAGGCAACAGCGGTAATGGGGGCCGAGGAGGGGATGGGAGTGGGAGCAGGAGCAAGGGGGTGCACAGCATGAGGTTTGCCTAGGGCATCTCGTATGTTTGCACCAACCCTGGAGAAGTCAGTTTCAGATTCCACTGATGCTCCTTGTGACGTTGGGAAAGTCATGTGACCCAGCATTGTTTCAGGTATTATCTTAGGGTCTTCTATTTAAAAGCCCTTATATGGACAGGGAGGTCCTCCAGATACTGGTGCTGAGTGAGATAGTCAGACTGCCTGCTGGGACAGAGTGAGGGCAGGGCTCGGCCACTATCCACTGACCGTATCCAGATAGCTTGTGACTGGGAGAAAAGGAGGTGTAAATGAGTGTCGACAGTGAGTACGCAATAGACATGTCAATGCCACAGTGCTTGAATATCAGGCAGTTAGACTGTAAGTCCCTTCTGGGGCCAGAGCACTACCCACTGGACCTGCATGTAACTCACCTGAAGCTACTACTGCATAAGCTACTTTAAAAAGCTGGGGGGAGGGGCATATTCAAAGCATTTTAGCCAGTTAGCAGACCCGATACTCACTTCACGATCCGGATAGTGCTGCTGATAGTGATAGTGTTAAAACCAGGGTGCTCTATGGGTGGATCGGTGGTGGTGCCAACAGTTTATCCAGTTAAAGTCACGACACTTCAACGGTTATCACAATCCAGTTAGTGGCTGAATATTACCACTGACCGGATAACAATATGCTGATCCGTGAACTCACATATTCAATGCTAGACACCAGATAACGTCCGTCACTGAATATCTGGGGCAGCCGAGGTGCCACAACTGAATATCGGCCCTGCTGATTATTTGTACTCAAGAGAGATAAAAATGATTGAAAGGAAATAGCTGGTGGTTCTTTGGAAGTTCTCCCTGTGAGTATGTCCCATGTCTTTGGAGGTGGGGTAGGGCTATCCAGAGACGCTTCACAAAGTTTCCAGTATTTTGTTTCGATTTCTGGGTCTCCAGCTAGAAAGCTTCATGCGCCAGTCGAATCTACAGGAGGAATGAAAAGGCAACATTGACGCAAGGCAACCAGAAGAAGGAGGTCGTAGCAGCATATTGACAAGTAGGAGGGTTAGAGGCTGATGGGGCAAGAAGGGAGAGAGTGCTGGGTTGGGCTTAGAAGGGGGAGAGAGTAAGGTTACCAGCTGTCCCTGATTTTCAAGGACAGGAATTACCAGCAGAAAGGAAGAAGTACTAATGCCACTGTACAAGTCGCTGGTGAGGCCTTACTTGGAATATTTATTTTATTTATTTATTTAGCAAGCATTTGTAGCCCGCTCCTTCCAGCGATCAGAAGCGGGTAGGATTACTATTGTGAAACTGCCGAATCAAGGCAGGTACAAATTTTGTTTACATACAGATTGTCAGAAAAGCACATCATACAGAGTTAACACTTCTTAGCTATGGGGGAGTTCATTTACATATATACATAAATACATATATACAGGATAATCTTCTTGGACTGTCGAATCAAGGCAGGTACAAATTTTGCTTACATACATATTGTGTTCAGTTTTGGAGACTGTATCTCACAAAGGATAAAAAGGCTGAAAGTAGTTCAGAGGAAAGTGACCAAAATGATTTGGAGTCTGCGTCAGAAGACTTATGAGAAGGGACCTAAAGACCTAAATATGTACACTCTGGAGGAGAGAATGGACAGGGGAGATATGATTCCGACCTTTAAATACTTAAAAGAGTATTAATGAACAAACAAACCTCTTCCAAAGACGGGGAAACTGTAAAACTAGAGGGCATAATATGAAACTGCAAGGGGATAAACTGAAAGGCAATGTCAGGAAATACTTTTTCACTGAAAGGGTGGTGGATGCTTGGAATGCCCTCCCGATGGAAGTGGTGGGGGCAAATTCAGTGACAGAATTCAAAATGGCATGGGACAGACACAGTGGATCCCTTTATAGCAGCAGGATAAAATCAAAATAAACATAACTATACATAATTACCCTGTCAGTCCTGTTTAGAAACCCCTGTTCATTGTAAGTCCAGTTGAGGGCCCTGCCTGCGCTGCACGAGTTGTTAAATGTAAACCGCTCTGATTTTAAAGAGCGAGGTATAAAAAAGACATTAAATAAATAAATAAAATTAAAATAACTATCTCTTATATTTGAACAAATAGGGGTGACCTACACGGAGCTGTATGCACACCCCTAAACAAAGGCATGGGGAGAAGTGACCTGCACGGAGCAACAGGTGCACATACTCTTGCCGCATTGCTGGGCAGACTAGATGGATCATACTGGTCTTTACCTGCCATCATTTACTATGTTACTATGCACTATGATTTTAGAGCTGTGCCCCCGATTCCCACCTGTTTGGTAGTCTCCTGTCCCCAATTCTAGCAATTCTAGCAATGGGGACAGAAGGGGGGTAGAAAAAAAATGTGCTTTCAATTTAGTGATTTGAATATGTCAGATTTATCCATTATCTTTTATATTTTGCACAGTATGGGGGAAATGCATTACTGTCTCTATTTCTCTGTTAGCCTGTCTGCCTGGCAATGATATTGTTGCTGTCATGGGATTGATTAGGGGAGGGGGAGGGGCGCAAGTAATGACTTCTCTTCCCTTTCCGTTTATCACAGCTTGTTGCTGAAACCTGTAACTGAGATACCTCTTCCCCATCCACCACACATCAGATAAATGTCCCAGAATTGCCTGAAAAAAATCTGGTAACCTTAGGAGAGAGGTAGAGAGCATATGCGTGAGAGAGTGCGTACATATGAGAAGTTGTATGTGTGTGAGAGAGGGTGTGTAAAACAGCCTGCATATGACAGAGAGGATGCACAGTATGTGTAAGAGAGCACGAGAGAAGCTGTGGATGTGAGAGTTTATGTGGGCAGGAGAGAGAAAATGTTGATGCACCCTCAGACTTCCTCACCCCAGGGTAATCTCCATCAATCTCAGGTATGATCGTTGGGCTAATATTCCCTGCCAGTGACGTTTGGGACCTGGAAAGAACAGAAAATAAGATTCTGCTTCTCCTGAAGTGGTAGGGTTACGTTTTGGGGGAGGTGGAGGTCCCCAGCTGCAGTCCCTTGATTTGCAACTCGATAAAACAATTCTAACACCAGCAGCACCATCTGCTGGCAGGACAGGGGCATTTATGGTTCATGTAGAGATGGGATTACCTTCAAATCTTTTGGTAACTATCCTAGATAAAGTAAAGGAAAGCACTTTGTTGCAGTAACTAATAAACTGAATTTTCATGTGTTATACAAGTCAAGCTGCCTGTACACACTACACACTGCACACACAGTCCATAACTGTACAGAATGATAAAGAGAAACAGAAAAGGTCACATATAATTAAATTGTCAATTCCTTTAAATTAAATACACTCTGATGTCATTCATGGAAGAGTATTGTATCACACATCATATGTATTATCTTTCTTATCCCAGCAAGCTCATAAATTTAAATCAATCCATAACTATCTAATTCAAGCAATTTATAGGTCTCAGACTTATTGGGCGTTGTAGACATTCAGACTTATATGTAATGTCTGGAAATCGCCCCAATTCGCATCAATGACCTTTATCTAATGAATCAGTTGCTTGAAATCAATTATTTAGATAAGTTGAAACTCAGAGCTAGAAGGGCAGTGACAAAAGCAATATCAGGAGCAGTTACAAGATCTTATTCAGGTGCAAGGGGAGTTACAGAGGAATTCCCTGGCTCAATTGACTCAAGCACTACAGGATCAGCCACTCTACCCTCCAGCTCAAGTGCTACTGCAAATGATGGCAGTTAAGGAACCTGCTTACTTTTTGGTGAACTTTGAACAAACTGCCCACTTGACAGGATGGCCAGAGGCAACATGGACTACTTGGGGAATTTGCTGATGGGTATCAGTAAAGCTGCATTCCAGGATGCCAACCCTAATGGCAAGCTACATATGCAGCTGTCAAGGCTGCCATATTGAAATAGGCTGGCTGTATACCAGAGGCCTATGCCAGCGATTCAGAAAGGGGGGGGGGGCTCCAGATTAAAGAGAGCCCTCAGAGGTTCCTCTGCCAATTGAAAGAGCTTGCATGGAAGTGGCTGCAACTGGAGGGAAAGACCAGGCTGGAATCAGCCAAGATTGTGCTATTGGAGCAGTTTTTAGAGGGCTTGACCACCCTAATGAAACAATGGTACGTCATCACTCCAAGCATACACTGGAGAATGCTTGGGGAAAAAACCCAGGGGTATCATGAAGCCAAGCCGTTAACCGAAGCAGACAGTGAGGAGGGGAAAAGTCACCCGTCAGCCCAGAGGAACGGAAGGGGAAGCTGGAACAGATGTTGGCGCCCATGTTCTGACCCTGAAAGTCACCTCCTAGGTAAGCGCATAGCCCCAGCTATGACCCCTTCACCTGCTTCAAGTATGGAGCTCTGGGACACTTTGCTCAGGAATGTTCCCTGGGTATGGCTATACCCATGGATGCCAGCCTAACCACCCCTCACAGCTGTGCTTTTGTGGACACTCCCCACTGCAGGGCACAGAACTTTGTGATTCCAGTGCAGCTGGAGGGAACCTGCCTGTAGGCCTTGATAGACTCCAGGAGTGTGCGAACCCTCATTCACCGGGAAACCATAACCCGATTTCAAAATGACTATGCAAAGACAGTAACGCTGGCCTGTGTACATGGAGACCAGAGGCAGTATCCAGTGACACAGGTTTCACTTAAGACTCCAGCAGGACAAGCCACATTTGAGGTTGTGGTGCTGCCTGGCTCCCGTATCCAGTGGTGATCGGCCGAGATTACCCAAACTTCAGAGCGATATGGACCCGGCTAACTGACTGCTCCACTAAGTCAGACAAGGAAGATTTCCCAGAGATTTCCTCCCTAGAAGACCTGGATCTATATGTCAAGAATCCCAAGCCCGCTATGTCCTGGAGTTGGCATCGCCAGGAAAAGCTACAGTACAAACAGAAACTGGGGGCGGCTATGGGGAAGAAACCCCTGGGTATAGCACAGGGCTCAGCGGTGGTGACTCGAATACAATTGTCCCCTTCCAGAGTGGAGACTGGGGGAAGATCCAGGAAGCTTAAGGAGAGCCCAGCAAAAGAGGGAGTCTCTTAAACATGCCCGAGAGCAGGTTTGGGAGGTGGATGGGGTTCCAGTAAGTAATGGAGAGTCCCCTGCAATAATCTTATACTATTTTGTGCTAAAGGGGGATTTATTATACAGAGTGGCTGAGAGTGCCCTAGAGGGGAAGAGGTAGAACAACTGATAGTTCTCTGTACCTATCGTCAGCAGGTAATATCGTTGGCCCATAGTCATTTATTAGGGGAATACTTGGGGGTGGAGAAAACACTACAGCATGTTTTAGCCTGATTTTTCTGGCCCAGGGTCCATAAACAGGTGCAGTTGTAATGCCAATCATGCCCCACCTGCCAACTTCATAACACCGCCAGAGTCCGACCGGTCCCTCTAGTGCCTATGCCCATCATTGAAACCCCATTTGAAAGAGTGGCTATGGATCTGGTAGGAACCTTGGAGTGAATCACCTGAGGCAACAGTATATTAGAGTCATACTGGACTATGCCACCTGATACCCAGAGGCCATTGCTCAAAGAAATATGAAGACTACTACAATCGCGAGTTCTCTCTGGGACATATTTTTGAGGGTGGGAATACCCAATGAGATCCTTGCCAATCATGTAACACCCCTTTGTATCCAAGGTGATGAAGAGTGTGTCACCTACAGATGGATGGCCTTGTTGAGCGATTCAATAAAACTCTGAAACAGATATTAAAAGATTTGTGCAGGAGGACAGGAAAAACTGGGATGTTCTCCTACCCTATTTGATGTTTGCCATCTACAAGGTACATCAGAGTTTCACTGGGTTTTCGCCTTTTGAGTTGCTCCTCAGCAGACAACCAAGAGGCATATTAGACATAGTAAGGGAAACCTGAGTGGAGGAGTAGCTTAGTGAGTGGAGAAATGGCCTAGTGATTAGAGCACCTGCCTAGTACCCATATCAAGGGTTCAATTCCCTGGGCACTCCTTGTGACCTTGGGCAAGTCACTTTACCCATCATTGCCTTAGAAGAAAAGGTCTGGCAATCTACTTCTGGTGATACATTGCCAAGAAAACCCAGAGGCAGTTGGCTTGCCAGGTGTCAGCACTGATTTGATGGCACTAAAATAAAAAGAGAAACCTAAGACAAAGAGTCCTGTGCTGGGTGTAATTTGGTAGAGTATGTTATACAAATGCAATACCAGTTGAGGAAAGCCATAGAGGTGGCTAAATTCAGTCTTGAAAAAGCCCAAGCCAAACAGACCAGGGGCTAATGTTGGGTAACTGTGCACTGCGCCTTCCAACCAAGAGACAAAGATTTAGGGGTATGTTTACTAAACTGCGGTAAACGTGAATAACGCGCGTTGTACGACGTTAATGTTAACGATCGTTAGCGCGCTATAGCGCATGCTGTAGCGCATTAACGATTGTAAATGCGCTATAGCGCGCATTATCACGCGCTAACGTGCGTGATGCTCCGCGGTGCGGTAAAACAACGCAGAAGGCGGAGAGAGGGTGGAGAGAAGGGGTCAATGGGCGGAGAGTGGGCGGGGAGAGGCTCCCATTACACTAACGCGCTGAATTTCAGAGCTGAATTCTAACGCGAATGAAAACCTGCCGTTAAAGGCATATTAAAGGAGAGAGAGAAA
Organism: Ichthyophis bannanicus; assembly: GCA_033557465.1. Lineage (NCBI taxonomy): Eukaryota > Metazoa > Chordata > Amphibia > Gymnophiona > Ichthyophiidae > Ichthyophis > Ichthyophis bannanicus. The sequence goes on along the minus strand of CM066032.1, from coordinate 1,297,127,661 downwards.
CCATTTAAATGTCAGCAATGTAAGCCTAGGCAGGGAAACCAAAATAGGGTGATAAGTGTGATACATGTGCACAAAACAAAAGGGCACAGAAACACTGAAAATGACCCCAACAAACTGGAAAAAAACAGCAACCAAGCTGGCCAATAGTGGTATCAATGAGAAACATCAACACCCACCCCCCCCCCCACCCCCCCCCCCCCCTGAGTAAGCTCCATTGAACAGATATTTATGTATTTCTTTATGTTAGTTATGTATTTAGAAACCGCGGAAGGGTCCATACCCCGTCCCCATACAAGGTGCACGGGCCCACAGTGAAATAGCACTGTTCAGGCACTTCCCCACCATTGGACAGGGTTCCTATGGCGTGCACATGTCCCGCAACATCAGGGCGGGCATGTCGGAACGGGCAACCGGTCAGATGCTGGAGAAGGGGATACAGAGGGCTGCAGGCGGCACATGCTGTGGAGCAGCTGGGCCACAGTGGGGACTAGGGTGATGCCTAGCTGGCCCATAGGAATGCTGAAACAGTAGAGCAGCCAGACAGAAACTGCTGAGGGCCCAACATGGGCAAGAGTATGCTTCCCACAGTGTCACAGGGAATAGTACCCAGCAGATACCCCCAATGGCACGGAACATTGGCAGGCGGTGCTGGGGGAAAGCGTGGGCAGCTATGCGGGCACCCCCACCCCAGAACACGCACCATAGGCAGCCGCCTACCTGCACACTGGATGGCTTGAGACCGCACACCACCAGCACCACCAGCAGAAGGGCATGTCAGCATGGTGGCTGAGGGATACTGGTGGTGGAGGGGGCAGTGGCAGCTGTCCAGAGCAGACCATGGCCTAGCCCCCTTCACGTGGGTGCAGTGCACTCCAACAGACAGGCCCTGTCTGACCAACAGTCATGTTATCACCAGGGAACGCACCATCTCTGTGAGAACATGGTGGTGCAGTGCACAGAACCAGTGTATTCAGAAGCAGAGGGTCACAGGTTCAGGTCCCAGCTGTGGTTTCCACCAACCCAGTCCTCATATTTTACCCACTACTAGAATGGGCTAATACAGACAGAACCGGTCTTGCAGATGACGTAAACATGCCCAAAACACCCACATTTTAACCTATAGAGCACATACACCATAAACATGCACATTACCTAGAGCAGAGCCTCCCAAATGCAGTCCTGGAGGGCCAAACACCATCCCAGTTCCATGCTGCCTCTGATAAAGATGCCTGTGCTGCATTTCTATGCGCCACCCCCATGGTATGCAGATGTATCTCATGCATATTCATGAGGGCCAGCATGAAAACCCGAACAGTATTTGGCACCACAGGACTGGAGTTGGGAACCTCTGCCGTAAAGCAGCAGCCAACAGGGGCAGACACACCCACACCCACAGGCCCCATTATCCAAAGCCTCCTGGAGAGGCAGGACTTTGGGCTCTGCGTGCATCTCCCAATACTAGCACATGCATACCGTATTAATGCCACCCTAAACCTGGGAATATGTTACACAGCTATCAGAAGGTTGCTATGAGCACTGGCAGATAGCAATTCCTAGGTTAAGTACAATTTCCTGAGTGAGCTGCATCATAGCAACCTTTCTGATGTCTGTGGAGTGTGCTACAGGTTCTGTGTCTAACAGTGTTTACCAACCTGGGGAGTGACTCCGACAGTATTGCGTACCATAGCCATGCCTGCACTGTGCCCAGGACTGGTGTGGTGGCCTGGGCTGCCCAACACCTCTAGTGTTGCACAGTGCTTGCATAGGTGTGGGGAGTGCTTGTCTGTCTATCCAGTGTGTGGTGGCTTCCAACACCCTCCACAGCCCACACTGCTAGCACTGTTGCCAGTATTGGCCTGCCAATGTGCATAAAGAGGAGCAAGGTACTGTGGGAATAGCCTGGATAGGGTGGCCTGGCCTGTCCGCATCTGCACAGGGCATAGGGCAATGGCCGGACATTGTAGTGCCCGGTACCACCTGCATGGACAGGGTGGCCATAGCATGTCCTGCTGGGAGGTCACTCTCACCCTAACTGAGCAGTGACCATGGCATGGCTAGGTTCCACCATAGTGCTATATAGTATTTCTCTTATGTGATATATATGGGTTTCCTTTTGGGGACCAATCACGGACTTATCTGCTTGGTGTGTATGCTGATATCCCTGTTCTGGGTACATGCATCTCCTCCAGGACCATGCACTATGGACTAGCTGGTGGACTGTCTGCAGCTAGTATGTGTCTTGCTGGAACACCGTGCAGGATGCAGTGGCTGGAGGCTTGCTGCTGGGGAATGTCAGATAATGGTGGGGGGCAGCTGAGCATTTCCAGACCTGCCGTCTGTCTGCTCTTGCTGTATGGGTGTGTACTGCTCTGCATTGCCTGCCCTGTAGGGTGTTTGATCCCGAGTGGGACTGGGGTGATGGTCCCCTCTACTGCCACCATTGCAGAGGGTTGGAAGTGGATCTGTGGGTGGGTGATCCTGTCACCCACCCTGAGCCCTAGAGAGTGTGTTGGGTGGTGGTATGTAATCTCCCTGGTAACCACAGCAGAATGTGGGTGTGGTGCCGTGCAGTCCTCCTGTAGCCAGCCATGTGTTTATTAGCAGCTCTAGCCCACTGGTTACTTCACTGCCCATGGAGCCAGTGGTCATAGGTTCACAACCCACAGTGGGGTTCATTGATAGGGCTGTCTTAGGCATTGTCTATTTTTACTGTATATTAGTGCTGCCAGCAGAACCACCCTCAGGATACTGTCACCTTAGGGTAGCTCAATAGGCGCCCTATAGGGCGCCTTATAAGGCGCCGGAGTGCCTTATATGGTGCCCTATAGGGCGTGACTTACGCACCACCCAATAGGGCGCGACTTACGCGCTGCCATATAGGGCGCACATTACACGGCACCCTATAGGGCGCACATTACGCGGCGCCCTATAGGGCACACATTACACTTCGCCCTATATTATATGTATTATATGCCATTTGAAAGGAATATTTAGGTGCTCCCTATAGGGTGCGCCTTACACTTCGCCTTATAGGGAGCGCCTAAATATTCCTATCAACTGGTATATAATACATGACCATGTCAGAGAGAACGTCACTATTGGAACATATTTCATAGGAAGGGTACACTTTTCCTGACATATGCAAACTGTAACCCGCCTGCAGACTAAAATATTATAGTCAGCTTTCAAAGGGTTACACAGGATGCCTCAGCCAGCCTTACTCATGGGGCACACTGGGGAATCAAACCCATGACTCTTGTACCATCAGTCTGTGTAGTAACCATTGTGCTACAGCTCTGTTTCTGTCTTTGGGTGTCTGCGCACTGTCTTAAGCATGCGCGCAGTAGCGCGCTGTAACGATCGTTGCTGCGCGGCGTGCAATAACGCGCTTAACTGCGCGTTATTGGTTACGATGTCCCGCCCATGTCCTTTTTTGGCTTTCCTTTCACTAACCCGGCTCCTAACGCGAATTGTACTAACGCAGTTTAGTAAACATACCCCTTAGTCTTGCTGCCCTCATCCAAGAGCAAGTTACTCTGTAAATGGAAGAGGCCCTATGAGGTGGAAGAGAAAGAGGGGCCTGTTAATTACATGATTGACCAGCCAGATAAACAGAAGAAAGCCAAAATACACCATATTAACCTATTGAAAAAATGGTCTCCAGTGATGACTATGGAGGTACAGGAAGATGATTTTGGGCCAAAAATTTCAGCCCTGTCAGATCCAGCTCAAGTCCCAACTAAAGAACAGTTCTCTGCTGCCTAGAGAAGAGATTTATTAGGTTTGATCCAATGGAACCAAAGGGTGTTCTCCACTCACCAGGGACAAACCCACCTCATTTGTTAAGATATCATTACTGACCTTGGGTTGGTTATTCAGCAATGACCCTACCGGATTCTGGAGACCTGGCAACAGGCCATCGCCAAGGAGCTGGGTCAATGCAGCTTCTAAACTGGAAGCGTGTCCCATGCCCAGAGTAGATGAGGTAATCAAGTGACTCAGTAGAGCACACTTGCACGCTTTATATCAACCTTGGATCTGACCAAGGGATACTGGCAAGTGCCCTTGATTCTGACTGCCAAGAAGAAGACTGCTTTTTCAACAACACAAGGTCTGTTCCAGTTTACAGTACTGCTCTTTAGATTACACGAGGCTCTTGATACATTTCAACACTTAGTCAACCGCCTACTGAGACTGCACAAGGAGTATGCGACTGCCTACCTTGACCACATCGTCATCTACAGCAGAGACTGGACCATCCATCTAACCCAAGTACAAGCTATGTTGACCAGTCTGCGGCCACCACTAATGTTTCTGGAAAGTCAGAAAATTCAATACCTGGGATATTTAATCAGGAATAGGCAGATATAACCTGAACTACAGAAGGTGGATGCCATTGCCAAAGTACCCACTTCGAAGTCGAAAAAAGAGGTTCGTGCCTTCCTTGGATTGACTGGCTGTTACTGTCGGTTCATTCCTAATTTTGCAGGGGTGGCAGAGCCGTTAACCAATCTCCTCTGGAAGAGAGCTCCCAAATAGATTCAGTTGTCACCGGACCTGGGCCGGATCTTCCAGTGCCTCAAGAAGACCATGTGCTCTGAACCCGTCCTGATTAGCCCTGATTTCTCTCTACCATTTATTGTGCAAACTGATACCTCAGAAGTGGGTCTAGGAACTATTCTGCCCAGGAAGTCAGGCATGAAGAACATCCCATAGCATTCAGCAGCAGGATGCTGTTGCCTTGGGAAGAGCACTATAAGGTGATCCAAAAGGAATCCCTGGCTGTCAAGTGGGTACTGGAGACCTTCAAATACTGCCTGCTTAGCCAAATGTTTACTCTGGTAATGGACCACCAACCCCTCAAGTGACTGGCTCAACATAAGGAGTCCAACAGACATATTATTATGCAGTAGGTTTTGAGTCTCCAACCCTACCAGTTTCAGATCCACCATAGACATTGGACTCACCTGAACAGATTTCCTTTCCCGGGTGAGGCAGATGCTCAACGGGGCATGGTGTGATGGGGTCTATAGAATGTTATCTGTTCCTCTCCAAAAGGACATCAAGATCCCCTTTAAGAGAGTCTGCAGCCCAGAGTTCAGGGCTGGGAGGGCATGGCCCATAAAGAGAGATTAAGAACCCAGCAGGCTGCAGGAGAGAGAGAGAGAGGTCTGTGGAGTGAGAAGTCCTTCCAAGGCAAGCCGTGCAAAGAATTCTGAGGTAAGAACTTTAACTGGGGCTGGAGGAAGGGCTGGGAGAACCAGTTTGTAGAGGTTTTAACAAGCTGGGACAGAATTAAGCTGACTTTATTTTGCCTGAACTACTGTCTGTTTTGGGTTTTGCTTGTAGAGGTTTAACAAGCTGGGACAGAATAAAAACTGCTTTTATTTTCCCTGAACTGCTGTCTGGACTGTATTTTAAAGAAAATTCCTTCTCACTGCACGCCACACTACCACAGTCTGATTAAAACAAAAAAAAATTCAATTAAGAGGAGAAAGGGAGGAGAGGGTGCAACCTTGGAAGGGCTTTTTAAAAAAAGTTTCTTGGTACAGGTTTTGGTTTTAAGCACACTGCCAGCCTTGTGTAGCAATTAAAACAAAATGAAAACCAGTCCCAACAAAATGAAAACAAACACCATCAAAAATATTGCTGCACATCTCTAGAAACAATTTATAATTCAGTGCAATTGTTTGCAATTCGAACTTTGGGGAAAAAAGACAACAGGCGACATTAACCCAACAGAACAGACAATAAGGGGTCCAATATTCCAAAACATTTATGTGGTCAGCAGCAGTGGGTGCTGATCACATAAGGGCTTTTTATAAATAACCAAAAAAATTGGTGGCAATTATATGACTAGCTCCTAGAAGTATAAATCACTGAATGCCAAATATCCTAGCTTTAAATTGAGAGACTATTTGGGATGTCCTGGGCCAAGACTAAAAGATTTTAGCCACTCTCCTGTTAATTGATATATTTAACTGTGAATGCAGAAATAGCAGGAATAACTTTACATACCACCATTTCTCTAAGATCCCTTAATACCTTTGGATGTATCCTGTCTGGCCCCACTGCCTTGTGTTTTTTACTGTTTGGGTTTATGTTATGTGGATTATATATTTTCTGTAAACTGCTTTGAATTGTTAGTCCAGGAGACTGATATATACATTTTTGAAAAAATATATTATTTATCATAAAATCAAAAAAGATTCAAAAAATGATTTAGCCAGCCCCTCAGAGTCTTCTAAAGGTGAGATAGATCTTAAGCCACTTCCATTCCTCTTTTTGTCTGGTTTCTGCGGTCCTTCTCCCAGCCCTTCCTAAGTGAACACCAAACAAATATTTGTTAAATCATTTCACTTTTCCATATGTATGTCAACATGTTTCTGCCTTTCATCCTTGAGTGTCACTTCTAGTTTTGCACTTCCTCCTGTCTCTAATGTGCCTGAAAGAAGTCTTACTCTCCTCTCCCCCCCCCCCCCCCCAATTTTACGAGACTTTGGTCCAAGATGTAAGAACTGCAGGGCCTGGAATGGAGGCAGTGCGGCAAGTCACCCACCACATTAAGGTATGGGCCTGTCGTGGGGGGGGGGGGGGGGGTTGTTTCATCATGCCACGAGGGGGGATGTGTGTGCCATAAAGGGGGGCACTCGCTCTGTCAGGGGAGTGTCTGCTCCAGGGGGCCATGGGGTTTGGAACGCCACTGCTCTTAGGAATGCAAAATGCAGCCAGGCATATAGGAAAACAGTTTGGTACTCAGCAGCCATCCTGTGCAAGACCTTAAGCAACAGTAAAAGGGCCTTAAAGTTAGACCTGAAACTCACTTATGCAGCACTGGAATAATATGATCGAATTTCCGAAGGCTGGCAATAAGCTTCATTGTGGTATTTTGCACTAACTACTTGAGAAACTTTATCTATAAAGTTAGTCTTCCTGAAGTCTAGAACCCTTACCCTTTGAATGAAACATCACTTCCTGTATTCTAATACTGAAACCACACCATCTAGCGATCACTGGATCTTAGATGATCACTAACATGACATCAGAAACACCCTCCCTATTCATGAGCACCAGGTCCAGTATCATTACCAGTTGCAAAAAAAGTTGTCATTGCAGTGAATCCAGGATCTCCCTACTTCTAGACAACACCATAGATGGGATATCCCAATCAAGACCCAATACATTGAAACCACTTAATGATACTTCCTCCTTTTTCAGAATAATTTTGTGAATGTCTGCTTCTAAGGGGTATGTTTACTAAACTGCGGTTACGTTACATACCATGCATTATGTAACGTTAACGATCGTTAACGTTACATACCGTGTGTTATGTAACAACGCGCGTTAACGTTACTTAACAATCGTTAACGTCTGCAGAAGGTGGAGAGAGGGTGGAGAGAAGGGGGTCAATCGGCGAAGAGTGGGTGGGGGGAGGCCCCTTTCACACCAACGTGCTGAACTGAAGGGCTGAATCCTACCGCGAATGAAAACCTGCCGTTAGATGCATATTTGCAGGAGAGAGAAACCATTTAAGTGTCAGCAATGTGCAGCCAAGGCAGGGAGCCCAAGAAATTTGATAGTAGTGCTCCATTTTCAGCAACACCATAGTGCCAAAGTATGAATGGCCACTATGGTGATGGTGCAAATGGGGCATAGGGGGCCAAAGGTGGGACATGTAGCATGGGCAGCTGGGGCACAAGGTGGACCAGGCAGGCGCCTAGGTGGCACATAGGAACATAGGAAACGGAAATCAGCAAGACAGCAGCTGACCAAGGCCAAACACAACCCACCTGGTTCACCCTAGCCAATAGTTGCTAGGACACTGACCTGACATCCCCCCAGCCATCCCGCCCCCATGTGGAAGGGACATAATATTGGTAGGCAGTGATGGGGGGGGGGGATGTGAGGATGTCCATGTATGGCCCCCCACCCCGGGATCCGCTCCCTAGGCGGGCGCCTACCTACACAGTGAATGGCCTGGGACTGTGCACTACCAGCACTGACAGCAAATGGCCATGTCAGCTTGGCAGGGGGGGTGCCACCTCCCTGCAGTGGATCTAGCCATGCCCTGCATCAGCATGTGGTGTGCAGTGCAACATACAAAGTCTGGCTGAGGAAAAGTACAGGTAGCCCCAGGGACTATTGTGCATCTGTGGCAACAGTGTGGGGCAGTACACCCAGCCAGTGTGTCCAGAAGCAGAGGGTCACAGGTTCAAGCCCCAGCTGTGGTTCCTGCAGAGCATGTCCCTATGTTTTACCCTACAATGTAGATACAACAGCAACATGTGCAAAGCCCAAAGCAGCGGCGAACAGGGGTACAAACACCCACCTACACAGGCTCCACAATTCAAAGATGCATGGAGAGTCAGGCTATTGGCCCCAGCATTGAGCTAAAGTTATCACCAGAGCACTACTTCTACCCCCTGCACAGTTTAGCAATGTCGGCACTGTGATCAGGACCAGTGTGGCGGGCAGGGTTGCCAACCACCCCTATCTTTGTACAATTGTGCAATAGGAGTGAGCGTGTATGTATGTCTATCCATTGTTCTGTGGCTGCCCACCCTTCACTGGGCCCAAAATGTCCCACTGTTACCAGCGTTAGCCTAAATAGGTGCATAATAAGGAGCAAGGTATTTTGGGTATGGGCAGATTGGCCAGGATGCATCTTCACAGGGTGTGGGGCAATGGCTGGACACTGTAGTGCTTGACCACCACCTGCATGGACAGGGTGGCCACAGCATGGCATGCTGGGAGGGCACTCACTCTGACCGAGCAGTGACCATGGCAGGTCTAGGTTCCCACATAGCGCTCTACACTATCTGCCTCCAGTGATATATTTGTGTTCCCCAGCCCTGGGGTCCCAATCACTGAGTTGCCTGCTTGCTGCACATAGTTTCTCTGTGAACAGGCTAGTGGACTGTCTGCAGTTTAGACTGTGCATTGTCAGAACACCTTTAAGGTACAGTTTGCTAGTGACTGGCAGACAGTGGTGGGAGGCAGTTGGGGTTTTCCAGAACTAACCCCAGCACTGCTGCTGGTCTGCCACTGCTCCAGTCATAGGTATAGCTTTGGCCCACCAACCCTGGAGGGCTGTCTCATGCAAACAGGATGGAGGTTGCTTCCCCAGGGCAGGGGTACCTGTTCTTTACCTACAAAAGGGGTGATGTGGGCCCTTTGGGGTATGTAGTATATACCACTGTGACCTATAAAGGCACTGCTATACACACCTCATGCAATTCTAGGAACCCCTCTGCCCTGATAACAGCTGCTCATGTCAGCCAGACCCTAACACGAGGTACACACCAATCTGGCTGGTGTCTGGTCCCACAGGATACAGATGGACACCACATTACCTTTGGCTGCACTGCAAGGAACACCTGTCACACACTGGTAGTGATGGGGATGTACAGCAGGACCTATCTCTAGCACCACATGTACTGCAGACCTAGTGCTGGGCACCAATCCTATCCCTCAGGGTGACCACAGAACCTGCACAATGGCATGGTCTGTAGCTACTCTGTGCCAGTATCACGCACTGTCAGTTCGTCTTTCCGAGCTGAGGTACCAGAGAGGTGCAGACTCCATTTGGTGATCAGCTGTAGACTGCTATTCAGCATGTGCATTGCATCATGGGTATGGTGGGGTTACCCTATCCTGGCACTCAGAGCAGACAATTTGTGCGGTGACCTGCAGTCCTTCTGTACCCAGACATTGCTGTGATATACACCATGGAGGTATAGCCTACTGGTTAATACAATGCTATTCTTGGCAGTGTTCATGGGTTCAATTCCTCATTGTTCCCTCCTCTCATGCCTGTCCTATTCATATAGTGTGCATGCCTGTAGAGGTCATATTTTTGCAGATCTGTGCTTCCAGCCCATAATACCCTCGCCACAATTGCCAACATTCCCTCGGTCCGTCTATCTGCGTCTGTCAGCTGTGTAGAGTCCTGTCTGTCAGTGCCACCCCATGTCGTACCCTTTCCTGCATTGCGCCTCTTCATGCATGCCTCGCCTGTGCCTGATCTGCATGGCACCACCACTCCTCTGTCGACCCATCATTGTAACTATCCTGCCACCTCTGCCTCCACTGGGACATGTATTCCCATCGTCTGCCACCAACTGTTTTTCTGGTACTTTACATTGCCAACACCCTGTGCTGTGGTACAGCTGCCCCACCATGTTTGTAATCAGTACTGGCAGGCACATGGGATGCCCGCAGATATGGCAGGTCCAGCGGCTCCCACCTCTCCCTCCTTCACTCACCTGTTCATTGCCTTTCCTGAGTGCTCTATCTAGTGTTAGGGCTACATCTGTCTCTGTTCCACACAGGTCATGCATGTCATCCTGAGGCACCTTGCAATCCCTAGGGCACACTAACCTAGGACACCATAACCTTGTTAGGCCACCTTAACCTATGGTTCCATAGCCCAGGGTGCCTTCTGCGGTGTCTTGTCCAAGGGTGCCTAATATGGCGCTTAGTCTAGGAGGCCCTATAGGGCGCCTTATGAAGCACCTTACAGGGCACCTTACTAGACACCTTATAAGGGACCTTACAGGGCGCCTTGCAAGGTGCCTTACATGGCGCCTTGTAATGCTCGTTAGCCTAAGGCGCCTTGTAACGCGCGTTAGCTGTCAGCTTGCTGTAACGATGCAATGCCCACGCCTTTATATGGGCATCTCTACCTTTACCGCAGAACCTACCGCGAATGACATTACCGCAGTTTAGTAAACATACCCCTAAATCTCTGTATACAGTTTTTCATTGATCTGCAAAGAAGAACTTTATATTGCATACCAATATAAATAGATGTTCCATTTCCTCTTTACAGATTAACCCACAAGGCCTTCTCCTATACTCAAAAGCCTGCAGTTTTGTTGCTTTATTGTTATTGTTTATATATAGTGATACGCTTCCTCTCTTTCTACCTACTCTCTTTCCTGAATAGATTTTAACCCAGTGTCAGGGCTGGCATGATCATTAGGTGACCTACGTGACTACCTAAAGGGCCAATGGTCTGGGAGTGGCAGTGGGGGCGGGGGAGCTGGAGCAGGGGGCGGATGCAAGTGATGAGATTATCCTAGGGCACTTCATCTCCTTTCACTAGCCCTATCCAGTATACGTACATAGCAGTCATGGTTCTCAGTGCACCACATCTCTTCCCTGCCCACCTCTGACACAGACTCCTGTTTGCATAGGGGTAGAAGCAGCAGGTCACAGAGGCCAGAAACTGCAACACAGCCCTGGAGAGACCAGGCAAGCACAAGCACTGTGTTGCAGGTAAAGGGCACAGCCACTGTCGCACATCTTGGAGAGAGAGAAACCATGCATCAGAAACAACCAACGAAGCAGACATACTCACACTCACTAACAAACACCTCTCCATATGCCTAATCTACCGAGTACCCACAGCACACATCGACCTATCAGACATACTAAAACATGTATCAGAGAGCACCATCACCACTAAAGACAACTAATCCTTGGAGACTTCAACCTCCCCTCACTACAAGATAAACATGCCAAAGACTTCATCAATGCCATGGAAGCAATGGACCTGACTCAGATCATACACAAACCAACACACGAAAAAGGAAATACCCTTGACCTCATATTCCTGAACTCACAAAACGCCAACTCATGCAAAAACACAAAGATCACATGCGTACCATGGTCTGACCACCAACTCATCAACATCACCTACATCTACCAACAAACCAACATCAAAGAGAACACACAAGAATATTTAAGCCATTTAACAAAAGACTTTTTAGAACAAATCTTACCTAAATTCCAAACAAACTCCAACAAAATCGAAGACCTGATCAACACCTGGAATACTACAATCTCTTCCGCATCATGCACAACAACAAACGGCACCACAACCAGAGCTACTGCAACAAGAGCCCGATGGTACACTCCTGACCTACGGAGACTAAAGACCCAACTCAGGAGAACCGAGCAAAAATGGAGACAGACCAAAAAAGAAGCCGACAAAGCAAAATACATGATTGAACTAGCCGCCTACCATACAGAAACAGACAAAGCAAAAAGGACCTACCACTCGAAAACCATAAATACTTCAATAAACAAACCACGGGAGCTCTTTGAGATTGTCAAAAAGTTAACAAAGACACCATACCACTCCAACCAGCTCCCGAACATCCCACTGGAACTTCTAGCACGCCAATACAAACAACTCCAACAACCACCCAACCCACAATTGAACACAACAACCTACCCTGTTACAAAAGGCACACCTGGAGTACATTTGATACAGTCACCAAAGGAAACATAGAATCCACTATCACCTGCCTAAACACCACTACCTCCCCATTAGATCCCTGCCCGGTAGAGTGGATAAAAAAATCTAAAGAAGACAGAAGCGCAGCACTAACCCACATTGTCAATGAATCTCTCAAATAAGGACACATGCCAGAAGTCCTCAAAACCTCTATCATTCGCCCAACCCTAAAAATACCCAACCTGGACCCCATCGACCCTGCCTCCTTCAGACCTATAGCAAGCCTCCCATTCACCGCCAAAGTAATCGAGAAGATAATTCAACAACAGCTCCAAGACCACCTGGATACCAACAACATACTGGACCCACAACAACATGGATTCCGCCCACTACACGGAGTCGAGACTCTCATGACATCACTAATGAACACCCTCATCAAAGGTACACAGACCAAACACTCTGGATATACCATGCTCTTCCTAGACATATCCACAGCCTTCGACACCATCTCCCACAACACCCTCCTACACAGACTCCAAGAAATTGGTATCAAAGATGTTGTACTTCAATGGTTCCGCTCCTTCCTGACCAACAGACAATAACTGATCCACAAAAGTATGGCAACCTCCCCCCCCCCTCTTCCGCCAGCACCAAGGAGTACCCCAAGGCTCCACACTATCCACCATACTCTTCAATATCTATCTACAGCCACTATGCTCAATAATACGCTCTCATAACATCAACTACCATATCTATGCAGATGACATAATGCTGTATGCTCCCATCACAACCACCAACCCAACAAATAATCACCTGTCAGACTGCTTCATTGAAATCTCCAGCTGGCTACAAGAGAACAGCCTATCCATCAACATTAAAAAACCGATGCCCTCATAGTGACCAAAGACCCTAACTTCACCCCGCCACCCCACCTCATACTAGGAATCACCCAAATACAAATTCAACACCAAATAAAATACTTAGGAATCATCATCGATCAAGCGCAAGCGCTTACATTCAGCCAACAGATAAAAAAGACTACTAGAACAATATTCCACAAAACAAAGATGGTACAACGGCTCAGACCACTCCTCGACCCAAAGGACTTCAGAACAGTCATGCAAGCCATGACGCTTCCCCACCTGGACTACTGTAATACCATTTATCATGGACTACCCGCCACCCACATCAACCCCATATGAATAGCACTAAACACCACAGCAAGAATCATCCAGAAAGCGAAAAAAACATGATCACATCACTCCAATCCTAAGAACTCCACATCCTCCCTCTCGAAGCAAGAATAAAATACAAATCTATCCTGCTCATCCACAAAGCCCTCCATCAGACACAATCTTCTCAACTCCGGACTCTACTACCCCAGACCATCCTCAACAAACCAACCTGTCAGAACACCAACAACACACTCACCATCCTCACGAACAAACTAAATTCAATAAGCAGACCTGCAACAGAGCATTCAAACTGTACGCACCCTCCCTCTGGAACTCCCTCCCGAACCTGATCCGAAGAAACGGTGACCTCCCCACATTCCGAAAACAAATAAAAACCATCCTATTTCATGAATATCTTGGACCAGAAAAAGGCTCCTCTCACTGATTGCACCTCCAGCCCCTAAACAACCCCCTCTATCACCAACTATGAAACTTAAGTCTTTTTGTCTAATCTTTTACTCTATGTTCGAATCATTAATGTTGACCATCTTGAAGACAGCCCCCCTTTTTTTCTGTCGACTTGATTACTATCCACCCCCCCCCCCCTTTTTTTATTAGGCCACTTTGACCCGGTGAAAATCAGGATATAAATGTAGCTAAATAAATAAATAAGAGGCAGCAGTGGGGGGGGGGGGGGGGAAAGGGGCATCAGGATTATTTTTTTTTCTATATTTATGGCTTATGGTTTTAGGCACTTGATGTACCGCCCTTTACTATGTGTATCACAGCTGTTTCCAGATATAATCTAGCAGGCACTTTTTATTCTCTTGTCCCCAAAGGGCTCACAGTCTAAGTGTACCTGAGGCAATGGAGGGTTAAGTGGCTTGCCCAAGGCCACAAGGAGTAGCCATGGGACTGAGGTTACTTGTCCCTTTGTGGGAACTGAACCCCTGTCAACACACTTGTTACAGAAAAAAAGTGCCTTCACAAATAAAGTAAATACCAGATTTCCACCAAATTTCAAATATATATATATATATATACAGGGTGGCCCAAAAAAAGTGAGAACATCTCGTAAATTAAAAGCTTACATAGTTTACTTATTTACCTTTTTTAGCTATATAACGTCTTTATTTTGACAATTTCTGATCGCCATCTTTTTTTTTTTAAATTTGTCAATCGTTTACATCTGTCTTTTTGAATTTTTAAATAACTTATATGCTACAAGATGTTCTCACTTTTTTTGGATCACTCCAAATAATTGGTCTTGTTGCAGAGGGTTAATTTTATCGTATAACTATGTCTCTCCTTCTAATCTTCTCTAAGACTGTAATCGTTTCTAAAGTTGAAGCATTTCCACGTTTATATAAATAAATTTCTTAAGAAATTATTGAGTTCCAGTGTTCTTAAATCAATGTGAACTTGAGGTCTCAGACTTCCATTGGCACTATAATTTAGACTACGTCTTCATACAATGTGCCGATCTTGCATCAATGACCTCATTGTTCACAAATGAACAATGCATACCGTAGATGCATACCGTAGATGGAGTCGAGACTCCGTAGATGCATACCGTAGATCCCACATTTCTAGAGCAATGGAATCAGGTACTTAACAAATGCTCAAGGGATCTTATGGTTCTTATTGTGAATTCCACCAAAGTCACATTGGAATCCCTGACAAAGGAGGTGGACACAGGACTAACCAATTTGAAGGCAGCACTACCTCCAGAGAAGTTTGCCAAACATCACGAAGAAGACAAAAAATCATTAGATAAAGTACGGGATGAAACCAAGAAGATTAAGTTAAATAAATTGGCACGAGACAACACCGATTACACCACGGGTTATGTCTATCCGTGGATGAACCAGAAGCGGAAGACACGTACCCAACGGCGACGGGTAACCTTCAATGAAACATCAGAAGACTCCTATTCTTCCGATTCTAGCCATAGCTCAAAGAGTGATTTTTTAGAAACGGAGGGGGGGTCCAAAAAGAAAAAACCGACGGACGCCAAAGACAAGTCGAAAGCACAAGGTCGCTCGTCTGCGCGCCAAAAAGCAACTTAGTGGAGCCTTCTTTAGTAGTAAACCTTTCATCCCACTCTCTGACCATGGAACAATTACAAGTATTGAATAAGGGGCTATCATATGTCCCGTACACTATTCATGATGGGTTTCAGTTCCGTTTGGATTTTGAACGATTGATCCGCAAGTTAAATTTGAAGCTTTACTTTTCTTCAAAGGGAGAAGCTGTAGGACAAACGGCTCATTCTCAATCCAATCGGATACCGTTACCACTCTCCTCCTCGTGGAACCCTCCGGGTCCCTTACACCCTTCTTTATCCCTTTATCGAGACCTAGTTTTAAAGGATGTGGATCAACTGGAACAAGGAGGGCATCGAAAGCACTATGCACTGACCAGAGAAGAGCGACAGGCTTTACTATCCTTGAAAGATCGTCCAGAATTGGTGATCCAGCGAGCAGACAAGGGGGGCGCCATAGTGGTGCAAAACCGAGAACAATATGTTTTAGAAGCCCATCGCCAACTCTCGATGCATGATGTCTATCACGTTTTAGAGAGTGACCCTAGTCCATCTTTACAAAAACACATTCACTCATTAACCACGCAAGCTCTCCAAGATAACTTGTTAACTAGGAAAGAGTGGCATTATTTGAATGTTCAGAGTTTCACACTTGCTAGATTCTATCTAGTGCCGAAGATCCACAAGCGGCTGGCCAATCCTCAACGAGGGGAACAATTTTGGAACCGTTATCCACATATGTAGACTCTTTTTTGCGACCTTTGTTATCGACCATTCCTTCCTACATTCAAGATACGACCCACTTTTTACAACTATTGGAGCAACATGCTAGATGGTCAAGTGACATGGAAGTGTTCTTAGTAACTTTAGACGTCACCTCTCTTTACACCAGTATCCCTCAGCCGGCGGCACTAGAGAGTGCTCGGGCAGCATTACTATCTCGGGGGGATTTGTCCACTACTCATTTGACCTTCCTAATGGAACTTTTGACCCTGGTTCTATTTCAAAACCATTTTCATTTTGAAGACACTATATACCATCAAGTTTCAGGAGTGGCGATGGGCGCTACTTGCGCCCCTTCTTTAGCCAACCTATACATGGCTGATTTTGAGAGCACTTGGCTATATCCCTCTCAGTTCCAACAGTATATCCCTTTCTGGGGTAGATATATAGATGATGTCTTTATGCTTTGGATGGGTTCTGAAGATCTTTTGAACAACTTTTTTTCTTGGGTAAATCAACAAGACCCATGCATCCAGTTTACTTTTACATACAACAAAACCTCTATAACTTATTTGGATGTAGAAGTTAAAAAGGGTGGTGATCGTTGGGTTACCTCAATTTTTAAAAAACCAGTAGACAGAAATGCTCTACTACACTATAATAGTGCACACCCGATTCCCTTGAAAAACAGCTTACCCTACTCGCAATTCCTCCGGTTTCGGAGGAACTGCTCTGAAGAAGAGGACTTTAAAAAGCAGGCACAACAGTTGAAAACAAATTTCGTACAACGGGGGTATCCAGCGAAAGTGATTAAAGCAGCTTATACTTGAGCTAGATACAATCACCGCGCTCAGCTTTTACTTCCCCGGATTAGATCTAAAAACCAGGATGATTCTTATGTACATTTAATTACTAAGTATTCCCCCCACAGTAGTTCTTTGCAGAAAATTTTGAAGCGACATTCCAACGTCTTACAAGGCACTGCAGGTTTGGAAGATAAAAAGGTTCGCTGTGTTTGGCAACGACATAGGAATCTCAAGGAATTACTGAGTCCAGCAGCCTTGCGACCAATCACTTCTAATAATTTACCAGCTAGGAGGGGGCACACGAAATGCGGAGATTGTAACATATGTGGAATCACAGAAGAGATTTCACAATTTACTTACCATGAAGTTACCTACGTTCTTAAAAATTCCACCAACTGTGGTTCGAGTAACGTGGTATATGCCCTGCGCTGTCCCTGTGCATTGCTCTATGTAGGCAAAACCATCCGCTCATTAAGAGTTCGAATTAATGAACATCGTAGCAAGTTAAGATGCCAACGAAAGGAAGCACCAATCATAGCTCACTGTTTGGAACATTTTCATACTTTTGAACAGTTGCAAGTTTTTTGCATCGATCAGATTTTGTGTGGGTTTGGTAATCGCACTAGAGATCAAAGTCTACTATTCACTGAGCAAAGGTGGATCTACACCTTGAACACAGTACATCCTGGAGGGTTGAATGCCCAAATCGATTGGTCTGCTTGTATGTGAAATATCCTAGAGAAAAACACTGTAGTTGATTGAAGCACATTAAACCATCCCTTCGAGTTGAACACGTCATCATCTAGTTAGCCAGTGAGCTCTTTAAATAGTAGTGAGTAGTGGGGGAAGCCGCATGCGTGGCGTTTTTTCACGGGTGAAAACGAAGAGTGAACAGCCGATGGGTAGGACATGGTTTACCTTGCAGAGTATGCATTTTTTTGTTGGAGGAATACTGATGTAACATTACTTTTGTTTCTCTTTAGTTTTCAAGAGCCGAGTTGGCCAAAAAAGGAAAAACAGCAAGATTATAGCCATAGGGTTATACATGCCAATGTTCTGATGTAAGAAGTGGATCCCCCGAAAAAACCGCTGATGTGCGGTGAAACGTACCAGCGCGCGGGATTGACGTCGGGATCAAGGGACTCAAGATAAGTCCAATTTTAGATTACATGACAAGTTTGAATCATTTTTAAGGTCTAAGTTCTCGTAAAATTTAAAAACTAGCAAAGTGCTTTGGACATTATAATTGAATGATCATTACTTGTCATTTATAAAGCAGCAACGTTCAGTGGCCCTGAGAGGCTTTTTTTGAAAATCTTGGGAACATTTGGGTCCTTGATGCAAGAAACTGGGTAGAGTGACCACAGCAGAGGTTCACCTCCTGGGTCCTACCCTATCACAGTCTGAGACCTGTTCCCAAAGATCAGTAGTTCTGTATTAGTGAGCAGTGGAGTATTGTTTGTTTATTACATAATTTTTTTGCTCCAGTGAAACCCTAACTACATTTTTTGTTTGACACAAATGAACAAAAACGTTGCTGAATTTTAATGCTTGGAAACCCAAAAAAGTGCTTATATGAATCTTCTTCCAAGACGCCCCGTTCTGGCGCCCTGTGTGCGTTTCACCACAGTAGGTTTCTTCAGGGGGTTCTAGAGACTGAAGTGCTTTTTTGTGCGAGGTTTGCTGGATTTTTACCTTGCTGTGCGATGTGTTGCCTATGAGCCTACCGGCTTCCAAAAAACGCCGTGCATCTTACTCACTTTTTTTGGGCCACCCTGTATATCCCTCACTTGCTTTGCAGCTTGTCATGCTGTGAGGGCTTGTGTGCATCAGTGATGCTGAGGGCTAAGCTATCAGTAGTTTAACTAACTACTGGCAGGGTCTCCCAAGATGGACAGGTCTCAGCTGAGGTGACAGACCAAGACAAACCACCCATCTGGGCAGCAGCAGAATGGGACGGTGTTAGAGGCGGAGGATCACATTTCTGTGACAACGGAAACAACACTATACTTAAACTGCACAGAGGAAAGGCCTGGTAATCTACTTCTGTTTCTTGCCATTAAACCCCAATGGATAGTCACAACAAAACAAATTGCACTATAGTGCTGGAAGATGAGACCCCCAGGTTGGAAGGCACTCAACTAGCTACTGGGGAGGAGCTGAAGACTTTTCAGAGTAAAGTCAGCATTTATGATGTGGTTGGATCAAAGCCCTCGGGACGTCTGACTCCTGATGTAGCAGCGCATGAAATGAGTCAGAAGCAGTAAAGATGTCTTACATATTGGGACATGGAACGTACGAAGCATGAACCAAGGGAAGTTGGAAGTGGTCAAGAATGAAATGGAATGTGTACAACTTAATCTGTTGGGTGTCAGTGAACTGAAATGGACTGGCATCGGGCACTTTGCATCAGATGATCACATGGTCTACTATGCTGGAAATGAAAGACAAAGAAGAAATGGTATTGCATTTATAATAAAGAAGAAACTCGCAAGAACTGTAATGAAATACAATGCAGTCAGGCATTCCTCATAGACGAATAGAGATTAAGCGTTCACTATCAACACAACTATAATTCAAGTATATGCCCCAACAACAGTTGCAGAAGAGGATGAAATTGATGAGTTCTATGAACAAGCTGGAATTGACAGAACATGCAAACAGGATATCCTGATAGTCATGGGTGATTGGAACGCAAAAGTTGGCAACGAAGAAGAAGGCAAAGCGGTTGGAAAATATGGACTTGGCAACAGAAATGAAGCTGGAGAAAGACTGATTGATGGTCTTGCAGAATTCTATCTATTAATCTCAAACACCTTCTTCCAGCAACACAAGTGGCGACTGTACACATGGACTTCACCTAATGGATTGTACAAAAATCAAATTGACTACATCTGTGGAAGTCCAATAATGGAAAAGCTCTATAACATCAACAAAGACAAAACCTGGAGCTGACTGTGATATAGATCGCCAACTACTAGTATGCAAATTCAAGCTAAAGTTGAAAAAGAGCAAGCCACTCATGAATGTAGCAAAATATGACCTTGAGAATATACCACTGGAATTTAAAGACTGCCTGAAAAATCGATTTGCTGTTTTAGATACAAATGACAGAGCTCCAGAAGAGTTATGGAATGACATCAAGAAGACTGTGTTAGAAGAAAGCGAGAAGTCTCTGCAAAAGGTGAAAAAGCAAAAACGGCCAAAATGGATGACGGAAGAAACTCTGAAAATTGCCCAGAAACCCAGAAAAGCCAAAGGAGAAAGAAAGACAATTGCAGAACTCAATAGAGATTTCCAATGTGCAGCAAGAGAGGACAAGGAAATAGAAGCAGAAACTATTAAAGGAAGAACAAGATCGGCTTTCCTAAAGCTACAAGAATTTAAGAAAAAATTCCAGCCTCGAACTGGAATGTTACAAGATACTCAAGGTTATATGTTGAATGATGTTGAGAAAATCAAGAAAAGGTGGAAAGAATATATAGAGTTTTCATATGATATAGATCAAGTGGACCAAAGGCCATTTCAACCTGATCAGGAATCATTGGTGATGAAAGAAGAAGTTGAAGCAGCATTGAAAGCCTTATCAAAGAACAAAGCACCAGGCATTGATGGCATTCCCATAGCAGTATTACAGCAATCTGATGCAGCTGTTAGCATACTTACAAGGCTCTGCCAAGAAATTTGGAGAAAACATCATGGCCAACTGACTGGAAAAGATTTGTGTTTTATACCAATACTAAAGAAAATTTCCAGTCATTGGATCACGTATCGCACAATCGCTCTGATTCCACATGGCAGCAAGATTCTACTGAAGATTATTCAACAGAGTCTACAACCATACCTGGAACAAGAACTACCTGAAGTGCAAGCAGGGTTCAGGAAAGGGCGAGAAACGAGAGACATCATCGCGGATGTGAGATGGATCCTTGAAAAGACTAAAGAATACCAAAAGGATATTATTTGTGCTTTATCGACTACAGCAAGGCTTTTGACTGTGTAAACCATGAGAAACTCTGGGCCATATTAAGAAGCATGTGTATACCAAAACACCTGATCTTCTCTTGTACATTGATTTAAGAAGCAACAGTTCAAACGGAACAAGGAGAAACAGAATGTTTTAAAATATGCAAAGGTGTACAACAAGACTGCATACTTTCCCCCTACCTGTTTAATTTATATGCAGAACATGCTGTTCTTCAGGCAGGCTCTGCCTCTTGTACATAACAAGGGGAAGAGGAGTGGACATCGGGGGGGAGGCATTGGGAAGGGGGAAGTGGACATGAAGGGGAATTGGGAGGTGGATGTGGATGGACACAGGGAGTTAGAAGGGAGATGCTGGATGCAGGGGGGAATAGGGAGGCAGCAGGGATAAGATTGAGGTGGAGGCTAGGGAAATAAATTGAGATACAGGACATGGGAATGGGCATAGGGAAAAGCAAGGAGGGGAAATGGAGTGTTGATGTTGGTCATGGGTTTATAGAGAGACTATGGGAAAATGCTGGACTTGGGGGTGGGGGCAGAGGGAGACAGAGGGGAGATGCTGGACACAGGATAATGAAGGGAGAGGGAAATGCAGGATATGGGGTAATAGGGAGAGAAAGGAGAGAAGATAGACATGGGGTAAATAGGTTGAGAAAGAGATGGAGAGATGCTGGACATGAGAGTAATAGGAAGGAGATGGGATGGAGATGGGGTAGAAGCTGGTTGCAGGGGGGATAGGAAGAGAGAGGGCAGACACAGAAGGAAAGAGAGAGCAGAGATACTGGATGAAGGGAAAGAGAGAGCCAGAGAGAGAGAGAGAGATACTGGATGATGGGGGGAGAGATGTTAGACATGGAGAGGGTGAGCAAAAGACTGGGGAATAATGGGCCAGGGAAGAAGAGCTGGGGAATGGGAGGACTGGTGTGAAGGTTGAAAAACAGTAGATGGTGTAAAAAGAGAGAAATAAATGGAAGAAAGCTGAAAGGAAAAAAAAATCAATATCCAAGATGGCAGGAAGTGAAGAAAACAAAAGGGAGACAAAAATTGCCTGATGGACTAGAGACCATAGAAAGAGAGCAAAGAGAAGACAGAGGAAAGCAGAAACTTCAGATCGGGACCAGCATGATCAGAGAATAAAATGGTCAGACAAAGGTACAAAAATTAATTTTATTTTCAATCTAGTGACTGGACTTTATGCTATCTTTATTTTACACAGTATGGGAAAATGCATCTCTTTTATTTCTCTGGTGTTGCACTGATGTGGAATCTGGCTTATTGGAGTTTCAGTTTAATTTTTGTCTACATATTTTTATTGTTACTTTAGGTTGTAGTCACTTATTCTGTACTTGGTGAGGGTATAGTCACTGTACTTGGTGTAGTCACTTATTCTGTACTTGTTTTCTGAGTGCATGACTGAGGCCAGGTGTTCTGTTAACGTGGAGTTTGTATGTAGGGATCTCTACTAGGGTTGTCAATTGGCCAATTTTCAGCCAGCCTGGATGGTTTTAAAATGGCCAGGCTGGCTACTGGCAGAGAACTAAAACCAGCAGTTGAAAAGCCATTTTTTTGCATTGGTGGGACAGAGAGGCAGCTCTAACTCTCTCTCTTTGTCATCCCCCCCCTCCCCCAGCAGCCGCAGCTGCGATAGCAATAATAAAAAAAAAAGAAGTAGGTGCGCAGCCGCTGCTGTTACATCCCGCCCCGAAAAGAAAGTTAAGTTAGAGGGAAGATATAGCCTCCACCGATTGATGCAGATGGAGAATATAGCGGCACAGGGATTGGTCTCTAGACGTACACGGTTTATGCAGATCTGGGAACCCTATATTCAGCCTCTTTCTCCCAGAGGGTGTAGCATGGCCATAAACTGCGTGTTCACATAATATGGATAAATTTGCGATCCGTGCTGTAGAATCTCTTAGCTGCTTGGAGTGGTATTATTATGTGACTGTATCTTCTTGTTTATTACACTATGTTGGTAGAATTAAGGTATTGAGGCTACATTGCTCTAGGAGTAGATAGTATGAGCCCACTATAGGGAGGGGGGTGGTTTTGTTGGGTTGTAAGTTGAAAATGACCAATGTATGCACCTATAAAGGGAGATATGGTGGATCTGTGGGGGGTAAGGAAGAGAGAAAGAGATGCTGGAAGGGGAGTAGAGAAGAGAGATGGGGACATGCTGGATCTTGGAGAGGTAGGGAAAGACAGGGTGGTGTGCTGGACCCAGGGAGGGGGAGGGGAAATGAGGAGACAGTGGAGGGGGAAGATGAAATGCTGGTGGTGGCAGATGGTAGGTTGGGAGAAGGGGGAAGCATGTTAAAAGGGTCTGATGCATGGGGATGACCCAGGTCGGGTTGCAAACTGACCGGTTTTAGGGGCTAGAGGCCAGTGGTTGCCAGGACTGTAAAATCAACCAATAAAGGGCTGACCACCAGCCTCAGCTCAGATTCCCCTCCCCTCCCCCCCCCCCCCCGGCCTGCCTCCCCCCCCCCCCCCACCGGCCTGCCCTTGCTCCGCTGCCGCTTTTCCTGTTCCGTTGGCGGTGGCAGCTGACCTCCAATGTAAAAAAAAAAAAAAAAAAGTGGGTCTTTGCAACTCCGCACTTGCAAGGCTAATCTGGTCTTTCCCTCCTCTGACATACGCTTGATTCAGAGGGGGTGGGACCAGACCATCCATCCAAGCATGGAGTCACAAAGACCTGCTGTTTTTAGGGTTTTTTTATTGGAGGTCTGCTGCTGCTGCCAACAGAACAGGAAAATCATCAACAGGGCAAGGGCAGGCAGCAGGAGAAGGGAAGCCAGCTGGATCTGGACATGAGGTAGGGTGAGAAGATGCTGGAAATTGGGGTATAGGGACAGCATGGGGTGCTGGGCATTGGGGAGATGGGGCAGAAGGAGTATACTGGACATGCGGGTAGAGGTACACATGAGGAGATGCTGGACATGGGGGGATAGGTACAGAAGGGGGATATGGAGGAGGAAGAAGGTACAAAGCTGGGAAATGTTTGACTTGAGAAATAGGACAGAGAGAGAGAGAGAGAGAAGATGGTGGACATGGAGGAAGGGAATCAGGATGGGGAGAGGGGGGAGAGTTAGTGAAAGATTAGGAAATAAGAGGCTAAGGAAGGCAAAAGAGCTGGGAAATGGGAGGGTTGAGGTGAGGGAAAGATGGAAGCAATAGCTAGATACAATAAAAAGGGTGAAATTGAGGAGTGGTTGGTAAGAAGGAGTGAAATCTGGATAGTGGAGCAGAATAATAAATGGAAGAAAATTGAAAAGAAAAGATCAGTGTTAAACTGATATAAGGGAGGAAGCAAAGACAGGAGAAGAGAGAAGAAACTGCAAATGGAGAGGAGACCACGAAAAGAGAGCTAAGAGAAGACAGAGGAAAATAAAAACCAGAGACTGGGACCAACACCAATAGAAAAATAAAATGACCCAACAACAAAGATAGAAAAAAGAATTTGATTTTTTATTTTGTAACTGGAAAATGTTGGTACATTTGCCAGTAGTCAGGATTGGTGTAGGATACGGCTGAGGCCTAGCCCGAGGCAAAAATCTGAGAAGGGACCCTAAAGCCTGCAAGCAAGCTGTGCCTTTTTCAGTCTCAGACAGATCTAAGGCCCTCTCTGGCTTGGGGGCCCAGGGAAATTGCCGTGGCTACTTCCCTCTTCACGTCAATCTTGTCATCTGCTGTCTTTTGTTTTGTACATTATAGGGGGGAATGCATTTCTTTCTGTTTCTCTGGTGTTGCTCTACATTAGGGTTGCCAACTGGCTCCAGTCCTGGGTTTACCCCATTGCATGCAGTTACTTGTAGTTTTCCCTTTTCTTATGGAGTGCAATGGAGAAATCAGAATTACATATCCCTGCATGCAATGAGGTAAACCCAGGACTGGATTGAACCTGTCGGGTGCATCTGGAGCCAGTTGGCAACCCTACTCTACATACAGCATCTGACTTTCTGAGGTTTTAGTTTCATTTTTGTCTATATATTTCTGTATTCACTTTCTGGTCACTTATTGGTGAAGGCCTATCGATAATGTGTGTTTGACTAAGACTGGGCATTCTGTTAGCATGGAATTTCTGTTTAAGATTGTGCAGTAATCTGGCTTGTTCAGCTTTCCTAAAAGGTTTATTGATGTTTTAGGGCCCACTGCAGTATTTACAGCGCTGCTTTTTTCTAGGTAGGTGCTGTAAACACCTTTACCTGTAGCCAATTCACCTATGGCCAATATGCCCAATGAGACTCCAAGAGGAATGTTGTGAAACAGTCTTTATTCATTTTTCTGCAGACAAACGGGTAGCTAGCAACAGCATAGGCACGCGCCTCTTTGGGTTCACCTTGCTTTTACCCTTTTTCCCGTAACCCTACCCTTTTCCTCTTTCTTCACCTGGTCTCTCCTTATTCAGGTTATTTTTCTCTTCTTTGGAACTGTAAGTCAGGCCCCTTCTTGAGGGTTGCCTATGCCTAAGTATAGAGAAAGAGGAAGTAGTGGAAGGCTCTTACTATTTCTCTTTGAACTAATTAATTCTTTCTCTTTAAAATACTTCTTTATGTGTGTTTTTAAAAATTACCTACACAGATACCTATCTTGGCTCCTTTTGCTTGTTCTTTATTTCTATTCTTCAATGTCTTTCTACTTTGTACTATAGACTGTCCTTATGTACTGTCAGCTTTGCAGAGGTGGGGTGAAAAAGGAGGGGGAGAAGGGATTTGTGGGGAACATTTTTTTCAGAAATTGGGTGGGGACTTGAAGCCTTGCAAAGCAAGTGGTTTGTAACCTGTCTTTCTGCCTTTAAGCCTGCACACTTCTGGGGATGGGGATCACTAAACTATTATAGCAGCAAGTTTCTGTCCGTTTTTAAGAAAGAAAGGCATCTGTTTTAAGATAAAGGATTCGCTCAGTCTGCTATAGCTGAGAGGGGAGAGGAAGAAATTAGGGAAGTGGTCAAGCGACTTCAGCTGAGTAACTATTATCTTTCTTGCCTAGGAGCTTTCTACTTCTAATTCTTGAGAACTAACATCAGCCACCTTGTATTTTCTATTCTATAGGCAGAAAGAGATAACATGCAGGGGAGGGTGAGAGGAGCAAAGAAAGAGGGGGGGGAAGGGGCACACATCAAGTATGAAATGAGGAAGCTGGTAAAGGACTGATAAGCTAGCATCATATTCTACAGGCTCCTTCTATATCTGATTAACTCTTTAGTTAAACATTTTTGTATAAACATTTTCATTTTTCCATCAGTAGGTTCCTTGTGTGACATTTGGAAGTTAGTACTGGCATGGTAGATTTGATCTTGGTCCCGAATTACTTTTTTGTATTAATTCCAGGGTCAGCCCAACATCAGGCAATCGCTTCTGGGGTTCAGCAAAGAGTACGGCATCAAAGCTGAACAATAAATGTTGACAGCCAAGGGGGACATACGGGTTAAGATTTGCTCAAGGTCCCAACAGTTTGAATTGACTCTGGGATTCACCCTGACTAAATTTACGATATACTTGGTATTGAGAGGGATTTTTTCTCGTATGGTAAGTTCTTTATGTGGAAGGTTCTAACTCTGCTCTGCACTGATTGTTGGGGAAGGGGCTGGGTTCGGTGGATGCAGAATGTATGGTTTGGATTTAATGTATTGGAGGGACCTGGAAAGGGTACTTTGACATTCTGATAGGCAATATAGAAAAACAGATAAATAAAAAATAAATACTTTGCCTGAATAGGTGTTGAAGAGTCCAAACTCTTGTACACCGCCGTCCGTCCCCCCTCCCCCCCCACCCCGCAGACTCTTAAAGCCTGCACTGCTGCCCTCTGCAATTATTTTCTATGGGAGGGGGAGGGGGGTGGGGCAGGCATGGGTGGAGCATGGCTAGTCGCATGTGGTAGTTTTTTCTCTTTCAAAAAGTTGGCAACCCTAATCTGTACTGTAGTAATTTGACTTGTTCAGCTTTTCAAATAGGTGTATGGATGTTCTAGGACCTGCTACAGTATTTATAGTGCTGCTTTTTTTGGGTAGGCCCATTGTATGAGTTTTGGAAGTTTATGCTGGTATGATATGGTAGATTTGACCTTGCAGATCTTCAGTGACTTTTGTAGGGTTTTATATTAGTTTATAATATGCCTGGTACCGGAGAATGTTTATGTTGCTGTTAGTGAGATGAGCAGAATCAGATTTTATTTTTTTTAATATATTGAGTTCTGTGGGTGAATGTCCTATTTCTGCTCTGCACCCATTGTCGAGGGAGAGGTTTCTGTCAATGCAGAATACATAATTAAAAAGAAAAAATGTGTGGGATGGAAGAAAAATCTGCAAATGGCCAGGTATTGGGAGAGTAAGTGGGGATTGAGAATGGAAGGTGACATTTGAGTTGATGAAAAAGGAATAAAGAAAGAAATGGAGGAAAGAGCAAAAGGGGAAAGATCCGTATGTTAAAGCAGATGTAGAGAGAGAATGGAAAAAAAACAGGACAAATGGACAGCAGACAATGGAGAGTTAGCAGAAGACACGAAAAAAACAGAAGAAAGTGACTAGAGCAAATGCAACTGAAAAATAAAATGTACAAACAACAAAAGGTAGAAAAATACTTTTTTATTTTGAATTTATTAGCTGGAATATGTCAGCTCTGGGAAATGTGCATCATTAACATCTTTGCATTTTGTTTAGTACAAGAGGAAATTAATTTATAGTTTTATTTCTCCAGTGTTGTTGTACATTCCAAGTTTGGCTTTTGGGGTTCCCAGTTTAATTATTGTCTTCCTATTTCTAAATTGTGATCCCTTGTTCTTTGTTTGGTGACAATCTATGTTCTGCATGTGTAACTCAGCTGAGGTATTCTGTTCATGTAATTTCTATTTGACAGTGCCATTTGTTCTCTTTCCCCAGTAGGAAATGTATTGGTATTCCCTGAGATGTAATGGTTTAATATTTGCAGTGTTGCCTTTTGATGGGTAGGGTTTGGTGCTTTGTGAGTCCTGGTAGTGCTGTTATGATTCAGCGGGTTTGCTATGGGTTAGTACTTCCTAATGTGCCTGGTGGTTGGCACTGGAGTATAGTAATGTAGAAATCTGGTAGTCTTTCTTTATCCGGACACTCATTAAGAGGCATGTTTACTAAAAGTTAGTACACGTTAACATTATGCAAATATTTATGCAAATGCAGCCCCACAATGAGTCTCCACAAGGTACCACACCCACCCCTTGGGCTGCTCCTGGTTGCATCCCCTGCAGTTACATTTCAACGTGGCATAATGGCTGCCAGTACAACTAAGGCCACCCTTTGAGGTGACATTAGTTGCACCCACACTGCCTGCTCTGAGTTATTATGTTAGTTTTTCTGCCAACAATACAGATGCCTGCATATGAGTTTTTTCTCTCACCTCCCTCTGAAGTAAACTATAATTT
This sequence comes from Ichthyophis bannanicus, assembly GCA_033557465.1. Classification (NCBI taxonomy): domain Eukaryota; kingdom Metazoa; phylum Chordata; class Amphibia; order Gymnophiona; family Ichthyophiidae; genus Ichthyophis; species Ichthyophis bannanicus. The sequence goes on along the minus strand of CM066032.1, from coordinate 1,297,099,290 downwards.
TGAGAAAGAAATTCTGAAAATCTAAGAATAATGGGTAAAAGCTTGGAACTTACTCCTTGGTCTGGCCAGAAAGTGGCCATGTTATTCTTGCTTTTATCTCACCAATTTTGCTTCTAGTTTCTAGATGTACATTGGCTGCATGGTTATGTTTTTTCCTTCCTTCTCTATAAAACCTTTCTCCTGCATATTTTTTCATTGAGTAAAATATTTTTGTGCTGTCCATACTCCTGAGTGTTTTTCTTTTGATGCATTTCTAAAATTTAGCCTGCTCTTGGACTATCACAGCCTGTTCATATGATGCTAAGTATTTACTGCTCAGTAGTTATTTTCAGCACCATACTGTGGTAGGCTGTAAACTAGGCCTAGATCCTAACCCCCACCTGAGAGTAGTGCTGAGAAGAATCAGAGTCTGAGAAACTGGCTGAAACTGCTTTAAACTGCTTTTGAAAAGTTTGTATAATTCCTTCATGCTGATGATAGAACTAGTCTTGCATTCTCTGAGCTAGAAATGTCCTTGAAGTAGAAATGTATCAATATCTAAGACTATGCCGTTGTTAGAATAGCCTGAGAAGGGGGAACAGGGAGCTAGACCCAGAGAGGGTCCCCGACTGGACAGGTGCAAGGGGCGTTGGGACCAATAGAAAGTTTGCCTGTATCAAACTGTAAGAATTGTATATAAGGAATTTGTTCCTGTACTCCATTGCTCAGTCCTTTTTGGATACTCTCCTGTCTGAGCCTGTGCACAATAAATTGGCTTGGATCCTGCAGCTGACTCCTGGTTTTATTCATTGCGTGCACTTCGCTGCTACATTTCCTGGTGCGTTGGCCGGTAAGTGCGAGTAGTGGATGGTATTCAAGTGAATATACCACGTTTTACCGCCTCAAGGTTTGGTCCGGCTGGAACCGTGTCTGGCCGACCGCAGGGGAAGCCTCAGGCGCCACCGGTCCTCTTGTATCGGAGAGGGTTCCGCCTTGCCTCGGCGGGCTACTGGATCCGGCCGGCCAACACCTCCGAACCTGAGGGGAGTCCAGGATTCAATCCAAGAACTGGTTCTGTAGCGGGTACCGGATCCGGTGAGTAGAACTTTTGTTGCTATCTAGTCAGCTAGCTTGGGATACGTCTTGCATGAGTGCGCGAGACCGAGAGCCTGATCACCTCTCTGGGCAGTCCGAGTATTTATTTATTTTATTTTATTTATTTAACATGTTTTGTATCCCGCCTTTTCCTTCAATCAAAGCGGTTAATACAGCACAAAGTTAAACAAAGGTGAGGGAAACATACATTGCATTATCATTACATCACAACAAAACACTAGGAGTACAAACAGGGAACACAGTACATAACTTACATTACATTACCTTACATTAACTACAAACAGCATATCGCTGAACAGAATGAGCATATAGCAGCAGATAGTGGGTCTCGCACGGTCCACCGCCTAAGGGCCACGCCAAAGGGCCCTCTTGCGAGGCCCTCAGGCGCGGGCCCGCAAGGCACGGGCGTGCCATTGCTGAAGGGATTTTAAATGATTTGAAAAGTGCTCAGATTGGCTGCAGTTTTCTCTCACACACAGTTCCCAACTAAGTAGGCACAGCTGATTCTCACTCACTGCTCACAGGATCGTTGGAGCCTTTGCTGAAGGGATTCTAAATGATTTGAAAAGTGCTCAGATTGGCTGCAGTTTTCTCTCACACACAGTTCCCAACTAAGTAGGCACAGCTGATTCTCACTCACTGCTCACAGGATCGTTGGAGCCTTTGCTGAAGGGATTCTAAATGATTTGAAAAGTGCTCAGATTGGCTGCAGTTTTCTCTCACACACAGTTCCCAACTAAGTAGGCACAGCTGATTCTCACTCACTGCTCACAGGATCGTTGGAGCCTTTGCTGAAGGGATTTTAAATGATTTGAAAAGTGCTCAAATTGGCTGCAGTTTTCTCTCACACACAGTTCCCAACTAAGTAGGCACAGCTGATTCTCACTCACTGCTCACAGGATCGTTGGAGCCTTTGCTGAAGGGATTCTAAATGATTTGAAAAGTGCTCAGATTGGCTGCAGTTTTCTCTCACACACAGTTCCCAACTAAGTAGGCACAGCTGATTCTCACTCACTGCTCACAGGATCGTTGGAGCCTTTGCTGAAGGGATTCTAAATGATTTGAAAAGTGCTCAGATTGGCTGCAGTTTTCTCTCACACACAGTTCCCAACTAAGTAGGCACAGCTGATTCTCACTCACTGCTCACAGGATCGTTGGAGCCTTTGCTGAAGGGATTCTAAATGATTTGAAAAGTGCTCAGATTGGCTGCAGTTTTCTCTCACACACAGTTCCCAACTAAGTAGGCACAGCTGATTCTCACTCACTGCTCACAGGATCGTTGGAGCCTTTGCTGAAGGGATTCTAAATGATTTGAAAAGTGCTCAGATTGGCTGCAGTTTTCTCTCACACACAGTTCCCAACTAAGTAGGCACAGCTGATTCTCACTCACTGCTCACAGGCTGAAACTACTGCCCTTGGTTCAGCAGTTCGAGTACGTCTTGCATGAGTACGCGAGACACGTCTTGCATGAGTGCACGAGACGCCTTGCATGAGTGCGCGAGGCCGTCTGCTGTTGGTTATTAAGGTAGGCCTGGGAATTTGGGAAAACATTGCTAGCATGTCTGTTTGTGTCTCCCTCTGTTTCTAGGGCTGCTCGGACCCCTTACCGGCAGTCCGATCACCTGCACCCTCTGTCTGTTGTCTAACCGCGGGTTTCACTTCTGGTATAATGTAAGGTTATTAATTAAGGAACAGTACTGAGAAAAGGGAAAAAAACCCTCCGGAGTCACTTTAAGGAATCGAGTCTAAGCACAGCACAGCGAAGACGAGCTGTCTCTGTGATTTTTATTTTTTCAGCACGGTATCTCTAGCAAGCAGAGGGAGAAGGGGTGTGTCTTTCACACAGCCTGCAGAAAGGAATGTTTCAGTTCCTATTAACCCCTTTGGATCTCCTCAACTGTTTTAGTTATATCTCTGCCCTGCCTGTATTGTTACTTCACCTGAACTTGTTATATTAGTTTGCTGGTTATATCTCAGCCCTGCCTGTATTTCTACGTCAACTGTTCCTGTTATCTTATTATTTTTATTTATTTATTTGTTTATTCTCTGATTTATGGGGGAAACCTGAATTGCTTAGAGGTCCGAGTACGGACCAAGGGAGGAGGAAAGTGTTAATTTTACAGTTGCTGAATGAGTGAGAGAGAGACAAAGGTTTTGAACAGCATGGGCGGGGGTGTATCTATACTGAGCCTTCTGCAGTGTTTCCTTAAGAACTTTAAGAGGGGTTTCTCTGGTGATTATGTAATTGTAATGACCCCAAGTCGATGGGAAGTTTTATGTGAACGGGAATGGCCCCCCCTGTCTTTATAGCGTGCACCCAGAGGAACACTGCCATATAGTTCTGTCACGCTGGAAATGTTGGATTTTGCTGGCATGTCTGTTTGTGTGTGTGTGAATGAGAGGTCTTGAAACACAGACCAAGCGAGTGCGGACTCCTGATTAGCACAGTTCCTGGCCGGGCAACCGCGCCCAGGTCATGAAAAGGAGGAAGCGTTTGGTGTTTGTCTACCTATTTGTTCCTAGGGCTGTACGGACCCCTTACCTGCAGCCCGACTACCCGCCCCTACTGTCTGTTGTTGTGTACGTCATTATGGGAGGGTCGGAGTTCATGCAAACTCCGTTGAAATGTATGATCAAGAATTTTAGCAAGGGATTTGCCGGAGACTATGGAATAAAAATGTCTCTGTCCCGATTAGAAATGCTTTGTGAGAGGGAGTGGCCTGTACTGATCACTTCATGGCCCCCTGGGGGTACTTTTGATGTTAGTATCATATCTTTAGTTCACCAGATTGTACGAAAAGAACACCCTGACCAGTTCTCCTATATAGATTCCTGGTTAAGTATTTGCGAAAGGGAGCCCTCCTGGATAAAGCGCTGCCATGAGGAACAGTGTAGGATATTGGTAGCGACCACAAGGGGGGCCCAGAGGTCTAGAGAAGAGAAGCTGCCTGTTTATTCTGCCCCGGAATCGCCAGATATTCTGACCCATCCGCCCCAGTTCCTCTATAGGCCAGTCCCCTCAGCTCCGCCACGACCCCAGGCCGAGCCTGGCGCAGGGGGACACCTCCCTGCAGATTTACCCCAAGTAGTCCACCAGCCACCTCCACAGCAGGAGGATGCTCACCCCCTCTTGACCGGAAGCCCCGGCTTAGTTCAGAGTGCCTCGGGAGGACCATCGTCCACCGACGACACTGCCAGCAGGGATTCATTTGCCAGTTCGGGGTCACTTACTGCTGACAGCCAATGCCCGGGTGCAGAATTCCAACAATCCAGACCACCTTATACTTTCAGAAGTACAACAGCAAGTCAGAGGGATGGTCACGTGATGCCATTACGCCAGGTCCCAGGACTACCTATCCTGAATGAACAGGACCAGGTTGTGGTGAGGCCAGCCAGTCTCGTTTATGTGCCCTTCTTCACCACAGATTTATTGAACTGGAAAATGCATTATGCATCCTATACTGAAAAGCCCCAAGAATTAGCTGAATTGATGTCAAGTATTATGCAGACCCATCAACCTACCTGGTCTGATTGCCGCCAGCTCCTATCTACCCTCTTCACTACTGAAGAACGAGCATGGATTGTGCAAGCGTCCATCCGATGGTTAGAAGAGAACCCTGCAGGAGAAGGAGGCCTGGATCCCCGGCAAGCAGCCGCCGCGGATTTTCCAAATGACGATCCTAAATGGGATCCAAACAGTGTGAATGGAGCGGCAGCCCTCACTCGGTTCCTCCAGGCCCTACTGCAAGGCCTGAAGAAAGGAAGCCAGAAGGCCATGAATATCGGAAAGGTAGCGGAAGTCATTCAGCGTCCAGACGAGAGCCCAGCGGCCTTTTATGAACGCTTATCTGAAGCCTATAGACTATATACCCCATATGATCCGGCAGCCCAGGAAAATTTGCCTATGGTAAATGCAGCCTTTGTGAGTCAGTCCCAGGGAGACATAAAACGAAAACTGCAAAAGTTGGAAGGATTTGCGGGCATGAATGCGACCCAGTTAATGGAAGTTGCTCAGAAAGTGTTTGTGAATCATGATCAAGAACGTCAGAAGAAAAGTGAACGTAATATGAAGAAGAAAGCTGATTTCCTTGCTGCAACTTTAGTTGAACGACGTGGAGGAAGTTTCTCTAACCAAAGGACCCGAGGACGTGGAAGGGGCCAAGGAAATGGTCGGCCCCCATTGGGCGCAAATCAGTGCGCCCACTGTAGAGAAGAAGGACATTGGAAGAACAAATGCCCGAACTTTGACTCTGCCTCCTGAAGGGGAGGAGGGAGCACACGGAGAGCAGGGGGCGATTCCAGAATCGGGGAGGAATGTACCGCGCATAGTTCCGACAAGATGAAGCAGCTATGGGGGCTGTAGCCGAAGGGGGCTACAGCATGTATGAAGACTAGACCAGACCGGGCTCCAAGTTTCCCCTGGGTCCCCAGGAGCCGATGGCCAGTTTAAAAACTGGGGACTACTATATGGACTTTATGGTGGATATGGGGGCCGAACATTCAGTGGTGGCTAAACAAGTGGCCCCTTTGTCTTCTCGAACTATCACCATTGTCGGGGCTACTGGAACCAGAGCCACTAAACCTTTCTTGCAGAATCGCACCTGTGAATTAGGGGGATGGAAGATAGTACACCAGTTCCTGTATATGCCTGAATGCCCAATCCCCCTCTTGGGCCGAGATATGCTCGCTAAGCTCCAGGCGCAGATATACTTTGCTGAAGGGGGAGAAATGGAAATGACTCTGAACTCAAAATCTGCTGGCCTAATGGTGTTGACTGTCCCCCGTGAAGAAGAATGGCGGTTCTATAGTACATCTCCGATCAAGGCAGCCAGTCCCCGTATCCACACCAGAATCTCAGCTCCGCCCGAGGTATGAGCGGAGGATAATCCTCCTGGCCTAGCGAAGAATATAGCCCCTGTCATTGTCACCCTCAAGCCAGGAGTGGAACCAGTGCACGTGAGACAATACCCTCTCTCGCGACCGGCGATTGAAGGAATTCACTGTCATTTAATGAAATTATTGAAGTATGGACTTCTCAGGGAGTGCCAATCACCCTGGAATACCCCCCTTCTCCCAGTCAAGAAGCCTGGGACAGGTGACTACCGCCCAGTGCAGGATTTGAGACGAGTGAATGATGCAGTTGTAACCATACATCCAGTGATACCAAACCCCTACACTCTCCTGGGACTGATTCCAGCTAAGGCTATTAATTTCACTGTCTTGGATGCGAAGGATGCTTTCTTCTGTAGACAGCTAGCATCAACCAGCCAACTTTTGTTTGCCTTTGAATGGGAAGACCCTACTACAGGAAGACGGGGTCAACTCACCTGGACTCGACTACCCCAAGGATTTAAGAACTCACCTACTCTCTTCCGTGCTGCTCTCAACCAAGATCTTTCAAGTTACTCTGTTACTCCATGAAAAAGAGTCCTCCTCCAGTATGTGGATGACCTATTGATAGCCACCAACTCTAAAAGCGAATGCTCTGGGCGTTTTGACCCAATCCCTCGGATCTTGGCAGCGACCTGTAGCGTATCTATCAAAACAACTGGATACCGTCGCAAAAGGATGGCCACCTTGCCTGAGAGCCGTTGCAGCCACAGCCCTCCTGGTGGGTGAAGCTGACAGGCTCACCCTAGGTCAAAATCTCCAAGTTCCGGTACCGCACTCTGTCCTAACCCTCATGGAGCACAAAGGAAATTATTGGTTCACAAATTCATGAATGCTGAAGTACCAAAGTATGTTATGTGAAAACCCCCGATTGCAGTTGATCGTCAGTCAAGCTTTGAACCCTGCTACGCTGTTGCCAATCGGACCAGGTCCTCTGGATCATGATTGCCTGGAAATAATGGACACTGTATTCTCAAGTCGCCCTGACCTAACTGATGTTCCATTGAACGACCCTGAATGAACTTTCTTCGTGGATGGAAGCAGTCTTGTCATCAATGGACAACGTCGTGCTGGCTATGCAGTGGTGACCCTGGACATGGTAGTTGAATCTTCAGCTCTGGCCCCGGGAACTTCAGCGCAGAAGACTGAACTGATAGCCCTCACTAGGGCACTGATAATAGGAACAGGACTCCACTTGAATGTGTACACAGATTCCAAGTACGCCTTTACAACATTACATGCTCATGGGGCCCTGTACAAGGAACGAGGGTTGATAACCTCAGAAGGCAAGTCCATTAAGTATGGTCCTGAGATATTGACATTATTGGAAGCTGTGTGGGCCCCCCAACAAGTTGCAGTAATGCACTGCTGAGGTCATCAGGCAGGGGAAGGGGAAGTTTCACGAGGAAATAGATTTGCAGATGTTTCTGCCCAAAAAGCGGCTACCACAGAGCCCGTACCTACCTCTAGTACAGTCCAGGCAGCCATATTCCCAGTGCCCCTCCAGTGAATGGAATGTTATCGGAGACCGGATGGGTAGTGCTTCCACCGCCAGCTGGTGGCTTGCCTCCTGGTCCAACTGTAATCCCTGAAGCCTTGGGTCCTGCCTTTGTCCATGCTTTTCATCAAGCCACACACTATGGAAAAACTGCAATGGAAAAAGCTCTCCGACTCCATTTTTGTATTTCATTGCTAGGACCCATATCAGCCACAGTAGCCCGTAAATGTGTAACCTGTGCAAAGAACAATGCCCGGCATGATCCCAACCTGCCCCCATGAGCTCAATCAGTAGGAGTTACCCCCATGGGAAATATCCAGGTGGACTTCACAGAAATGCCACGAGCAAACGGATATCGTTACCTGTTGGTCCTAGTTTTTACTTTCTCTGGGTGGGTAGAAGCTTTCCCCACCAGGATTGAGAAAGCCAGGGAAGTTACCAAAATTCTGCTCCATGAGATCATTCCCCGGTTTGGAATACTATTAGTTATAGGATCTGATAATGGGCCCTCGTTTGTATCTCAAGTAACTTAGTAGTTGGCCCAGGCCCTACAGGTGCAGTGGAACTTACATACAGCTTACAGACCCCAAAGTTCAGGAAAAGTAGAGCGTATGAATCGGATCCTAAAGTCCCAGCTATACAAACTCTGTCAGGAAGCTCACCTGAAGTGGCCCCAGGCTCTTCCTATAGCCCTCCTCAGGATACGTTCAGCCCCCACCAAGTCATTAGGAGTTTCCCCTTTTGAGGTCTTGTATGGGCGACCTCCGCCCATTGTCCAAGGGATAAAAGGGGATATGAGTCAGATTGGGTCCGAAATCACTAGATATGAACTATTGGCTCTAGGTTCTGTCTTGCAGCCTCGGTGTGGGTCAAAGAGTGGAGGAAGACACCGTTAGCACCTCATTGGAAGGGACCTTATGTCGTCATACTATCAACCCCTACAGCAGTTAAGGTTGCAGAATTGGAACCTTCGATCCATCACAGTCGAGTAAAGCCAGCGGCATCTACTGAACTTTGTCACTGGACTTCAACAAACAACCCAGACTTGCCATTGCGACTTACGCTGCAGCGACAACCACTGCTGTGAGAGTCTGCAGCCCTACTCCTGCCACCCAGCTGGAAGCTGGCAGGTCTACGTACAGCAGAAGCTTGAGGAATCTGCAACCCTACTCCTGTCACCAACCGGAAGCTGACAGGTCTACGTACAGTGGAAGCTGTGGAAAAAGAGAACTTCAGTAAAAGACTTTGCAATTTCTAGACAAATTTATTGAAATATTGTAATCATGATATATCTATGTATTTATGTTGTACTTACGGTAGCTCTGGGGCCCCTTAGAATGCCCACTGATATACCTCCTTGTATCACATGTTATGGACCAGCCACATGGGCGAATGATGGGTCCTGGGGATACCGCACTCCTGTTTAGGTTCGAAGACTATTGTATTTGCAGTTTTACTAATGGCAGCTATGTGTTTACTCCTTCCATGTTTTCTGCCTCTTTGCTTACATATGTTAACCTCAATTATTGATAGTACAGTTGAACGTAAAACAGCCGCCCGGGTAATGGCCATGTGGCAGTATCAGGCTATACCCCGAGAGGAAGCCTCAGTTTGAAAAACGTTCGATATGTGATTATATTCTCACCCTTTTTTATTCGGGCTGAGAATAATCAAAGGGGGGAATGTGGTAGGCTATGGCCTGTAAACTAGGCCTAGATTCCAACCCCCACCTGAGAGTAGTGCTGAGAAGAACCAGAGTCTGAGAAACTGGCTGAAACTGCTTTAAACTGCTTTTGAAAAGTTTGTATAATTCCTTCATGCAGGGGCGGCCCAAGGGGGGTGCGGGGCCATGTGCGGAGACTCGGTGCGGGGCCTCATTTGCATAAGTGGCCTTATTTGCATTGATATTTGCATAATGCTAACATACACTAACCTTTAGTAAACATGTCTCTTAATGAGTGTATGGATAAAGACAGACTAAAAGATTTCTACATTACTATAATCCAGTGCCAACCGCCAGGCACATTAGGAACTACTACAAAAACTGCCCATTTAGAACCAATAGCAAACCCGCCGTATCCTAACAGCACTACCAGGACTCACAAAGCACCATATCCTACCTATCAAAAGGCAACACTGCAAATATTAAACCAATACATTTCAGAGAACAATAATACATGACCTACTGGGGAAAGAACAAGTGGCAATGTCAAATTGGAATTACATAAACAGAATACCTCAGCTCAGTTACACATGCAGAACATAGACCATCACCAAACAAGGAATCACAATTTAGAAACAGGAAGGCAATAATTAAACTGGGAACCCCAAAAGCCAAACTTGGAATGTACAACAACACTGTAGAAATAAAACTATAAATTAATTTCCTCTTGTACCAAACAAAGCGCAGACGTTAATGATGCACATTTCCCAGAGCTTTCATATTCCAGTTAATAAATTCAAAATAAAGAGATATCTTTCTACCTTTTGTGCATTTTTTTTTCAGTTGCAATTGCTCCAGCCACTTTCTTCTGGTTTCTTCATGTTTTCTGCTAACTCTCCATCATCTGCTGTCCATTTGTCCTTTCTTCTCTCTTCTAGTTTTTTTTCCATTCTCTCTCTCTACATCTGCTTTAACATACTAATTTTTCTCCTTTTGCTCTTTCCTCATTCCTATTTCATCCACTCAAATTTTACCCCTCCACCCTCAATCCCCACTTACTCTCCCAATACCCAGCCAATTGTAGATTTTTTATCCCTTCCACACAAAATATTTTTCCCCTCTCCATTTTACTCTCCCAGCCCCATCCCATTCTAATCCTCCCCAAACATCAGCTCCCTTCTAGTTCCAGCCTCACCCAGCATCCATTCCCTTCTAGTCCCTGCATCAGCCCATTTCCAGTCCTAGCCCCCCATCAGCCCATTTCCAGTCCTAGCAACCCCCCAACCCAATACTAGCACCCCCCCATCAACCCACTTCCAGTCCTAACCCCATCAACCCATTTCCAGTCAGCCCCCCATAGCCCATTGCCAGTCCTAACCCCCCCCATCAGCCCACAGCCCATTACCAGTCCTAACCCCATCAGCCCACCTCAAGTCCTAACCCCTCCCCATCAGCCCATTTCCTGTCCTAGCCCCCCCATAGCCCATTATCAGTCCTAACCCCCCCATAGCCCATTACCAGACAGCCCCCATCAGCCAACAGCCCATTACCAGCCTTAACCCCCCATAGCCCATTACCAGTTCTAACCCCCCAACAGCCCACAGCCCATTACCAGTCCTGACCCCTTCAGCCCGCCTCAAGTCCTAACCCCTCCCCATCAGCCTTTTTCCTGTCCTAGCCCCCCCATAGCCCATTATCAGTCCTAACCCCCCATAGCCCATTACCAGTCCTAACCCCCCATCAGCCCACAGCCCATTACCAGTCCTAACCCCATCAGCCCACCTCCAGTGTTATCCCCCCCTCCATCAGCCCATTTCGTCCTAATCCCCATCACCCAATTTTCAGTTTAAGCCCCCCCATACCCCATTACCAGTTCTAACCTCCCCATCAGCCCACTCCCAGTCCTAATCCCACCAGCCCATTTCCAATCCTAATCCCCCATCACCCAATTTTTAGTTTAAGCCCCCCATAGCCCATTAGCAGTCCTAACCCCCCCCATCAACCCACTTCCAGTCCTAATCCCATCAGCCCATATAAAGACTTAGCTCCCCCATAGCCCATCACCACTCCTAACCTCCCCAGCCCCCCATAGCCCATCAGCACTCCTAACCACCCCAGCCCATCAGCACTCCTATCCTCCCCAGCCCCCCCTAGCCCTTTACATCTCGTAACCCCCCCAGCCCTTCACCACTCCTAACCCCCCCAGCCCCCCCCATAGCCCATCAGCACTCCTAACCCCCCCAGCCCATCAGCACTCCTAAACCACCCCCCCCCCCCAGCCCATCAGCACTCCTAAACCCCCAGTCCAGCCCAGCCCAGGGAAATTTTTTTAAAAAAAAACAGCTGTCTTATCCCTCGTCCTGGGCCGCCTCGCCAAAATCGCGTGTTCCGCTGGGCCCCCCCTGCCCAGCCAAGCCAGCCCGCCCCTGTATCCACTCTCTCTACAGCTACCTGCAGTCTCACACGCCGGCTTTCAGAGCGCGAAGGGACTCGTTTTCCTTTCGCGGCTCTGTTAAGCCCGCGGGGGCTGATGGGATCTTCCCATCAGCCCCCGCGGGCTTAACAGAGAAGCGAGGGAGAAACTCTCCCCTCGCGCTCTGAAAGCCGGCGCGTGAGACTGCAGGCAGCTGCGACGAGAGAGCGGATACAGGGGAGGGCAGGCTTTGCTGGGCAGGGGGGGCCCCGCGGCACACTCGATTCTGCCGCGGCGGCCCCGGCAGTGGGAGAAGACAGCTTTTTTTTTATTTTTTAATTTTCCTTTAGGATCAGAATGTTTTTTGCGCGGGGCCCCCTGAAACGCGGGGCCCTGTGCAAAAAACATTCTCGCTCAATGGACGGGCCGGCCCTGCCTTCATGCTGATGATAGAACTAGTCTTGCATTCTCTGAGCTAGAAATGTCCTTGAAGTAGAAATGTATCAATATCTAAGACTATGCCGTTGTTAGAATAGCCTGAGAAGGGGGAACAGGGTGCTAGGCCCAGAGAGGGTCCCCGATTGGACAGGTGCAAGGGGCGTTGGGACCAATAGAAAGTTTGCCTGTATCAAACTGTAAGAATTGTATATAAGGAATTTGCTCCTGTACTCCATTGTTCAGTCCTTTTTGGATACTCTCCTGTCTGAGCCTGTGCACAATAAATTGGCTTGGATCCTGCAGCTGACTCCTGGTTTTATTCATTGAGTGCACTTCGCTGCTACAATACTTAGCGGTGCAGCTGTACAGGGTGCAAAGAAATAGGGGCGCAGTTGGGGCTACTGGCCTCTGTTTCCCCCCCCCCCCCCGCCCGCCTGCCCTTGCCCTGCCACCACCGCGTTTAGTGTTGCCTTGGCGGTGGCAGAGGTGGAGGCAGCAGCGACATCCAGTTGAAAAAGAAAACCCGTGGGTCTTTCCGACTCCGCGCTTGGATGTTGGCCTGATCCCTCCCTCCTCCAACGTATGCTTGCATCAGAAGAGGGAGGGACCAGACCAGCCATGCTAGCGCAGAGTTGCAAAGACCCATGTTTGAATGGCTGGTCTGGTTCCTCCCTTCTCTGATGTGAGCATACCTCAGAGGATGGAGGGATCAGACCTGAATGCACGCGGGGGTTGGAAAGACCCGGGGGGGGGGGGGTGTTCTTCAAATAGATGTTGCTGCTAAAAGTGGTAGCAGCTGGGCAAGAGCAGGCAGCACAGGGGAGAGCCGGCTGGATATGGGGGTAAGATGGGGAGGTGCATGGGGCGGATGTGCAAGTTGCACAGGGCGAATTTATGGCTTGGCACAGCCCTGGTAAGTTTTATTCTGGCTATGCATTTGCCCCTTCACAACAATTTTCTTACAATATTGGATTTGAAGGAGAAGTACTAGCATCATGTGAAGAGTTCACAAAGGAGTTATGGGAAAAAGAAGGGTGGGGGTCTAGCTAATATTAATGAGGGAGGGGGCACAGATTTATAGGTTTCAGGAAGGCGGCAGAAACCCTAGCACCAGCCCTGAGTTATAGTCAGCTTTCAGCAGAATATCTACCTCAGTATGTAAGTGCATTGGTTCTTCATTGTCCTATGAAGGAAGCATAGCTCTTGAAAACTAGTCACATACATATGGACATAGTTCAGTCAAAAGGTATCCTTATAGCTTGTTTGTTGGGCCTTATTTCTAGCAGATTAAAATGGCAAACACATTTAGGCATATACTGTAGCTGCAGTTCTAGCTATGACCACTGGAGTGCAGTGTGGCACTGCTTTATATCTTCTGTTCTATCAGCTTAAACAGATGTTTGCCATTATAAAAACTCATTTTATCAGTAAATTTAGTAGTTGGTGGGGCAGGCTTGCTCTCAAGTCTATCTGAAGTGTAATAAAACATTGCATATACAGAGAATCTAATAGCAGATAACGACAGCATGGCCCATCCAGTCTTGGCAGTTCTTTACTTGACAAATTCCATAGAACCCAGTTGATTTCTGTCTTTCCTTTTACTAAAAATATCCCTGGACTAGATCTACTAAAATGTGCTACCACGTTAGTGCACGTTTAACAGGATTCCTCTGTGCTTAAAGCATGCTTCCTTGAATTCCATTACTGAGTTCTCCTTCTCAACTTTCTCTGCAAGGCAGCTCCATCCTGTGAAGAAATAGATTCAGCAGTAACGGCAGATAATATCAGTCAGAGCCTCATGCTGTGGCCTCTTGTTCTAGAGCTTCCTTTCCACTGAAAAACGTTTGCTCCCTTTCCATCATTTATATGTTTGAGGTATTTGAAAAGTCTCCTATCTCTTCTGTAGGATGCTAAAGTTTCATTTCATAGGGATTTTGGCACCAGCTCTGTATCATTTTAGTACCTCTTTCTGGACTCCGTCCATATATCTTTCTGGAGATACAGCCTCCAGGACTGCACACAATATTTCCGGAATAATCTAGTGATTAGAGTAGCAAGGGAGCCAAGGGTAAAATCTTGCTGACGTACCTTGGGCAAGTCACTTCACTCTCCAGTGCTGCAGGTACAAATCTCGGAGGCAAATTCAAAAGGATTCACACAGTTAGCGAGTCAGCTCACTGTCCGAACCCCTGTCGAAAACCATTTCTGCCATTGAAAATCCCTCCTGATGCCACTGCACTCCCCAATGCTAACCACGTTCCAAGGGCAGCCTGCCTGTTAATTGGTCAGCGGCAATATTCAGCCACTGGCCAGTTAACTTAAACTGGTTAAAGTTAGGCACAAAAAAGGCTGACCAAACATCAACCACTGGCCAAATAGCTAAACCTGCTAAAGTTAGGTCAGCCTTGTTTGTGCCTAACTTTAGCCATTTTAAGATAACCGGCCAGCAGCTGAATATCACCACTGACCAGTTAATTTAAACCGGCTAAGGTTAGGAGCAAAAAAGGCTGGCCTAACTCTAGCCAGTTTAACTCTCCAGCCAATGACTGTATATTGCCGCTGCCCAATTAGCTAAAATGCTAACCAGGAAAGCCTAGCATTGAATATCTGAATCAAATTTTCAACGGCGATGGCCGGCCACTTTACAAATTCTGGCTGTTGTTGTTGCTGCTGCATATCAGCCTCTTGGAGTATTAACTCGCTCTGCTCGAATGTAATCTTCCTTGGGCTTGAAGTTGAGTGCTCAAATCCAAATCCCTATAAGATCTGCCAATGACCTGTACAGAGATATTATCATCCCTCAATTTAATATTCAAACATCATGATTGGCATTTTTTTAAACGCTGACCTTAGATGGGTCACACGATGCTGTGAGCGAGAGTAGCACACTGCCTTTGCCCTTAGGCCTGCCCTGGGCATCCTCTCCCATCTGATTTAATTTTTAGTCAAATTGAGCTCCCCCAGTTTCCTTATAAGTCTGGAGGTGCATGGACAGATCTATCCAAAGACCCAAAGGCGAGAAGACAGCTAAAAACAATTAAAAAAGACAAAGACCAGCTAAAACTGGCTGACCTCAAGATGGCACTGGGACTGGAGGAGGAGTAGGGTTGCCAACCGGCCGGTTTTCAGCCAGCCTGGCCGGTTTTTCCATGGCCAGGCCAGCTACCGGCAGAGATGTAAAACCGGCCCTTGAAAAGCTGTTTTTTTTGCTCTGGCCACAAGATCGGGAGCGGCCAAAGCAAAAAACTGGCTTTTTATCCCGATTCCCGAAGTCTGTGAGGGAGGGAGCCGGGGAAGCCTGCGCGAGGCCTCGGCGGCTCCCTCTGTACAACCACCAGCGTGAAGATCTTTTTCCTTCACGCTGGTGGCACTTTATGTGAAGCCGCGATTGCTGGGAAAGGTTAAAGGCAATGCCCTTTAACCTTTCCCAGCATTCGCGGCTTCACAGAAACAACCGCCAGCTTCTTGGAGCAGCTGGTTCATGAACCGACCAGAGGGGAAGCCATATTAGACCTAGTCCTTAGTGGAACACCAGATCTAGTGCAAGAGATAAGGTTGTTGGGGCCACTTGGCAATAGTGATCATAGCTTGATTGCCTTTGATTTAATTAGTGGAGGAGGGATAGTAAGGAAATTCACAGTACTACCTTTTAACTTTCGAAAGGGAGACTATGATAAAATGAGGAAAACAGTTAAGAAAAAACTAAAAGGAGCAGTTGCAAAGGTTAAAGACATACATCAGGCTTGGCTGTTGTTGAAAAATACTATCTTGGAAGCCCAGACCAGCTGTATTCCACGCTTTAAGAAAAGTGGAAGGAAGTCCAAAAAACTGCCAGCATGGTTTAAAGGTGAGGTCAGAGAGGCTTTTGTTGCCAAAAAAGCATCTTTCAGGAAATGGAAAAAAGATCCAAACGATGAAACCTGGAAACAGCACAAGCACTGGCAAGTCAAATGCAAGGCATTGATAAGGCAGGCAAAGGGAGAATTTGAGAAGAAGCTTGCTGCGGAAGCAAAAACGCAAAGTAAAAACCTTTTCAAGTACATTCGTAGCAAAAAACCTGTGAGAGAGTCAGTTGGTCCATTAGATGATAAAGGGGTTAAAGGAGCACTAAGAGGCGACAAGGCGATAGCGGAGAGACTGAATGAATTCTTTGCTTCGGTCTTTACTGAGGAAGATGTAGGGATGTTACCCATGACTGAAGTGGTATTTAAAGGTGCGGAAGAATTGAAGGAAATATCGATACATCAGGAAGATGTATTACAACTATTAGATAAACTGAAGAGTAGCAAATCACCTGGGCCGGATGGTATACATCCAAGGGTGTTGAAGGAACTGAAATATGAGATTGCAGACTTGCTATTAGTAATCTGTGAACTATCATTAAAATCATCTCTAATACCTGAAGATTGGAAGATCGCCAATGTAACACCAATTTTTAAAAAGGGTTCCAGGGGTGATCCGGGAAACTACAGACCGGTGAGCCTGACGTCAGTACCAGGAAAAATGGTAGAAACCATCATAAAGAATAAAATTACTCAGCATGTAGATAGTCATGACCTAATGGGAGACAGCCAATATGGCTTTAGACAAGGAAGATCTTGTCTTACTAATCTGTTATGTTTTTTTGAAGGAGTGAATAATCAGGTGGACAAAGGTGAGTCAGTTGATATTGTGTATCTGGACTTTCAGAAAGCCTTTGACAAGGTCCCTCATGAGAGACTTTTGCAAAACTAAAGAGTCATGGGATAGGAGGCAGTGTACTATTGTGGATCAGGAACTGGTTAAAAGATAGAAAGCAGAGGGTAGGGCTAAATGGCCAATTTTCCCAATGGAGAAAGGTGAATAGTGGTGTACCCCAGGGATCTGTGCTGGGTCCGCTGCTTTTTGACATATTCATAAATGACCTGGAAAGTGGAATAACGAGTGATGTTATCAAATTTGCAGATGACACAAAACTATTTAAAGTTGTTAAAACCCAAGAGGATTGTGGAAAATTGCAAGAGGATCTTGATAAATTGGAAGACTGGGCATCAAAATGGCAGATGAAATTTAATGTGGACAAGTGCAAGGTTATGCACCTAGGGAAGAACAACCCAAACTATGGTTACACGATGCAAGGTTCCACATTAGGAACTACCACCTAGGAAAAAGATTTAGGCGTCATTGTGGATACCATGTTAAAACCCTCGGCCCAGTGTGCAGCGGCGGCCAAGAGAGCAAATAGAATGCTAGGTATGATAAGGAAAGGAATGGAAAATAAAGCAAAAGATATTATAATGCCTCTATATCGTTCCATGGTGAGACCGCACCTTGAATATTGTGTGCAATTCTGGTCGCCGTATCTTAAAAAGGATATAGCGATTTTAGAAAAGATTCAGAGAAGAGCCACCAAAATGGTAAAGAGGATGGAAGGATACTCCTATGAAGAAAGGCTAAAAAGGTTAGGGCTCTTTAACCTGGAAAAGAGACGGCTGAGGGGAGATATGATAGAAATTAAATTAATGAACGGAGTGGAACGGGTAAATGTAGATCGATTGTTTACCTTATCAGAATATAGAAAGACTAGGGGACATGCAATGAAGCTACAGGGTAAACTATTTAAGACTAATAAAAGAAAATATTTTTTCACTCAACGTGTAATCAAACTCTGGAATTTGTTACCGGAGGATGGAGTAAAGGCTGTTAGTGTAGCTGGGTTTAAAAAAGGTTTGGACAAGTTCCTGGAGGAAAGGTCCATAAACCATTATTAAGAAGGGACCCAGGATATCAATGCTTGAACCAATACAAGCATTGTGGAACCTGTGTCCCTTGGGGAAACTGCTAGGTACATATGACCTAGATTGGCCACTGTTGGAAACAGAATACTGGGCTTGATGGACCTTGGTCTGACCAAGTATGGCATATCTTATGTTCTTATGGGCTATGGGGGGGGGGGACCTAGACTGGAATTGGGCTATTGGGGGGGAGGGGGAACTTGGACTGGAAATAGTCTGTGATTAGGGGGGCTAGGACTGCAAATGGGCTGTGATGGTTGGGGGGGACTTGGACTGCAAATGGACTGTGATGGTGGGGGGGGGGCCTAGGACTGGAAAGAGGCTGTGATGGGGGGGACTTGGACCGGAAATGGGCTGTGATTGGGGGGGGCTAGGACTGGAAATGGCCTGTGATGGGAAGGCTAGCACTGGAAATGGGCTGATGAAGAGCTGGAAATGGGCTGATGGGGACTGGAATAAGACTGGAAGTGGGCTGACGAGGGGGCTAGGATTGGAAATTGGCTGATGGGGGAGCTTGGAGTGGAAATTGGCTGATGGGGGCTGAAATGGAACTGGAAAAGAGCATATGTGGGGCTAGGACTGGAAATGGGCTGATGAGGAGCTGGAATAGGACTAGAAATGGGCTGATGGGGGGAGCTTGGACTGCAAATGGGTGACGGGCTAGAATAGGACTGGAAATGGGCTGATGTGGGGCATGGGAGAATGGGACTAGAAGGGAGTGGATGCTGGGTGGGTCTAGAACTATAAGGGAGCTGATTTTGGGGGAGGACTAGAAGGGGATGGGGAATGAGAATGGAGAGGGGAAAAGATATTTTGTGTGGAAGAAAAGTCTACGATGGGCCAGGTATTGGGAGAGTAAGAGGAGATTGAGAATGGAAGGGTGAAATTTGAGTGGATGATAAAGGAATAAGGAAAGAAATGGGGGAAAGAGCAAAAGGGAAACCATCAGTATGTTAAAGCAGATATAGAGAGAGAATGGAAAACATCTAAAAGAGAAGAAAGGACAAATGGATAGCTCGCAGAAGACACGAAGAAACCAGAAGAAAGTGACTGGAGCAATTGCAACTGAAAAATAAAATTCCCAAACAGAAGGTAGAAAAATACTTTTTATTTTGAATTTATTAACTGGAATATGTCTGGTCTGGGAAGTGTGTATTGCTAACATCTTTGCGTTTTTGTTTAGTGCAAGAGGAAATTACTTTATAGTTTTATTTCTCCAGTTTTCTACATTTCATGTTTGGCTTTTGGGGTTCCCAGTTTAATTATAATAAAATAATAATAAAATAATTATTATCTGATCAAGGGAGTTCGCCTATACTTATCCTTGGTAATTTTTGTGGGTGGGGCTGGGGTGCAGCATGGGTGGAACTGGGAGCGGGGCAGGGGTGGAGCTAGGGGCGGAGAATGGGTGGAGCATGGCGAGCCACAGGTGTCGGGTTTTTCTCGGTGAAAAAGTTGGCAACCCTAAGGAGGAGATGCGGCCTAGCTCATTGCTGGTACAACAACTCACCAATTTAGTTGTGTCGCTCTAGACATGTGCTTTGATAAACTGGGAGAACAGTTCAACACAGCTCAGTCTGCAATTTCTGATTTCAGTACCTACGTGACTGAAATGTATCAGAGAGTAAGTGACACAAAATACTTGGCGCACGACATAGGATTAATGATTGAAATATTTTTCTGAGAGGGAAGTTAATATACAGTCAAACCTCGGTTTTCATGATTAATCCGTTCGAAAAAGTCTGACTAAAACCGAAACGTATGAAAACTGAAGCAATATTTCCCATAAGAAATAATGTAAATCCAATTAATCCGTTCCAGACACCCAAAAATATTCACAAAAAATACATTTTATAGAGAATAACTATATTTTTACATACAGAAAACAATGAGAAATAAATATAAATGACTAATGAAATGGATAAATGAACATTTAACATCACTGAAAGCAAGCTAAGTACAGTACTGTACAGTACAGTATGTTAACATCTGGCCTTAGCCACCCCTGACAAGCTGCTGTGCCCAGCTCTCTTCGGAATCACATTGAATTCAGTCCATTAAAATACCTTTACATTATCTGCTCAATGCTTCAGAATGGCAGAAAATCTTAATGATATAGCTTCAGACGTACCCTGCAAGAGAAAGAACTGCCTCCCACATTCATGCATCATCTCCTGCTTACGTTGACAGCTTTTCTTCCCTGCTACCGGGACAAAATCTCAGTCAAAAGACGTTGAAAACCGAAGCAATGCATGAAAACCGGGACAAAATCTCAGTCAGAAAAGACGTTGAAAACCGAAGCGTATGAAAACCGGGGCAAATGAAAACCGAGGTTTGACTGTATATGTATTGGGGAATCTTCACTAGCTTTCATTTAGAGCCTGTACTGCAACATAATATTGAGCAAACTACAATTAAGGACTAGATTCTCTTTCTTAAGTTGCAGAGCAGTTTTATTTAGAGAAACTACACACTTATTCAATAATTTACATATATATTTCCTTCTGGGATTTTATGCAAGGGAAATAGCAATGACAAGAGAACTTGTGAAATCCTAAATTATTTATTGTGCTGTATCAGGGTTACCTCACTGTGAATAATGCTGGTCAGGATGCTGTATTTCTTTCTCTGGAGATTCTGAGATGGATAAGTTCTGTTGGCTTGAAGAGATCCTTGCCTAAAGAAAGGGTGGGGAAGATGGCCAGCAGCTCCCACCAAGAGAGAGACTGGAATGACTATTTTCTTATAAGCATCCAGTAGACGAGCAAGGAGCCATTTTAAGTTCAAAACCATCTCAACAAGCAGCATAACAGAGACCAACATAATCACCATCACTAACAACTATTTGAACTTATGTCTCACCTATAGAGCCTCTAACGCCAAATCCGTCAAATTCTCCACAATACTTGAAACAGTCTGCGCACACATTTCCACACATAAACTGCTGATAGCCCTTGGAGACTTTAACCTCAATTCAACTTCCAACAAAGAGGCCAGGTCATTTCTGAGAGCAATGGAATTGCTGCAATACATGCAACTACTAACCGCCCCTACACACCGACTAGGAACAACCCTATGACCTCATCTTTACCTCTAAACTACTACTGGAACTTAACGCCATAATGCCCCTAACAATCACCCCTACACCCTCGTCAGACCATCACTTAATTACATTCAATATGCCGATTGCCAACCCGGTTGACCAAAAACACCAGCAGTACAATGGCAGAAAGTTCAAGAGCTTCAACAAAGAAAAATTCCTGCAAGAAATACTTCCGAAACTTAACCGAGACACAGATGACCAAATAGCATAATAGAAAACTGGAACCATTCCATAGCCACAACTGCATCAACACCAAACAGAAAGAATAAACATGTAGAACAAAAACTGCACCATGGTGCTCCATGTTGATTGTTCTGCCCCCACAGTTGTGTGTGCATGTTTTTCACTGCATTTGTATTGTTAATGCCAGTTGTAAGTTAGGGCAAGCAACTTTATGCTTGGTCTATAATCGTTGCTCCTATAGGTAAATAGGTGCATGTGACCCATTCCCTCCAGTCTCCTTGAGACCTGCCTGGCTTCATGCCTCCGCCCAAGTTACAACCTTTGTCCCAATTAGTCAATTTCAGTTCCCTCTAGCCCAGCAGTTCTCAGCCCATTCCTTGGGACACATCTAGCCAATTAGGTTTTCAGAATAACCACACTGAATATGCATGAAAGAAATTTATATGCACTGCCACATTTAAGACTAATCAGGGAAAATATTTTTTCACTCAATGCATAATCAAAGTCTGGAATTTGTTGCCACAGGACAATGCCCATTTGACCACTCATAAAACATAAGATGTCATACTAGGTCAGACCAAAGACCTATTAAGCCCAATATTCTGTTTTCTACAGCAGCCAATCCAGGTTCTATAAGCAGGGGATTTTGTCAGTCCACTTAAATAATGGTTAATGGACTTTTCTTCCAGGAACGTGTCCAAACCTCTTTTAAACCCAGCTATGCTAACAGCTTTTTCTACATCCTCTGGCAATGCATTACAAAGTTTGATTACACACTGAGTGAAAGCATAGTTTCTCTGATTAATCTTAAATGTCATATGTTGTAGCTTCATTGTGTGTATAGTGGTGTAATGATGTGCTTGCTTCGATCTAGATAGGACACATCTATAATTTGAACATTTTTACTATATTCAGATGAAACTTTATCTCAGTCATGAACAAGCAAGCCACTGTAAGCGTGTTTTTTTTATCTCCTGAGGACCTAATTACAGGACCAATCTAGACAATTTGAATGCTTGCCCAGGGCATTGCTTCCTTTTCTTCATAAAGTAGCTCTATAGAAATGTAGCTTGGAATCTACAGCAGGTTAAAGAGCTCTCGGTGTATAATTTCACATCCTGGTACGTATCAGGCTGATAGCTACTTGTTTTATTGCATTCTAAGTAATTCTGTGGCCTCCATTTCCTGCGCAGGGCTCATCATAGGCACGTGGTAACAGAATTCCTCAGTAGGGTTGGGTGTTACCCACTCTGCGACTCCGTGTTTTACTTAACAAATCCTTTTGAAACTAGGATTTGTTTCTGTCATGTAGAGAGGGTGCAGCTCATTAGACTGACAGCCTTTCATTTTTAAAGGATTTTCACCTGAATATAGCTATACTTTTCTAATTACAAGAGGGGGCCTGATAAGTCTCTGGCCTTGTAATAAAACAGAAAGCTACAGGCACACTTCAGAGAGATCATTCAGACCTCCGGAACTGAAGTGTGCCTGTAGATTTCTGTTTTGTTACAAGGCCAGAGACTTATCAGGCCCCCCTCTTGTAGAGTTCTATATTTGTGTCTTAACTAGAACAAAAGTGAGTACATCATTACACCACTATACACTTGAATTAGCTGTTCTCTGGTGGTCACGCTGAAGTCTCTTTAAGATTTTGACTTCTTGCACTTTGGTCACTAGAGGCCCGTGCTGCTGCTGTTAGTTCAGTGGGAGTTAGCTACAGAGGACTGAAAGTCCTCCTCTTAGAAGAGTAGTTTGAGAAGAATAAGAAATATGCCTGAAGGGACTTTACTTTTTCTATTTATAAAAGGTGAGTGCCTCATTTCTGCATATCATGTTGCCAGCGGCAAGCAGGCAGTATCCTTCCCTGATTGACTCTGCTGGCTGCCTTCAGTGGGCCTCCTCTATTTTCTCTGGTCAACATTGAAATCTTTACTGACTTTAAAAGGCCCTAATCTGTAGTATCTTGGTGAGCTGAAAACAAATATAACATTAAAAAAAAATTATTGGCTCTCATTTTGAAGATATTGCATGTAGTTCATTTTTGATGTTTCACCGTGTAAATTTATCCAGTAGGACATCAACAACATCCCAAATAAGCCTTGAATGATGTAATATTGCATCACATTGCATAATACCAGCATGCACACATCATCCAGAGTTGACTGCATCATTTTCTGATGCAATGCAATACTACTGCCAGACGGCTGCTGAAGCCATCTGACGTCAGCAGTGTACTATACGCAGTCGGAAAGGTTGAGCATTTAAAATATTTCAGACTGTGTGCGAGACAGTTTAAGCTACTGTTACCTGTAACTTTTATTAATCATATAATTTTAGTCATTTAGGTACAATACAGAACAGTAATGCCGCGAAAGTGCGTTAATACTGTTGACAATTTCTGCTACATTTGTGGGGAAGTGACATTTTCCAACCAGAAGAAAAGTATCACTTCTCAACTGAAGAAGGCATATCATCTTTACTTCGGATGCAAGATTGGTGACCAAGACAAGCCTTGGGCCCCGCATATATGCTGCGCTACATGTACAACACAGCTTTCACAGTGGTTGAATTGCAAAAGGCCATCAATGCCGTTTGCAGTCCCCATGGTGTGGAGAGAGCCAAGCAACCACATACATGACTGTTACTTCTGCTTTCTTCCTCCTCTTTCCAGCGGAATAACGAAGCAAAAGAAGTCGAGCATAGTCTACCCAAACATTCCATCTGCATTGAGACCAGCTCCACATGGTGAGGGACTTCCTATTCCAGAACCTCCATCAGAATATTCTCTTGATTCATCTGATGAGGACAAGGGTGAGCCGACCTGTTCTTCTCCTGGTCCGTCAGCATGCAGTGACCCAGATTTTCACTGGGATGCATATCAACTCCACACAGAATAACACACAAAGAACTAAATGACCTGATTTGTGATTTGGACTTATCTAAGAACAAGGCAGAATTGCTAGGATCAAGACTCCAACAATGGAATCTTCTAGAAGAAGATGTCAACATTACTTCATATCGAAAGCGCCACCAGCAGTTGGAGCCTTTCTTCAGAAAGGAAAGTAATCTGGTATTCTGTTCCAATATTGAAAGCTTCATGAATGCCTTAAAAATCACTCATGACCCACAAGACTGGAGACTATTTATAGACTTTTCGAAACTGAGTCTGAAGGCTGTGCTTTTGAACAATGGAAACCATCTTCCATCTATTCCAGTAGCGCATGCCGTCCACATGAAAGAGACATACGATAATTTAAAAGCATCTTCTGACTTCCATTAACTATAACAAGTACAGCTGGCACCTCTGTGGTGACTTGAAGGTAGTTGCCCTTTTAATGGAACTGCAGCAGGGATATATAAAATACATGTGTTTCTTATATGAGTGGGATAGCCGAGCAAGGGATTGGCACTACTTGTGGAAGGAATGGAATCGCAGACAAAATATAACAGTTGGAGAGAGGAATATCCAGCAGCCAGCTCTGGTTGAGGGTCACAAAATCCTGCTACCACCCCTTCACATCAAACTAGGTTTGATGAAAAACTTTGTGAAAGCCATGGACCGCACTTCGCCAGCTTTCCGATACCTGCATTAAAAATTCCCTCGACTCAGCGAAGCAAAGATTAAAGAGGGAGTTTTTGTGGGCCCTCAGATTCGAGAGCTCTTCAAAGATGACCAGTTCAACAACTTGCTGTAGTGTGATGCGAAACAAGCATGGAATGCTTTTCGCCTAGTGTCAGCAAACTTTCTTGGGAATGTTAGGTCAGAAAACTACAAGGAACTAGTAGAAGACATGCTGATGCAGTATCAGAAACTTGGCTGCAATATGTCTCTAAAGATCCATTTCCATGATTCCCATCTCGATTTCTTTCCTGACAACTGTGGTATGGTTAGTGATGAACAGGGCAAACGTTTTCACCAGGATATTACAACGATGGAGCAAAGATACCAGGGAAAATGGTCCACTACAATGCTGGCTGACTACTGCTGGACACTACCCAGAGAAGCTCACGAACAGCTGTACAAGAGACAGGCGAAAAAATCTTAGAAGTAGTCTATGATTTGGTTTTTTACAGGTATTAACCGAAGGCCTATTATATTTACTATTGACATGCATTTCGTGATGCAAACATTAATTCTTGTAGATTACAAAAAAACTAGAGCCAACTTTGCAATTTCACTGTCATATTCGTGTTCAGCATATAAAAATTGATAAGAAATTACTATTTTTTTATTTCAGTAACATGACTTTTGTAAAAATTTGTTGACCAGTGATTTATTATTTTTATGGGTTCCTTTTTATCTATTTAATATATGGTTTGCTCAATATCTTATGTAGTCATTACTTCCGGTTTTTATTAATATATATATATTTTTTTTTTTATGCTCGGTATACCCAGTTATGTAGTGTCCTGAAGTCATCTATAACTTTTCTAGCTCTATGTTGTCAATTACAATGTTTAGAGGTGTGGTTTTGGGAACATATATAGACTACAAATTTCCATCATTTACACTTATAGAGAGATTCATTTTTTATTTATGACATAGCAGGATGAAAGTGCTTTGTGAACAGTCGTGTCTTTCTTTATCAAGCTGTGAGTATATCTTTTTCCCCCTTTCCATTGACAGGATATATGGTTAAAATGGTGCCTTTTTTTTAGCCCTGTGCTGTCAATCACATTGTTAGTGGCGGGGTTTTGAGAACATGTGTAAGAGTACAAATTCATGTTGCATGTGCAACGTCTTTCTGTTTTGGTGCCATTTATGTGTTATACATGTAAGTACATTTTTGCTCTCCCCCCAATGTGATTTTGTTGGCAATGGGACAAGACTAATAGTATTTATATTTATATGACATTTGTCAGTTAATGTTTTTTGCAATTTCCCGAAGTGTTTTTATTGCTGATGGGATAAGCCATTCAATAAAGAACTCAGATGATTCATAAGTAATTGATGGGATAGGCTTATGCTTGTGGAACCCATATTACCTGCTAGTTTCAATGTTTTAAAGTACTCTTTTATATGTGTATCTTTTTGACCTTTAGCTAATTTTTTAATCTTTTAGTCTCCTGCCTATTGAGATGTGGCAGCTATATATGAAGACAGGTTTCAAACACTTGCTAATAGATACACTTTGTCGGAATAAATATCTCTTGGAGTTGTTTTTATGTGTGTTGTACTCCTGTTTTAGTACTAATATCTAACATGTCTGAAAAGTGTTTGTAATGAGCTTCGGTTTTATATGATTATTCCTAAGCTGCATCGTAGGTGCTACTATGTATTTTAACTTTACACTGAGTCTCTTTTATACAAAGGGGCATGTTTACTAAAACCCCGGTAGAGTGCGGGCTGCGGTAGAGTGCGGATGCCATATAAGGAGTGGGCGTTCCGTCCTGAAAAAGAAAAGCCGGAATTTAAATATGCGTTAAGGTGCGCGGCGCCCTTGTACGCCCCGCACCTTAGCACATCAGATGGCTGCGCGGGAGGCATATGTGGTACGCTGATGGGCAAGCAGAAAAGCAGAGCCACAGCACAATGGTTAAGACACTGACCAACAGTGCAGTGATCAGGGGTTCAATTCCCCACAGTGCCCAATGAATGTGGCTGGCTGAAGCAGTAATTTATGAGTCGCAAAAATACTGTGCGGCGCACTGATGTTTTTGGCGGCATATTAATACTGGGCGGCCTAAGGCGGCACGCTGATGTTTTTGGCGGCATATTAATACTGGGCGGCCTAAGGCGGCGCACTGATGTTTTTGGCAGCATATCAATACTGGGCGGCATAAGGCGGCGCGCTGATGTCTATGGAGGCAGTATAATACTGGGCGGTATAAGTGGCGCGCTGATGTGTAGGATAAAGAGCAGAGCCACAGCACAATGGTTAAGACACTGACCAACTGTGCAGGGATCAGGGGTTCAATCCCCCACAGTGCCCAATGGCAGCAGCTGGCTGAGGCATTATTTTAGGAGGCATATAAATGATGGGCGGCATAAGGCGGCGCGCTGATGTTTTAGGAGGCTTGTTAATATTGGGTGGCATAAGGCGGCGCGCTGATGTGCAATAACAGGAGCAGAACCACAGCACAATGGTTAAGACACTGACCAATGGTGCAGGGATCAGGGGTTCAATCCCCCAAAGTGCCCAATGAACAAGGCTAGCTGAGGCATAACATATTATGGGGCAGATTGCTGTAGGAGGCATTTTAGTCATATTTTAATTGCCACTACTAGCAAACGCACTCCCAAAGCGTGTTAACATCAGGTGCCCTATAAGGCACATTTTAAAGTGCACTGTCAGCCAAGGCACCCTAGAATGTTGCTTATAGGGCGCTTTAGAGGGTGCCGTATGAGGTACCACAAGGTCAGTGTACTGTTTTTTATGGCAGCACTGTGCAGTTTAAGGAATGAAAAGCATACGTAGGTGCACTGACAGGCAAGGAGGAGCAGCGGTGGAGCACAATGGTTAAGGCACTGACTGCTGATATGGGGGTCATGGGTTTGCTCCCCAGTATGCCTAATACTGTCTGTGGCATCAGCTTTGCATTGTACATATTTTGTCCTGCGGCACTTTATATTTATGTTATTAATTGCTGCCAGCAAACACGCCCTCATGTGCCGTAATTGAAGGTGCCGTATAAGGCACCCTATAAGGCACTCCATAGGGCACATTAGAAATTGCACTGTCCGCCACAGCACCCTAAAATGTTCCCTATAGGGCACCCTATAGGTTGCGTCACAGGAGAATGTATAGTGCACCTTATATGGACGGGAACCATAAGGTGCCCTATAGGGCGCCCTATAAAGCACCCTCAGAGGCACCTTATGGGTACAGTACGCTGAGGGTGTTTTTGCTGGCATCAAAATATGTACATTAAAAAAAGATAATGTGTTGGACAACCCTATCAAATAACCCCACTGTGGGTTTGAACCTATGACCTCTGGCATCAGAGGCAGTGCAGTAACCATTGGGCTACAGCTCTATAGCTGTTAGCAAGCCCTTGGCTGGCTGCAGAGAGCATGCACGTCACCACACAGACAGTCTGCTGTGGTCACCAGGATAGGGTTAGCCTACCCATACCCATGATGCACTGCACATGCAAATCAGCTGTCCACAGATTAACACAAGATGTGCAATGCACCCCCACAGCACCTCTGCCCGGTAGAGGGAAGTGACCATGTGCACCCACACACCACCTCGGCCTGGTAGGGGGTACTGACCGTGTGTTTTACTGGCACAGAGTAGCTACACACCATCACATTGTGCGGGTACTGTGCTCACCCTGAGGGTGCAATGAGGCGCCTAGGACCACGTCCACAACACCTTCCATGGCTGAAAGAAGCCATGCCAGAGGTCCAAAGCAGTGTTAATGTGTGAGATAGTTAGTTTCTGCACAAACACCTTGGATATCTCTGTCTGTTTCAGTCAGGTGTAGCCCCCATGGACCCCCCAGGTGGGCCACGCACCACCACCACACCCCCCCCCCCCGGGCTGAGGGTGGCAAACAGGGCCTCCTATCAATAGATCCACATTCCACTTCCCTGCAAAGGTGGCAGTAGAGGGGACCATCAACCCCAGTCCTGCTGGGGAACAGACACCCTATAGGACAGTCAATGCAGCTCAGTACACATCCATAACACAATAGCAGACAGACATTAGGCCTGGATATGCTAAGCTGCACCCCACCACTATCTGATATTCTCCTGCAGCAAGTCATCAGCCACTGCACCCCACAAGCTGCTCCATCAAGACACATACCAGCTGTAAACGGTGTGCTAGTTAGTCCACAGTGCATGTTCCCAGTGGAGATGCATGCACCCAGAACTGGGATGTCAGCATACACAGCAAGCAGTTAAATCAGTGACTGGGCCCAAAAAGGAAACCCATATCTATCACATGAGAGAAATACTGTATAGCAATATGGGGGTGCCTAGCCATGCTGTGGTCACTGCACAGTCAGGGTGAGAGTGATCTCTCAGCAGGACATACTGAGGTCACCCTGTCTGTGTAGGTGGTGGCCGGGCACTAATATGTCCCAGTCAGTGCCCTATGCCCTGTGCAGATGCACCCTGGCCAGGCCACCCTGTCCGGCCTATATCCATGGTACCTTGCTCCTCATTATTCACATTGGCAGCCCAATACTGGCAACATTGCTGGCAGTGTGGGCTGTGGAAGGTGTTTGCAGCCACCACACACTGGATAGGCAGACAGCCACCCCCACACCTATGCCAGCATTGTGCTACTATAGAGGAGTCCAGCAGCCATACCCACCACACCAGTCCTGGGCACAGTACAGGCATGGATATGGTACACACTTCTGTTGGGGGTCACTCCCCAGGGTGGTAAACACTGTCAGAGACCAGACCTGCAGCGCACACCGCAGACATCACAATGATTGTTATGGTGGAGATCAATGAGCAACATGTGCTTAACGTAGGAATTGATATCTGCCAGTTATCATGGGCAACGTTTGGTAGCTGTGTACCATATACCCAGGTGTAGGGTGGCAGTGCTAAGGTATGCAACTGCTAGTATTGGGGGATACAGGCAGGGCTCAATGTCCTGCCTCTCTAGGAGGCATTGGCCAATGGGGCCTGGGGGGGGGTGTCTGGCCCTGTTGGCTGCTGCTTTACGGCAGAGTGTCCCAACTCCAGTCCTGGTGTTCCAACCACTGTTCAGGTTTTCATGCTGTCCCTCATAAATATGCATGAGCTACATCAGCATACCATGGGGGTGGTGCATAGATATGCAGCACAGGCATCTTTAGTAGAGGCAGCATGGATCCTGAATGGTGTGGGGCCCTCCAGGACTGCATTTGGGAGACTCTGCTCTGGGTAATGCGGCTGTTTATGGTGTCTGTGTTTGGTGTGGTAAAATATAGGCGTGTGCACCATGCGTATGTTCTCAGCAATAAAGGTTTCTCCTTACTATCACGGTTTAGTTGTAGGAAAAATATGTGGACTGGATTGGCAGTAGCCCCAGCTGGGCTTTGAACCTGTGACCTTCTGTTCCTGCACATGCTGTCTGTGTGCACTGCACCACCATGTTGCCACAGATATGCTGTGTTCCCTGGGGAGTCCATGACTGTACATCCGACAGAGCCTGTCTGTTATGGTGGACGGTGCCAGCCTGCACAGGCCTAGGCCACTGTCTGCTGTGGTTTGCAGCCACTGCCCCCTCCACCACCTGTACCCTTCCGCCAACATGCAGACATGTCCCTATCTGGAAAAAAGCATATGACCTGATTGAGTTGTGGCACTCCAGGACTGAATTTGGGGGACTCGGCTGTCGGTAATGCCCATTGTTATGGTTTGTGTGCGGTGTAGGGTAAAATATAGGTGTTGGAACCATGCTTATGTTCTCTGCCATACAGGAGTGTCTGTACTATCACTGTTTAGTGGTGGGTAAAACTATGGTGACTGGGTTGGCAGGAGCCCCAGCTGGGATTTGAACCTGTGACCCTCTGGTCCTACAAGCACTGGTTGTGTCTGCTGCACCACACTATGGCCACAGAGACAGTGCAGTCTCTGGAGATAGGAAACCTGGCCGCACGAGTCAGATACCCTGCTCTGCACAATTTTACTGTGGGCTCGTTTACCTTGTATGGGGACAGGGGTGCAATTAAACCTCATAAATGACCTCCAAAAAAAGAGGAAAAAAACCAAAACCAAGCTGGGCAACAGTGATATCAATGGGCAACATGAAAAACACTCCCAGGAAAGCTCCATTAACATGCAGTGATTTTTGAAAGGGTCTACGGAGCGTAGACCCTTCCAAAAATCATTTCTTTTTTTTGGAGCTTTCCTGGGAGTGTTTTTTATGGTTGCCCATTAATATCACTGTTGCCCAGCTGGATTATAATTTATTTGGAATTTTTTGTGGTCATTTTACATTTATATTTGCTGTTTTGTTCTGTGCACATGTATCACACTGCTCACGTTTTGCAGGTTTCCCCGGTTTTGCTGTACATTGCTGACGGAAATTTATTTATTTATTTATTTATTTAACAATTCTTCTATACCGCGCTATTAAAATCAGCGCGGTGTACATCGAACAGAGATACTACAATGTATACAAACAACATCGAGTTTTACAGAGAACAGGGAATTGAACATGGAAGAAAAACCGGGGAAACTATATACATATTATACTCAAACTAAGTACAGTACTCTAATATAACATGGTAGTGGGGGCTACCTATTATCTGAGGTCTTGACGTGCAGGGGCAACTGGTGTCTGGCGGAGTTTTGCTGGTTGGTGGTTGTGCTATTATCACTTGAAGTTCCTGGGTAACATTTTGTGAACAGGTGGAATTTTAAGGCTTTTCTGAACATGATGAGGCTTTTTATTCCACGGATGTCATGGGGGAGTGCATTCCAGTTTAAAGGGGCGAATAAGGAGAAGGCTCTGTTGGAGGTAGCCTTTGTGCATGTTGTCATTAGCTTGGGCACTGCTAATGTGTTCAGTGCAGTGGACCTTCTGCTTCTATTTTCCAGGGTGCCATGGACTAGTTTGCTGATTGGCGTTGGGGGGCAGTTATTTAGGGCTTTGAAGGTGAGGACCAATGATTTGTATTGGAGTCTGGCATGTAGAGGTAGCCAGTGCAGATCCTTCATGATGGGTGTTATGTGATCGGATCTTGACGATCCGGAGAGAACTCTTGCGGCTGTATTCAAGGCTAAGCGGAGTGGGTTTAAGGTTGATTGTGGGAGGCCATGGAGGATGATGTTCGCGAAATCGACATGTGGAAGGACTAGTGCCTGGAAGGTTGTTCGGTAGTCTATGAAGTCCAGCAGGTGTCGGAGGTGGCGTAGCGTTCTGATCTTATGGTATATTGCCTTTGTAGTGTTTTTTATATGCGCTGTCATGTTCAAGTGCTGGTCCAGGGTGATACCGAGGTAGCGGATTGTGGATTTAGACTTCAGCTCTACGTCGTTGACACGTAGTGATGAGGGAGGTGTGAATTTGTGGTTCCTTGTGACAAATAGGACATCTGTCTTGCCGTGATTGATGCGTAAGTTTTGTGATAGTAGCCAATGGGTTACTGCTTCGAAGCAGTTAATTATTGGGGAGAGCACTGGTTGGTCTATCAAAAACGGCATGTAGAGGAGGATGTCATCAGCGTAGGCAAGGCATTTTACATTGAAGGATCGGATTAAGTCACATATCGGCTGCATATAGATGTTGAACATCAGTGATGATAAGGACGATCCTTGGGGAACTCCTTGTGTTTGCAGAAATGGTTTGGAGGATGAGTGGCCAGTCCTGACTTGTTGCCACCTATTGGATAGGTAGGATTCGCACCATTTTAGAGCTGTATTTTGGATCCCCTTTTCCTTCAAGCGTTGTAGAAGTATGTCATGACTTACCGAGTCAAAGGCAGCAGAGATATCTAGGAAAATAAGGACAAAGCCTTGTTGGATGCTGTTGGTTCCTGTGATCAGATCGTTGAGGAAATGGTTTCTCTTCCCTTTAAATCGGCTCTAACATGAGGGTTTCACTCGCGGTATTTTTAATGCCGAAATTCAGCCCCGCTCCTGTGCGGGGAGCCTCTCCCCTCCCACTCTCCACCCATTGA
This sequence comes from Ichthyophis bannanicus, assembly GCA_033557465.1. Taxonomy (NCBI): domain Eukaryota; kingdom Metazoa; phylum Chordata; class Amphibia; order Gymnophiona; family Ichthyophiidae; genus Ichthyophis; species Ichthyophis bannanicus. Next base: position 1,297,066,659 of record CM066032.1, on the reverse strand, counting down.
CCCCGTCCCCCCGCCCCTCGGGAGCCTTCCTCCGCCCTCCGTAAGCGTTTCCCCGCCTCTATCGCACATGAGCGCCCCGCACGCGTGCACCGGCCCGTTAATGTGACGCGCACGCGTGCGCGGCGCTTAAGAGCACTTAAGTGCATCATTAGCGTCCGCTCTTGTGCGCCGCGCACGGGTGCGCAGTTTAGTAAACATACCCCAAAGTGTTTTTTACAGGTATTTTTTCTACATATTTTTAAATAATTTGTATGTTTGTCTTTTTTGGTAGTTTTGCATTACTTTCATTATCTAACTGGATATGTTTTCTTTTCTTTTTAGTAAATGCTGTTTTGTTGCACTTTTTATAAGTGCTAGAATTTTCTGTAAGTCTGGTATGCTTTTATCTTTTATATTTTTCATATACATATAATTATCTATGTTTTCATCAATTATGTTTTTATGTGCTTTTGTATGTAATTTTTATTTGTTTTTTTATGTTATTGGATTGTTTGTAGATCCCTGAAGAAGGTTTAGCCGCCGAAACTTGGCCAAGTTGAGCATCTCCAATAAATGAACTTGTATCATAAGGCTTGGTCATCCTCCACTCCTTTTGTTTTATCTTTCAAGTGACATATTTGCAGAAGTTGGCTTTCCTTTGTATGTCACCTGTTTAGACTGCATTTGTCTGCCATCTGAATTATTGATCTATTTCAGGAAGATTATTGGAGCTGTATTCTCCCCAGGCCTCAAACTCCATCAATTGTGCCTCCCATATCTCATTTCTACATTTCCCTTCACCAATTGGCTACTTTCCCCCATATTGCATTCCTCATTTTGCCTTTTTTGCCTCATTATGAAGCTGTGAAACTAGAGGGCATAACATGAAACTGCAAGGGGGTATATTGAAAGACAATGACAGGAAATACTTTTTCATTGAATGGGTATTGGATGCTTGGAATGCCCTCCCGATGGAAGTGGTGGGGGCAAATACAGTGACAGAATTAAAAATGGCATGGGACAGACACAGTGGATCCCTTTATAGCAAAAGGATAAAATCAAAATAAACTTAACTATCTCTTATATCTCAACAAATAGGGGTGACCTGCACAGAGTGGTGGGTGCACCCCTAAACAAAGGCATGGGGAAGGGTGACCTTCAGAGCGGCAAGTACACCTACTCTTGCAGCCTTGCTGGGCAGACTAGATGGATCATACTGGTCTTTATCTGCCATCATATACTATGTTACTATACTATCTCTTCACTTCATTCTCTAGATTTTTTTTTGTTCTCTCATGGTAGCAGTACCTCTGTTTTGGTTCTGTAGCCTGGGATTAGAGGCCCTGCTGTAATTAATAGCTCCATGGGAGCTAGCCCCAGAAGATTGAAGGTGGATCCTCCTCAAGCTACAACAGTTTGAGAAGAGTAAGAATTAAATCTCAGTCCTGAGGGAGTACTGAGAGAGGAGCTGCTACTGCTGGGAAGGAATCTGCACTTGTAAGTATTTACCTGCTGGAAAATTATCTCAAAATATTGGAGAAAAGGGAGTTTTGGGTAAAACTGATAAAATCTGTGTCTTATTAAAATTCTCTGTTTATTTATATAGGCAGTTAGAACCTAGCTTAATTGGCAAACTTTTAGTTTTATTAAAGTTAGTTGGAGCTAGCTTAAGAGTCATTCTCTTTTATTAAAGTCAGTGAGGATATAGTTTAACAGGCAAACTTACTGTTAGTGTTTATTTCCCCCACCTACTCCAGAGTCAAACTGGTTTATAGGCTATTAAGCCACTTAGAGAATAGGAGGGACATTTTTCACCTACAGGTTTAACTGGTCATCTTCATCAGTAAGTTATTAGCCCTTAGGAATAGATAAGTTCTAGGTCCTTGCAGTTCACCTTGAAGTGAACATAAAATAAATATCATACAATATACCTTCTCCACATATCTTGGCCAATTATTTTTATGACAAGGTGTCATCTCTCCAATCCACTTTTACTGACTCTCTCTCCCACTGTCCTTGCTCCCTGCTTCACTCGCTTTTGTTAACCTTGACATGTCACATTCTGTCCACTCTTCCTCCAGACCCTCCCAACTTGAGTCAGTCCCCGTCGCAGCCTCACTCACACTTACACCTGCCAATTCCTTCTCTGCTTCTGTTTCCTTTTTATCTCACACCTGGTCCTCTTCCGTTTCTTAAGCCGAGCATCTTAGAAGCATCACTTCATTTCACAAGACTACATCCCCTTCTGATCCCATTCCTTCACCATGGTTATCTGCTCATTGTCTTGCACTCTTGCCGCAGATCCTGTCCTTGCTTAACAACAGCTTGTCTTCAGTTGCCTTCCCCACCCATTGGAAGCACAGCACTATCCACCCCATACTAAAGAATCCATTGCTCAACTCCACTTTCCCCGCCCATTACTGTCCTTTATTTCTCACTTGATATACCACTCTAGACATCAGGGCATCAGAATGGTTTACAAAATTACGAAGGCTGTATGGAAAAGGAAAGGAATGCCATTTTCAAATAGGACAGGTAAAGAGAGAGAAAGAGGGAATGGTGCAAAAAAGAGTGGGAGAACAGTAGACTAAGAGTAGGTGGGAGGCAGTTCGAAAGTGAGGTTGAACACGTGGGTTTCTACCCTTCTCTTTCTTTCCAAAATCCTTGAAAAACTGGTCTTTTCACACCTATCCCTCATCTGGACTCTACCCATGCCCTGCACCCACATCAATCGTGGTTTTTGTCCTGGGCATAGCACTGCACCATCCTTCTTTCCTTCCTGAGCGAACTTCACCAATTTCACGATTGCGGTGATATTTCAGTGGCAGTTTCGCTAGATCTTTCTTTGAATTTCGACCTGGTGGATCACTCTACACTTTTCTCACAGTTGCATGATTTTGGTCTTCACAGCACAGTTCTTCATTGGTTCCATTGGTTCCTCTCCTGTCTCAATGGTTCTTTTCAGTCTCAGTGGGCAATTATTCTTCTTCTCCTTCTCTTCCTCTTTTGTGCAGTGTTCCCCAGGGATCTGTTCTGGCCCCCCTTTTATTCAACATGCTTCTCATCCCACCAACTCTTAGCCTAATATGGTATCTCTGCTCACTACTATGCTGACAAAATAATTCTGCTCCACCACACCAGCCTGGTTCACTCCGACCTCTCTCCTCTCAATGCCTGTTTGTCCAGCATTTCTACTTGGTTATCAAGTAACTTCCTTCATCTTAATCCTAGCAAATCTGCAGCTCTCTGGTTCACCTTTGGTAGCACCCCCCCCCCCCCCCCACATGCCCCTTCACTTCTTGGTTCCATTATTCCACTAGTAAATTCCATCCATTAGCTAGGCATTATCCTTGACTCATCCCTGTCTTTCAACGCTCACATCTCCTCCGTAATTCATTGTTCCTTCTTCGCTCTCTGGCAGATTCACTCAGTTCACCTCTTTCTCCCAGCTTCATCTCTGACTACCCTACTCCTTACCCTAGTTATATCAAGATTGGACTACTACAATATTGTTCTCCTTGGTTTGCCCAGTATCAACTACAATGACTCCAGCTACCTCAAAATACTGCAGTTTGCATACTTGCTCATGTTTCTCAGTTCGAACACATCACTCCCTACCTCATTCATTATCACTGGCTTCCAGTTAAATTCCACCTCCAATATAAACTCCTCACTTTGGTCCATCATGCCCTCCCTACCGGTTCCCCCCGTTACCTCTCTGACCTTCTTCGGCTTCTTTCTTCACACTATGACTTTCGTTATATACATGCCAACTGTTTACATCTTCCCTTGTGATCTTGGGCAAGTCACTTAACCCTCCATTTCACCAGGTATAAAGTTAGATTGTAAGCCCCTGTAGACAGGAGAAATGCCTACTATACCTCAATGGAGCTTACCTTGAACTTCAGAGAAAAGGCATGAACTAAATACAAATCCAGTATCTGAGTCTAATTTAAAATGGCAATAGCTTCATTCAGCCCCAATAAGTTTAAGAGATTTTATAATAGTTCAAGTAGCCCTACTCCCTCAGTAACTTTAAATAGCTCAACAATTTTAAATAGTTAGACAAACAGATCATCAAAATTAGAGGCAGACAGTAATTCAACAGTGAGATGGGTGCTATCCAGTTTTTTCCATTCAGTGCAAAATGTATTATCTCCCTGTTGGTGAGAGGTCATATGTGTGCACTCAGTGCAGAGTTCATAGCTCTCAAGGGCTGAGTCCATGTCTGGAAGCTAGAGTAACAGACTTGGAGGGGCTGAGGCAGACAGAGATGTATATAGAGGAAATCTTCAAGGGCATAGAAGAAAGGTCCCACCTCCAGTCTGGCAGCCTCTGTGCTACCATGGAGAACAGTCACCTGAAAGAAAAACATCACTTTGGTGTGGTAGGAAGTGATCCTGTAGCTAGAACCCACCCTCCAGGTGATATAACATCCTCTCACACCAAGGATGTGTCTGCTGATATACACGCAGGAGAGACATAGAAACATGGCGGCAAAAAAAGACCACATGGCCTATCCAGTCTGCCCTTCCATATCAACTACAATAGTCCCCTTTTTACCTTTTAGAGATTCTCTGTGTCTGTCCCATGCTTTTTTTGAATTCAGATACTGTCCTTGTGTCCACCACCTCCACTGGGAGACTATTCCACGCATTCGCCACTCTTTCCATAAAGAAATATTTCTGCATATTACTCCTGAGTCAAGTTCCTTTCACTCTTATCCTATATCCCCTCATAGCAGAGCTTGCCTTCAATTGAAAGAGACTCTCCTGTGCATTTATGCCATGGAAGTATTTATCATATCACCCCTATCCCGCCTTACCTCTAAAGTATACTGTGATAAGGAAGCTTATCATGACAGAGGAGAAGGGGATAAAGGAAAGGAATTCACCCTTATAAAAGGACCTATTCTACAAGGTCAGAGAAACAGAACCCCAATCACACCTAGAAAGCAGGAAATTCCCAGATGGGATAGGTTTCAGAGTTCCCCTAGTGGAGAAAAGGAGAGGGAATACAGACCCAGGGTAAAGGACCCTTACGTCATTGAGTTCCCTAATTACCCAGCTGCCAGGAGGCAAGTTGATCTCCGTCTTCTGAGAGGAGAAGAGGTGGGGCTGGAGCCGTGGGGATTTAAGTCTAGGATAGAGGAAGAAGCAGAGAAGGGGAGGAGGAGGAGAGTCCCAGAGAGAGTCTCAGGGAGAGACCCAAGCAGAAACACAAGCTGGAGGACAGGACGAGGAAGCACAGGAGAATGGTGGCCAGAGCATGAGGGAGGAGAAGCTGCTACAAGCCCAGGCCCAGGTATGAGACTTGAAAGCTTGTCTAATACAGAGTAGTGCAGAGTTGCAAGGGATACTCTCAGCTCTAACGGAAGGCAGTCAGCTGAACCCTGTGAACTGGAAGGAGAGGTAGAGCCTATGCAACTAGGTGAACCAGACCTAACTGTGAATGATGAGGACTCATACATGGATTGCTCCTTGTGCCAATCCTTTACTGCAGAGGGATTGAAGGAAAACCACCCTTAAGAGAAAACCTTCAGAGTCAGGTAACTTTGAAAGCCTGTAGATGGTTTTGTGCATGTCCTGTGTTAAAGAAGAAATACGTTTGCTGAGAAAGACAGAGCAAGCTGAAGCTCTCTGATTGTGCTTGATAAACACCTGATATCCAGAGCAGTGCACCGGCAAGAAGCCAAGCTAATAGTGAAAGGAAGTAAAGCTTTTGGCTTTGTTTTTGAATATTCCTAAAGCCTGGAATAGAGCATTATTTGCTTATGAGAAGTTTTGTTCCTGTTAAAAGTTTTACTTTTTTTGTAAGGAGACAAACAGCCTGGAAGTGTTTGGGACTATGAGAACAGAAAACTGCCATTGAGAAATGCTGTTTTTGTTTGCTTTAAACAGCAATGCTAGCCAAGCTGGTAGCATTGACTGTTAGAAGGCTTTACCTTTGAGCTGAAGAACACTATAAGCTGAAAGTTTGCTTTGAGTTTATTTATGTCCTGATGTGTATTGTGAAGAATCCTGGAGAAAGAATCCAAGGGTAGTATTTGTGAACCTTTGCCTTTGAATCAATAAATTCTGTCATTGCCTTACTATTCGAGCCAACTACAAGTGTTTTTACCTGAAGCCAAGTGAATTGTGGCTGAACTACCTTTCCCAAGAGGCATTGCAAAAGAACAAGTCAGTAAAAGGCTAAAAGGTGAAACTTTCTATGATAACCATGCTCCTCCATACTGGAAGTAAGGGGCAAGGGCGTGATAATACATATTAAGATCTTTAAGTCTGTCCTCATGTGCTTCATAACAAAGACCTCTAATAATTTTAGTAGCCACCCTCTGCGCTGACTCCAACCTTATATCCTTTTGAAGGTGCGGTCTCCAGAATTGCACACAATACTCCAACTGAGGTCGCACCAGAGGCTTATACAGAGGCATTATCATCTCCTTTTTTCTGCTGGCTATTCCTCTCCCTGTACACCCAAGCATCCTTCTGACTTATGCAAGTCGCTTTTTCTACCTATTTAGCTACTTTAAGATCATCAGATACAATTACATCCAGGTCTTGCTAGTCTTTTGTGGACAGAAGTACTTCACCCCCTACACTGTACAGCTCCTTTGGATTTCTGCAGCCTAAATACATGACCCTGCATTTTTTAGCATTAAATTTCAGTTGACAAATTCTAGACCATTCTTCAAGCTTAGCTAGATCCCTCCTCATGTCATCGACTCCTTCCTGTGTGTCTACTCTATTGCAGATTTTGGTATCCTCTGCAAACAAGCAAACCTTACCCGACAGTCCTTCCGTAATATCACTAACAAAGATGTTAAACTGAATCGGACCAAGGACAGATCCCTGCAGCACACCACTGGTAATCTCCTTCTCCTCAGAGTGAGCTCCATTTACCTGTACCCTTTGTCGCCTCCCACTCAACCAATTTCTAACTCAATCAGTAACTTTAGGGTCCATCCCTAGGGTACTCAGTTTTGTTTATAAGTCGCCTGTGAGGAACAGTGTCAAAGGCTTTACTGAAATCTAAATACACCACATCTAGGGCTCTCCCTCGCTCCAACTCCCTGGTCACCCAACTAAAGAAATCAATCAGATTAGTCTGACAAGACCATGTTGCTTTGGATCCTGCAATCCATTGGACTCCAGAAACCTCACTATTCTCTCCTTTAGTAGCCTTTCCAATAATTTGCTAACCACAGAGGTTACACTAACCAGCCTGTAGTTCTCAATGTCATCCTTATGTCCACTTTTGTGTAAATGGACCACATGTGCCTTTCTCCAGTCCTCTGGCACCACTCCCAACTCCAAAGAGGCATTGAAAAGGTCAGACAGTGGAGCCGCTAGAATGTTCCCAAGTTCCCTCAGTATTCTTGGATGTATCCCATCTGGACCCATGACTTTGTCTACTTTTAGTTTAGCTAGTTCCTCACAAACATTCTTTTGAAAATCGTTAGAGATTCCTGTCGCTGCGGTTCCTATTTGTGGTGTTTTCTGAGGTCCTGCTCCTGGCTCTTCATCTGTGAACACAGAACAGAAATATTTGTTAAGCAATTCTGCATATTCCTCCCCTGCGTCCATGAGTCTGACAATACCACTTTTGTCCTTCCTCCTCTCACTAACATATCTGAAAAATGTCTTATCCCCACATTTTATTTCATTGGCTATTTTTTCATTTTGTACCTTTTGCTTTTCTGACTACTTTGTTAGCTTCTCTAAGATTTTCCAAATATAGATGCCTGTCTTCCTCTCTCTGTGATCACTTGTATTTCATGAAGGCCTCCCTCTTTTTCTTCACCTTTTCATCTATTTCTTTTGAGAACCATAGTGGCCTCCTTTTCCTTTTATTTACCTTTCTAAGAAAAATGTGTGTTGCCCTTAAAATATCCCCTTTCAGTTTTTCCCACTCTTTTTTTTTTCTACATCCCTCAGCTGTTCCCATCTCACTAACAACTCTGAGGTATTGTCCATCTTTGCAAAGTTAGTTTTCCTAAAGTCTAAGACCCTCGCTTTTGAATGGATTTTATCAGTTTTGATACTAGTACTAAACCATATCATCTGGTGATCACTGGATGCAAGATGATCACCCACTATGACATCAGAAACACTTTCCCCATTGGTAAGCACTAACTCCAGTATGGCCGCATCATGTGTGGGCTCTGTTACCAGTTGCCTGAATAGTTCTCCCTGTAGAGACTCCAGGATCTCCTTTTATTTCCAGATGACTCTGCAGTAGGGATGTGCCAGTCCACATCCAGCATATTGAAATCATCTATCTCAGTAGCACTTCTTTCATGGCAATAATGTGAATATCTTCTATTAAATCTTCGTCCACTTCTACTCCCTGTGACTGGGATCTCTATATAACTCCAATTCAAATGGATTTCCCTTTCCCTCTTTCTAGTTTAACCCACAGTGCCTCCTCTCCTTTTTAAGCCTTGCAATTCTATAGCTCTAATATTATTTGTGACATATAGTGCCACTCAAACTACCATTATGCCAACCCTGTCCTTCCTGAATAAAGTATAGCCCAGTATAATTACATTCTAGTCATGGTTTTCTGTGAACCATGTCTCCGTAACCACCACTAAATTATTCTAGCAAAAATGCAATTCAAATTTAAAACACTCATAGCATACAGTTCAGATGATTCAAACGTAATCACAATAGCCAATAACTTTATCACTCTCACTCTCAGGTACAGAGCTCCTATAGCCAAGAATGATGAACTATCAAAAGTTCTTGAAACCATATGTGCCTACAGCACCCCCCAAAAAACACACACAGCTCTGGGAAATTCAACCTTGGATCTGCAACTAACAAGGAAGCCAAGTCTTTCATCAAAGCTATGGAAGCTTTACAATATCAACAAATACTGAAAATCCACACACACCAATCTGGATCAATTCCTGACCTTATATTCATCCCCCAAACAATGATAGACCACAACCATATCTCATACCCCAATGTGACCCCCATACCTTGGTCTGATCACCATCTAATAAATTTCACCATGCACATCACAAGACCACCACTACAGGAGCCACACCGACAACACTGCAGAAAATTTAAAGGCTTTAACAAAGACAACTTCTTAAATGAAATTATCCCGAAAATAAATCATGACACAGACAACCTGGAAGACTCCCTTAACACCTGGATCAGCGCCCTGTCCACAGCAGCAAAGGCACCTACCAAAAAACCTTCATCCATGCACAGAGCAAAAAAAGCCCCATGGTACTCCAATGAAATCAGGTCAGCCAAACAACTCTTAAGAAGGCTGGAAAGAAAATGGAGACAGACAAAAGACTCAATCCTCCTACACCAGTACAGAACTCAACAAACCCAATGCACCAACTTAATCAACCAATGCAGACAGGAACACCATACAAGCCTTATTATGAGATCAATTAATAAGCCTAAGGAACTTTTCAATATTTATGCGAACACTCACTGGAGAACCACAAAAAAACAACATTCCTGAAATACGCCCTCAAATAATGGCCAACTTTCTAAGTAACATATTCAATAATCAAAACCCAATGAGCTCAACGATACCTATACAATCCCAAAACTTAGTACACAGAGAATTATGGGGTACCTTCCACATCCCATCTACCTAACAAATTGAAGATATCATCTCCTCACTTAATACCACTACTTCACCCTCAGACCCTTGCCCCGTGGCTTGGATAAAATCAACAAAGGAACAGCTTAAGTACTCAATTCACAAGATAGCCACAATGTCACTCACCAAAGGATAGATGCATAATTCTCTCAAACAAGCAATTATTCGACCTCTACTCAAAGACACATCCCTCGATAAAAATGACCCAGCAGCGTACAGACCAATCTCCAGCTTATCATTCTTAACCAAAGTCATAGAAAAAATTGTTCAAAGGCAACTTCAAGATCACATAAACCAACATGCTCAACTGGACCAACACCAACACGGGTTTTGACCCAACCATGGCACAGAGACATTGCTACTATCCCTATTCGATTGCCTTATAAGAGGATTAGACAATGCAAGAACAGGATTTATTCTCATTTTTATGGACATATCCTCTGCCTTTGACACCATCTCCCACATCATCCTACTCAGATGCCTACAAGAAATTGGCCTACATAACAACACCTTATCATGGTTCAAATCCTATCTTCAAAACAGACAGCAACAAGTCAAATGTGGAACGGCAAATTCAAAACCCTTCCCCTCATACCAAGGAGTCCCACAAGGTTCCTCACTATCTTCAATGTTATTTAACATCTACATACAGCCAATATGCAAAATCATTAAAAAACACAAAATCCAGTATAGACTTTATGCAGATGATATCATGGTATACACAACCCTGACCTGACAACCATAACCGCATGTGTGGAGGACATGATCATCTGGCTCAATAACAACCTATCCATAAATTACAAAAAGACAGAAGCACTCTTTATCTCCAGGAACACCACAATTACCCCACCACAAACAATCTGCATACAACAAAGGCAAATAACAGTAAAGAAAGAAATCAAATACCTTGGAATTATCATGGACCAACACCTCTCTCTATGCAACCCCACATAGCAAAAACTACTGCAAATGCCTACCATAAAATGAAGATAATAAGGAGACAAACCAATTTTACATCTTGATCACTTCCGCACTATATGCCAAGCAATAATCACCCCAACATTGGACTACTATAATGCACTTTATCAAGGGCTCCCAAAGTTTACAATCCTACCACTACAAATTGCACAAAATACCGCAGCACGACTCATCTCGGGAACAAATAAGTATGAACACATCACCCCCATGCTCAATCACCTACACTGGCTACCAATCCAATCCCGTATCAAATACAAATCAATCTTAATCATCTTCAAAATCATACACCAACTATCGGCTGATAGCCTACAAGACATCATAATAAGAGACACAAGTACCCGGCCCAGGAGGAACAATAACAAGCATACAATCATTACACCCTCTGGATACCATAAGACCATACAAGCTACATCTGGAAGGGCACTTTCACTTTCTGCTCCATCACTATGGAACTCATTCCCAGATGACATGCGTGCAACTGCAGATATTAAGGATTTCAGAAAGAAACTGAAAACATTTCTGTACACAGATCATCTGGGACACATAACCTAACCACCTGAATGAAGGCACACAGTCCTCCAAAATGAACCCATAGCCATGTACAACTAACCTGAAAAACACAACTTACCAAAATGTAGATAATGCTGTCATGCAAATATAACCCTGTAAATAGTTAATCCTGCTACTTCCCTTCTCCCCTCCCTTGTTCAAATATTCTTGTACATTTTTGTTTTTGTATACTGCATACTTTTTCATTCTATGTAATATGTTGAGTTTCAATGTAAACCTCTCTGAGTGAAGGACAAACGGTATAAAAAAATGGTTAAATAAATAAAATAAATCCAAGTCAGCCTCTTCCATTAAAGCCTCAACATATTACTACGGGCATTTATACACACTGTTTTCCAGATGTTGCCCCTATTACTCATTTCTACAGAGGTATATAATTACCTGGGAGCTCTCTTCACCGATGCCCAATGAATCTAGTTTAAAGCCCTCTTCAGTAGGTTAGCCAGTCTACTGCTGAAACACTTTGACCCTTCTTGGACAGATGGACACCATCTCTGCTCTGCAACTCTTGAAACATCATCCCATGGTCCAGGAAACTAAAACGCCCTTGATGACACCATCCACAGAGCCATGCATTCATCTCCAGGATGGATCTTCTCTGCCTCAGCCTTTATCCTCAACAGGGAGAACTGAAAAGAACATCACCTACATACCTGTCTGCTTCACCCTCTGTCCCAGAGCCATGAAGTCCCATTTGATATGCTCGAAGGGATATCTAGAAGTATCATCTGTGCCTACATGGATGAGCCACATAGGATAATAGTCAGTAGGCTTGATGAGTCTTGGCAAACTCTCCATAACATCTCAAATTTTGACACCTGGCAGACAGCACACCTCTCTGGACATCAAATCTGGTCGGCAGATGGATGCCTCAGTATTCCTCAGAAGAGAGTCACCAACCACCACTACCCTTTGCTTCCTTGTGATGACTGATTCTGCAACTTTGAGGTGCCTGAGCTGTGGTTTTTCCTTTTTTTCTTGGATGCTTCCACCTCCTCCACTTCCAGGGCTGAATACTGTTTCTTCAATTCAAAGGCTGGAGGAGTTGGAGTGTTGATACTGCAGGCTCTGGTGACTCGTGTCCAACCTTCTTCCTTCTGTAACTTCCCATCTTCACCTCTGTCAGAGAGCTTGGGTGTTTCAAGAAGCATCTCATCAATGTACTTCTCACTGTCTTGAATGCTTCTCAGTTTCACCATCTCTTCCTTGAGCTTCTCCATGTCTTTATTGAGAGCCTCAGCATACAGGCGTCCTGCACAAGGAACCAGTCCTTCAGTTGGCATTGGGATCTCTGTCTCATCAGAGAGAAAAGCTGTAACAGGGGCAACATCTTCAGCAATATGATTTTTCCCAGCCATTGTTTAGTTGATGGAGTTTAGTTGTTTGGCACCTGTTGAAGTAAAAGAGAGACCTACCAAAGTCCCTACCTGTTCCTCAGCTGTCCTTTACGAGAAAAAGCAGGTAACCTCTTTTAAGTGTGTCCCTGTGTGTAGCTAATTGGGGAGTTTCCCTTTAAAACAAGAATGCTAACATGGGGGGTGGGGGTGTTGGGGTGGGTAGGGAGGGATCTAACACTTGATGAGGTCAGTGACTTCAAAGAGTTTGTTGTGAATGAATAGCTAGAACAAAGAAAATGAACTCTAGCTGACAGATCCCTGCCCAACACCACAAGCACACAAAAAATTCCCCCTTTGCAGTATAGATAAAAGAAAGACTTACCCTTTGAAAAAGAACAGCACAACTCCTTTGAAATTTAGCTTTTAAAAAAGAACAGCAAAACCCCTCTGAGAGCTTTCAGGCAATTCAATCATTAGGCATGTAGACAGTTGAGTTGCTGGTGGACGTGAGAATTGCCTGGTAACATGCCTGCTTGGTGCAAGGGTAGCAGACGTCACACACTACCTACAGTAGACAAGATTTCAGCCAGAGTTGAGGAGGAGCCAGCTGTCTTGGTTCAAGTGAGTACCAATAGCAAAGGAAAGAATGGGAGGGAGGTTCTGGAAAACAAATTTAGGCTTTTAGACAGAAAGTTGAAATCCAGAACGTCTAGGGTAGCATTACATAAGAACATAAGATATGCCATACTGGGTCAGACCAAGGTCCATCAAGCCAGGTATCCTGTTTCCAACAGTGGCCAATCTAGGTCATACATACCTAGCAGTTTCCCCAAAAGACACAGGTTCCACAATGCTTGTACTGGGTCAAGCATTGATATCCTGGTCCCTTCTTAATAATAGTTTAGGGACCTTTCCTCCAGGAACTTGTCCAAACCTTTTTTAAACCCAGCTACACTAACAGCCTTTACTACATCCTCCGGTAACAAATTCCAGAGTTTGATAACACGTTGAGTGAAAAAATATTTTCTTTTATTAGTCTTAAATAGTTTACCCTGTAGCTCCATTTCATGTCCCCTAGTCTTTCTATATTCTGATAATGTAAACAATCGATCTACGTTTACCCGTTCCACTCCGTTCATTAATTTATAGACGTCTATCATATCTCCCCTCAGCCGTCTCTTTTCCAGGTTAAAGAGCCCTAGTCTTTTTAGCCTTTCTTCATAGGAGTATCCTTCCATCCCCTTTACCATTTTGGTGGCTCTTCTCTGAACCTTTTCTAAAATCGCTATATCCTTTTTAAGATACGGCGACCAGAATTGCACACAATATTCAAGGTGCGGTCTCACCATGGAACGGTATAGAGGCATTATAATATCTTTTGTTTTATTTTCCATTCCTTTCCTTATGATATCTAGCATTCTATTTACTCTCTTGGCCGCCGCTGCACACTGGGCCGAGGGTTTTAACATGGTATCCACAATGACGCCTAAATCTTTTTCCTGGGTGGTGGTTCCTAATGTGGAACCTTGCATCGTGTAACCATAGTTTGGGTTGTTCTTCCCTAGGTGCATAACTTTGCACTTGTCCACATTAAATTTCATCTGCCATTTTGATGCCCAGTCTTAAAATTTAGCAAGATCCTCTTGCAATTTTCCACAATCCTCTTGGGTTTTAACAACTTTAAATAGTTTTGTGTCATCTGCAAATTTGATAACCTCACTCGTTATTCCACTTTCCAGGTCATTTATGAATATGTCAAAAAGCAGCGGACCCAGTACAGATCCCTGGGGTACACCACTATTCCCCTTTCTCCATTGGGGAAAATTGGCCATTTAGCCCTACCCTCTGCTTTCTATCATTTAACCAGTTCCTGATCCACAGTAGTACACTGCCTCCTGTCCCATGACTCTTTAGTTTTGCCAAAAGTCTCTGATGGGGGACCTTGTCAAAAGCTTTCTGAATGTCCAGATACACTATATCAATCGACTCACCTTTGTCCACCTGTTTATTCACACCTTCAAAAAAACATAACAGATTAGTAAGACAAGATCTTCCTTGTCTAAAGCCATGTTGGCTGTCTCCCATTAAGCCATTACTATCTACATGCTGAGTACTTTTATTCTTTATGATGGTTTCTACCATTTTTCCCGGTACTGACGTCATGCTCACTGGTCTGTAGTTTCCCGGATCACCCCTGGAACCCTTTTTAAAAATTGATGTTACATTTGCGATCCTCCAATCTTCAGGTATTAGAGATGATTTTAATGATAGTTCACAGATTACTAATAACTGAAATATGAGATTGCAGACCTGCTCATTCAACACCCTTGGATGTATACCATCCGGCCCAGGTGATTTGCTACTCTTCAGTTTATCTAATAGTTGTAATACATCTTCCCGATTTATCGATATTTCCTTCAATTCTTCCGCACCTTTAAATACCACTTCAGTCATGGGTAACATCCCTACATCTTCCTCAGTAAAGACCGAAGCAAAGAATTCATTCAGTCTCTCCGCTATCGCCTTGTTGCCTCTTAGTGCCCCTTTAACCCCTCTATCATCTAATGGACCAACTGACTCTCTCACAGGTTTTTTGCTATGAATGTACTTGAAAAAGTCTTTATTTTGCATTTTTGCTTCTACAGCAAGCTTCTTCTCAAATTCTCCCTTTGCCTGCCTTATCAGTGCCTTGCATTTGACTTGCCAGTGCTTGTGCTGTTTCCAGGTTTCGTCGTTTGGCTCTTTTTTTCCATTTCCTGAAAGATGCTTTTTTGGCAACAACAGCCTCTCTGACCTCACCTTTAAACCATGCTGGCAGTTTTTTGGACTTCCTTCCATTTTTCTTAAAGTGTGGAATACAGCTGGTCTGGGCGTCCAAGATAGTATTTTTCAACACCCAAGCTTGATGTAAGTCTTTAACCTTTGCAACTGCTCCTTTTAGTCTTTTCTTAACTATTTTCCTCATTTTATCATAGCCTCCCTTTCGAAAGTTAAAAGGTAGTACTGTGGATTTCCTTACTATCCCTCCTCCACTAATTAAATCAAAGGCGATCATGCTGTGATCACTATTGCCAAGTGACCCCAACAACCTTATCTCTTGCACTAGATCTTGCACATTCTCATTAAAGCTTCCCATTCCAAGTGCAGGACCCAAAAGGCAGGCAGAGCTCCAGAATCTTAATGCATGGATGAGACAATGGTGAAGGGAAGAGGGCTTTATATTTGGTAGGAACTGGGCAACATTCTAGAGAAGAGAGGCTTTCTGAAAGGATGAACTCTACCTTAATCATGGTGGAACCAGATTGCTAGCATTAACCTTTAAAAAGGAGAGAGAGCATTTTCTTTCTAAATTATGCATATAAATGTATAGTTAACTTTCAGTTAAATACATATGTGTTTTTGTACCCTTCTCAACTTATTTCACTTCTTAATGCTCACCCATGTCCAGGCACTGTTATGGATATATCTTATATATATGTGATTGGCTGTACACTGGCTTCTTTTTTCCTTCATGTATGTAATTAGGGGGTTTTTTTCTTTTGGAACCTCCCTCATGTTGTGGGCTAGGGTTTGGGACTGATGGGGGGGGGGGGGGTTGTTATCTTTTTCTGTTCTGATATTGTATGTGATATTGTACCAGACTGATTTTTTTCTCCCAGCTTCCATGTTTTCTTCACGTAGTGGAATTCTATTCTGTTTTCTTTTTGTAAAATTGCATAAATATAAAATAAATTAAAATAAAATAAAATAGGAGATAGAGCAACTCTTAAACTAGATAATGGGGGAACACCAACACTCAACCAAGAGCACAAAGTTCAGAATGATGTATCTTTGAAGAATACTACCAAAACAGGAAGGTTGGGGCATCCTAATAGGAAGGTTGGGGTATCCTAATAGAAAGGTTATAGTAAAGGTCATAGTAGCCCAGGTACCTTAAACTAAAGAGCAGACTGATCTGAAAGATTCCAAGTTACCCCTGTCAGCTGATAAGAAGGTTGCTAATATGAGCAAAAAGCATTCTTTGTATTGCATGTACTGTATTCAAATGCTAGCAGTCTAAAATATATGATGGAAGAGTTAGAATAAATAGCTCTGAATGAAGAGGTAGGTATGTTGGCATTTCAGAGACCCGGAGGCTAACCAATGGGACGCTATGATGCCAGGATACAAATTATATCACAATGATAGGGTAGATCAAATTGGTGGAGGCATGGTGCTATATATCAGGCATGTCCAACAGGTAGATCGCGATCTACATGTAGATCACGGAGGGGTCAGAGGTAGATCGCCAGCCCCACTTGGTTCCATCTCTTCAGCAGCTCACCCCATCGCTAGGAGAGAGCTTGTGCTGACAGGTCATCTGCCAAGGGCTTGCCGCCGCTGCTGATCCTTTCCCTGTCTTTTTTCCCTGCCTGCGGGAATCTTGCCTGTGGGTGTATTGGGGACACATGTTGTTTTCGTGCCAATAGTTTGTGGGTACTCCAGGGGGCTGCCGCCCATGCCACGTGACAAAACGCCACAGGTCTGGTGTCATATCTGGTCTCCTGCTTCTCAGAATCACCCATTCCTGCCTCCGCCCCAACACCCCTTAGAAGTGATACCGGGCGATATCCATTCGCCTGGGCTTTACCTGAATATACTTACCGTATTAGTTGTGTCGTGTGCTGGTCATTGGTCGCTTAATAGTTCACATTCATTAAACGTTTTCGGGCAGACACAACAAAGCATCAAGAATATGGTGATTTTGGCGGACTTTTCCAATTTTGTTCTAACTTGCCTATGCCTTGCCTTCGAATTGGTTCAAACCACTGTGACCTTTGCTTGCCTCTGCAATTTTATTTCGCCTTGCCTTTGCATTGATTCTACACTGTTTGCAGAATTTATTAGATCGCGTGTGGTGGTATTTGAACTTGTTTGGCGGTATTTGAGTTTATCTGGTTTGCTGGACAGGTGTTTGAGTTGTTTTGATGATTGTTTGGTGGTATTTGATTATTAGTGCCAGTATGATGAATTCTTATTTTTACTTTTCGAACTGCATGTGTGGTTTTGGCATCTCCAGTCCTTGTACTGCACATCATTCAGAGGTCTTCAGTTCCTGTTGATCTTTAATACTTTGGGACAGTAACAGTTTTGGACCAGATTCAGCCAGTGTTTTATACTAACTTAGCAGATTTGGCCTTCTTACATCCAGCCACCCCAGTATAACGAAGATGAGTGTTCCAAAGAAGAGCAAAACCTACCACTTTCATGATGAATGGGAAATGAACTACTTCTTCATCATGATGAAAGACAAGTGTTGTTGTCTAATTTGTAATGCCCCAGTATCCTTGCCCAAAAAGGGTAATCTGGAACGTCGTTATAAGGCTCTGCATAGCAATAAGTTTGATTTTCCACCCAAAAGTGAAATTCGTAAACTGAAGCTCAAAGAACTTAAATCGAAATTGGCTACTCAGCAACAGTTGATGGCAAAGCCAAGGTCACATTCGGTCAATGCAACCATAGCATCCTTCAAGGTCAGCAACCTGATTGCAAAGAAATGCAAACCTTTCACTAAAGGGGAATTTGTAAAAGATTGTTTTCTTGAAGCAGCTGACAATCTTTTTGAAGGATTTAAAAATATGAAAGAGATCATAGCTGCTAGTCAAGATGTACAATTGTCAAGAAATACCATCGTGCGGTGAATAGAAAAGATGTGTGGAGACACAACTGAAGAAATGTTGGAGGATGTTTCAAATTGTGTTGCTTTCTCACTCCAACAGGATGAATCTACAGACATAAGAGACATAGCCCAGTTACTAGTCTTTATCCGGATGGTTTTTGAAGACTTCAGTGTTGAAGAACTACTTGAAATGATGTCTTTAAAAGGGAGAACTACCGGTCAGGAAATATTCAGTTCTTTCCATTCTTTTGTGACAAAGTGTAATTTTCCATTGCATAGACTTGTTTCCATCACTACTGATGGAGCAAGAGCAATGACAGGTGAGGTTAACAGTTCCATAGCCCTCTGTAGACAGCATGACGACTTCCCAGATTTCCTTTCTTACCACTGCATCATTCACCAGCAAGTTTTGGCAAGCAAGAGACTCAATACAAAGACTGTCGCGGACATCACTTTCAAAATTGTAAATTCAGTTCGTGGAAGATCACTTCAAAGATGGCTTTTCAATCTTACTCTTGAGGAAGGGGCAGCGGAAAACATTTTGCATATACATGTAAGGTGGCTAAGTAGGCACAAATTTCTGCAAAGTTTTTGTGATTTGCTGAATGAAATAAGTTTTCTGAAGGAGAGGGGAGATGACCAAGCAGAGTTGGAAGATGGAGTGGTTAAGTGATCTGGCATTTCTCGCTGACTTTACAGGCGAACTAAGTGATATCAACCTTGAACTACAAGGTAAAAACAAATGCATTGGCGAGATGAGTACAGTTTCATCCTACAAGAGCAAATTTGAGCTAATGATGACTGACCTTGCAAACAACACTTTTGATCATTTTCCTAATACGCAGTACCATCTGGGACAATATCCAAATTTTGTTTTTCAAAACAAGAAGTATGTGACAGAAATCTTCTGTTTTCCAGGAATTCAAAAATCGATTCTGTGACTTCCAAAAAAATTTGAACAGTTGTAGAGTACTTGTCATACCCATTCAAAGTAGATGTGGACATTAAAGAAACTGCAGCTGCTATCCGTAAAAATTACTCAATGAACAAGCCATCTCTTGAAAACAAAATATTAACCCTTAAAAATAACATTTTTCTCAAGACCCGTGCTGAGCAAGAATCGTTTTGGAAGCTAGTGCTTAGAGACAAATTTCCCAACTTGAGAAGATGCAGTGAAGCTGTACACTCCTGTTTCGGTTCAACTTATTTGTGTGAATCTGTGTTTTCCCATCTGAAAATGACGAAGAGTACACAATGTTCCAACATGACAGATGAACATCTCTTGGATTCCCTGAGACTGGCCCTCACGCAATATTCACCCAACTTCAAAAAGCTGGTGGATGAAATGCAGGCTCAGATGTCTCTCTCATGAGCAAGAGCGAAATATTAAAGATTGTGCAAGATCAGCCTGGATCAATATTCGACCTAAATTTAACACAAATTACTCAATAAAACTTTAAGAAAAAATGTACTTTCCATTTCCCCTTGCAGTTCTTACTGGATCTTTGTCTCTCTGTTTTGTTTTTGCTTAATTTGCTTAACAGCTGATCTCATCCAAATAAATGACAGAAGGTTCATTAAAAACAGGGGGGGGGATCCTCCAACTTTATTGGGTTAAAATTTAATTTGAAACTAATTTGAAACTTAATTTTCATGGTGGTAGATCACCGGCACTTTTGGCCGGAAAAAGTAGATCACGACCTGTTCGAAGTTGGACATGCCTACTATATATTAAAGAGCTGCAAAGATTACAAATTTGCGCTAGGCCTGGATGTTATTTAAAAACACCATCTTGGAGGACCAAACCAGATATATTCCAGGCTTTTAAAAAGATAGAAGGAAGGCCAAATGAATGCCTGCAAAACAAAATAAAAACTATACAGGAGTCTGTTGGACCATTATATGATAGAGGAGTAAAAGAGGCACTGAGGGAGAACAAAGCCTTTAGCTGAAAAATTAAAGGTACATATTAGGACATAGAGATCAGAAATGAGATGTTAAGGTATGGGTATGCTCAGTTAAGACAGTTTTTTAGGGATGGCTCTGCTAAACGTGGGGTAGCTTCTAAAATACACATCCATGTGTAGCGAGAGGAGCCATTTCAGAAAGATACATGTGGGAAAAATTGACTCTACGTACGCCTTGTAGCACTATACAAATGACAAGTAGTAGACTCCAGAAAACCCAGCATTCTGCATGTGCATCTAAGGGGTATGTTTACTAAACCGTCCTAATGTTACCGGCGAAAAGTGCAGCGTTAACGTGAGCATTGCCATATAAGGAAGTGGGCGTTCCGGCATCAAGGTAGCAATGGCTGTTTATCGCGCGATAGATGGCGCCTTGGCTCGTTAAGCCCAGTAACCTTAATTTTCATGCCAGCGCAGTGAGAATAGCTATTGAGGTGTAGCCCACTGGTTAATGCAATGACTACCAAGCCAGAGGTCATGGATTTGATCCCTCAGAGGTCTCACCTAATGAGGCAATCCCTTTTGCTGCCTGTAACAGTCAGACACATCTCTATAATCTGTGCTGCCAGCAAAAATACCCTCACCTCAGTGCTGTAACCTAGGGCGTAAAGTACCTTTTCTGCCAAGGCGCTCTATAATGTGCCCTATGGGGTGCCTTATAGGGCACCCTAGGTTATAGCACTGAGGTGAGGGTGTTTTTGCTGGCAGCACAGATTGTGGAGATGTGTCTGACTGTTTCCGGCAGCAAAAGGGATTGCCTCAGACAGCCTTATTAGATGAGACCTCTGAGGGATTGAACCTATGACCTCGGGCTTGGTGGTCATTGCATTAACCAGTGGGCTATACCTCTACAGCTATTCCACAGCACTGGCTGGTGTCAGAAAGACTGCAGGTCACCGCATGAAATGTCTGCTGTGGTTACCATGATAGGGTAAATCCACCAGTACCCATGATGCAATGCACATGCAGAACAGCAGTCTACATCTGAATACAAGATGGGGTATGCGCCTCTACAGCATCGCAGCCTGGTAGGGGGAACTGACCATGTGTGTTACTGGCACAGAGTAGCTACAGACCGTGACATTGTGTGGTTTCTGTGCTCACCCTGAGGGTGAGGTGGGGTGCCCAGCACCAGGTCCGCAGCACCTGGCTTGGCTGAGATAGGCTCTGCTTTAGGTCCCCATTAGTGCCAATGTGCAACAGGTAGTCCTTCCAGATACACCTGTGTCCATCAGTATTCCCCAGTCATGTCTAGCCCTTGTGGACTATGACACACCCAGAATAGTGCCTATCCTGTGTGGTTGCCATAGTCACTTGTTATAAGAGCAGGGTGGTGTCTGGACCCACATGTGGATTATGTAGCACCACCCAACCTTCCCTCTCTGGGTCAGGGTGGGGGACAGGGTCTGCCACCAACAGAACCATACACTACATTTTTGCAATGGTGGCAGTAGAGGGGACCATCAACCCCAGTCCTGCTGGGGAATGAGCGCCCTCCAGGGCAGTCAATGCATATCTGTATCTATCACCTAGGGCACTGGCAGAAAGGCAGTAGGCCTGGAAAAACTCAGCTGCCCCCCACCACAATCTTACATTCACCAGCAGAAGGCATAGTCAGTCTGCGCTCTGCAAGGAGTTGCAACCATATACATGCTAACTGCAGAAAGTCTGCTAGCCAGAACATAGTGCATGTTCCTAGAGAAACTATGTGCACCCAGAAGTGGTATGTAAGCACAAACACCAAGCAGGTATGTCACTGATTGGGTCCCAAAAAAAGGAAACTCACAGATATCACTTGAGAAAAACACTGTATAGCACTATGTGGGAACCTAGACATGCCATGGTCACTGCTCAGTCAGATTGAGAGTGACCTCCCAGCATGACATGCTGTGGCCATCCTGTCCGTGCAGGTGGTGGTCGGGGACTACAATATCCCAGTCATTGCCCTATGCAGATGCATCCTGCCCAGACCGCTCTGTCCGGGCCATACCCACAATAACTTGCTCCTCATTATGCACATTCGCAGGCTAACGCTGGAAACAGTGTAAGCATTGTGGGCTCAGTAAGGTGTAGGCAGCCACAAAACACTGGATAGACATACACACACTCCCACACCTATATCAGCATTATGCAAAGATAGAGGTGGTTGGCAGCCCTGGCCGCCACACCAGTCCTGGGCACAGTGCAGGCATAGCTAAGGTATGCAGGTGCTAGTATTGGTAGCTGCTGCTCCGCAAAGAGCCCAACAGCCTGACTCTCCATGAGGCTTTGGATAGTGGAGCCTGTGGGTGTGGGTGTTTGTGCCCCTGTTGGCCGATGCTCTAGGGAGTGCACATGTTTATGGTGTATGTGCTCTGTAGGGTAAAATAAAAGGGACATGGTCTGCAGGAGCCACAGCTGGGACTTGAACCTGTGACCTTCTGCCCTTGAACACACTGACTGTGTGTATTGCACCAAACTGTTACCACAGAGGCAGGTCATTCCCTGGGGATACCATGACTGTTGTTCAGACAGACCTTGTCTGTTGTACTGCATGCCACTGACCTAAAAAGGGCTTGGCCTTCGTCTGCTGTGGGCAGATGCCACTGCCCTCTCCACCACCAGCACCCCTCCACCACCATGCTGCAATGCCCTTATGCCGGTGGTGCGCAGTCCCAGGCCATCCAGTGTGCCGGTAGGTGGCTGCCTATGGTGTGGGGTCTAGGGTAGAGGTGCCTACATAGACATCCTCACTTCCCCCCCGGCACCGCCTACCAATGTTATGTGCCCTTTGGGGTACCTGCTGGGTACTGTCCCCTGGGACACTGAGGAACACACACTTGTGGGCATGTGTGACCTTGGTCAGTTGCTGTCTTGCTGATATTCTGGTTCTGCGTTTCTATATGCCACCTAGTGTGATGAAGAAGTTCCATTTCCTACCTTAAAAACACAGGATTCACTGAGTTCTAGTCTTGAAGCTGAAAGGCAGGCAGGGCCGGCCCGTCCATTGAGCAAGAATGTTCTTTGCACAGGGCCCCGCGTTTCAGGGGGCCCCGCGCAAAGAACATTCTGCATTTTTTTTTTAAATTATATTTTTAAAAAAAAACTGGATCTGGCTGCTGCCGCGGCCTCGGCAGCAAAATGGAGTGTCCCGCGGGGCCCCCTCTCCTCGCTGAGCCTCTCTGCAAGGGCTTTCAGATTCGCGAAGGGAGAGGGTCTCCCTCGCGTCTCTGTTAAGCCCGCAGGGGCTAATGGGAAATTTCCCATCTGCCCCTTTAGACGCGAGGGGCTGATGGGAAATTTCCCATTAGCCCCTGCAGGCTTAACAGAGATGCGAGGGAGACACTCTCCCTTCGCGAATCTGAAAGCCCTTGCAGAGAGGCTCAGCGAGGAGAGGGGGCCCCGCGGGACACTCCATTCTGCCGCGGCGGCAGCGGCAGCAGCCAGAGCCAGGTTTTTTTTTAATTTTTAAATTTGCCATAAGCCGATATGGAGAGTAGAGGGGAGGGGCGGGGCTGGGCTGGGGCGGGGGGGGTGTTAAGACTGGTGCTGGGCTGGGCTCGGCTGGGCTGGGGGGGTGTTAAGACTGGGGCTGGGCTGGGCTGGGCTGGGCTGGGGGGTGTTAAGACTGGTGCTGGGCTGGGGGGGTGTTAAGACTGGTGCTGGGCTGGGCTGGGCTGGGCTGGGTTGGGGGGGCTGTTAAGACTGGTGCTGGGCTGGGCTGGGCTGGGCTGGGGGGGTGTTAAGACTGGTGCTGGGCTGGGCTGGGCTGGGCTGGGGGGGGGGTTAAGACTGGTGCTGGGCTGGGCTGGGGGGTGTTAAGACTGGTAATGGGCTGGGCTGGGCTGGGGGGTGTTAAGACTGGTAATGGGCTGGGGGTGTGTGTTAAGACTGGTAATGGGCTGCAAGGGGGGGTTAAGACTGGTAATGGGGGTGGCGGCGGGGGCGGGGGTTAAGACTGGTAATGGGCTGGGGGGGTTAAGACTGGTAATGGGCTGGGGGGGAGCTAGGACAGATAATGGGCTGGGGGGGCTAGGACTGGTAATGGGCTGTGAGCTGTTGGGGGGGTTAGGACTGGTAATGGGCTATGGGGGGGGTTAAGACAGGTAATGGGCTGTGGGCTGATGGGGGCTGTCTGGAAATGGGGTGATGGGGGGGTTAGGACTGGTAATGTACTATGGGGGGATTAGGACTGATAATGGGCTCTGGGGGGGGCTAGGACAGGACATGGGCTGATGGGGAGGGGTTAGGACTTGAGGTGGGCTGATGGGGTTAGGACTGGTAATGAGCTGTGGGCTGATGGGGGGGTTAGGACTGGCAGTGGGCTATGGGGGGCTGACTGGAAATGGGCTGATGGGGTTAAGACTGGAAGTGGGCTGATGGGTTAGGACTGGTAATGGGTTATAGGGGGGGCTTAAACTGAAAATGGGGTGATGGGGGGTTAGGACTGGAAATGGGTTGATGGGGGGCTAGGACTGGTACTGGAAATGGGCTGTTGGGTGAGCTAAGATTGGAAATGGGCTGTGGTGGGGACTTGAATTGAAATGGACTCATGGAGGGGCTAGAACTGGAAGTAGGCTCATGGGGGGGCTTGGACTGGAATTGGGCTGAGTGGAGAGGAGCTAGGATTTGACATGGGCTGATGGTGGGGCTAGGAAATGACTAGAAATGGGCTGATGGGGGGCTAGGATTGGAAATGAGCTGATGAAGGGACTCAGACTGAAAATGGATAGGGGAGCTAGGACCGGAAATGGGTTGATGGGGGGTAGGACTGGAAATGGGCTGATGCAGGGACTAGAAGGGAATGGATGCTGGGTGAGACTGGAACTAGAAGGGAGCTGATGTTGGGGGAGGATTAGAATGGGATGGGGCTGGGAGAGTAAAATGGAGAGGGGAAAAATATTTTGTGTGGGAGGGATGAAAAATCTACAATTGGCCGGTTATTGGGAGAGTAAGTGGGGATTGAGGGTGGAGGGGTAAAATTTGTGTGGATGAAATAGGAATGAGGAAAGAGCAAAAGGAGAAAGATTAGTATGTTAAAGCAGATGTAGAGAGAGAGAATGGAAAAAAAAAAACTAGAAGAGAGAAGAAAGAACAAATGGACAGCAGACGATGGAGAGTTAGCAGAAAACATGAAGAAACCAGAAGAAAGTGGCTGGAGCAATTGCAACTGAAAAAAAATGCACAAAAGGTAGAAAGATATCTCTTTATTTTGAATTTATTAACTGGAATATGTAAGCTCTGGGAAATGTGCATCATTAACGTCTGCGCTTTGTTTGGTACAAGAGGAAATTAATTTATAGTTTTATTTCTACAGTGTTGTTGTACATTCCAAGTTTGGCTTTTGGGGTTCCCAATTTAATTATTGTCTTTCTGTTTCTACATTGTGATTTCTTGTTTGGTGACGGTCTATGTTCTGCACGTGTAACTGAGCTGAGGTATTCTGTTTATGTAATTCCTATTTGACATTGCCACTTGTTCTCTTTCCCCAGTATTCTCTGAAATGTATTGGTTTAATATTTGCAGTGTTGCCTTTTGATAGGTAGGGTATGGTGCTTTGTGAGTCCTGGTAATGCTGTCAGGATATGGCGGGTTTGCTATGGGTTCTAAATGGGCAGCGTTTGTAGTAGTTCCTAATGTGCCTGGCGGTTGGCACTGGATTATAGTAATGTAGAAATCTTTTAGTCTTTCTTTATCCATACCCTCATTAAGAGACATGTTTACTAAAAGTTAGTGTATGGTAACATTATGCAAATATTTATGCAAATAAGGCCACTTATGCAAATGAGGCCCCGCACCGAGTCTCCGCACATGGCCCCGCACCCCCCTTGGGCCGCCCCTGAAGGCAGGCAGGCCATGTGAGCAGCAGTTTTCAGGGGCGACATAAACAAACCCAGCCACGGGGTTTGCAAATAAGCCCAGCTGAGAAACATTCCCCAATTCCTAATAGTGTGCACCTGGAAAGGGGAAGAGCTTATAGCCACTATAAGAGCTATGCAGGAAATACAGAGTTAGACGGAGTAGAACGAGGAGGACTAGCTGAACCAGCTGGTCTAGAGGAAGAAGGAGGAGTTTCAGACTCTGACCCAGGACGTGAGTCAGAGCTAGAACCAGGAAGGGTTCACCACAGAAACTACCCAGAGCACTGCAGGAGAAAGCAGCCAGTGAGGTCAGAGAACAGTTGCAAGTGTTCTGCTGATTGCAAGCTGTTTGGAGCTCAGAGGCAACGTTCCAACTGGAGTGATTGGAAGCCTAAAAACAAACAGTATGTATTTGAGAGCTGTAGCCTGGAGAATGTCTCTGGTAGGAAGTTAAAGTTTGCTGATAAAAGAAATACCTGCAGGGTTAACGCTGAGAAGCCTCGTGTGATAAATCCTAGGTGGGGGCAGGGCAGTAATACCCAGCCAAGGGATTTGAGCACCGAGCTGAAGAGAGAGCAGTTAACAACCCCAGAGAGAGAAAGGTATTTCCCTGAAGACGTGTGCATGTCTGAGGAAGATATAGTAGCAGTTCCTAAGCCTCAGAGAAAACCCCGCAGGCTTAAACCTGGTGTTAATAGGGGAGAAGAATATTCTTTTGCAAAGCCTGAAGCCAGAGCTTATAAATGTTCCAAGGGTAGAACCTGCCAGAAGGAATTAAATTCTAAGAACCCTGAATGGTGGCTTCCCTCTCTCCCAAACACCGATGAATACGGTAGCTGTTATTCCAGCCCTAGAGGAAGTTGTGCAGAGAGACTCTGTGACGGCACGTTACAGGGGAACTTGCAGAAGTATTGTGGCAAGGAGAACTCAGACAATTCTGAATGTATGCAGGAGCCTATGGTCATTGATACAGTCAGTGAATGTTCATTTGATAGTGACCCAATGGACTGCACATTGATTTTCTCTGATAAAGTGACGTCTTTTCGCTAGTCAAAAGGCTGTATAGTGTGAAAGGAAAACACTATCAGTGAAGAGTGCTGTTTTGCACATATGGAAGATATGTGCTGAGTTTTGCCTGTTTAACGTTTAAGAAGCAAGAAAAAGCTGTTATAACTTCCTTTGTGTTTTGCCAGAAAGTATGGCTTATTTGTTTTGAGTATTGTGTTATATTACCTGAAGAATCCGACCCCGGGAAGGGAAATAAATCCTTTTACCTTAAACCATTCGTGTTCACAACTACTTAATCACCATCAGACACAGATCTTCCACCCTAGGCGTCAGCCTGCCCACCTGGTGGTGACACTAGGCATCTGCCTAGTCCACCCTGTGCCCCAGCTTCTCCACTGCATGTTCCGCCTGCAGTCCCCTATACCCCATTTACAGCATCACCATAGTGCTCTTTCATACGTGGGCACTCTGCTGTTGATGCACATGTAGCACTACTATCACTTTTCTTGGTCTCCCTGCCTTTGCTGTACATTGCCGACTCAAATGGTTTCTCTCTCCTGCAAATGTGCCTGTAACGCCAGGTTTTCACTCATGGTAATGTTCTGTTCTTAAGATCCCGGCGTTAGTGTAGCAGGGGCCTCTCCCCACCCTCCCCCCGCCCATTGACCCTTTCTCTCCACCCTCTGTGTGACTTTAACGCCGCCGGAGACATTATTGCACGAAACATAACGTTATTGAGCGATAGTTACATATCGCTGTTTAGTAAACATACTCCTAAGTCATTTTGCAAACAGAGACATGCACATACTGCTACTCCCCTACAGAGTGACCTTATCGTTAAGTCATTTTAATTTGGAGGGAGACAAAAACATTGAGAGATATGTAGACATCCTTATTAGAAAACCTGGGGTTGAGGGCATCTATCCTATGCTGCACACAAGCTATTTTGCATGCAGGGATGTACCTCAGCATGCCAAACTGAAATCAAGTGTACTAATCTCTCTGCCATTTTTATTATTATCGGTAAAAAATATAGGCAATATCAGAGTACCACCTTCTCTATGCCCTCTCGGTGTCTGGCAGAACAAGAGCTTTTCTGATGCCTACTCATGCCCTGGGGTGTTTCCGAAATCAGCCAAGGACATCCAGACAAGCCTATGCCACGTCTCCAATCCAGCCTTGGGCATCTGTGCACCTGGGATATCCTTAGAACTACTTTCTAAAATGGTTCCAGGGATGTCTCCGTGCTTTTGATGTCTCTATGCCCGTTTTCAGATGTCCAATGCATGAATAGGACTTCCAAAACAACCCTCATGGATTTCTGTGCTGCCCAAGCCATATACCTCGTACTTTTGGTATGGCATGGTCATCCATGTATAAAATGAGCTTTTTCTAAAATGCCCATTTATACATGGATGCAATTTACATGATTAAGTGGTTGTGGTAAGGTGTATATCACAAATAAGGCTTCTGAAATAACCCTCTAAATGAATTCTTGGCTCTATTCTTTACTGAAAAAAATATAGCGGAAATGTCCATGCCAGAAATTGTTTAAAGGTGATGAAGCTGAGGAACTGAAGCAAATCTTGGTGAACCTGGAAGATGTAAAAGGTTAATCTGACAAATTAAAAAATAACAAATCATTTGGATCAGATGGTATACATCCCAGGGCACTGAGAGAACTACAAAAATGAAATTGAATACCTGCTATTAGTGATCTATGAATTAGCATTAAAATCATCTGTAGTACCTAAAGACTGGAGTGTGGCCTATGTAACACTTATTTTTAAAAAGGATTCCAGGAGTGATCCAGGCAATTATAGACCAGTGAGCCTGATGCTAGTACTGGGAAAAATGGTTGAAACCATTATAAAGAACAAATTTTTTGAACTTATAAATAGTCCAAGGTTTAATGGGATAGAGCCAATATGGATTTAGTCAAGGGAAGTCTTGCCTCACCAATCTGCTTCACTTTTTTGAAGGCATGAATAAATATGTAGATAAAGGAGAGCTGGCTGTCATAGGGGTATGTTTACTAAACAGTGATAATGTTTCAGCAGCGCAGTTTGCGTGCGATACGTAACGTTTGCATGCGATAAAGCAACATTATCGTGCGATAAAGCAACATTATCGTGCGATAGCGTCTCCGGCGGCATTAAGGCACACAGAGGGTGGAGTAAGGCTCCCCAGAGGGCAGAGAGAAGGGGTCAATGGGCAGAGAGTGGGCAGGGAGAGGCTCCAGGCACACTAACGCTGTGAAATGAAGCTCTGAAAATTAACGCCACTGAAAACCTCGCGTTAGAGGCACATTTGCAGGGGAGAGAAACCATTTCAGTCAGCAATGTACAGCAAAGGCAGGGAAACTAAGAAAAGTGATAGTAGTGATACATGTGCAGCAACAGCATAGTGCCCAAGTACGAAAGGGCACTACGGTGAAGCTGCAAATGGGGTACAGGGGGCTGTAGGTGAGACATGCAGTGGGGCAGCTGGGGCACAGGGTGGACTAGGCAGATGCCTAGGTGGCACATAGGAATGCAGAAACTGCAAATCAGCAAGCCAGCAACTGACCAAGGTCAAACATGCCCATGAGTGTGTGTCCCACAGTGTCCCAGGGGACATCACCCAGCAGGTACCTTAAAGAGCATATAACAGTGACAGACAGTGCCGGGGGGAAGCACGGATGTCTTTGTAAGCACCCCTACCCCAGATCCCACACCATAGGCAGCCGCCTACCAACACACTAGATAGCCCGGGACTGCGCACCACCAGCACCACCGGCATAAGGGCATGTCAGCATGGTAGCGGAGGGGTGCTGGTGGCGGAGGGGGCAGTGGCATCTGCCCACAGCACACCAAGACCAAGCCCTGTTCAGATGGGTGGCGTGCAGTGCAACAGACAAGTTCTGTCTGATGAACAGTAATGGTATCCCCAGGGAATGACTTGCCTCTGTGGCAACAGTTTGGTGCAGTACACACAGCCAGTGTGTTCAGAGGCAGAAAGTCACAGGTTCAAGTCCCAGCTGTAGCTCCTGCAGACCATGTCCCTATATTTTACCCTGCAGCGCACATACACCATAAACAAACATGTGCACTCCCTAGAGCAGAGGTTCCCAACTGCAGTCCTGGAGGGCCAAACACCCTTCAGGATTTCATGCTGTCCCTAATAAATATGTATGAGATGCATTGATATGCAGTGCCCCCATTGTATGCAAATGTATCTCATGCATATTCATTAGGGACAGCCTGAAAACCTGAATCGTGCTTGGCCCACCAGGACTGGAGTTGGGAACCTCTGCCCTAGAACATTGGCCAACAGGGGCACAAACACCCACACCCACAGGCTCCACTATCCAAAGCCTCATGGAGAGTCAGGCTGTTGGGCCCTGTGCGGAGCAGCAGCTACCGATATTTATTTATTTATTTAAAGTCTTTTCTATACCGCGCTCTTCAAATTCAGCTCGGTTTACAAATAACATCAGTTTTGTCCAGGCACGGGTGGGGCCCACACTGAACTTACAGAGAACAGGATAGATAAACTTGGGTTAACTGGGTAAACTATATACAGACTATAGGCTAGGTATTTACATTCTTAGGTTACTATATACATGATCTTACTAGGATTCTGGTAGAGCTATCATGCTGTGTTGGTGTCATGTATGATGGGTAGGATGGAGTGGCTGTTTAGGTGACTGGGAATGAGTGGTTGTTGTGTGGCACCGTAATGCTGCAGGAAGAGGTGATGTTTCAGTGCCTTCCTGAAAAGGGTAAGGTCTGTAATGGACCGGATGTTGGGTGGGAGGGCGTTCCAACACGAGGGGGCATAGTACACAAAAGCCCTCTTTTTTGTAGATTGTGAACATTTAGTGATCTCACTAGGGACACATAGGGTATTTGCTGAGATTGATCTTCTGACTCTATTTGTGGGAGTGGGGTAATGAGGTCTGGATGGATGTGGAGGTGATTCTGTTGATGGCTTTGAATGTTGTCAGCAGGATCTTGAAGGTAATTCTACAGTGGACTGGCAGCCAGTGGAGGTGCTTCAGGATTGGTGTTATGTGGTCCCTCCTGGAGGCACCGTGTAGAATTCTGGCTGCGGCATTCATAGCTAGCTACAGTGGGATCAGTGTGGTTTTCGGTAGTCCTTGTAGGATGACATTGGCATAGTCGAAATGAGGAATGATTAGTGCCTGGTATATTGTTCTGAAGCTAAGGTTTGCAGGTACATAGCTAAGGTACCTGCATACCTTAGCTATGCCTGCACTGTGCCCAGGACTGGTGTGGCAGCCAGGGCTGCCAACCACCTCTATCTTTGCACAATGCTGAAATAGGTGTGGGAGTGTGTGTATGTCTATCCAGTGTTTGGTGGCTGCCTACACCTTACTGAGCCCACAGTGCTTACACTGTTTCCAGCGTTAGCCTGTGAATGTGCATAATGAGGAGCAAGGTATTGTGGGTATGGCCTGGACATGGCGGTCTGGGCAGGATGCATCTGCACAGGGCAATGGCTGGGACATTGTAGTGCCCAACCACCACCTGCACGGACAGGATGGCCACAACATGTCATGCTGGGAGGTCGCTCTCACCCTGACTGAGCAGTGACCATGGCAAAGCTAGGTTACCCCATAGTGCTATGAAGTTTTTCTCTTAAGTGATATCTATGAGTTTCTTTTTCTGGGGCCCAATCACTGATATACTTGCTTGGTGTGTGTGTGTGTGCTTATATCCCACTTTTGGGTGCACACAGTTCCTCCAGGAAAATGCACTATGTACTAGCTAGCAGACTGTCTGCAGTTAGCATGTGTATGGCTAGAACACCTTGCAGGGTGCAGCGGGTGGAAACTGACTGTGCCCTCTGCTGGTGAATGTCAGATTGTGGTGGTGGGGCAGCTGAGCTTTTCCAGGCCTACTGCCTGTCTGCCAGTGCCCTATGTGATACATACAGATCTGCATTGACTGCCCTGGAGGGTGCCTATTCCCCAGCAGGAGAGGGGTTGATGGTCCCCTCTACTGTCACCATTGCAGAGGTGTAGAATGTGGATCTGTTGGTGGGAGATCCTGTTCCCCCACCCTGACCCAGAGAGGGCGGGTTGTGTGGTTCTACATAATCCGCTTTTAGATCCAAACACCACCTTTCTCTTATAACATATAACCATGGCAACCACATAGGATATGCACTATTCTGGGTGCATTATAGTCCACAAGGGCTAGATGTGACTTGGAAATACAAAGGGACACTGGTGTATCCTAGGTGTGTCTACAAGGACTACCTATCCCACACGGCCACTGATGGGGACCTGCAGCACAGCCTATCTCTGCCAAGCCAGGTGCTGTGGACCTGGTGCTGGGCGCCCCACCTCACCCTCAGAGTGAGCACAGGAACCACACAGTGTCACAGTCTGTAGCTACTCTGTGCCAGTAACACACACGGTCAGTTCCCCCTACCAGGCAAATGTAGACTGCTGATCTGCATGTGCAGTGCATCATGGGTACGGGTGAGTTTGCCCTATCCTGGTAACCACAACAGTTTGTGCGGTGACCTGCAGTCTTTCTGTAGCCAGCCAGCGCTGTGTTAGAAGCTATAGAGATGTAGCCCACTGGTTATTACAAAGACTGTGGAGGCAGAGGTCATGAGTTCAATCCTGCAGTGGTGCCCTTTAATAGGGCTGTTTTAGAGATTTCCTTTTAATTTAAATCAGTGCTGCCAGCAAAACCACCCTCACAGTGCCGTAACCTAAGGCGCCCTATAAAGTGCCCTATAGAGCACATTATAAGGTGCCTTGGCAGACAGGGCATTTTATAATGTGACCTATGGGGCGCCTTATGAGGCACCTTGGGTTACGGCACTGTGAGGGTGTTTTTGCTGGCAGCACTGATTTTAATTAAAAGGAAATCCCTCAGACAGTCTTATTAAAGAGCCCCACTGAGGGACTGAACTCATGACTGCTGTCTCAGCAATCATTGTATTAACCAGTGTGCTACTCCTCTTTAGTAGTTTTGCAGCGCTGCTATGTAATTATGGTTATCGCGCGCTAACAAGCCATGGCGCGCACACTATCGCACGATGACGGCAAGGCGCTCTCTATCGTGCGATAACCAGCTATTGTTGCCTTGACACCGGAATGCCCACTTCCTTATATGGAATTCTTTACGTTAACACTGCAACTAGCGCCGGTAACATAAGGACGGTTTAGTAAACATCCCCCATAGTGTATCTGGATGCTCATAAATCATTTGACAAAATCACTCACCTTGGAGGAAATTATAAAGGATCTACAGTATTGTTTTGCTTTCATTACTGCCCCTCAAAAGCTGCTGCCCTAGGTCATTGACTAATTTGCTTGATGTTTGATATGGCCCTGGGTCAAAGCTATTAGTGCAGCTGGGTTTAAGAATGGTTTATATAAGTTCCTGGAGGAAAAGTCCATAAACCATTATTAAGGTAGACTTGGGACAATCCACTACTTTTCCCTGGGAGAAGCAGTATGGAATCTGCCTACCTGTTTGGATCCTCCCAGTACCTGTGACTTGGATTGGCCACTATTGGAAACAGGATACTAGGCTTGTTAGATCCTTGATCTGACCCAGAATGTCAGTTTTTATGTTCTTATGTTTGTATGTAACTTGAAGGAACAGTCGTGTAAATTCCGTCCAAGCAGCCGGGGGTGGGGGGGCAGTGGCTGGGTGACAGCTGCCAGGCACCAAAACTTAAAAGAAGAGTGGAGACAGCACAGCAAACATTTTAAAGTGAGTTTGCTCACGTGGGGGGGGGGATGCTGCCTCTACCATTCTGATAATGGGAGGGCCCTCTGCAAAATTTTGCTTGGGGGCCCCTCATTAAAACTACGCCATTGTGAGCTCTAGTTAAGAAGCCAGGTGAGGAGGTCACCTAAGTCCATGCTAACTCCATCAATTGCTCATCTTTTGAGAGCAGAGAAGGAATAAAAAATAAAATTACATTTTCAATGCAACGTTTGGAAAAGAATACACCAATCATTACAAAATATCATTAAGTCAATAACAATTCCAGGTAAGTAAAATTACAATAACTTTCTAATCACTAGTATTCTCTGTCATCTAAAAGGGCTCTCTGAAACAAAAGGGTTTTAACCTGTCTCATAAACATCTGATTTTATTTATTTACATTCTCTTATATACTGCACTATTCTGCATCAGTGTGGTTTACATTGAACAAACTGAAATTACATTGAACAGGGCATTATAACTTGGGGATAACTATTTTACAGGGAACATGGGCAATGGAGGGTTAAGTGGCTTGCCCAAGACCACAAGGAGCACCTGTGGGACTAGAAACCCCAGTCCTTCTGACCAAGGTTGCTGTCCTCTAGTGGGATTTGAGCCCCCAACCTTCTGGTCTGAAGTACCTTGCCCCAACCACTAGGCCACTCCTCATCATACCCACTGTTTCTTATGCAGTCAAGCAAAGACTTCCATTCAACTGCTGCATTAAAACTAAATAGCTTATCCCTCGTCCTTTTTAAACAGCTAATCTATTGCTTCCTCCTGAACATAAATCCCTGTTAGTACAGTAGAATTCCACCGTCTTCAGCATATAGAAAGGGTCAAAGCCATATTTTATTTTGTGAATCAAGCAGAGCCATTTGAAAATAATTCTAGTCTGCAGTGCCAACCAGTGCAGTCTAGACAAATATGGAGTAATCCTTCTTCTGATGTGGCATCCTAATATCAATTGAGCTGCTATATTTTGCAACCATTGCAACAATCATTGCTGTTTTACTGATAAACCCAAGTACAAATGCCCCTGAGTACAGAGCAGACAGAGCTTAAAGATTCCAAATTACCCCTGCCTACCAATAACCAGATTAATATGAATAAAATACAGTCTCTAAAATGCTTGTATGCAAATGCTAGAAGTCTAAAACATAAGATGGGAGAGTTAATATATAGCACTAAATGAGAGGTTAGATATCATTGGAATATCAGAGACATGATGGAAGGAGGACAACCAGTGGGACACTGTGATACCTGGGTACAAACTATATCGTAATGATAGAGCAGATCAAATTGGTGGAGGGGTTGCGCTCTAGAATCACAGAGGATTAACGTTTTGCAGAAACCAAAATTTGCTGTAGAATCTCTATGGATTGAAATTCCATGTAAAAAGGGGAAGGCAATGGCAGTGGGGGTGTACTATCAACCGCCTGGCCAGAATGAACAAATGGATGATGAAATGCTCAAAGAAATCAGGGAAGCTAACAAAAGTTACAGAACAGTAATAATAATGGGTGATTTCAATTACCCCGGTATTGACTGGGTCAGTGTCATGCCGGGACATGCTAGGGAGATAAAGTTTCTAGATGAAATAAATGACTGCTTCTTAGAGCAGCTGGTTGGTAAACCGACCAGAGGGGAAACCATTTTGGACCTAGTCCTTAGTGAAACACCAGATCTGGTGCAAGAGATAAGGGTGTTGGGGCCACTTGGCAATAGTGATCATAGCATGATTGCATTTTATTTAATTAACTTTTGAAAAGGAGACTGATAAAATGAGGAAAATAGTTTAAAAAAAACTAAAAGGAGCAGTTGCAAAGGTTAAAGACTTACATCAAGCTTGGGTGTTGTTTAAAAATACTATGGGGCTTGTTTACAAAGCCGCGGTAGCGGTTCGTGGTCGTTATCGGAGCCGCGGCCCCATTGAAATCAATGGGGCCGCGGTTCCGATAACGATCGCGAACCGCTACCGCAGCTTTGTAAACAAGCCCCTATATCTTGGAAGCCCAAACCAGCTGTATTCCACACTTTAAGAAAAGTGGAAGGAAGTCCAAAAAACTGCCAGCATGGTTTAAAGGGGAGGTCAGAGAGGCTGTTGTTGCCAAAAAGCATCTTTCAGGAAATGGAAAAAAGAGCCAAATGACAAACTGGAAATAGCACAAACACTAGCAAGATCTTGTCTTACTAATCTGTTATGTTTTTTTGAAGGTGTGAATAAATAGACAAAGGTGAGTCAGTTGATATAGTATATCTGGACTTTCAGAAAGTCTTTGACAAGGTCCCTCATCAGAGACTTTTGGCAAAACTAAAAAGTCATGGGATAGAAGGCAGTGTACTATTATGGATCAGGAACTGGTTAAAAGATAGAAAGCAAAGAGTAGGGCTAAATGGCCAATTTTCCCAATGGAGAGAGGTGAATAGTGGAGTACACCAGGGATCTGTGCTGGGCCCGCTGCTTTTTAACATATTCATAAATGACCTGGAAATGGGAATAATGAGTGAGGTTATCAGATTTGCTGATGACAAAAAACTATTTAAAGTTGTTAAAACCCAAGAGGATTGTGGAAAATTGCAAGAAGAGCTTGATAAATTGGAAGACTGAGCATCTAAATGGCAGATGAAATTTAATGTGGACAAGTGCAAAGTTATGCATCTAGGAAAGAACAACCCAAACTATGGCTACACGATGCAAGGTTCCACACTGGGAACCACCACCCAGGCAAATGATTTAGGCGTCATCGTGGATAACATGTTAAAACACTCCGCCCAGTGTGCAGCAGCAGCCAAGAGAGCAAATAGAATGCTAGGTATCATAAGGAAAGGAATGGAAAATAAAACAAAGGACATTATAATGCTTCTGTATCGTTCCATGGTGCAACCATACCTTGAATATTGTGTGCAATTCTGGTCGCTGTAACTTAAAAAGGATATAGCGTTATTAGAAAGGTACAGAGAGGAGCCACCAAAATGGTTAAGTGGATGGAAGGATACTCCTATGAAGAGAGTCTAAAAAGTTTAGGGCTCTTCAAACTGGAAAAGAGACGGCTGAGGGGAGATATGATAGAGGTCTATAAATTAATGAATGGAATGGAATGGGTAAGCGTAGATCGATTGTTTACATCATCAGAATTTAAAAAGACTAGGGGACATGCAATGAAGCTACAGGGTAACCAATTTAAGACTAATAAGAGAAAATATTTTTTCACTCAACGTGTAATCAAACTCTGGAATTTGTTACCGGAGGATGTAGTAAAAGCTGTTAGTGTAGCTGGATTTAAAAAAGGTTTGCACAAGTTCCTGGAGGAAAGGTCCATAAGCCTTTATTAAAAGGGACCCGGGATATCACTGCTTGACCCAATATAAGCATTGAGGAACCTGTGTCTTTTGGGGAGACTGTTAGGTACTTATGACCTACATTGGTCACTGTTGGAAACAGGATACTGGGCTTGATGGACCTTGGTCTGACCCAGTGTGGCATTTCTTATGTTCTTATGTACAAAATACTGCAATAATCCATCTGGAGTAGCATCAAGGCCTCTCAAACTTTGAAGAACATGATCTATAAACCACCATCATAAGGAGGTAAAATCATGATGAGGGTCTAAACAATATGGCTCTCATTCTAGAACGCCCACCGGGACATGCTGCCCTGCAGTCCACCTAGACTCTATTCCCCCACCAGCTCTCTCATACGTCCTGTGCTTCAGGATCGGGAGAGCCGGTGGGGGGCGGAGCAGGGGCGAGCCATCCAGCAGCACGTACAGGGCCATTTCAGATCATGGCCCTGTAAGTGCTACTGGGCCTGCTAGGGCATGTTGCTTATACCACCTCAGAGATGGAACAAGCAGCACAATTTGCGGAATCGGGGTAGGTGAACCACCCCTGGGGCCAGGTGCGGGGGTGTTCCTGCCACCCAATCCAGGCCATGGGAGGCCAGACCTGGGTTGGGCAGTGGGGTTTTGGGGGCTGGAGCCATAGATTCTGGGGGCACCTACAGGGAGGATGTCCCCGCAGGAGGAGGAGGCATTCCGGGCCGTCGTTCGGCCCGATTCTGGCTCCCGCGGGAACGTTTTGTTCCCGTGGACCAGAATTGGCCCCGTCTTCAGCCCAGAATTGGCCCCATCTTCAGCCCAGGCATCCCCCTCCCAGAATGGGGCTCTATACTTACCACTGGAGCTGTCAGCGGGCATATTTTTAGATGAGATTTATGTTCACTTAATCTCCTTAAACATTTTGCTTGTACGACACACATAAAGCTTTAGACATGAGCATAAAATTACATATATCACATACTCTGAACTACAGATAGTGCAGTGGAGTCTGTGACTGTGGATTTCTCCAATTTATAACCTCCATTGTCTGTGATTAGAAGCTGCAAGCACTGGGGTGGGAATCGTGATAAGATTTTAAATCATCAAGAGCAATTGTGGATTTTTAAATTGAACTATGTACAATCATTGGGTATGAATGCTGACATTGAATTGCATTCACTCCTATGAATTTTAGTGGTAGTGAAGTTTGAAGTGACATAGTTCCTCTGTGTATACAGGCAGACCTGATATCTGAGTCTCGATGTTTGTTTATGATGGATTAAGTGAGGACACTGAAGAAGACACCAAAGAGATTCCAGATGGAACAAGACCATGTGACCATATGAAGAAAGTCATAGAGATAAGAGACTATTTATTTTTTATTAGAACTTATATACCGCCACTTCCAAAGATCAGTGGCGGTTTACAGAGAACAAAACTGGAAACTTACATTATAACTTTGAAAAACGTATTTACAGAACAAAGTGAGATAGTTATGCAAATTGTTAAGCTGTACTATGTACAATATGGAGATGTTTTATAGCATATGTGAAGGTGCGTGAAAGGGAGGGGATGAGGAAGCAAGGGCTATCAAGGGGGGTGGGAGGTTTGGGGGAGATTGTTATTGGTGGAGGGGCCATAGTACTCAACAAATAGGTGGGTTCTGAGCGCTTTCTGGAAAGTTTGTAGGTCCTTG
This sequence comes from Ichthyophis bannanicus, assembly GCA_033557465.1. Taxonomy (NCBI): domain Eukaryota; kingdom Metazoa; phylum Chordata; class Amphibia; order Gymnophiona; family Ichthyophiidae; genus Ichthyophis; species Ichthyophis bannanicus. Next base: position 1,297,027,932 of record CM066032.1, on the reverse strand, counting down.
ATGGCTCTGAGGTTGTCTGGTAATGCATTCAAAATGGATGGGGCTACATAAGAGAAGGATCTATTGCTGTCAGTTTTGTTGGCATTGCAGAAGTGGGTGGGGATTACTAGTGTATTTTGGGAGCAGGTTCTCCTGGTTCTTGAGTTGTTGAGTGGGCTAAGGAGGGAGTTCAGGAAGGATGGGGCAATTTTATTATACAATTTGAAGGTAATTATGAGGTATTTGAATTTGTCCCTCATTGGAATGGGCAGCCAGTGGAGGGAGTGGAGAAGCGGCGTGATGTGGTCAGAGTAGTTAGCCTTGTGTATAATGCGTGCGGCTAGGTTTTGAGCTAATTGAAGTTGATGGATGGTGTTTTTGGGTAGGCCATACAGAATACTGTTGCACTAGTCAAGGTGGGGTGGTATCAGTGCTTGAAGGACTGATCTAAAGTCTTGACTGTCTAGTAAGGGACGGAGATACTGTAACATTTTTAGTTTGAGGTATATGGTTTTTGCGGTGGCTTTAATGAGGGGGACCATGGAAAGGGATTGATGTAGGATGATTCCTAGGTGTTTGATTTCTTTTTTAACTTCCAGCTTTGAATTGCATAGGAGAAGTTTTGAGGGGGGGTTGAAGTTTTGGTTCCAGGTGATGAATAAAACGTCTGTTTTCTTCATGTTGATTTTTAAGTTGTGTAAGTTGAACCAAGTGGATAAGTCAATCAGGCATTCTTGGATTTGAGGGCAGATGGGGTTGATGATGCCTACTGGATGATACAGCATGATGTCATCTGTGCAGAGGTGATAGTGTACGTTGTGTTTTTTGAAAATGTGGCATATTGGTTGCATGTACAGGTTGAATAGAAGTGAGGATAGGGAGGAGCCTTGGGGGACACCTTGGCTTTGTTTGAAAGTTGAGGAGGCTACTGTACCTATTTGGACCTGTAGGGTATGGTCAGAAAGCTATGATTTCAACCATTCTAGGACAGAATCTTGAAGGCCGAGTTGTTGTAGTTTTGTGATTAAAATGTGGTGGCTGATGCTGTCGAAGGCAGCAGCTATGTCGAGAAAGACAAGTAGGAATGCTTGTTTGGTGTGGTTTAGTCCGCAGTGCAGTTTGTCCATTAGGGTGAGCAATAAGGTTTCTATGCTGTGGAAAAGTCTAAAGCTGTGCTGTTGATCATCTAGTTGAGCATTCAGGTCTATGAAGTCTTGTAATTGGATTTGGACAGTTTTTTCAATAATGTTTGCCAGAAATGGTAGGCTGGCGATAGGCCGGTAGGAGTTTGGGAGGGTTTTGTCCGTAATATTGGATTTAAGGATGGGGCATATGGTTGCTTGTTTTAGTGCAGGGGGCATTTGTCCTGTTTGAAGTGACCGATTGACTATATTGAGGATAATAGGTAAAAACTCCTCTTTTGTTGCCTTGAGCCAGCTAACTGGGCAGGGGTCTGATGGTGAAGTGGTTGTATTGAGGTTTATGATAGTATTTTTTAGTTGTTTGAGGTTTGTGACATGGAATGATGACCAGATGTTTTGATTGTGAGCTTTAGACAGGCTGGGAATGTTTGAGAAGGTGTTGGAGTAAGTATTCATATGATTGTTATTGTTTAGGGGATCAAGTTTTTCCATTAGGAAATTTGCCAGAATTTGAGGTTCTATAGGGGGTAGTTCAGTGTTGTGATTGTTAAATCCTTAACTAAATCTCTCAATTGAGAACAACTCTCTAGGTCTGTTAAGGGATTTTCTAAGGAGCTTGGTGTGGTATTCTTTTTTTCTATTATTGATGGCTTCTTTATATGCTTTGAGAGTGGACATGTAGAGCAGATTGTTGGCGTTTGCCCTTGTGATTCTCCATTTGGTTTCCAGTTTTCTAAGTTGCTGTTTTAACTGTCTTAGTTCAGCGGCATACCAAGATTTGAACTCTGTGTTTATATGGGTGGAGGGGTAGAGTGGTCTGTGCGGCCTTGGCAATGGTCAAGTTCGAGTTATTCATGAGGTCATTTAGTTCCATCGTAGAAGGGTTTATGTTTATGTTTGGAATGGTGTGATTTAAAAAGCATTCTTTGTCAAATGATTTCAATTTGTTTTTGAAACAGTTAATTTCCTTGGTTTCGAGGGGCGGTGTGGTAGAGGTGACTTCTATAAGGAAGTGATCCGTCCATAGGAGAGGAAGTGCTTGGGGGGGGGTGGAGGTGGATGTCTTGTAGCATGGTGTTTGGAAGAAAGTTGAGGCCAAGCATGTTGCCTCACTTGTGAGTGGGGGTTTGGACAAGTTGTTGAAATCCTAAGTCCTGTAGGGCATTCAGGAAATGGGTGGAATGTGAGGGGGGTGAGTGATGGAAGGTTGAAGTCGCCAAGTATAATATGATGTTTATTTGGGTTAGAGGTGCAAGCAGTTTCTAAGATGGAGGAAAGGTTATCTGGACTGGGGGAAGGGGGGTCTGTAGATCAGGTTAATCGTGGTGTATTTGTTGTTGATGGTTAGTGTGTCCATGCCTTCTGCGGTATTGTTTGAGCGGATGGAGAATTTGAGGTCTTTTTTTGCTCTTATTTGGTCTAGGGCAGTGGTTCTCAACCTTTTTTGCACTGCGACCCCTTTTACCATTGGTCAACTTGTGATGACCCCCAATGATAAAATCAAATGTGTCTCTCTTCCTTTACCGTTAATGCATTGTCGCTGTAATCATTTGTTGAACAATTAATATATTATAGGCCTTTGCAATATGTTTGTTTTTAATTTATAAAATTTACTTATTGTGATTAATTATTATGGTTTAAATAACAAGTAACAATATTTGATTTCAATTATGATAATTTTGTAGTCAAATCACTAATATGAAATAAAATTATTTTTTCTACCTTTGTTGTCTGACCAATTTATTCTCTGATCATGCTGGTCCTGATCTGAGGCTTCTGCTTTCCTGTCTTTTCTTAGCTCTCTTTCTGTGGTCTATGGTCCATCTGCCATTTCTTATCTTTTTTTGTTTTCTTCACTTCTTTCCATCAGCCTATTTCCAGTCCCCTTCTAGTCCAAATACAATGGCAGCCCCTCTCAGCATCCACTCCCTTCCAGTCCCATTCTCCCATCCCCTCGCAACAGACCATTTGTAGCTCTAGCCCCCAGTTTTCTTCCAAGGCCAGCAGCTCTATCCTCCCCTCCCCACCATCAGCCCATTTCCAGTTGAAGCCCCCCAATCAGCTCACTTCCAGTGCTAGTCCCCCCCTCAACCCCATTACCAGTGCTAGGCTCCCCTAATCAGCCCATTACTAGTCCTACCCCCCCATCAGTTCATTACCAGTCCTAGCCTCCCCGATCAGCTCAATTCCAATGCTAGCCCCCCTCAGTCCATTACCAGTCCTACCACCCCATCAGCCCATTACCAGTCCCAACCCCCCATTGATCAGTCCATTCCCAGTCCTAGCCTTCCCTAATCAACCCAGTCCTAGCCCCCACCCCCAATCTGCCCATTACCAGTGTTAGCCCCCCCCCACCAGCCCATTATAATCCTAACCTGCACTGTCTCTCCCCTCTGTCCAGCATTTATCCCTTGTCTGTCCAGTATGTCCCCTGTCTCTCCCCTTTGTCCATGTCAGCCCCCTCCCTCCATCCATCCATCCATCCATCCATGTCAGCCCCCCTCTATCTATGTCAGCTCCCCCTCCCTCCCTCCCTGTCAGCCCCCTCCCTACCTCCATCCATCCATCCATCCATGTCAGCCCTCCCTCTATCCATCTCAGTCCCCCTCATCCTCCATGTCAGCCCCCCTCCGTCCATGTCAGCCCTCCCTCCATCCATCTATCCATCCCTCCATGTCAGCCCCGTCCCTCCCCCATGTCAGCCCCGTTGCAGGTTCCCTGCCCCCTTCTCCCCTCTCTCCCCTCTTAGGGAACCGCGGCTGTGCCAGTAAAGCTGTTGCGAAGCCTTTCTGTCTCTCAACGGGCTCCGTGCAGCATTGTCCCACCTCCAAAGGAAGTTGTTTACCATTTCCTTTGGAGGCAGGACAATGCTGCACAGAGCCCGTCAAGAGACAGGAAGGCTCCGTAACATTTTCACAGGCACAGCTGCAGTTCCCTAAGAGACAGGGAGCCGTGGCTGAAGAAGAAGGGAGGTGGTGAGTTTGCCGCTGCCGAGAAACGGACTCAGCAGCGGCAGCAACTTGTACTTTTTTTTTTTCATTTTTTTTAACTGGAGTGAGGCGACCCCTGCTAAATCCTATGGCGACCCCCGTGGGTTGAGAACCGCTGGTCTAGGGCATTGAAATAAGTCATAGTTGGGGAGGGATAATTGGTTAATTAGGACATTGATGGAGTTGGAGAGCCAGGTTTCAGTTATGCAAAATATGCTTGGGTGGTTATCTTTGATTATTATTGCGGGGATTTTGTTTCTGATGGACCTGGCGTAAATGAGAGCAATTTTTATTGTAGATTTGGTGTTATATGTGGGGGATGGGGGATGATGCTAATGCCCCCAGTTCCCTAAGTGAATTAGCCTTGGTGGGTAGTGTTTTGGGTGGGCGTTGAATGGGGTTTGATAGGGGAATAAGTGAGAGTCTATTTTGTGGTGTGGTAAGATGGAAATATGGTGGTAGTGGTCTAGCTGTTGTAGTGAAGTGGTTATTGGCGCTAGTAGTAGAAGAGTAATGAGAAGGACTATATGTTTTGGATGAGCCATTGTGTGTAATGATGGTTGCTGGGATTGGGGGTGTGTGGATATTGAGCATGTATTGTACTCAGCTTAGAGATGAGGAGTGTATAGTTATACAGAATTGTATGTTACGGAAAGTCAGTAGTTCTCTGGGTGTAAATTTAAGCAAAGTTACATAGAATACAAGCAATTAATTATATTATATTTGCAGGCTTGCTTGAGGGAGGCTATTTGGTAATGACAAAGCTAGAAGGTTAATAAGGGTTGGGGAGAGTATTAGTTACAAGATTAACTTTGAGAAACTGTTTAGTTATATAAACTCCTGAAGCAGAATGGAAAGAATTTTGAGTAATAGCCAAAACATAGCATTGTGTCAGGTGCTGGGTTATATGGTATTTTTATGATGATACTGCAGTTGTGTGAAAGAAAAGATGTTATACCGATGATTTAGGGCAGCGGTTCTCAACCTGTGGGTCGCGACCCACATGGGGGTTGCCACAGGATTCAGCGGGGGTCACCTCACTCCGCTGTTTAAAAAAAAAAAAAGCACACAAGTTGCTGCCACTGCCGAGTCTCGGCAGAGGCAAACTGATAGACTCCAATCTTCTACAGCCGCGGCTCCCTGCCTCTTAGGCTCCGCAACGGCTTCACTCACAGGCACAGCCGCAGTTCCCTTTCTGTCTCTCGATGGGCTCCGTGCAGCATTGTCCCGCCTCCAAAGGAAGTTGTTTACCACTTCCTTTGGAGGCGGGACAATGGCATGCTGCACGGAGCCCGTCGAGAGACAGAAAGGCTCTGCAACGGCTTCACTCACAGCAGGCACAGCTGCGGTTCCCTAAGAGGGAGGGAGCCGCGGCTGCAAAAGAACAGGGCAGTAGCAGGCAGACAGGGAGAGGGGAGGAGGGGGAAGGAAACCTGCAACGGGGCTGACATGAGGGAGGGAGCTGACATGGAGGGAGGGGGGCTGACATGGAGGGAGGGGAGAGCTGATTGTTTGATGGAGGGAGGGAGGGGGCTGACATGGACAGGGGGTCTGACATGGAGGGAGGGGAGAGCTGATGGATGGAGGGAGGGAGGGGGGCTGACATGGAGGGAGGGCTGACATGGACAGAGGGGAGCTGACATGGAGGGAGGGAGGGAGGGAGGGGGGCTGACATGGACAAAGGGAAGAGACAGGGGGACATACTGGACAGACGGGATAAATGCTGGACAGATGGGAGAGACAGTGCGGGTTAGTATTATAATGGGCAGATGGGGGGGCTAGGACTGGTAATGGGTTGATTACGGAAGGCTAGGACTGGGAATGGACTGATCAATGGGGGGGTTGGGACTGGTAATGTGCTGATAGGGGGGTAGGACTAGTAATGGACTGATGGGGGTTAGCATTGGGAATGAGCTGATCGGGGAGGTTATGACTAGAAATGGGCTGATTAGAGGAGGCTAGGACTGGTAATGGGCTGATGGGGGGGTAGGACTGGTAATGGGCTGATTAGGGGAGGCTAGCACTGGTAATGGGGTTGAGGGGGGACTAGCACTGGAAGCGAGCTGATTGGGGGCTTTGACTGGGAATGGACTGATTGTGGGGAGGGAAGGATAGAGCTGCTGGCCCTGGAAGAAAACTGGGGGTAAGGCTACAAATGGGCTGATATGAGGGGATGGGAGAATGGAACTGGAAGGGAGTGGATCTGAGAGGGGCTGCCATGGTATTTGTACTAGAAGGGACTGGTCAGTGGGGAAGGAGGGGGACTGGAAGGGAATGGACACCAGTGGCAGTCATGGGAATGCAAGTTGACATTGGAAGGTACTGGGAGTGAGGACTGGAAAGGGGCTGATACTGGGGAGGGTTACTGGGACTGGATATAGGCTGATGGAAAGAAGTGAAGAAAACAAAAGAAGAAATAAGAAATGGCAGATGGACCATAGACCACAGAAAGGGAGCTAAGAGAAGACAGGAAAGCAGAAGCCTCAGATCGGGACCAGCATGATCAGAGACTAAATTGGTCAGACAACAAAGGTAGAAAAAATAATTTTATTTCATATTAGTGATTTGACTACAAAATTATCATAATTTTGAAATCAAATATTGTTACTTGTTATTGTGGTTTAAATAAGTAAATTTTATAAATAAAAACATATTGCAAAGACCTATAATATATTAATAATTCAACAAATGCTTACAGCGACAATGCGTTAACGATAAAGGAAGAGAGACGCATTTCATTTTATCTTTGGTGGTCATCACAAGTTGACCAATAGTAAAAGGGTCATGGTACAAAAAAGGTTGAGAACCACTGATTTAGTGCCTGATTTTCGAAGGCCTTTACACAGGTAACTTCCCTAGTTACTCGTGTAAAGGCCTTATCCAGGATTTTCGAAGGGCATCTACCTGGGTTGTGCCCTTGAAAATTCCAGATATGTCCCTAAACGCGCCCAAATGCTATCCTCATAGCATTGGGGCGTGTTAGGGGTGTTCTGGGGCGGAGAAGATAAGGGCTATGGCATTACCTGTGTAGCACCGATTTTCGATGCTACAGTTAGTGCTCTGCGCTTTAAAGATAGGCGTGGGAAAACCTTGCCTATCTTTAAAGCACTGGGGCTACACGGGTAGCTCCTGAGGCTTCCTGTCTGTGCGGCGCCAACCAGATTTTCGATGCTGGGGCCACATAAGACCACGGCATGGAAAATCCAGGTTAGGCAGCAGGTGGGCAGTGGCCTAGTGGTTAGGACAAGGTACTTCAGGCCAGAGGGCTGGGGGTTCAAGTCCCACCTGGAAACAGCAATCTCAGGCCGGAGGGACTGGGATTTCTAGTCCTATAGGCACTCCTTGTGGTCTTGGGCAAGCCACTTAACCCTCCATTGCCCATGTTCCCTGTAAGTATTAGCATATGTGTGTCATATCCCCTCATGTTAAATGTATCTCCCAATTGACCACTTTGACCCAGTGAAAAGCGGGATATAAATACAGCTAAATAAAAATATGCACTGACGTGGTTCTTAGCACCATCCAATTCAAATTCAGGACCATAATTCTCAGTAGTTATGAATAAAGGAATTTTTAAGATAGTTGCTCATTAAAATGGTCCCGATTGGTTTAATTTATAGCAATTTTTTCTTCAGTAGCTATCGAGTGCTCTGAGACAATACGACAAAATAAAATATTTTCCTCAAGAAGTAGAAGAGCTTAATTTGATATTTCACAGAGAGATCAATCCCCTTAGGGAAGAACTTCTGAGTGACAGGTGTGTGTCTGAATGACTGAGTGATTGAACTTACATCATAAAATGGAAAACGTCTGTGACATCTGAGAAGGAAAACCAGACATAATGTAAGTACTTATAGGTTAAGGTGATTTGCTTAAATTTTAACTAAGTCAGGCGTGCCCAAATGTTTCACAAAGTAATGTTTCCAATCAAAGCATAAAGCCCAGTGCACAGGTATTCATACGAGAAACAGTCCAAATCAATAATGAATACCGCTAATCCCAAACTGAAACCATTTCTTATTTTTTGTCGGGTATAAACCGCAAAAGAAAGAGGAAAACCCCTGTCACTCCCACGCAGTACATGCCCCTTTTAATCTATTTTATTCGAGAATTCAATTCAATGCGTTCTTTCACTTTACCAAAATAAAAACCACACTTAACTGATCGATCACACACGACGTGCACGATTCGAAGCTGAAGCCTCTGTCTCAAGTGCCCCCCGATGAAAAGAAGTGCGTCCATCCATTCAGCTAATCCGACAAAAACGCCAAAATCTTGGCTGGTGACGGCTGGGATTCCTGTTCAAAGATAGGCTACTTATAGAGACGTCCAAAATGAAAGAACCAATCGCGCATAGGGGTAACCCCACACATCACGGGATCCCCTACGGCAGAAGGTACAACGTGTATACGTCAGACGACTCAATGTCCCGATTTAGTCCATTAGGGGAAATAGTCCGCAACATGAAAATCCAACGTTGTTCCAGCCTACGTAATCTAGACTTTCGGTCCCCTCCCCGGGGATCCGCCGGCACATGATCTATCACTGTCCACTTAAACTGTTCAAATTCATGATGACATTCTTGACAGTGCTGTACTACCGGAGCTGTCAAAATGACCTGTCGGATACGCGAGGCATGTTACATAGAAACATAGAAATATGATGACAGAAAAAGACCACATGGCCTATCTAGTCTGTCCTTCCATATCAACAACTACAACAGTCCACTTTTTACCTTTAGAGATCCTCTATGTTGGTCCCATGCTTTTTTGAATTCAGTTACTGTCCTCATCTCTACCACCTCCACTGGGAGACTATTCCATGGATCCACTACTCTTCCGTAAAGAAATATTTCTGCATATCACTCCTGAATCTATCTCCCTTCACCCTCATCCCATGTCCCCTCGTAGCAGAACTTGCTTTCAATTGAAAGAGGCTCTCTCCCTGAACATTTATGCCACGGAGGTATTTAAACATCTCAATCATATCACCTCTATCCCGCCTTTCCTCTAAGGTGTACATATTAAGATCCTTAAGTCTGTCCTCATATGCTTTATAATGAAGCCCACTAATCATTTTAGGAGCCACCCTCTGCACCGACTCCATCCTGTTCACATCCTTTTGAAGGTGCGGTCTCCAGAATTGCACACTATACTCCAAATGAGGTCGCACCAAAGACTTTTGCAGAGGCATTATCACCTCCTTTTTTCTGCTAGCCATTCCTCTTCGTATGCACCCAAGCATCCTTCTAGCTTTTGCCGTCACCTTTTCTACCTGTTTAGCTACTTTAAGATCATCAGACACAACCACGCCTAGGTCTCGCTCTTCTTTAGTGGACAAAAGTACTTCACCTCCTATACTGTATTGCTCCCTTGGATTGCTGCAGCCCAAATGCATGACCTTACATTTTTTAACATTAAATCCCAGCTGCCAAATTCTAGACCATTCTTCAAGCTTAGCTAGATCCCTCCTCATGTTATCTACACCTTCCTGGGTGTCTACTCTATTGCAGATTTTGGTATCATCCGCAAAGAGGCAAACCTTACCCGACAGACTTCCGCTATATCACTAACAAAGATGTTAAAAAGAATCGGACAAAGGACAGATCCCTGGGGCACACCACTGGTAACATCCTTCTCCTCAGAGTGAGCTCCATTTACTTGTACTCTTTGTCGCCTCCCACCCAACCAATTTCTAACCCAAGCAGTAACTTTAGGGTCCATCCCTAGGGTGCTCAGTTTGTTTATAAGTCACCTGTGAGGAACAGTGTCAAAGGTTTTACTGAAATCTAAATACACCACATCTAGAGCTCTCCCTCGGTCCAACTCCCTGGTCACCCAGTCAAAGAAATTAATCAGATTTGTCTGACAAGACCTGACTCTGGTGAATCCATGCTGCCTCGGATCCTGTAATCCGCTGGACTCCAGAAACCTCACTATTTTCTCTTTCAGCAGCGTTTCCAATAATTTACTCACCACCGAAGTTAAACTAACCGGCCTGTAGTTTTCAACCTCATCCTTACTTCCGCTTTTGTGTAAAGGCACCACATGAGCCTCTCTCCAGTCCTTTGGCACCACTCCCGACTCCAACGAGGCATTGAAAAGGTCAGTCAGTGGAGCTGCTAGAACGTCCCCAAGTTCCCTCAGTATTCTAGGGTGTATCCCATCTGGTCCCATCGCTTTGTCTACTTTAAGTTGAGATAGTTTCTCACGAACACAGTCTTCTGAAAATTGTTCAAGATGTCCCTCGCTTCTGTTCCTATTTGTGGGTGTTTTCTGAGGTCCTGCTCCTGGTTCTTCATCTGTGAACACAGAACAAAAATATTTGTTAAGCAATTCCGCTTTATCCTTATCAGCTTCTACATATTCCCCCCCTGCACCCTTGAGTCTGACAATACCACTCTTGCCCTTCCTCTTCTCACTAATATATCTGAAAAATGTCTTATCCCCCCATTTTATTGCATTGACTATTTCCTCCTCCTTTTGAATCTTTGCCTTCTTGACTAGTTTGCTAGCTTCTCTAAGTTTTTCCAAATACAGATGCCTGTCTTCCTCTCTCTGTGATCTCTTGTATTTCATGAAGGCCTCCCTCTTTTTCTTCACTTTTTCAGCTACTTCCTTAGAAAACCATAGCGGTCTCCTTTTCCTTTTGCCTTTATTTACCATTTTAACAAAAAGGTTGGTTGCCCTTAAAATATCCCCTTTCAGTTTTGCCCACTGTTTTTCTACATCCCCCAGCTGTTCCCATCCCACTAACGACTACCTGAGGTATTGGCCCATCTTCGCAAAGTTAGTCTTCCTAAAGTCTAAGATCCTCACCTTAGAATGAATTCTAACAGCCCTAGTCCTAATACTGAACCACACCATCTGGTGATCACTGGATGCAAAATGATCTCCCACTACAATATCAGAAACACTTTCACCATTGGTAAGCACCAAGTCCAGTATGGTCCCTTCACGTATGGGGTCTGTTAGCAATTGCCTGAATAGTTCTCCCTGTAGAGAATCCAGGATCTCCTTACTTCTAGACGATACTGCAGCAGGAATGTGCCAATCAACATCTGGCATATTGAAATCTCCTATCAGGAGCACTTCCCCTTTCCTAGCAATGCTGCGTATGTCTTCAATTAACTCTCTGTCCACCTCTTCCTCTTGTGAGGGAGGTCTGTATATCACACCAATGCAAATAGATTTCTCTTTCTAGTTTAATCCACAATGCCTCCTCTCTCCCTTTTAAGCTCTGTAATTCCAAAGCTTTAATAGTAGTTTTTACATTTAGTGCCATTCCTCCTCCCCTTCTTCCTACCCTGTCCTTTCTGAATAAAGTATAGCCAGGTATAGTTACATCCCAGTCATGGTTTTCTGTGAACCATGTTTCTGTAACTGCCACTAAATCCAAGTCAGCCACTCCCACCAAAGCTTCAACATCAGGGATCTTATTTCCCATGCTACGGGCATTTATACACACTGCTTTCCATATGTTACCCCTGTTACCCATTTCCCCCAACCGGACCCGTATCACACGTGTAGTACTCCCTACATACCATTTGGGGCAAGGGCATTCCAAAAGATAGATTACAAAACTCGACGTGCAGGTGGTCTGCCACCTTCGATGAAAACTTCTTTTCATCGGGGGGCACTTGAGACAGAGGCTTCAGCTTCGAAACGTGCACGTCGTGTGTGATCGATCAGTTAAGTGTGGTTTTTATTTTGGTAAAGTGAAAGAACGCATTGAATTGAATTCTCGAATAAAATTGATTAAAAGGGGCATGTACTGCATGGGAGTGAGAGGGGTTTTCCTCTTTCTCTTGCGGTTTATGCCCGACAAAAAATAAGAAATGTTTTCAGTTTGGGATTAGCGGTATTCATTATTGATTTGGACTGTCACAAAGTAATGTAGCAGGAGGGGAAAAGCCTTGTAGTCACAGCAGCAGCCGAGCGACCAGGGTTTGAATCCCAATAGCCCTCCATGTGGCCTTGGGTAAGACTCTTAACCCTACATTGACTCAGCTACAAACTTAGATTGTAAGTCCTTTGGGGACAGAGAAATACCTACAGTACCCGATTGTAACTCACCTTGAACTACCCTTGGAAAGGTGTGAGCTAAATACTAATAATAATTGCTAACAGATAAAGGCCAGTATGGTCCATCTAGTCTGCCCAGTAAGTTGACGAGTTGTAGAGCTTCACCTGCCACTCTGTGAAGATTACTCCCCCTTCAGGTTACTCTTCTCTATTTATGAAGATAAAAAAGGTTTGGACAAGTTCCTGGAGGAAAGGTCCATAAACCATTATTAAGAAGGGACCCAGGATATCAATGCTTGACCCAGTACAAGCATTGCAGAACCTGTGTCTTTTGTGGAAACTGCTAGGTACGTATGACCTAGATTGGCCACTGTTGGAAACAGGATACCGGGCTTGATGGACCTTGGTCTGACCCAGTATGGCATATCTTATGTTCTTATGTACATTTGCTTTGATTCTATACTCTTGCTATGTAGCGATCTGCTTTATCTGTCCCATGCCTTTTTGAATTCTGTCACCCTTTGTTCTCCCACCACCTCCTTCGGGAGGGCACTCCAGGCATCCACCAGCCCTTTCCGTAAAATAATATTTCCTGATGTTGCTTTTAACTTTACCTCCTTGCAGTCTCATGTCTCAAGGAGGGCCACGTCGTACATTTCACTATGAGTGAACAGTAAGAGAGGAAGAGAGAGAGAGAAACACTGGTCCCACACCTGTATCCGCAAGAATAGCTCCTTGATGCAAGGCTTCCCCAGCCCCCTCACAATCCAAATAGTGTGGTCTCCCCCTTCACAACTGTAGCCCTTGAAAATGTCCCTCAAAAGAGTTGGTTGACGAGTCTAATATCCAAACAAATGTAGTAACTCTACTATTAATGTGACATCTTGAGTTTAAAAAAAAATGCTTACTGTAAGAAGAAAACACCAGTGCACTGTGCAGTAGTGTGACGGGGAACAGCTCTAGTTTCTGTAAGAACAGCATCTGTGAGAAGTGACTTGTACTGGAGAATTCCCATCACATGCTTTTGATGAAGTGCATGAAAACTGGTTTTCTCTGAAGTTAGGGATCCTCGGTGATAGCGCACTATATGGTTGTTACTGGAATGGTCAATGTGTCTGTTTTGGTTTCTTATTGTCCAAGATGTATATCGGAATAAGACAATAAAAGATGTAAATTTAAAGTTGGGGATCCTCTGCTTTAATTTTAAAAATAAAGAAATAGCTTGGAAAGCTCAAGACACGTATGTGGCCTGGTTCCTGCAGAAGCAGAGGGAAAATACAGCATTTCCTACCAGCAAGGTAATAAAATTTATGTTTCAGCCCATAGAAAAGAATTCTAAAGCCCAACCTCCCCTGGGGATCCCCAGTCAGTCAGGTTATCAGGATATCCATAATGAATATACAATGGAGACAGTGCACATAAATCTATCCCATAAATATTCATCCCAGATACAATCAAGCAGGGATCCCCCAGAACAGGGCTGGGAACCACTGCTCTAGCCCATATCAGGGCCTTGAGAGATTTAAGAGCTATAAATATATTAGAAAGCAATGAATTCTACACAGCATGTTTCTCCTATTAACAATTTTGAGTTTCTAAAGGGGTCATTTTAGAAGTTCTGTTTCTGAGTTGGACATCTGACAATGGGCAAATAGACGTCCAAATCATGGAGTCATCCCTGGAGCCATTTTAGAAAGCTGGGTATACAGACATCCCTGGTGCAAGAACATCCAGGTAGCACGGGGACATGGTAGAGGCATGGCCCTGGGGGAGCAATGGAGGTGCACATCAGGTCCTGGCTGTTGAAGTGTCCATGTCTATAGCTGCTCCTGACCATGAATAATATGCAAAAAGGTGCTTGTTTAATGGCTGCAATGCTTCCGGGGAAAATGTGCTCACATTGCAACAGTGAATATTTAATACATGCTCCAAATATATTACTGGCCCACCGCCACATGTTTGAGTATAATAAATGATAGGGCAGGACATGCTCGTCTTATGACATAGATGTCCCCCTCTTGGTCTACCCAGTCCGGGGCATCAGTGTACCCGGCTCTATAGGCATGCACTTTGGGGATGTCCACATTTGTAAAATGGCCTACACCTGTGCACATACCCAGCCTTGCTCTTTGCATTGGGCCCATTTCCAGAACTAGTTACTGAGACATTCATTTTTGGGGAGAGGGGGAATCAGAGAGATTTCAGAAGGCAGGCCTGCCACTTCCCCAGTTTTTGGACATTCCGCTCTGGACTTCCCAGATTTTTCCTGGCTGGCCCTTCTAAATTGCCACTTTACATGTTTACATTAATAGATAATAGGAAAAGATTATTTGGAACATTATCCTGCCTGATTCTTAACTCTGTTGCTCCCTCTTATTGTTAATTCCTCCTTATTTTCAAGCTAATTCATTGCGTTTCTTTTGTTTTGAAATAAATAATAGATATGCAAAGTTTAGCATGGTCCCATCTTCCATTCTGAAAAATCTTACTCCCTCAGTCTATTCTTTCATCATTCATGGTGCAAGTGTGTAAATATACAGATTTTCTTGAAATCTGGGAGCCTGCCTAAAGCTGTAGGAGCCAACGGCTGAGACCTAGGTCACAGTGCACCCCCGCACCCCCCCACCCCCCCAAACAAAGGTATAAGGCAGTTCCTTATGCAGGGCTTGATTTACTAAGACTTTTTTTTTCCCCATTTTCTATGCGAAAAGAAAGCTTAATAAATCTGTCCCTTAACATGCAACAGCAGTCTGCCAACAGAAGACAGTAGCCCCACTCACCCTTCCCCTCACTCCACCCTGAATGATCCTTCATAGCTGCACCTGAGTCAGTTTCCTTTTTTGATTCACATATCACCATGGCCTGATGATATGTGAAGCAAAACAAAATGTCTCTCTTATGCCCCTGCGCTGCGCCTTCACGCAATCTGTCTCTTTGCCATGATTCCCCACACCACCAGCCTTCAGCAGTCTCTCTCTCTCTTAGGACCCTCCCCCCCCCCCCAATTCACACATTCTCTTTCTCTCTCTCGCACTCACCAATTCTTGTGGCTGGCTGCAGCCGCTGTTTCAGACTTCGCCACCGTGTTCTGTTCAAGCACGCAGTGAGCCAATCGCAGTGGGGAAGTCGGAAACGCTGCATTTCTGGAATAGAATGCTTGTATGGCTGAATATCACACTGAACCTGTCAGGAATTTGGTCTTTAAAATAAGTCTTCCTTAAGAAGCTAGCATACTGTGGTGCCATCTTCATGCCTAGGATCTATAAAAACGGGTGTTGTGGAGGGGTGTTTCAAGATGGTGGTCGCAGTCGTGTTCAAGTGAGCACGTCTTTCCTTTCTCATGGGGAAGAAGCGTAAGGGAAAGGCTGGGCAGGTGCCTTCGCAGCCCACTCTTACCTCAACGCCACTTGCTTCTGTTTCTGGGCCATTGGATACTTACTTTGTTCATGCACCTCGGGATCCAGGCGGTGCTGGTGGAGAAATCCGATTGGCGGGATCATCGGAGTTGGAATGCTCAGTGGCGGACTCGGTGTCAGCTTCCTCCCCAGTTGTGAGTCCAGCGCCTAAGGTTCTCCGTAGCGGTTCACTGCCGGAAGGCTTCCTGGAGGTTTCCTCTCCTGGTTTGTCAGGGGAGGTTTTAATCTCACGAGGGCCGGGGAAAAGTGAGCCGGAGAAGCCTGTGAGTGGGGCCGGTAGTGCCTTTCACTCTTTTTTGCCGTCGGCGCTAGTTGGAGGTGAGATCACAGGGAAGTCTGTTCTCCCTGTGCAATGAGAAGTTTCTTTGGTGCCTGAGGAGATGGAGAATGCTGCAGCGTCTACTCCGGATAGGGCTTTTGTTCTTCAAGGTCAATGAACTTTACTTTAGAATTGATTTGGAATGCTATTGTTTCTCTTGGAGAAGTCCTGCTCCCGCAGATTACAGCTTTATCCTCCAAAGTAAAGACTACGATGGAAACAGTAACAGACTTAGAGAAGAAGGTATCTGGTATCTCCATGGAATCTGCAGTTGAACAGGGGATAATTACAGTCTTAGAAGATCAAGCAGACGGCTTTAAAAAGAACTTTATGTCGGTACAAGTGAAATTAGAACAGTTAGATAATTTTACTCGTGTTAATAACTTGAGGGTTGTTAACTTCCCTAAGGTGATATCCGTTTCTGCTAAAGATATGTTTAAGGAATATTTAGCCCTGACATTGGGGGTCTCTTCTGACCTAATGCCACCATTGGTAAAAATTTACTATCTTCCCAAGGCTAAGCGTGTTCCTTGTGGGGGCATGTTAGGGAGTGGCTCGGTTTCAGGAGACGCTCTCAATGTCACAGATTTAATGGAAAACTCTGGCCTTGATTCTCAGGAACCTTCTACTTTATTAGTAACATTTGCTTTGTTATCGGATAAGGAGTGGTTATTGAAAGTTTTTTTTCAAAAAAGGAAGCTTCTGTTTCGGTGTTTAGCTGTACGCATTTATCCGGATTTGTCAAGGGAGACCCAGAAACGGCGCAGGGAGTTTTTACTGCTCCGTCTTGGAATTTTACAACTGGGCGGGCTTTTTTTTCTTAAACATCCTTGCAAATGTTTGATTAAGTATCATTCTATTTCTTATGTATTTTTTGAGTCCTCCCAGTTGGTTGCCTTTATAAATGCCAGGCGCTTAGAATCTTCTATTGATCCCTCCTAGAGCTCATAATTAGAATTTGGTCTGGATTTTGACTGCTTCCTTTTCTTTGAATGTCTCGTAAATAGTATGGTGAATGTTTCCCCCCTCGTAGCGGACTTGTTAGGGTCAGCACTTTTTGGTTTCTTTTGTATTCTTTCTTGACAAGATATTATATATATACATTTATTTTGATCTATGTTTTCTTGGGCTGCCCTGTTTCTTTGAGAAGGGTTTTTCTTAAAACCTTCTTGAATTTATTGTAAAATTGCATAAATATAAAATTTAAAAAAAAAACAAACACAAAAACGGGTGTTGTAACCCAGCCTACAATTTTACTTGTAAATTCAGGACATTCATTTTCCCTGGCAAAAAAAGGCATACAGCTTTAGAAAGTTATTCACAGGTATATTAAAGCATGAACAGCAACAAAATGTTATGACTGGAACCACAGCATGACCCAGAAAACTGCAAAGATCATCATACTTGCTTGCGGAAGCCCAAGAGAACAAAAGGTTATGATGTACACTTTACTGAGACTAAGAGGATCATTCTAAAAGATTTAGTCCTGGTCTGGACATCAAAATTACAGACATGTCTCAGGTAATGAGACGTTCAAGTAGGCACAGGGGTGTGGCAGAGGCGTGTCTGGGGAGGAGCAACGGGCCTACAAGTCCTCCCAGAAGCTGTCTGCAGGCACGTGAATGTTTATTCCCGCTCCAGGCACGAATAAAAATCAGGAAAGTGTTTGTTTTCACCTTAAAACATCCAGAGAGTGTAGAGAAGATGGAGAATTAAGTGACTAGCTTTAGATTACAAAGTCCCACACTGGGATTTGAACGTTGGCTTCCCAGCTTTAAACTACTACTTTAACCATTATGCTAATAGATGTCTTGGTTCTGAATTCTCACCTGGGGACATCTGTATAGACATTTGATACATGTGCATATCGGGCACGTCCACATTTCTGGAATTGTGCCTGAACTTGCAGGCGCCTGCCTTTCTTTTCAGACACTCTGGCTTTGACGTCCCATTTGAAATGTGCCTCTAACTACACAGCATCTGGTCAAACTGCTTCTGTGCTACAGCATTCCCTCTCCAACCACCAAACGCCTGCAAATGCACATTTTACACAGTATCAGTATACAAACAAAACACGTCTTATGCCCCATTAGCAAAATAAAGCAAGTTCCTTGCAATACCCTGAGGCGCTACCAACCCAAACCTGTTCCCAGGCTGTCTCAAATAGCAGTGCTGAGCAATGCGGGACTCGAGTGAACATACAAGCAGTAGCAGCAAATCATATAGGGGTATGTTTACTAAACTGCGGTAACGTTACATAACATGCATTATGTAACGTTAACGATCGTTAAGTAACGTTAATGTGCGTTATGAGACGTTAACGCGCGTTATCGTTACTTAACGATCGTAGACATTCCGTGGCGAGGTAAAACACCGCAGAAGGTGGAGAGAGGGCGGAGAGAAGGGGTCAATGGGCAGAGAGTGGGCAGGGAGAGGCTCCATTCACACTAACGCACTGATCTGAAGAGCTGAATCCTAACGCGATTGAAAACCTGCCGTTAGATGCACATTTGCAGGGGAGAGAAACCATTTAAGTGTCAGCAATGTACAGCATAGGCAGGGAAACCTACAAAAAGTGATAAGTGTGATACATGTACACAGAACAAAAGGGCACATAAACATTGAAAATGACCTCAACAAACTGGAAAAAAACCTAACCAAGCTGGCCAATAGTGATAATATTGGGAAACAGCAAAAAACACTACCAAGAAAGCTCCAAAAAAAAGATATTAAGCGTGGAAGGGTCTATGCTCTGTCGCCCGACAAGGTGAATGATCCCACAGTGAAATAGCGTTGATCAGGGCTTTCCCTTGTTATTGGACAGGTGTCCTATGGCGTGCACATGTCCCACAACAGAAGGGTGGGCATGTCAGAATGGGCAACTGGACAGATGCTGGAAAAGGGGATACAGAGGGCCGCAGGCGGCACATGCTGTGGTGCAGCTGGGCTACAGTATGGACTAGGGTGATGCCTAGGTGGCCCATACGAATGCTGAAACAGCAGAGCAGCCAAACAGCAACTGCTGAAGGCCCAACATGGGCACGACTGTGTTTCCCACAGTGTCACAGGGGATAGTACCCAGCAGCTACCCCCAAGGGCATGGAACATTGGCAGGCGGTGCTGGGGGGAAGCGTGGACACCTATGCAGGCACCCCTACCCCAGAACCCGCACCATAGGTAGCCACCTACCCGCACACTGGATGGCCTGAGACAGCGCTCCACCAGCACCACTAGCAGAAGGGCATGTCAGCATGGTGGCAGAGGGATACTGGTGGTGGAGGGGGCAGAGGCAGCTGCCCAGAGCAGACCGTGGCCTAGCCCTATGTAGGTGGGTGCCATGCACTGCAACAGACAGGCCCCGTCTGATGAACAGTCATGGTATCACCAGGGAATGCTCAGACACTGTGACAATGCAGTGGTGCAGTTCACAAAACCAGTGTATTCAGAAGCAGAAGGTCACAGGTTCAAGTCCCATTGGTGGTGCCTGCTAACCCAGTCCCCATATTTTACCCACTACTAAAACGTGCTAATACAGACAGAACCTTTATTGCAGATGACGTAAACATGCCCAAAACACCTACATTTTACCCTACAGAGCACAGACGCCATAAACATGCGCATTACCTAGAGCAGAGTCTCACAAATACAGTCCTGGAGGGCCAAACACCATCCAGGTTCCATGCTGCCTCTAATAAAGATGCCTGTGCTGCATTTCTATGCACCACCCCCATGGTATACAGATGTATCTCATGCATATTCATGAGGGACAGCATGAAAACCCGAACAGTGTTTGGCCCACCAGGACTGGAGTTGGGAACCTCTGCCCTAAAGCAGCGGCCAACAGGGGCAGACACACCCGCACCCACAGGCTCCATTATCCAATGCCTCCTGGAGCGGCAGGATGTTGGGCCCTGCGTGCATCTCCCAATACTAGCACTTGCATACCTTGGCAATGCCACCCTAAACCTGAGAATACGATAAACATCTATCAAACAGTTGCTATGATTACTGGCAGATAGCAATTCCAAAGTTAAGCACAATTTGCTGATTGAGCTGCATCATAGCAACTTTTCTGATGTCTGTAGAGTGTGCTACAGGTCTGTCTCACAGTGTTTACCAACCTGGGGAGTGACCCCAACAGTATTGCGTACCATAGCCATGCCTGCACTGTGCCCAGGACTGGTGCGGTGGCCAGGGCTGTCAAACACCTCTATAGCTGCACAATGCTGGCATAGGTGTGGGGAGTGTGTGTCTGTCTATCCAGTGTGTGGTGGCTGCAAACACCCTCCACAGCCCACACTGCTAGCACTGTTGCCATATTGGCCTGCTAATGTGCATAATGAGGAGCAAGGTACTGTGGGAATAGCCAGGATAGGATGGCCTGGCCTGGATCCATCTGTACATAGCATAGGGCAATGGCTCGGACATTGTAGTGACCGGCCACAACCTGCACGGACAGGGTGGACACAGCATGTCCTGCTGGAAGGTCACTCTCACCCTGACTGAGCAGTGACCACGGCATGGCTAGGTTCCCCCATAGTGATGTAATAGCATTTCTCTCATGTGATATTTATGGGTTCTCTTTTGGGGCCCAATCACTGACTTATCTGCTTGGTGTGTATGTTGACATCCTAGTTCTGGGTACACGCATCTCCTCCAGGAACATGCAGTATGGACTAGCTAGCAGACTGTCTGCAGCTAGTATGTGTCTTGCTGGAACATCTTGCAAGGTGCAGCGGTTGGAGGCTTGCTGCTGGAGAATGTCAGATAGTGGTGGGGGGGCAGCTGTGCATTTCCAGGCCTACTGTCTGTCTGCTATTGCTTTATGGATGTGTACAGCTCTGCATTGCCTGCCCTGTAGGGTGTCTATTCCCCAGCAGGACTGTGGTGATGGTCCCCTCTACTGCCACCATTGCAGGGGCGTAGAATGTGGATCTGTTGGTGGGCAATCCTGTCCCCCACCCTGAGCCACAGAGGGTGGGTTGGGTGGTGGTATGTAATCTGTCTGTGGGTCCAAACACCCCCCTTCACTTAAATCATGTGACCATGGCACCCACACAGGGTATGCACTTTTTTGGGTGCATCATAGACCACAAGGGCTAGATGTGAAATACAGATGGACACAGGCATATCCTAGGGGTGTTTGTAAGGATTACCTAGCACACATTGGCACTGATGGGGACCTGCAGCATAGCCTATCTCAGCAAAGCCAGGTGCTGCGAAAATGGTGCTGGGCACCCCACCTCACCCTCAGGGTGAGCATAGGACCCGCACACTGTGACGGTCTGTAGCTACTCTGTGCCACTAACACACACCGTCGGCACCCCCTACCAGGCTGAGGTGCTGTGGGTGCATACCCCATCTTGTGATCATCTGTAGACTGCTGATTTGCATGTGCTGTGCATCCTGGGTACGGGTGGGTTGACCCTATCCTGGTAACCACAGCAGAATGTTTGTGTGGTGCCATGCAGTCCTCCTGTAGCCAGCCAGGGGTTTGTTAGCAGCTGTAGCCCACTGGTTACTTCACTGCCCATGGAACCAGCAGTCATGGGTTCAAAACCCACAGTGGGGCTCATTGATAGGGCCATCTGAGGCATTGTCTATTTTTATTGTACATTAGTGCTGCCAGCAGAAACACCCTCAGAGTACTCTCATCTTAGGGTGCCGTATAAGGCGCCCTATAGGGTGCCCTATGAAGCGCCTTATAAGGTGCCTTATAAGGTGTCCTATAGGGGACATTATAGGGTGCCTTGGCAGACAGCGCACTTTATAATGTGCCCTATGGAGTGCCTTCTAGGGTGCCTTATGCGGCACCTTAGGTTACACCACTGTGAGGGTGTGTTTGCTGGCAGCACTAATTAAAGTAAAACTAAAATTCCTCACAACCCAATACTTAACCCTTTCCAGGCCAAGCCCAAAACTCTCAGGATCCAAAATTCTGACTAAATATTCCTATCAAATGGTATATAATACATGACCATGGAGTGGAGGAGTAGCCTAATGGTTAGAGCAACTGCCTCAAACCCAGATGATCAAGGGTTCAAGCCCCAGTGGCACTCCTTGTGACCTTGGGCAAGTCACTTTACCCTCCATAGAAAAGGCTGGCAATCTACTTCCAGTGATACATTGCCAAAAAAACCCAGAGGTAGCTGGGTCACTAGGAGTCAACACTGACTTGATGGCACTAAAAAAAAAATGACCATATCAGAAGGAAAATCATTCTTAGAACATATTGAATAAGACAGGTACAATTTTCCTGAAATATGCAAAAATTAACCCAGCTGCAGAATGTGGATTAAAATTTTAAAGTAGGCTTTCAAAGGGTTAAACATAATGCCTTAGCCAGCCTTATTGATTAGGCACACTGGGGAATCAAAACCATGACCCCGTACCATCAGTCAGTGTAGTAACCATTGTGCTACAGCTCTGTTTCTATGCTTGCATCTCTGCACGCCTTCTTAAGATTAACGCGCAGTAACGTGCCACGGCTCCATCATGTAACGCTTGTTAATTTATGGCGCCTTGTAACGTGCGTTATCGGTAACGATGTACCGCCCATGTCCTATTTGGGTATTTCTGCCTCTACTGCGGATCCTAACGCGAATGGCATTACCGCAGTTTAGTAAACATACCCCTTAATCTTAACTTAATTCAAACCACTCTTAATGAAAATGGAAACAGCTCTATAGCGCCGTTTTCCAGCCCTTCCACCAACAGTAACTTTGCAGCGCCCACCCTTGGGTACTATTTCCAAGTATGAGAGTGCTCAGGCCATAGCTGCAGTTAAGTTGTGGTGGAGATGGAGGAGGTCTCACCTCACACTGTAGATGTCAGCCCACAGCTCCTGCCTAGTGCCTGACAGATTGGCGTTAAAATCCTGCACCAACTCAATCACTTCGTCCATTGTCCTTGGCACTCACGCCATGCTGAGCTCAGGTCATGAACCACAGCAGTAGCAGCCATGCTGGCTCTCAGCACCTCCCTCTGCTGGCCTGAGCTCCCCATGCTTTCACTGCCTGCATCCTGGGAGGAAGGAGAGTGAAAGGTACTACCACCCGCTACCCTTGCTCCATCTCCCAGCACTCTTCTGCATCCCAACTGCCCAAATGGGGAGAGGGAAGAGGAAGTGCTGGTGGCATGAGCCATCACATGATGGGAGCAGGGCAAAGAAATTGAGGGGATAGATCAATTGGCTATGGCTGAGACACTGAAAGATATGGTTACGGTTTAATTTTTTGACAGAGCGCCCTTCAAGGGGTCGCAGCAGAGTGGTGTACAACAATGCCTAAAATAAACAAGAAATTAGGGTAATACTTTAAAATTCTGGAGTCGCATGCCAGTGCCTTGTGCTTCTGTATAAATAAACAAACATTAAATAAATAAAATTATTGCCACTATAACTATTTAGAAAACAGTATGTTAGCATGTAGAAGCAGGTATATAATGTCAGTGTAAATCCTCCTGCTTTTAACTTTTCACCACTTTATAATCAATGTTCCCTCTAATTTTCTGTAGGCTGTGTGCGCATAAAATATCAGCTGTGTGCAGCTTTTGAAGGAAGGTTAAATTTTTGTGCGCCACATAACGACACTCGTAGTTATATACTTTAAAATATGACTACACGTCAGAATACAGTATGTACACCACATTGATTTTAATAAAATTAAATGAAAATAGATGATTACTAAATTTCTAGTAATTACAATCATAACTTTTAAATTTTAAGACGTCTGTGTTGTTTTCTATCAGAATCAGAGCTGTAATTTTTGTGCGCTCTGTTGTAAAGTATGTGCGCTCGCTTGGTGAGGTGTGTGCGCGCGCACGCGCGCACAGCTTAGAGGGAACAGTGTTTATAATCCCTGGATTAGAGACAAATCCTCAGTAACTCCAGTATAATTCTTGACTTAAAAATCTCCTGTCAAGTGTTCAGGTTAGAAACAAGACTACATGTCCAATTACATTGGGGCCATTAGATTAGAGACTCTTAAAGCACTCCTTACACATGACGAATCCCTTTAAATTTATACTGTAGATGACTGTTTCCTCTATAGTTCCTTGAAATGACTGAAAAGTAATATAGTTAATATAGGGGTATGTTTACTAAACCGTCTTAACGTCGCAGCGGTGATATTATCATGCGATAAGTGATGTTATCACGTAATAACGTCACTTAGTGCACAATAACGCGACTGCGGCATTAAGGCACACTAATGCTGTGAAATCCGGCTCTGAAGGGTGGAGTAAGGCTTCCCAGAGGGTGGAGAGAAGGGAGGGGATTGGCTCCAGGCACACTAGCGCTGTGAAATCTGGGTCTGAACACTAATGCCAGTGAAACCCTCGCGTTAAGGCACATTTGCAGGAAAGAGAAACCATTTCAGTCAGCAATGTACTGCAAAGCCAGGGAAACCCCAAAACGTGATAGTAGTGATACATGTGCATGGAACAAAAAGGCAAATAAACATAGAAAATTACCTGAACCACATTTAAAATCCCAATAACCAAGCTGGCCAAAAGTGATATTAATGATAAACATAAAGCATCACCACTGACAAAGCTCAAAAAATAAGATATCATATTTGGAAGGGTCTATTCTCTGTCCCCCTACAAAGTGAATGATCCCACATTGAAATAGTGATGATCAGGGTTTATTCCCATCTATATTGGGCAGGTTTGTTATGGCGTGCACATGTGCAGTAACAGCAGCGTGGGCACGTAGGAAAGGGCAACTCTACTGATGCTGTAAATGGGATATAGAGGGCTGCAGGCAGCACATACTGTGGTCCAGCTGGGGCACAGTGTGTCTTAGGAAGATGCCTAGGTGGCACATAGGAATGCCGAAACTGTAAAGCAGCAAGACATCAACTGACGAGGGTCCAACATGGGCACGAGTGTGTGTCCCACAGTGTCACAGGGGAGATTACCCAGCAGGTACCCCCAAGGGCACATAACATTGGCAGGCGGTGTGGGAGGGTGGGAAGCATGCATGTCCATGTAGGCACCCCTACCCGAGAACCCACACCATAGGCAGCTGCCTACCGGCATACTGGATGGCCTGGGACTGCGCACCACCAGCACCACCAGCATAATGGCATGGCAGCATGGTGGCGGAGGGGTGCTGGTGGCAGAAGGGGCAGTGGCATCTGCCCACAGCAGACCTTGGCCTAGCCCCGTTTAGGTGGGTGCCATGCACTGCAACAGACAGGGTCTGTCTGACGAACAGTCATGGTATCCCCAGGGAGTGAACTGTCCCTGTGGCAACAGTGTGGTGCAGTACACACAGCCAGTGTGTTCATACACAGAAGGTCACAAGTTCAAGTCCCAGCTATGGCTCCTGCCAACCCAGTCCCCATATTTTACCCAGTACTAAACTGTGGTAATAAAGATGGAACCTTTATTGCAGATAACATAAACATGCCTGAAACGCCTATATTTTACCCTACAGAGCACAGACACCATAAACATGTGCAATACCTAGAGCAGAGTTTCCCAACTGCAGTCCTGGAGGGCCAAACACCATTCAGGTTTCATGCTGTCTCTAATAAATATGCCTGTGCTGCATTTGTATGCACTGCCCATGGTATGCAAATGTATCTCATGCATATTCATTAGGGACAGCATGAAAACCCGAACAGTGTTTGGCCCACCAGGACCGGAGTTGGGAATCTCTGCCCTAGAGCAGCGGCCAACACCCACACCCACAGGCTGCACTATCCAAAGCCTCATGGAGAGTCAGGCTGTTGGGCCCTGCGCGCAGACGCATCTCCCAATACTAGCACTTGCATACCTTAGCAATGCCGCCCTAAACTTGGGAATACATTACACTTTATCAAAAGGTTGCTATGATTAATGGCAGATAGCAATTCCTAAGTTAAGCACAATTTGCTGATAGAGCTGCATCATAGCAACTTTTCTGATATCTGTGGAGTGTGTTTCAGTTTTGGTTTCTGTCAGTGTTTACCACACCGGGGAGTGACCCCAACAGTATTGCATACAATAGCCATGCCTGCAAGGTGCCCAGGACTGGTGTGGTGGCCAGGGCTGCCAAAAGCCTCTATATTTGCACAATGCTGGCATAGGTGTGGGATTGTTTGTTTGTCTATCCAGTGTTTTGTGGCTGCCTACACCTTACTCAGCCCACACTGCTTGCACTGTTTCCAGTGTTAGCCTGCCAATGTGCATAATGAGGAGCAAGGTACTGTGGGTATGGCCCGGACAGGGTGGCCTGGGCAGGATGCATCTGCACAGGCATAGGGCAATGGCTGGGACATTATAGTGCCCGGCCACCACCTGCAAGGACAGGGTGACCACAGCATGTCCTGCTGGGAGGTCACTCTCACCCTGACTGAGCAGTGATCATGGCATGGCTAGGGTCCCCCATAGAGCTATATGGTATTTCTCTCAAGTGATATGTATGGGTTCTGTTTTCTGGGGCCCAATCACTGACTTATCTGGTATGTGTGCGTGTGCACTCACATCCTAGTTTGGGTGCACACATCTTCTCCAGGGACATGCACTATGGACTAGTTAGCAGACTGTCTGCAGTTAGTTTGTGTATGGCTGGAACACCTTGCAGGGTGCAGCGGCTGGAGACTCACTGTGCTTGCTGCTGGAGAGTGTCAGATAGTGGTGGGGGGCAGCTGAGCATTATCCAGGCATACTGTCTGTCTGCTCTTGCCTTATGGATGTGTACAGATATGCATTGACTGCCCTGTAGGGTGCCTGTTCCCCAGCAGGACTGGGGTTGATAGTCCCCTCTACTGCCACTATTGCAGGGATGTAGAATGTGGATCTGTTGGTGGGAGATCCTGTCCCCCACCCTGAGCCCCAAAGGGCGGGTTTAGGTGCTACATAATCCGCCTATGGGTCCAAACAACCCCCTTCACTTAAATCATGTGACCATGGCACCCACACAGGATATGCACTATTCTGGTGCATCATAATCCACAAGAGCTAGACGTGACTGGGAAATGCGGAAAGACACAGGTGTATCCTAGGTGTGTCTGCAAGGACTATCTATCACACACTGGCACTGATGGCAACCTGCAGCATAGCCTGTCTCAGCTAAGCCAGGTGCTGCGGACCTGGTGCTGGGTACCCCACCTCGCCCTCAGGGTGAGCACAGTACCCCCATAATGTGACGGTCTGTAGCTACTCTGTGCCAGTAACACACACGGTCAGTTCCCCCTATCAGGCCGAGGTGCTGTGGGGGTGCATACCCCATCTTGTGATCATCTGTAGACTACTGATCTGCATGTGCAGTGCATCATAGGTACGGATGGGTTAACCCTATCCTGGTAACCACAACAGACAGTTTGTGTGGTGACCTGCAGTCCTTCTGTAGCCAGCCAGGAGTTTGTTAGTAGCTATAGCAGTGTTTCTTAACCAGTCCTCCTTGAACCCCTAGGCAAGTCGGGTGTTCAGGATAGCCCTAATGAATATGCATGATATATATATGCATTAGAGATATCCTGCCAACCTGACTGGTTTGTGGCCCTCTAGGGCTGGATTTGGAGACCCCTGCCTTACACCTCTGTCATTTAAGATTGTGAGTGGACAAGGTGCAGATGTCCTAGACATCAAAAGGGTAGATAGAATGTGTCACATGCCTCCTCAATTCTCACCACCACCAAAACATTGCCAGCAAACACACCCTCACGTGCTATAACCTAAGGTGCCGCATAGGGCACCCTATAAGGCACTCCATAGATCATATTATAAAGTGCACTGTCTGCCAAGGCACCCTATAATGTGCTTTATAGGACACCTTATAAGGCCCCTTATAAGGTGCTTTATAGGGTGCCTTATAAGGCGCCTTATGAGGCACCTTATGGTTACAGTACACTGAGGTGTTTTTGCTGGCAGCACTAATGTACATTAAAAATAGACAATGCCTTGGACAGCCCTATCAAATAACCCCACTGTGGGTTTTAACCCATGACCTCTGGCTCTACAGGCAGTGAAGTAACCAGTAGGCTGCAGCTACTAACAAGCCCCTGGCTGGGTGCAGAAGGACTGCATGTCACCACACAAACTGCACATGCAAATCAGAAGTCTACAGATGATCACAAGATGGAGTATGCACCTTCACAGCACCTCGGCTTGGTAGGGGGAACTGACCGTGAGCACCCCCACAGCACCTCAGCCTGGTAGGGGGTACTGACCGTGTGTGTTACTGGCACAGAGTAGCTACAGACTGTCACATTGTGCGGGTACTGTGCTCACCCTGAGGGTGAGGTGGGGTGCCCAGCACCAGGTCCACAGCACCGTTCATGGCTTGAAATATGCCATGCCGTAGGTCCCCATCTGTGCTACTGTGTGTGATAGATAGTTCCCACAGACACACCTAGGATACATCTGTGTCCATCTGTATTTCTCAGTCATGTTCTAGCTCTTAGGGGCTATGATGCACCCAGAATAGTGCATATTTGCTTGGACTCATAGGTGTATTATGTACCACCACCCAACCCACCCTCTGGGGCTCAGGGTGGGAAACAGGATCACCCACCAACAGATCCACATTCTACCTCCCTGCAAGGGTGGCAGTAGAGGGGACCATCAAACCCAGTCCTGCTGGGGAACAGGCACCTTAGAGGGCTGTCAATGCAGATCTGTACACATCCATAAAGCAACAGCAGACAGACAGTAGGCCTGGAAATGCTCAGCTGCCCCCCACCACTATCTGACATTCTCCAGCAGCAAGCCTCCAGCTGCTGCACACTGCAAAGTGTTCCAGCAAGACACATACTAGCTGCAGACAGTCTGCTAGCTAGTCCATAGTGCATGTTCCTGGAGGAAATCTTTAGGGCTCTTTAACCTGGAAGAGAGACGGCTGAGGGGAGATATGATAGAAGTCTATAGATTGATGAACGGAGTGGAGCGGGTAAACGTAGATCAATTGTTTGCCGTATCAGAATATAGAAAGACTAGGGGACATGCAATGAAGCTACAGGGTATACTATTTAGGACTAATAAAAGAAAATATTTTTTCACTCAACGTGTAATCAAACTCTGGAATTTGTTACCGGAGGATGTAGTGGGGGCTGTTAGTGTAGCTGGGTTTAAGAAAGGTTTGGACAGGTTCCTGGAGGAGAGGTCCATAGACCATTATTAAGAGGTGACCGAAGATATCGATGCTTGACCCAGTACAAGCATTGTGGAGCTTGTGTCTCTTGGGGAAACTGTTAGGTACATATGACCTAGATTGGCCACTGTTGGAAACAGAATACTGGGCTTGATGGACCTTGGTCTGACCCAGTATGGCATATCTTATGTTCTTATATGCATGTATCCAGAACTGAGATGTCAACATACACACCAAGCAGATAAGTCAGTGATTGGGCCCCAAACAAGAACCCATAAATATCACATGAGAGAAATGCTATATAGCACTATGGGGGAACCTAGCCATGCCATGGTCACTGCTCAGTCAGGGTGAGAGTGACCTCTCAGCAGGACATGCTGTGGCCACCCTGTCTGTCTAAGGTACCTTTGCGCCCGATAAAGCGCCATTATCGCGCAATAAGGTACCTTATCGCCCGATAACATCACCGGGCGCACATTAAGATGGTTTAGTAAACATACCCCTAAGTGTACCTGAGGCAATGGAGGGTTAAGCGTATTATATATTACATAAAATGCAAGGCGGCTAGAGAAAAAAGGCTTGGACCAAAGTTTTATATTTTTGTTCTTTTTGTAGTATTTTCTGGGTTTTACAATTTTTTTCGGCATTTTATTAATTTTATATTGCCTCTATAGTTTCAGCAGAATTTTCAGCATATAAAAACCTTATTTTAAATACAAGTATAGTGATTAATGTGCACTATGAATACATCAAATCCATCATATGAAAGTCTATCATCTTCAGGGCTTCTTGAATTCTTAACACAAGCAGATCTTCTGAGTCAGGAAATCTCCTTCCTCACTAAAACAAAGTCCCAAATCCAAATTTATACACAAGAATCATTGTCACCCTCCATGTCAATTTTCAATACCTACAAAAGAAAACAACACGGGTAACACATGACATAATGCAGCAGAAATGTCCCTTCTTTCATTGAAAATCTTCTTTAAAGAAAGTTTACAACAAGCAGTTTAACATACTGGACTCATGCCTGGAGCAGACCATTCCATGAATGACTCAAAGGCACTACCAGGGTCAGGTTTCTTCACTATATTTCATCCAGGCAGGATTTTGGAAATGAAGTAGTACTTGCATCTTCTATTCAAATCTACTAACAAAATTGAATGCTTTCAAATGCTTTGGCACACCTGCCACTGCTCATACTAGGTCTCTATCACAACCTGAACCAAAGGATGCTCCCAGGAAAAGGTCCCATATGTGGAATCTTTACAGATCTGATAGATTAATCTCTCATCCATTCCTCTTTTTCACAGGAAGAGTCACATCGGGTAAGAGACTATCCAGAGACATGGTGGAATGAGGACAACTCATGAGAACCAGGGTATGAATTATATCAAAATAATAGGGTGGATCAAATTGCAGGAGATTGAAGCTGATACTGAAAAGTCCACTAACATCGAAGAATAAGATACAAGACATCAAATCTGCTTGTAGTCCCCATACTCTCATATAGCTTTCAAATTGTAGACTGGCCTCTGAAATATCTTGAGAAACTACATGTGTGAATAAGAAAACTCCTCCATGCCTAAGAGGTGGTTTATAAGAATCAGTGTATGCCAAAACTGTACATCCCTAGAGCCAAAGGAGGAATGGGCCTCATTGATTATACATATAAAGTGACCATCATAGGCCTCCAGACCTACTTATTAGCACCAACAGATCCGAATGCATGGAAAGTGTTGCAATATGAAAGTAAATGACCAGAATCCACCTCCATTATTAAACTAATACAGGCATTCTGATGAGCAGAAGGAATGGATGAGAATCTGGGAGGAGTGGTCTAGTGGTTAGGACAAGGTACTTCAGGCCGGAGGGCCGGGGGTTCAAGTCCCACCTGGGGACAGCAATCTCAGGCCGGAGGGTCTGGGATTTCTAGTCCTATAGGCACTCCTTGTGATCTTGGGCAAGCCACTTAACCCTCCATTGCCCATGTTCCCTGTGAGTATTAGCATATGTGTCTCATATACCCTCGTGTTAAATGTATCCCCCAATTGACCGCTTTGACCCGGTGAAAAGCGGGATATAAATACAGCTAAATAAATAAATAAATCTACCAGTATGCACAGGGAAGGAAGTGACAGAATCTGCAAAATAAGAAAAAAAAAACTCTTCAAAGAATTAGATCTGCAAATGAGGAAAAATAAGTGGCAACTGCCTAAATACAGTGGGAAATATGAAGCATTCCCCCAGGAGCCATTTGTTGATGAACAAAAATACATGAGTAGTTAAAGAGAGGTGAAATAAAACTCAAGGATCAGATGGTTGTTATACTGATTCTGTAAGAAAGAGCTAGAAACAGTTCCTTGCCTCATCGCTGGTTGTGAAGTTCTGATGGCAGAACATTTCTCTATAGAAAGGCACAACGAGGTGGTATGCCTCATCCACTAGAAACTTTGTAAGCATTACAACATCGCTGTACCAAAAAAACATTGGGATCATGACCCTAAGAGAATTATGGAGAAAGCAGAAGTTCTGATAACGTGGGACATCCTCATTCTGATGGATAGGAAACTGGATGTGAGGAAACCTGACATAGGGGTAAAGGAGAAAAACACCAGAAAGGCACCGATGAAGTATCGGTTCCAAGCGATTCATCCATTAATCGCATGGAAAGGGAAAAGATCATGAAGTACCAAGAAATGCAGTCAGAGACCAAGAAAATGTCGCAGAAAGATAGAGAAATATTTCCCATCATATCAGGAGCCACAGGCCTGACAAGAAACATTCCCAATCACACCTTGACAAATTACCCTTACATGTCACATCTTATGAACTCCAGAAGGAAGCTCTCTTTGGCACGATGCAAGTACTACAGTGAGCGTTAGCAGTAAATTTGAGAGACTGAGATCATATTCTACATACCCTGGCTTAAGAACAAGATTCATGACTGTCATGGTATGCACAAAACTAATCCATTTGGAGAAATTTCCCCAATATGATTCTGTGACTCGCATTAAGAGGGAGAAGATCCTGAAATACAAGAAATGCAGTCAGAGAAGAAGAAAATGTGGCAGAAAAATACAGAAATATTTCCCATCATGTTGGGTGCCACAGGGCTGATTTAAGAGGAATTTCTAAGCAAATCTTGACAAGTTACCTATAGACGTTACTTCTTATGAACTCCAGAAAGAAGTTCTCTTTGGTGCAATGCAAGTAGCATGGTGAGTGTTAGCAGTAAATTTGACAGACTGAGATTACGTTCCACATATCCTGGCTTAGGAGTGACGTTCATTAATGTCATGGTATGCCAGAAACTAACTCACTTGGAAAAATTGCCCCCAGGGAATAGAAATGGTCCCCTGAGCTGGTCCGCATACTTTACTCACCATGTACCTCCCCCAATGTTTCCACACCCCATCTCTGCTAAGCTAGCTCTTGTGATTTAGATGTGTATTTCATTTTCTTTGTTGTCCATGCGACTGTGAAAACTGCTTGCTATATGTACTGCCAACTAATGGCAGAGAAGCACTACAATACCTGTTGCCATGAGAAGGTGCACCTTCTGATTTAACTGTAAAAGCTTTCCTTTGAAATCCATTGACAATGACATCTAATGGTTAGATATCTTACAAACACTTTCATTTTCTTATTCTTTCGAAGCAGAAGAATGAATGAATTCTGCTCCATTCAATCCATCTCATCCCTCTTTCCTCAAGGTCAAAGACACACAGAGAGATTAAACACACACACACACACACACACACAAGGGATGGAAAGAATTCCATGAACTCTGCTCCACATGCTTTCCCCACTTGTTTAAAATAAAGATCTTACAGAATACAGAAGGGTCAACAGACTAAGAAGCTGACTTAAACAGATCTCATGTGGCATAACTATGTATACACAGCATTATATGCCAACATAATTGCAGCATTCTTTGCTTGACCAGGTGGTCATGATCTAGTGTGAATAGTAGCCTAGCAGTGAGTGCACGAAAGTCTCTATATTAATTAGCTCCTGGTACACATTCATAGGAGCTCTCACAACACAATGCCTTATTAACGCTTAGCTTACACCAAACTGCAAATTCAAGCCCAGTAGAAGGTGACAGCTTTCGCATTACTACTGAATGAATCAATTACTGTTAGTGATTATACAGCTGCTATCAAATTAATTGCTGAATATTGGATACTTAAAATAAAGAGCTGTTACTGTCAATGACATGCTGCCATTTGTAATTTGCAATTAATTATCCTGATGACATTCGGCTACTTTCACTTATCATTGCACCACGGTGAGGCATTATCACTGACATACATAGATATTGTTTTTTTGACCTAGCAATCTTTTCCTGTTCCCTTGGGCCTCCAGCTCAGATGGAACCAGAGCTGGGATCCTGGTGACATGAAGCTTCATTTACAGCTTTCCAGTGATTTTTCCCCCTGCTTTATAACCCTGTCCACAGTCCAGTCATCGTAACGATAGTCATTAGGTCAGAGGTCAAGTGCTGGGGCTTTCTCCGGAACCCTGCTATCACAGGCCTTGAATTAATTTACTGGAGAGGTCATTTTATAGATTTTAGATGCTGGTCACACATATAAAAATGTCAGTTATATCTGTAACTGACAAATGATGAACAACTGGTAATACCATAAACGGCACAACTTATCCTTGTACCCCACAAAACTTTAACAGTTTATGCATTCGTAAAGGAAATATGTTCTGCATATTCTTTCAAAGTTTATGTATAATCTCTGTTTTATAGTGGTAATATACATATACCTCAGCACTTTTACCTGCTGAAAATCATGTACAGCTCTTGTTTAAATTGTCTTTTGAGACCTGGAGCTTGCTGGTAGAGATTTGTTCAGTTCTCTAATTCACCTCCCCTGTGACAAAGTTTGCCTTTCTGAGGAAGGCTCCCTTCTTCCCAGCTATCGTGCACGCATGTTTATAAAATTCATCACTTACATGGGTGGTGCTATATACACCTATATGTTCAGGCAGTTTATAAAATTGCCATCTACAGGTACAAATGGTGCTACATATGTGGATATCTTTCTGCTGTGGAAATACAGATTATTGGGGTGAGTTTCTTCATAAAATCACTGGCACTCTTGTGCATTTACCACGTGCACATTCTGTCATGCAAGATAGCACACCAGGATATTTAGATCCTCCGCACACAAGAGGGAGCTCTAGGAAGCTGGTGAGAGTGTCCGTACTTGGTGAACCTAGGGAAGCACTGGATAAGGTAGTCCCTAAGATGAGTCAGTACTTTGGAAAGGAGTTCTGAATACAGGTGCAAGTAATTGGGTACTTGAAGCTGGACCTGGAAAAGGAGCAGGGAGAGTGTGTTCCAGGTTCATTGGTCTGCAGTCCAGTTTCTAGGTGAGAAGGCAAATATGAAGGGGACTCAGAGGGTAAACTAATGGAGGTGAATACCAAATGCACTAGCAAGAGCTGCACTACCCCGCTGTAAAAGGGACAACTGCAAAGTGTGGAGATCGAGGCCGAAAAAAAACAGTGCATGGAGAAACTGGAGATACTCCAGTATGAGGCCCCCCTAAGGAAACCCTTACAGTACCGGTGCCTCCGATCCTTGAGCGCCTCCTCCTTCAGATGTGGGAAACACTGGCGTCGGTGCCCATTGTCAGCAGGCAATTCAACTCATGTATCGAGTACACCAAAGCCCTGCGTTCCAGAAGACCCAACTCCCCCACAACTCGATGGTCATTGAATCAGCCATGCACAGCCTCAAGAGCCAAAAAAGACTCATTCTTTGGTGCCATCTGACAGGGAGGCCTGGACCCTCAACGCCCTCGGCCAGAAGGCCTTTCAGGGTTCGATGCTGACTTGCTGATCCAGTTCTACCAGCTCTATATCAGCATGTACCTCAAGGAGCTGTTGAAGCTCAGTAGATTCTCGGCAGGCCTCGATGGGGAGCCCCTGCAGAGATTTAAGTCTCTGGCCTTGGCGGTCAACGAGTGCTCGAAGTTTCTGTCTTGAGCAGTCTACGATGGCTTCGAGGCTTTGGCCAGGGTGGCTGCTGTGGGCACTGGGGCACAATGCCAAGCATGGCTGCAGTCGTCTGACCTAGAACAATGAGTTCAGGTCAAACTTATTGATGTCCCCTGCACTGGAGAGAACCTCTTTGGGAAATCCATGGCAGACAAAGCTGCAGAGATAGAGACCAAATTCCTAAAGAGAACCAGACTCTCGCAGAAGTCCTTAGTGCAGCCCCTTAAGAAGGCCCTGGGTAAGAAACCCTTCTTCCTGAGGAAGAAGGGGGGGGGTTGGCAATACATAACAATTTCTCCACAGCAAGGCCAACAGCATAAAGAACAGGGGCATGGCCCCCTAAGCAAAAGACCCCTAAGTCCCAGGCACCGATCCCAGCCCAGCCTGGGGGGAGCTTTTGACTCTCTGAGCATGACCTCTGCTCCCCCAGGAGGTCCCCTACAGCCCATAGGGGGGGTGTCTGGTCCTATTTGCCCATAGGTGCTCTGCCTTCACCCCTGATACCTGACAAGTGATCAGGGAGGGCTACCTCCTCTACCAACAGTGGGCGTCACCCTTGTACTTCCCAGGAGAGCCCATAAGACCTCTCCTTCATCAGAGCCTGCTCTTCACTGAGCTCACAGGCCTACTCCAGGATAGAGCGGTGGAGCCAGTGCTGAAACATCATTGGGGCACCGGCTTCTACTCCAGGTATTTCCTCATCCCCGAGTGGACAGGAGGCCTCAGGCCCATCCTGGATCTGCAGGAGCTGAACAGGTTCCTGGTAACAGAAAAGTTCACGATTCTCTCCTTTGGAACATTGATGCCATTCCTCCAGCAAGGAGATTGGCTATGCTCCTTAGACCTAAAGGATGCCTACACATACATCCTAATCTATCCTAGCCATAGAAAATACCTCAGGTTCCCGGTGGGAAGAGAGCACTACCAATACAGGGTGCGTCCCTTCAGGCTGGCCTCATCTCCAAGAGTCTTCACCAAGTGCCTCGTCGCAGCCCACCTCCACCTCCAAGGGGCCTTTGTCTTTTCTTACCTGGACGACTGGCTCATAAGAGGAGGCTCAGCTGCAGAGGCACAATGCACCAAAGGGTGCACCATCAATGCCCTGCAGAATCTGGGGTTCATCATCAACTACCACAAGTCCCACCATTCTCCTACCCAATGCCTGGAGTTTATAGGGGCTCAGCTAGACACCCTCCAGTCTAAGGCCTTCCTCCCTCAGGAGAGGTCAGAATGCCTCAGGGGGCTAGCCACAGAGGTACAATGACGCCAGTCGCTACCCGCCCGGCTTCTCTTCTGCCTGCTTGTAAC
Organism: Ichthyophis bannanicus; assembly: GCA_033557465.1. Classification (NCBI taxonomy): domain Eukaryota; kingdom Metazoa; phylum Chordata; class Amphibia; order Gymnophiona; family Ichthyophiidae; genus Ichthyophis; species Ichthyophis bannanicus. The sequence continues at coordinate 1,296,991,652 of CM066032.1, read as the reverse complement.
CCCATGTGCCTCCGTTCTCAGTAGACACACGCTACAGGCAGGCTCCAGGACAGAGAGAGAGAGTGACCTGCCAGCTGGTGGACTCCTTCAGATGGTGGCAGATCCTCTGTCACTTTTAGGCTTGGATGCTCTTCCAGGTATCCACTCCCCAGAGGGTCCTCACCACGGACACCTCCTTACTGGGCTTGGGAGCACATTGTGAGGGCCTTCAGATGCAAGGCAGTTGGACCCAGATGCAAATCAATCTACTGGAGCTCCGGGAGATATTTTTAGCTCTCTGAGCCTTCCGCCACCGGCTGCAGCACCCATCAGTGCTGGTGCAGACCAAAAACCAAGTTGCAATGTTCTACATGAACAAACAAGAGGGCACGGGGGTCATACTCCCTCTGCCAGGAGGCGGTAGCCCTCTGCTCATATGTAACATGCAGAGGGATGCTCCTAAGAGCAGTCTACTTCCTGGGCCTAGACAATGCCCTGGCGGATAAGCTGAGCAGAGTTCTCCAGCCACACGAGTGGCACCTGAATCCAAAGTGGCCTCCCGGCTGTTTTGACTCTGGGATGTCCCCCTGGTGAACCTGTTCACCAGCCCACACAACACGCAGTTGCCCCGCTTCTGCTCCCACTAGCCACAACCGTCCCAGGAGACAGCGGATGTGTTCCTCATTCCCATGGAAGGAAGGCCTCTTGTATACCTTCCCACTGATACCACTGGTTGCTAAGACTCTCTTCAAGGTCCAGCACAACAGGGCATCACTAATACTGATGGCTCCCCAGTGGCCCAGGCAGCCCTGGTTCCCACTATTCCTCTCCCTGTTGGCAGCATTGCCGATTCACTTGGGCCAAGCCCCAGAACTACTCTCACAGGAGCAGGGCTCTCTCCTACACCCCAACCTGGGGTCCCTGTCACTCACAGCTTGGCTGCTGAAAGTGTGACGTTAGCCCCCCCTTCAAACTCCTACAGGATGTGGAAGAGGTTCTTCTGGCCGCTCATAAGGCTTCCACAAAAACAGCGTATGCCTTCAAGTGGTGCCAATTCTCGGTGTGGTGCGCCGAAAGATGGGTGAACCCTTTCTCCTGCTTAGTACAAGTGGTACTCCAGTTTCTGGTAGGATTAAAGTCCAACTTGGTCAAAGTACACATGAGCATTATCGCAGGGCACGACCATTCCATTGAGGGCAAGCCCCTCTTGGCTCAGCCCCTTCTTTCTCGGTTCTTGTGGGGCCTCATGCTATCCAAACCCGCATTTACCCTCCAACGGCAGAGTGGTATCTAAGTGTGGTGCTCTCCCAGCTCACTAAGCCACCATTTGAGCCCCTGGCTACCTGCCACTTGAGGTACCTCTCCTGGAAGGTCATCTTCCTTGTAGCACTCACATCAGCTTGCAGAGTCAGCGAGCTCCAGGCTCTGATGGCAGATCCTGCCTACACGAGGTTCTACAAGAACAGGTGGTGCTCTGCACACACCCCAAGTTTCTGCCGAAGGGGGTGGCCCCATTCCACCTTAATCAGGAGGTGGTGCTCCCCACCTTCTTTCTGAGACCTCATGCTGGCAGGGTGGAAACTATTCTCTATACTTTGGATTGTAAAAGAGCCCTGTCCTTCTGTCTGCAATGGACTCAGGGCCACCACAAAGTGCCTCAGCTTTTCGTATCCTATGACCCCAGTCATCTGGGGCTTCCAGTAACTAAGTGAACTCTGTCCACTTGGGTGGCAGACTCCATTACCCTCGTCTATGAGCAGGCAGGGATCTCACTGGACCAGAGGGTAAGGCATGCCATGTCAAGGTCATAGCTACTTCTGTGGCAAATCTGCACTCCGTCCCCATGATGGAAATCTGCTGGGCTGCCTCCTGGTCTTTGGTCAATACCTTTGCAGCTCACTATTGCTTGGAGAGGGAGTCCCGACTAGACAGCACCATCAACCAGGCCATACTCCGTAATCTCTTTGAGGTGTAAGCAACTCCTGCCCCCCAACCCTTCTGTGTTCAGGCAACTGGAATGCTGGTACCCTGCCGGATACTTGGGTCGTGAGAGTAGGCACTGAACTGCTGCTGCTCACAGCTCACCCTCTGTAGGTCACCATGGCATTTTTGCAGGTTCTTGGTAGCCTGTAGCTGGGGAGTCCCATATGTGAGGGCTAACTTCCGCTTGTTCCCGGAGAAAGCATAGTTATTCACCTGTAACATGTTCTCTAGGGACAGCAGGAATCAGTCCTCACAACTCTCCCTCCTCCCCTTGGAGTTGCTTCTTTTCCATGTTTTAGTTTTTGCCGTCTTAGCTATGTCATTAGACTGAGGCAAGATGGCACCCTTGGGCAGGTAGGGGGCCATACATGTATGGTTCATCTCCCAAAGACTTTCTTTGAAAGCTGAGGAGATGCTTCCAAGGGGGCTCTGTCGGTGCCAACGTCACCCATATGTGAGGACTGATTCCTGCTATCCCCAGAGAACACCTGTTACAGTGAGTAACTGCACTTTTGTGCATGCATCATGGGGAGTGTTGAAGGGTGTGTGTGTGCATGCATTTGTTATGGAGAATGTCCCAGCTTCATAAGAGTGTGTGTCACGGGTAGTGTTGAGGGCTTTGTGCTTGTGTGTGTGGGTGTGTGTCAAGGAGAGTGTCTGAGACCCGCATGTGTGTGTCATGGGGAGTTTTGAGGGCTTTGTGTATGTGTGTGTATGACATGGGACATATCGGGGGGCTGCATGTATGGGTGTCTGCATGTGGAGTGTCAGGAGCTGCGTGTGTGCATCTCTCTGTCTCATATGAGCTCTCTCACAGGCTTCCTCCAGTCTGTTTTTTTCTTTCTCTCTCATAATCCCTCAGTCCTCCCCCAGCCTTTTTATCTCATAATCTCCCAGCCTGCATCTTTCTCTCTCATACCCCTCCCCTAGCCTGTTTCTCTCTCCCTTAAGGCTCCATCAAGCTTTACTCAGTGACTCTCTCTGATAACTTCAACCCTGCTAGCTTTCCCCTAGTCTGTTTCTCTCTCTCTCTCTCTTAACCACACAGCCTTGCCCCAATCTGTTTTTTTGTCTCTGTCATCCCCCCTTCACCCAGCATCCAACTTACCTTTTCTATCCCAGAGTCCAGACCACCATGGTTGAGCAGATTTCTGCAATGACGATCGGTGGGGCTGAGCGGGACAAGAGGTTTGCAGAGAGATCAGCGTGAACTTCCTGCTCTGCACAGCTCCACCATTCAGGGAACCAATCTCAGAGCAGGATGCAGGACATGCTGCTGACCACTACTAATCAGTGTGAGGCTTTGAAGCCCATACGTACACTGCACGTTTGTGTAGCATACACATGGGCTTCAAAGCTCCACGCCTGTCTGCTACCCACTACCTGCCTCTGGGACTGGCTGACGATGCTGCCTGCTGCTCGCTTGCCTCACGGCTGGGCCTGGTCAACTCACTGTGCTAACTGTGCCACCCCCTCGGGGCTGATGGCCCATGCGAGCGCACAGTTTGCACAGTGGGTGCACCGGCCCTGCACAGTTCTGTCTTCCATCCAGGCCCTGCCCAGTGCATGCCATAGCTTCCAATATCAGCTGCAGCAAATGTGGCAAAACACTGCCCCAGTCCTGCTGCTGCAGTCACGGCCCCGAACGCAATCATGGATCTGCAGAGCAGCTTGACCCCATCCAGCCATCGGGTCCGATGCAGTGTCTGTTTTTTTTTTCTTAAACCACTGCGATCCCCGTGTCTTTTCCCTTCCTCCCCTCTCCACAGGAAAACACAGGGCCAGTCAGCAGACCCCCACCCACACACACACACACACACACACACTCACTGCTGCTGTCAGGTTAAAAAAAATTAAGGCTCCTCTCCATTTAGTTTCATTTTCTCTTGGTTACAATTGTACAAAGAAAACAAAAGTGGAAAAAAAAACTGGATAAAAGGTGTATTCATTCCAGTTTCAAGCAGTCTCACAGCATTATCGAGGCAATCTGCCGACCTTGTCAGATGTAATCATAACACACTAAAAATAAACACTCTTGTTTTGAACCAAATAGTTCATCATGGCAAGTTCAAAATGAATCAAAAAAGTATCAATAAGTTCTTACAAAAAACAGTGTGCCCCTAAAAAAACATGCTTACTTTGCAAAACAGTTACAGGTTGCAATCATGAGGAGCACCAGAAACGCCAAAGCAAAATATAAATCAAATACCGCATCAGAAAAACATAAATATGCCCACCCCCAGGTAGAGGGTAAGGGGTTCAAATTCAGAGGCTGCAGCCAAAACAAATCACCACTGCATTGTCTGCAAACAGGTTAGCAGGGAAGCGACTAGCCCAGCATTAAACTGGTAGGCCTTCGATTCAGGTCTAGGGGATTATTCTCAGGTAGATGCAGACAAGTGTGCATGGCATTTACACAAACGTTTCTGCGCACAGAATATAGAAAAGAACTTACAAGGAGGGTACTCACTGCGCAGACGCCTATGCTAATGGCAGAACACAGCACATTTAAATCCATGCAAAACAGATGGTAATTAAGCAATTAGCTAGGCAGCAAAGATGCAGAGACGTGTACAGAAGATCAGAAGGTTGAGCTGAACGCTGGGATTTTAACGCCAGGTCAGAGGAAACGTAAGGGTTCACTCAAGAGGTCTGCGTTCAGTGTGAGGAGGAATGTATGCCTGTTTCTTGAGGCGATAACCCCCCACAGCTGTTTTTGGCCTTTGCTGAAAGGAGTCCTGGGAAAAACTGCAGGAGAAAACATCCTGGAGCAATAGATGCACATGTGCTGGAAGGTAAAGACAGCAGTATTTTTCTGAGCAGAATGATCTTAAGATCTCAAAAATCCCGATGTCTTTACCTTCCAGCACATGTGCACAAATGCCTTTTATGCACCAGATGTAGGTGCTGCTGATGCAGACCTCTGTGCGCATCTGCCTAGCTTGCTCTCCCAGTTTAGCACAGACTTTGTTGCGTGCAGCTCATCTGCATGCTGTTTGCTTACAATATCGCTGCGCAAAATCTCTGCACTTGGCCTGCATTAGAAACCCTGCGCCAGCGCTTTAGCTCTGGGCTCTAGTGCAGGGTTTCTGCATCAAGGCCTCACTTTGCCTTCCAAACAAAAAAATAATTTGTCCAATCAAATTTTTTTCTCCAAACTAGAGAAACCTTACTGAAGAAGTCAAATCAAAGCAGTAAAGCAGGCAGAATATTTAAGACAAAATACAGGAAACAAAACTTTGCATATTCTACAATTTCCTGTCCTTCATGCTCCATCACTTCTGAAGCAGAAAAAATACCACCGAGCATCATATCTCAAGCCTCCCAAGAGTTATTGAGATGAGACTTGGGCTGACCACTGCTTCCTCTGAGGCTTTCTACTCTTCACCCTAGTTCACTACAGAAAATTCCATTTACTGAAATATTTCTTGATGCTGCAGAGGCCAGGGTAAGGATCCCATGCCTTTGGACTTCTAGATTCTCCCCTCCAGGCCCCTGCCACCACAGTCTCTTAGAACCGCTTCACAACTTACAGGAGGCAATCCTTCTCCCCAAATTGGAAGCGAGAGGATTTCTCCCCTGCCCTCCCTAGGAAGCAAAGAGCATATTCCTTCTGGCTGCCTCTAGGTGCCCTCTGGGTCAACACCCCTTATGGATCCCTTGTCCCTCTCCATCCCTTTCTCATATTACTGTCCCAACCTACAAAAAAAACCCCAAGATCCTCCGTTTTAATTGACCTTATACTAGCTGATCCCTCCCCTACCTGGAAAGGTCTATGTTATACGCATATAAGACATAAAATACCCTGAGGGAACCTAAGGGGTCTCCACAAATCCAAAGTACATCAGTATAAAAATCCTTACTACAATTTGACTCTCTCCAGAAATGCAGTTGATGGCCAGATAGAGCTGGACCTACCACTAGGCAGAATAGGCATCTTCCTAGAGCAGCAGAATTCAGGGGGGGGCGGTGCACTACCGTTAAGGCAGAACAGCACTTTAAGGCTGCTGTCAGTGTGGTGGTAGCCCTTTGCGCCCCTGTGCTTGCTCAAAGCCTGCCACGTATTGCCCTCTTCCTATTTCTTGTGAGAAACAGGACGTGCCTGTGTTTGCTTTTTAAAAATGCTACAGTGTTGGTAGCTGCAGCACAACTCTGGAAATGAAGGAGAATGTTTCCATGGCTGCGTAAAATGTTAATTCAGAGTGATGTGCTGAGGTGATGGCTGGCTGAGACTGTAAATAAAAGGAATGGAAAACAAAACAAAAGATATTATAATGCCTCTATATCGTTCTATGGTGAGACTGCACCTCAAATATTGTGTGCAATTCTGGTTGCCGTATCTTAAAAAGGATATAGTGCTATTAGAAAAGGTACAGAGAAGAGTCACCAAAATGGTAAAGGGGATGGAAGGCTACTCCTATGAAGAGAGGTTAAAAGGTTAGGGCTCTTCAACCTTGAAAAGCGACGGCTGAGGGGAGATATGATAGAAGTCTATAAATTAATGAATGGAGTGGAACGGGTAAAAGTAGATTGATTGTTTACACCATTAAAATAAAGAAAGACCAGGGGGACATGCAATGAAGCTACAGGGTAAAATATTTTCTCTTATTGGTCTTAAATAGTTTTTCACTCAACCTGTAATTAAACTCTGGAATTTGTTACCGGAGGATGTAGTAAAAACTGTTAGTGTAGCCGGGTTTTAAAAGGTTTGGACAAGTTTCTGGAGGAAAGTTCCATAAACCATTATTAAAGGGGACCCAGGATATCTACTGCTTGACCCAATACAAGCACTGTGGAACCTGTGTCTTTTGGGGAAACAGCTAGGTACTTGTGACTGGATACTGGACTTGATGGACCTTGGTCTGACCCAGTATGGGATATGTTATGTTCTTATGAAGGTAATGTTGGGAGGCTGGGACTGTTGCTATAAGAAGATGGTCCTAGAAGGTGGTTAATGTGGGGCCTGAGGATAGAAGGGGTCAAGGGCTGATGCTGGTTCTGGGGGGACTGGGACTTGAAATGAGCTGATGCTGGGGGTGAGAAGCTGGGAATGGGACTGGAAGGGGTTTGATGCCAGAAGCTGTGGGGGCTGGGACTGAAAGGGAAAGAGTACTTGGGTCAAGGCTGAAAAAAAAATCACTGGTCAGAGGCATCATTGGCCTAGGCAAGTCTAGTTACAGCATCAGCTGATGACACTGCTGAAGATGTCCACTGAGCCTGTGAAGGTTGAGTTACGGTATCATATGAGCCTTTGTGGGCTCAACAGGAAATTGAGATTACAGCTTCATTGCCTGTGAAGGACAACAGGACATGTGATTCAGACTATGGAGTCCCACCCAAAAAGGGACGACTGACCTTGAAAAGAGGCAACGAGCAGCATAGCAGGAAAGAAGCCAAGGTCTCTTCACCCAGATAGTCAGCAGAGTGATGCAGGTACCACAACTAAGATAGGGGCTAGGTGAAAAAAAGAGAAGGAAAAGACCAGGAGGGGGAACTACAGTGTCAATGTTAGTGAAGAAAGAAAAACCATGGGGGCCTTCAGACTGCAAGAGACCCATAATTGGGTGCCCCAGCTACCCCCCGCCCTGTCTAGCCTCTATTTTTACTCAGCCCCTCCAACACATATTCCACATTCATTAATATACACACATGCGTGAACGTTCACACAGTAGAATATGGAGCAAAGCAAGGAAAAAATTTGCTTTGATCGCTATCTAGGGTTACGTGAATTTTCAACTGCTAAAATGAGGTCACGGGGCAAAGCTTGGGGAGCAATGCTGTAAGGAGTGTGTGCTCCTGTACTACAGAGATCAAGAGAAGTGTGAGCTGTGCTGATTAAAGACTACCAAGATTTATTGGTTGTAAACAGATTGTCTACTGTTCTGTAAACATGTGCAGTTTATCTACCTCTGACCAAAGAAAGACATCTTTCGAAAAACAATCACTATGGGGCATGTTTACTAAACATTCCTAACGTGCGGGGCCGCGCTAGTGTGCCTGTGCCATATAAGGAGTGGGCGGTTCAGGCAGAAAATAGAAAAAAAATGGTAGTAAGCAACCGGACGTGTGCGCGTCGCGCTAATGTGCGGGGGTCGACATTAGCGCATGGAAAGGCAAAGTGGTGCGCTGCTGAGTATACAAAACAACAGAGCCATGGTACAACGGTGAAGACACTGACCAATGGTGCAGGGGCCATGGGTTCAATCCCCCAGTGTGCTCAACAACAAAGGTCAGCTGAGGCAGTAACTGTAATGATTAAAATTGTTTTAGGAGGCAAATTAATTTGGAACGGCATAAGGCGGCGCACAGTTATTTTTGGGCGGCATAAGGCGGCGCACAGTGCTTTTTGGGCAGCATAAGGCGGCGCACTGGTCCCCTTGGGCGGCAGAAGGCGGCGCGCTGATAGGCACAAGGCGGCGCGCTGATGTACAAGCACAGGAACAGAGCCACAGCACAATGGTTAAAACACTGACCAATAGTGCAGGGATCAGGGGTTCAACTCCTCACAATGCCCAGTGAAAAATGCCTGCTGAGGCAGTATGTATTATGCTGTAGGAGGCTGTATAATTTTATTTTGTTATCACTACTAGCAAACGCACTCTCCCAGCATGTTAACATACGGCGGCCCATAAGGCACATGTTACAGTGCACTGTTCGCCAAGGCACCCTTGAATGTCCCCTATAGGGCAGCATGTATGTTGCGACACAGAAACATAGAAACATAGAAACATGATGACAGAAAAAGACCACAAGGCCCATCTAGTCTGTCCTTCCATAACAACAACTACAACAGTCCAGGATAATGTATAGTGCACCCTATAGGGATGGCAACCATAAGGTGGCCTACAGGGCGCCCTATGAAGCACCCTCAGAGGCACCTAATGGGTATAGTAAGCTGAGGGTGGTCTTGCCGGCATAGACATATGTACAGTAAATAAAAATAAAGCTGTGGACAGCCCTACTAAAGGGCCCCACTGTAGGTTTGAACCCATGACCTCTGGTTGCACAGGCAGTGATGTAACCATTGCGCTACAGCTCCATAGCTGTAAGCAGGCCCCTGGCTGGCTGCAGATAGCCTACACGTCACCTCACAGACAGTCTGCTGGTGTCAACAGGATAGGGTTAGGCCACCCGTACCCATGATGCACTGCACATGCAAATTAGCTGTCCGCAGATGGACACAAGATGGGGAATGCACCCCCACAGCACCTCGGCCCTGTTGGGGGAAGTGACCGGGTGCACCCACACAGCACCTTGGCCTAGTAGGGGGCACTGACCGGGTGTTTTTAACTGGCACAGAGTAGCCACACACCGTTACATCGTGCGGGTACTGTGCTCACCCTGAGTGTGCAATGAGGTGGCCAGGACCAGGTCAACAACACCTGCCATGGCTGATGGAGGCCAAGCGGGCGTTCCAAAGCAGTGTTAATGTGTAAGATAGCTTGTTTCTGCACAAACACCATGGATATCCCTGTCTGCTGCCATCAGGCGCACCCCCCCCCCCCCCCAGTGGCAAACATGGTCCCCATCAAGGGATCCACACTCTACCTCCCTGCAAAGGTGGCAGTAGAGGGCAACAGCAACCCCAGTCCTGCTGAGGAACACCACCCCCCCCCAGGCAGGCAGCTCCATACACAACCATAACACAATAGCAGACAGACATAAGCCCAGGGTATGGTAAGCTGCACTCCACCACCAGATATTCCCCTGCAGCAAGCCAACAGCCACTGCACCCTGCAAGCCATTATAGCAAGACATTTACCAGCTACAAACAGTCTGCTTGCTAGTCCATAGTGCATGTTCCCAATGGAGATGCATGCACCCAGAACTGGGCTGTCTGCATACACAGCAAGCAGATAGATCAGTGACTAGGCCCCAAAGAGAAACCCATATCTATCACATGAGAGAACTACTATACAGCACTATGGGGGGGCCTAGCCATGCTGTGGTCACTGCACAGTCAGGGTGAGCGTGATCCCCCAGAAGGACATGCTTTGGCCACCCTGTCTGTGTAGGTGGTGGCCGGACACTACAATATCCCAGCCAATGTCCCTGCCAGGGCCCTATGCCCAGTGCAGATGCATCCTGGCCACGCCACCCTGCCCTGGCTATACCCATGGTACCTTGCACCTCATTATGCACATTGGCTGGCCAATACTGGCAACAGTGCTGGCAGTGTGGGCTGTTGAAGGGGCTTGCAGCCAACACCCACTGTATAGACAGACACACACTTCCACACCTCTGCCATCATGGTGCTACGATTGAGGGGGTAAGTAGCCTTGCCCACCAAACCGGTCCTGAGCACGGCAAGGCATGGATATGGTACGCATTACAGCTGGTGGTCACTCCCCAGGGTGGTAAGCACCGTCAGAGGCCAGGCCTGGAGCATGCCCCGCAAACACCTAACAGATTGTTTGGATGGGGTCAACTAGCAGTATGTACGTAACGTATGGATATCTGCCTGCCTGTGCTCCTAGCAAACGTCTCAGAGCTGTGTACCGTATACCTCAGGTGTAGGGTGACATTGGTAAGTTATGCAAGTGCTCGTTTTGGGTGCTGCATGCACGGTCCAATGTTCTGCCTTTCCAGGAGACATTGGCCAATGGGGCCTGTGGGTGTGGGTGTGTCTGCCCTTGATGGCTGCTGCTTTACGGCACAGATTCCCAACTCCAGTCCAGGTTTGCATCACACTGTTCGGGTTTTCCTGCTATCCCTCATGAATATGCATGGGCTACATCTACATGCCATGGGGGTGGTGCATAGATATACAGCACAGGCATTTGTATGAGTGTCAGCATGGAACCTGACTGGTGTGTGGCCCACCAGGACTGCATTTGGGTGATTCTGCTCTAGGTACTGCCCCTGTTCATGGTGTCTGTGCTCAGTGGGGTAAAAGATAGATGCCTTACCATTGCATATGTCCCCGCCATGAAAGGTGTGTCCTTACTATCACTGTTTTAGTTGTGGGAAAAATGTGGGCAGGATTGGCAGTAGCCCCAGCTGGGCTTTGAACCTGTGACCTTCTGTTCTTGCATGCACTGTCTGTGTGCACTGCACCACTGTGTAGCCACAGATTGGTTGGATTCCCTGGACTGTCCATGACTGTGGATCCGGCAGGGCCTGTCTGTTGCAGTGGACTGTGCCAGCCTGCACATGGCTAGGCCTCTGTCTTCTGTGGTTAGCAGCCACTGCCCCCTGCACCACATGTACTTGTCCGCCAACATGCTGGCATGAACTTCTCTCAGAAAAAGCAGTTGACCTGATTGCAATGTGGCAGTACGGGACTGCATTTGGGGGACTTGGCTGTAGGTAATGCCCATTGTTGTGGTGTGTGTGCGGTGTTGGGTAAAATATGGGTGTTTTCCCCATGCTTATGTTCCCTGCACTACAGGGGTGTCTGCGCTATCTTTATTTAGTGGTGGGTAAAATATAGGGACTGGGCTGGCAGGTGCCCCAGCTGGGTTTTGAACCTCTGCCTTCTGGTCCTAGAGGTAATGTCTCTGTCTGCTGTACCACACTTTGGCCACAGAGACAATGCAGCCCCTGGAGGCAGTAAGCCTGGCAGGATGGAGTCACAAACCCTGCTCTACTCATTTTTACTGTGGGCATATGCACCCTGTCTGGTGACAAACGTGCACATAAACACCAGAAATGACCACAGGAAAATGGGGGAGAAAATATCACCACGCTGGGCGACAGTGGTATTAATGGGCAACCATAGCAAACACTCCGAGGAAAGCTCCAAAAACGGAAATGTTTTTCGGAAGAGTCTCCGCTCCGTAGACCCTTCCAATATTCATCTCTTTTTTCTGGAGCTTTGCTGGGTGTGTTTTGTATATTTGCCCATCACTATAACTGTTCCCCAGCTGGATTACTATTTATAATAGTTTTGTTGTGGTCATTTTCAGGTTCTATTTGCAATTTTGTTCTGTGCACATATATCACACTGCTCACGTGTTTTGGGTTTCCCCGGTGTTCCTGTACATTGCTGACGGAAATGGTTTCTCTTCCCTTTAAATGCCCTCTACCGCGAGGGTTTCACTCGCGCTAATTTTTACATGGAAATTCGGGCCCGATACTGTGTGGGGAGCCTCTCCCCTCCCACTCTCCACCCATTGACCCCGTCCCTCCGCCCCTCCGGAGCCTTCCTCCGCCCTCTTTTAGCCGTTCCACGCCTCTATCGGACATTTGCGGGCCCGCACTTGTACGGGGCCCGTTAGTGTGCCGCGTACCTGTGCGGGGGTGACACGCACGTGTGCGGGGCGTTTAAACGCGTTTCTGCGCGTTTAAATGCCGCATTGCCGTGCGCTATTTTGCGGCGCGCAGATTTGCGGACTTTAGTAAACATGCCCCTATGTAGCAATTCTATTTGTGGAAAAGTTGGAGTATAATTATTTTGTTCATCCATTAGAAGGTGTGGAAGATACAGTAGTTCTTCTCCCTAGGGAAAAGGATCCTTGGGCCTGTGGCCATATTTCAAAGCAAACACTGGCTACACAAAGACTGAGCCTCCAAATCCAAAGGCTTCTTGTATGTTTAAAGCAGTCTCCCTGATGTCATCGTTCCCTATAGCTTTCAAATAATAATCCCAATAATAACTTGCAGTCAGCCTCTTAGGGGTATGTTTACTAAACCATGCAATTGTGCGGGGCGCACTTGAGCGTGCACTAAGGTACCTTAGCGCACGCTAATAGTGCGTTTTTGTGCCCCGCACATGTGTGCGCTGCACTAATGGGCCCGCACAAGTGTGCAGCGCGCTGATGTGCGATAGAGGTGTGGAAAGGCATTCTGAGGGCGGAGGAAGGCTCCCGAGGGGCAGAGGGACAGGGTCAATGGGTGGAGAGTGGGAGGGGAGAGGCTCCCCGCACAGGAGCGGGGCTGAAATTCAAGCCAAAAAATACCGCGAGTGAAAACCTCGTGTTAGAGCCGATTTAAAGGGAAGAGAAACCATTTACGTCAGCAATGTACAGCAAAACCGGGGAAACTGCCAGAACGTGAGCAGTGTGATACATGTGCACGGTACATAAGGGCAAATAAACCTCAAAAATGACCTCGAAAAAAGGAGAAAAAAACATAACCAAGCTGGCCAATAGTGATATCAAGGGGCAACATTAAAAACACTCCCAGGAAAGCTCCAAAAAAAAGAAATGATATTTGGAAGGGTCTACGGAGCTTTCCTGGGAGTGTTTTTTAATGTTGCCCCTTGATATCACTATTGGCCAGCTTGGTTATGTTTTTTTCCCCTTTTTTCGAGGTCATTTTTGAGGTTTATTTGCCCTTTTGTCTCCATACAAGGTGAATGAGCCCACAGTAAAATTGTGCAGAGCAGGGTTTCTGACTCTTTCGGCCAGGTTTCCTATCTCCAGGGACTGCACTGTCTCTGTGGCCACAGTGTGGTGCAGTGGACACAGCCAGTGCCTGTAAGACCAGGAGGTCACAGGTTCAAACCCCATCTGGGGCTCCTGCCAACCCAGTCCCCATATTTTACCCACCACTAAACAGCAATAGTAAAGACACTCCTTTATTGCAGAGAACATAAGCATGGTTCAAACACCTATATTTTACCCTACACCGCACACACACCATAACAATGGGCATTACCTACAGCCGAGTCCCCCAAATGCAGTCCTGGAGTGCCACAACTCAATCAGGTCATATGCTGTTTCCAAGATAAGGACATGTCAGCATGTTGGCGGAAGGGTACAGGTGGTGGAGGGGGCAGTGGCTGCTGGCCACAGCACACAGTGGCCTAGCCTTGTGCAGGCTGGCACCGTCCACTGCAACAGACAGGCTCTGTCGGATGTACAGTCATGGACTCCCCAGGGAATGCAGCATATCTGTGGCAACACGATGGTGCAGTGCCCACAGTGTGTGCAAGAACAGAAAGTCACAGGTTCAAAGCCCAGCTGGGGCTACTGCCAATCCAGTCTGCATATTTTTCCCACAACTAAACCATGATAGTAAGGACAAACCTTTATTGCTGAGAACATACGCCTGGTTAATACGCCTATATTTTACCCCACCGAGCAGAGACACCATAAACAGGCGCATTACCTAGAGCAGAGTCTCCCAAATGCAGTCCTTGAGGGCCACACACCATTCAGGTTCCATGCTGCCTCTAATAAACATGCCTGTGCTGCATATCTATGCACCACCCCCATGGTATGCAGATGTAGCTCATGCATATTCATGAGGGACAGCATGAAAACCCGAAAAGTGTTTGGCACACCAGGACTGGAGTTGGGCACCTCTGCCGTAAAGCAGCAGCCAACAGGGGCAGACACACCCACACCCACACCCACAGGCCCCATTGGCCAATGCCTCCTGGAGAGGCAGGACATTGTGCCCTGCGTGCATCTCCCAATACTAGCACTTGCATACCTTAGCAATGCCACCCTACACCTGGGTATACGGTACACAGCTCTCAAACGTTTGTTATGAGTACTGGCAGATAGAAATTCCTACGTTAAGCACAGTTTGCTGATTGAGCTCCATCATAACAATCATTCTGATGTCTGCGGTGTGTGCTTCAGGTCTGGTCTCTGACAGTGTTTACCACCCTGGGAAGTGACCCCCAACAGTATTGCGTACCATATCCATGCCTGTACTGTGCCCAGGACTGGTGTGGTGGGCATGGCTGCTGAACTCCTTTATAGTAGCACAATGCTGGCATAGGTGTCAGAGTGTGTGTCTGTCTATACAGTGTGTGGTGGCTGCAAACACCTTCCACAGCCCACACTGCCAGCACTGTTGCCAGTATTGGCCTGCCAATGTGCATAATGAGGAGCAAGGTACCATGGGTATAGCCCGGACAGGGTGGCCTGGCCAGGGTGCATCTGCACAGGGCATAGGGCACTGACTGGGACATTTTAGTGCCCGGCCACCACCTACACAGACAGGGTGACCTCAGTATGTCCTGCTGGGAGATCACTCTCACCCTGACTGTGCAGTGACGACAGCATGGCTAGGCACCCCCATAGTGCTATATAGTATTTCTCTCATGTGATATTTATGGGTTTCCTTTTGGGGCCCAGTCACTGACTTATCTGCTTGTTGTGTGTGCTGCCATCCCAGTTCTGGGTGCATGCATTTTCACAAGGAACATGCACTATGGACTAACTAGCAGACTGTTTGCAGTTGGTATGTGTCTTGATGGAGTGCCTTGCAGGGTGCAGTGGCTGAAGGCTTGCTGCAGGAGAATATCAGATAGTGGTGAGGTGCAGCTTAGCATATACAGGCCTAATGTCTGTCTGCTATTGTGTTATGGTTATGTACAGAGCTGCATTGACTGCCCTGAAGGGTGTCTTTTCCCCAGCAGGACTGGGGTTGATGGTCCCCTCTACTGCCACCATTGCAGGGAGGTATAATGTGGATCTTTTGATGGGAGACCCTGTTTGCCACCCTCAGCCCTGGAGGAGGAGGGTGGTGGTACATAATCCTCCTGGGGGTCCATAGGGGATACACCTGACTGAGACAGACAGAGATATCCAAGGTGTTTCTGCAGAAACTACCTATCTCACACATTAACACTGCTTTGGACCTCCAGCATGGCCTCTTTCAGCCATGGAAGGTGCTGTGGACCTGGTGCTGGGCGCCACACAGTACCCGAACAATGTGATGGTGTGTAGCTACTCTGTGCCAGTAAAACACCTGGTCAGTACTGTAAGATGTAGTCAGGTTATTCTCCTGTAGGTCCTGGGTTCATTTCACTTCACAGAGGCAGTAGGGCTTGTAATAAAGCAACTAAACAGGTGTGGCTTGGAGAAAGGTTTTTTATGTAGAAATAGGCTTATTACATAGGTATTGAACAGAGGTATATAGTGATTGTTACAGAGCTGTTTCAGTGTGCATCAATGAATCTGTGTGTGCATGTGCATGTGTGAAGTGTGAGAGAGAGAGGCCAGAACATGTGGGTCAGAGCCTCATGGCAAGAGAGAGAGAGAGAGAGTGGGGGAGGGGTGAAGAGAATTGATTATCAGAGCCTCCTGTCCTTCATTTCCGATGAATAGTGGAAGAGAGAGAGCAAGAGGAAGTGTTTCTGTCCTTTATAGTGAATTGAATCCTCTCCAGCACTTCCCCTTGATGTCTGCTATTGTTTTTAGCCACTCCCTTTGAGGTCTGCCATTCTTGATTTAGCAAGGAGGGGCTGCAGACAGGCCCTGGAGACTGAAATCAACAGGGGGTCAGAGTTAATCTCATCTTGTAAACTGCCCTATTACCTTTGGAGACTGAAATCACCAGAGTAGCACAGCTGCATGAAATCCAAGGTCTGGGGAAAAAGCCATGACTCCTATGTCATGTATGCTGACATCTCCCACACCTTTTTTTATTTTTTATTTATTATTTGTGCCTGGAAATGGTGGAAGCAAGCCTGTGGTACCTGTCCCAGCTGCCATTACATGATAGTAGGCAGCTTGTCTAATACCTCCTGTATTAAATACCTTGCTATGTCCAGCAAGTCCCCTGTCCTGCACAGTACTGTCTCTAGTACTGTCTCTAGTGTTCTAGAGATAAACAAGTCTCCTTATGAGTCCAAACCTTGTGTCTTAGGTAGAGCAGCCACTACTGGGGGGGGGGGGGGACCCAATATGCTACCTCCGTGCCCGTCTTAGAGAGAGTGAACAGTGCATAAAGGCTGCAGGAATTTTTGAGGAGGCTAAAGCCAAAAGGTACCAGGATGCTATGAGTGAGGCTAGGAAGCAATACTAGACTGCAGCTGACTCTGGTATTCAGTGTAATAGGAAATGCCAAATTAGCCAAATTAGCAGCCCAAATTAGCCTGGATGTAGGGGTGAATGCTGGAGAAGTTCAGTGTAACTACCTTAAAATGTTGTTGATGTTCTATAGGACATGCGCTGCAAGGAAATGTACATTTGTTTCATCTTACAGCACAGGAAAATTACGATAATGCATAGCAGTATTTGTACAGCAGTTAAAATAATAATAGGGTGAATAAAAACATTAAAGACATGATCAGCAGTAGGTGAGTAACCAAATAACAATTCCCACACAGACACATGAGCATCTTGTAGCCAGTGTCCAACAATTTGTTGAATGTGTCCATTCTCATAAGCGATGGTGTGATTCACTTCAGTGGATGTTGTTTTAAGGTGATCCATATAGGCATGGAGTTCTGTAAAGTTGAGCAGTTTATGTAGTGTATCTTCTCCCATGCCAAGTGGTAATGGATGCACAGCATATGAGATAAAGTCTGGAATGTCCATAGAGTCATTGGTAACCAGCGGTGTGGAATAAGTTGTCCCATTAATGGTGAGGGAGACCAGTGGTGTATGACTGCACCAGGTATTGTTTGGTAAATAGTTTGAACTGTACAACAAAGTGTTCTTGGGAAGGCGAATGTCATGCATTCTGGGAGCAATCGAAAAAGAAACATTCTGGGGAAAGAACAGATGAAAACAAAAGTGTCCAGCTCCAAGGTAATACAAACTGTGTGAGGTAGTCAGGGAATATGAGAGCTTAACAGTCAGGGAGCAAGAGGAGGAATTGTTCCAGCAGGAGGTGTCAGCCTCTTTAAACTGGTGAGGTTGACACTTGAACTGAAATGTAGTCTGCTCACACAAACTGGGGTCCATCGGCTTGAATGAAGCCCAGGTGTCGTCCAGTGGCTGCACCCATGTGAGATGGTCCACAGGATACATAAGCATATTATCAAACTGCACCCCAATATTAACAATAGGATAAATAACTGTGTATTGTCCTGACCATGGGATCAAAGTACAGATAGAGCAGCCTTGTGGTAAACAAATTGGAACACAAACTGTCCACCAATCAAGGTGAGCTATAGCAAATTCCGGTATTTTGGTACTAGCCATATGAATGAGAGATGGTGGACAGTGTCCTAACTTAGCAGTGATCAGAATTTCCTTTAGTATAGTAATAAGCTCGATCTGTACTTGATCACAGGCAAGAGCCCAGGAAATATTCTTTCCCAATCTATATTCTGCATGTGCTAAGGTAACAATTTTCTGTTCTATAATGGGAGATATAAGAGCAAAGGTATCTACAACTACATTGGACAGTTTAGAGGAAGCTTCATTAATAATATGTTGTGAGGTAAAACCATCAGCAGCATGCTGAGCAGTGGATCCCATTTTATTACGGAGCACCTCTATATCAATTATATTAAGGGCACCCAGTGCAGTCCCTGTGCCACCTAAAATTGTATCAATTAATTCATGCTTGTGTCGAAATTGCTTGGCTCGGGGTGTTACTGACTGCATATCAAACCAAGTATTGAGCATTTGTATGTGGTTGGCAACAAACTGAGAGCAATTTGGATATTTGTGAGTAACTAGAAACAATTTGGGAAATAGATGCCAAGTAAGAAAATGGTATTCCATATCATATAAAACATCGTGTGGTGCATCATATTTAATCTGAAAGGGATGTCCTTCCTGAAATGGGTGGATATCAGAAAGGTAGAGTACAGGAGGAGCAGAAGTGGTGGGAGGGGTGGGATGAGGGGTGGTAGGTAAACAAGATACATCCAAAAGGAATGAAGTCTCAGTGATGTGCTGTTGATCACTCACAACCCATGTATAAGTTATTTTCCAGGTACCTCTGTCCTGACAGGAAATATTGTACAAAATCAAAGCAGGAGGACCTAGAAAGTAACGTTCTGGGCGTGCCTTCAATTCTTGTGTCCTTTCTAGAGAAGTGGAAACTGGTGGCTCCCACTGTACTTGAGTGATGTTTAATGAATAGAACACTGGCTTGTCCTGTACCGAACAGAAACTCAGGATGACCAGATCCTTTCCTTCCGGGAACGATGGGGGTATTTCTTGATAGTGATACACTCCACCTGTGGAGTTAGCCCAGCCAATCGTGCATATTCGGATGATAGTTCCTGTAATGAGACTTGAGTAGAAGAGAGCAGATACAAGAACAACAGGAAACCGAGACATAATAAAAGCAAACTTGTTTCACTCTACTAGGGAGTAAACTAATGCTCCCCACTTATACTATGTAACAACAAAACAAAAACAAAAAAATAATAATAATAATTTCTACTACTTATTTACATAACTATTAAACACATGTACAGCAGGAGTAACTAGTTACCATCCTCAAGCGACTTTTGTTCAGAAAGCAGCTGTCCGTGCTGTCTTCAGGTGGTATCTGAAAACAAAGACTGATAAAACACGTATTACCCATATGGTTTTAACTGGGTGATGTGTTTCCAGCACTGTTCCCTCTAAGCTGTGCGAGTGTGCGCTCGCACACACCTCGCCGAGCGAGCGCACACAACTTTTAAAGGAGCGCACAAAAATTACCGATTTCATGATGAGTTTTCAAACCTTGGGTTTTTTAAGGCCGCGGCTGCACTACCGATCTACTGCCACTTCGTCACTTCCGATTCCAAATCTCTCCTCTGCACTGAGTCCCCTGCCCTCACTCTCTCACATGTGACGACGATTGACGAATCATGGCAGGCTAGAGGGAAATAAAAGGGAGGGGCAGCCAGCAAGCCAGCCTCTTTCTGCTCTTGTGCCTGCCTGTGAGCCACGCACCTCCTTTAATCCCTCCCTCAGCCAGCCTTCAGTGCCACGTGCGAGAGGAACACACTGCTCCGGGACTGCTGCCTGGGGACGTGCTATCGGCAGCTTTGCTAGAGAGCAAATATACCGTTATCCGACGGGGGTATATCTGCTCCACAGTCGGATGTGGCAGAGACAGCCATAGGCTTCTCCTTTCCGAGGCGCAATAGAGCTGTGGTCTCGGGGGCTATTCACCAGCTTCGGTCCACTGCACATGGTACTGTACTGTACTTGTTTTACTGCTGTTAGTTTTTGTCAGCTTGTCTGGGGCACAACTGGTGGCCTGCCTTCTCAGGAGGATACCTTTATCCGTCTTCTCATCAGATGCTCCAGTTAAAAAAAATAAAATAAAATAAAATAAAATAGAAGTGTCTAGTTGGGCTCCTCTGTTCCAGATGGTTTGCTTAACATAGCAAGTCACGGCTCCCCTCAGTCCATGGTTGCTGGCATTTGCTTTAGCCTGTTTCTCTCAGGAGCAGAGTAGAATGAAATTAAATAAATAAAATGAACTTAAATATTTATACCAGACTGTTTGGACACCCAGTGTAAAATGGAAAAGGGCTGCAACTCCCGCGTGGGAAGCAGCCAGGATGCAGGAGGTTTAGGGGAGCCGGGTAACTTTTTTCCACAACGGCATGCTGTTTGGGTTTAGGGAACTTAGTTTTGTTCCTCAATTTAAAAAAAAAACAACAAACAGCCACCAGTCCCCTGTGGTGAGCAGAGGGTTTTTTTGCCAATTTTTACCATTTTGTTTTTGTTTGTGGCTATCCACAGTGGCTGATTCGGCTCGGAGTAGGGCACAGCTCTACAGAGTCCACTCGGCAGTACCACACCAGAATTGATTGAAGTGATTCTTGAATCGGGAGGTAGCACTTTTACTGTCTATTCTAGGGATGATTGCTGGAGGCAGTGAGCTCTGTCTGTGGTATGAAAGGTGACCATTTTTGAATAGATTCTGATGGGCTTTCTGACAGCGATGGCATATACTGTACTGCCCTGTCCTCTACGCACAGCGGGAGCTGAATGGAGCTCTCCGGTACGTAGTGTTTGGGACTAGGACACAGACTGTGAGTTTACCATCTTTATCCCCCTATTTTGGTCTGCATTGTAATTTATAATGCATTTTAATGTATTTTTGTTCATAGGTTGCCTTGGTTTTGTGGTACTGCTCCGTTCTGTTCGGTTCTCGGGTAGGATAAGTAGGTCCCCCACAGGAGAGAAACTGTTTTATTAATATTTCGTACTCCCCTTAGCGAAGTCCCTAGGGGACCAATATGTTTCTCTGGTAAATTCGTGCAGAGCTGACTGCAGTATACTGGAATTGTGGGGGGGTTTTCTTGGAAATTAGACAGTTATTTGGCATCTGCCTTTGATGTTCTTGGCTCAAAT
Source organism: Ichthyophis bannanicus (assembly GCA_033557465.1). Taxonomy (NCBI): domain Eukaryota; kingdom Metazoa; phylum Chordata; class Amphibia; order Gymnophiona; family Ichthyophiidae; genus Ichthyophis; species Ichthyophis bannanicus. Next base: position 1,296,970,743 of record CM066032.1, on the reverse strand, counting down.
CTTGAGTTCTTGTTTTTGACCATGAGTAGGTCTGCAGGAGGAGTAGCCTAGTGGTTAGAGCAACTGCTTAGTACCCAGAAGAGCAAGGGTTTGATTCCCACTGGCACTCCTTGTGACTTTGGGCAAGTCACTTTACTCTCCATTGCCTTGGAGGAAAAGGCTGGCAATCTACTTCCAGTGATACATTGCCAAGAAAACCCAGAGGTAGCTGGGCTGCTATGAGTCAACACTGACTTGATGGCACTAAAAATAAAAAAAAAAAAAGGTCTGCAGGGGGTAAGCAAAAAGCAAACTTTGGTTCTTGGGAGACTTTCTGCCTTCATGATGATTAACATCAATGTGGTGTACATACTGTATTCTAATGTGTAGTCAAATTTTAAAGTATATAATTCCAAGTGTCGTTATGTAGCGCACAAAAAATTTAACCTTCCTTCAAATGCCGCACGGCTGATATTTTATGCGCACACAGCCTACAGAAAATTAGAGGGAACATTGGTTTCCAGTACTGCTGGTTGTCAGGCATTAGGATCTGGTATAGGCTTGGGCCTAAGGTATCAGTAACTAAGTACGGTCCCTCCCACTGTGCAGTTCCAAAGGGGAGGTTTGGTCTAGGTCTCATCTCTGCAAGACACTAGTGACAGGGCTTCCTTCATGTATTCATGAAATATTGATGGGGAATCCTTATATCCCTGTGGAAGCACAGTCCATGCATATTGTTTATTCAGCCACTGAAAGGCTGTTTTGTACTGGCATTCAAGGGCCAGGGGCAGACTCCAAAACCCATTGGATATGTCTAAAGCAGAGAAAAATTTACATTTGGGGTTCAGTTTAGAGATCATTTCAGGGTATGAGGCTACCACGGGCACTACAGATTTTGAAACTTGATTCAGGGCACGGAAGTCCATAGTGAGCCTGAAGGAACCCCCCGGTTTAACTATCGGCCAGGCTGGTGAATTGCATGTGGAAGAAATAGGTCTAATCAGACCCCTCTCTTCCAGTATCTTCACAATTTTAGTCACTGGTTCTATAGCCTGATGAGGTACTGTGTATTGCTTCTGTGGTGGAGGATCCTCACCTTCCAACAGTATTTCTGTGTGTATTTCCCACAATCTAACTTGTCTTGAGCCCAGACTGGAATATCAGCCACCTCTGAAGGAATTACACACAGATCATACTGCTGAGCTGCCTTGGTGCACTGAGTTGCTAACTGCATGGGAATGACTTCATGCACAAAAGTTTTAGAAGCACTTGAAGTTCCTGAATACTGCCACAATTTAAGATTAGCCATATCCACCACCAAATTTACCTGGTTGAGAACATCAATTCCAATTATTTCTTTTGGTGTGTTCACTATAGTGGAGGCAGTGGTTTCTAACATTTCCTTGTTTTGTTCACTGTGCACAGGGATACCCCATTTAACTGGGATAGCCACACATTTGGAAGCTGTGTCATTAATTCCTTGAATTTCATAAATTTCCATATTTTTCTGATCTGCAGTGGGAGAAGCTCTGTTTGTAAAACTAATTCCAGCCCCTGTGTCAATCAAAGCTAGTTTATCCTGACCCCCTATTCTACTGATAACATTAGGGTGTGCACAAGAGTCCAGTATCAAGGGTGCTACAAGCCTTAAATTGTGTCCTGGGCCTGTATCCATTTCATCATCCAGAGGCTCTGGAATTGAGTCCTCTGCTGAGATAAAGGAGGCAGGCTGGGCTATGAAGGCTTGAGACATTTTGATATCTGAACCCAGGAGGTCAGGACACCCCTATGCACTAGCCTTGTGTTTGTCCTGAGCTGCTTGTATGTCCTGTTTTAATTTATCTATTTCTATCTGCAGTATATGTTTGTCTTGTTCCCATTTAATTTTCTCCTTTTCTAGCCCATCTCTCTGTGCTTTGAGCTCTTGAAAAGGAATGTAACCTGAGGAGTTTCTAAAAGTACCTCTGCCATGTGCTCTCCAAGGTGTGTGTCCTCTGTCTGTGTTTCTTGTGTACTTGAGAGGATCCCTCGGCTTGCCACTTCCGTGCTTCTGATACTGTAATGACCTGCGAGGGCTGGGTCTTCCAAACAGACCCAATTCTGAGCATTAAAGTATCAAAAGGTGTTGCTTTAGGGTCTTCAGAAAATAACAGAAGGTGTTTTGTAATCTCAGGGGATAGCAATTCTAATAAAAATTCCTTATGCATGCTCTCCCCATAATCTTCTGCACTGGGCCAGGACTCCTGCTCATTAAGAACTGCTTTTAAAATCCAGGCTCTATATGCAAACTGTTCCAGTGTATCATTTGGTAGAGGTGAAATAATTTTAAATACTTGCATTGGGGAACAGTGAAATCGTTTCTCAGTACCCCTTTTAACCAACTGGTATGGGTGAGTGAGAGAGCCAACTCTATAATAGTGTGGCCCCAGAGCCAAATGCATAAGTCTATCAAAGTCTGATTGTTTTCTTCTGTATTTCCCTAGACCCCAGTGAATCAGAATATCAGTCGCCCATTTACACCAATGATTTACATTAAGAGGCATAGGGCCAATTTTCTCAACTATTTTTTCTATATCTCTATCTTTTAAATTTTCCTGCAACATTACTTTAACTGGTGCTTTGAGTTCAGTACTGGGTGCCATATCTAAGTCATCTGAATTATCTTCCTGACACAGATCCTGATTATTGCTGGGTTCTGGCTGAGATAAACTATCATGATTTTCTTCCTGTGATTCATCTGTATTCTTCCCATTCCATATCACCCCCTACCTTCTTTCCCTACACTGGCTCCCTATCAAAGCTCGCTACCTCTATAAACTCCTCATTCTCACACATAGGGCCCTCCATACTAGTACACCCCAGTATCTATCCGATCTCATCTATCTTCAACCCATACCACGTATTCTTCGTTCCTCCCATGGCAATTGTCTTTTCCTACCTTCCCCCACCAATGCGCACCTTGAGTCAACCCGTCGTGCCGCCTTTTTTTTTGCAAGCCCTGCCCTCTGGAACTCTCTCCCCCATTCCCTCCGTACTGAAATGTCCTTCCCCCGGTTCAAGACCCTCCTTAAGACCTATCTTTTCCACCAGGCTTTCAACCTCCCTGACCCCTCCTAACCACTCACACGCCATCCACTGATCATTCCCATACTGTCAACTAGGTTCTCCGCTTTTACCCATCACTTACAAGGTCCTTAATCCCTTACCCCCCGTAATCCCCTGTGGCACCTAGATATCCTCTGCTTCAACTATCTAGCCCTTACCTATCTTCCGGCCCCCCACCCCCCATCTCACTCACTCTCCCTTCCCTCTCTTTTCTTGTCTATGTCGATACCTGTCCTGTTCTGTCTTTCCTCCTTTATCTCTCTTTTCTTTCCTGTCATTTTTGGCGTTCCTTTCTCTCTTTATTTTCCAGCAGTCTATTATGTTGTACACCGCCCTAACGCTTCGGCACAGGGCGGTCTATCAAATACTTTGAATAAGGAAAGATAAAGATAAGTCCAACTATGCATACTTTAGTATTCTTTTGTTTGTCAGTAGCTTGTATGCATTGCTGATAGGGTGTGTCATAGGCATAGGGGGCTGAGGGAGAAGTAGGTGTTGGCTTTTGTCTTACAGATGCCAATTGATCCTTAACGTGCCTCAATTCAAGTTTAAGTGCTTCTAATTGCTCACTAACAGTTATGAAAGAATTTGTGGCTTGTATAACGTGAGTCCTTTGCATAGAGATGCAAATTTGTGCCTCCTCAAGGTCTTTGTTTAATTGTGTACACTGAGAAGTCAGTTCAGAGTTGTCCTGTTTCATGCTAATGAGTCCCCTGCACATGCCTTGGATAAAAAGGCATTTTCTTTTATTTGTTTTCTTTTTGAATTCTTGATCATGGTTTAACATTTGTCTTTGAATATTATACCATGATGACTTAGGGAATTCGCCTTCAAAGGGACCCCCTTTCCTCTTACAGTATGAAATTACAATTTCTTTAAGTTCTTTAAAATCAAAGGCTTCCATATTTGATACTGCAGAAAGGCTGTAGTTGGACTATCTCAAATGTGTAACCTTAGAAGGAGGAATGCTCACTTGTATGAAGAAGTGAGACTTAGAATTATAGTTGGAATGGTATAAATTTTATGGGTGTTCAGTAAAGAGTACTGGCATACAGACCACGCCTTAAAATTATACCTGAATAAAAAGTGCTTATCACCTTTTTAACAGGGTGGAAGTTTAGGGTGAAGTTAAAGTAAGAAGGGTGTTAGGAGATTAACAGAATTGTTGTATCAATTGCAGCCAGCTTTAAGCCTGCTCTCACTAAGATAGTTACTGACAGGAGACAGAGAAATAAAAGTTAAAAGGGACAGGAGGTAATAGCTTTATCAGGAAAGATGTATATTGTATTCAATGAGGGACTGTTTACCTGTGTACCACTTCCAAACTAAATCTGGACTATCTCTCTGTCTTTTCTTAGCAGCTCAAATACTATAGCAAACCTATACATCATAATAAGACAATTGCAAGCCACTCTGTGTGATGTCTTTAAAATTCTAGATGCTTACAGAGCCTTTTGACAATAAAAATCTCACCTTGTCTAACCCACAAAAAAAATTATCACTGGAACTGTTCACTAAATAGTGTCTAAGTGTCATCCAGTCTGTCAATTGTAAATGGTCACAAGGTCTTTTGATTCTGTCTGAAATCTACTTAATGTATTATACAAAATTATTACTTACCCAACTGGAGATCTGCTGTGAAATCCGAGAAGGCGAGCCCCCGTAAAAATGTAAGATGTAGTCAGGTTATTCTCCTGTAGGTCCTGGGTTCATTTCACTTCACAGAGGCAGTAGGGCTTGTAATAAAGCAACCAAACAGGTGTGGCTTGGAGAAAGGTTTTTTATGTAGAAATAGGCTTATTACATAGGTATTGAACAGAGGTATATAGTGATTGTTACAGAGCTGTTTCAGTGTGCATCAATGAATCTGTGTGTGCATGTGCATGTGTGAAGTGTGAGAGAGAGAGAGGCCAGAACATGTGGGTCAGAGCCTCATGGCAAGAGAGAGAGAGAAAGCGGGGGAGGGGTGAAGAGAATTGATTATCAGAGCCTCCTGTCCTTCATTTCTGATGAATAGTGGAAGAGAGAGAGCAAGAGGAAGTGTTTCTGTCCTTTATAGTGAATTGAATCCTCTCCAGCACTTCCCCTTGAGGTCTGCTATTGTTTTTAGTCACTCCCTTTGAGGTCTGCCATTCTTGATTTAGCAAGGAGGGGCTGCAGACAGGCCCTGGAGACTGATATCAACAGGGGGTCAGAGTTAATCTCATCTTGTAAACTGCCCTATTACCTTTGGAGACTGAAATCACCAGAGTAGCACAGCTGCATGAAATCCAAGGTCTGGGGAAAAAGCCATGACTCCTATGTCATGTATGCTGACAAGTACCCCCTACCAGGTGCCGAGGTGCTGTGGGGGTGCACATGGTCACTTCCCCCTACCAGGCCGAGGTGCTGTGGGGGTGCATACCCCATCTTGTGTTTATCTGTGGACAGCTGATTTGCATGTGCAGTGCATCATGGGTATGGGTGGGCTAACCCTATCCTGGTGACCACAGCAGACTGTCTGTGTGGTGACGTGCAGGCTCTCTGCAGCCAGCCAGGGGTTTGCTAGCAGCTATAGAGCTGTAGCCCAATGGTTACTTCACTGCCTATGAAGCCATAGGTCATGGGTTCAAATCCACAGTGGGGTTATTTGATAGGGCTGCCCAAAGGATTATCTCTTTTTAATGTACATTTTTGCTGCCAGCAAAAACACCCTCAGCGTACTGTACCCATAAGGTGCCTCTGAGGGCGCTTTATAGGGCGCCCTATAGGGCACCTTATGGTTCCCATCCATATAAGGTGCACTATACATTATTCTGTGACGCAACATATAGGGTGCCCTATAGGGGACATTTTAGGGTGCCGTGGCGGACAGTGCACTTTATAATGTGCCCTATGGAGTGCCTTATAGGGTGCCTTATACGTCATTTTCAATTACGGCATGTGAGGGCGTGTTTGCTGGCAGCAATTAATAAAATAAAAATAAAGTGCTGCAGGAAACAAAATGTACATTGCAAAGCTGATGCCTCAGCCAGCCTTATGTATTAGGCACCCTGGGGAGCAAACTCATGACCCCTGTATCAGCAGTCAGTGCCTTAACTATTGTGCTCGACTGCTGCTCCTCTTTGCATGTCAGCGCACCTACTTATGCTTTTCATTCCTTAAACTGCACAGTGCTGCCATCAAAAACAGTACTCTGACCTTGCGGTACCTCATACGGCACCCTATAAAGCGCCCTATAAGCAACATTCTAGGGTGCCTTGGCGGACAGTGCACTTTAAAATGCGCCTTATGGGGCGCCTTATGTTAACACGCTTTGAGAATGCGTTTGCTAGTAGTGATAATTAAAATACAAATAAAATGCCTCCTAAAGCAATCTTCCCCATAATATGTAATGCCTCAGCCAGCTGTCTTCATTGGGCACTGTGGGGGATTGAACACCTGATCCCTGCACCATTGGTCAGTGTGTTAACCATTGTGCTGTGGTTCTGTTCCTGTGCTTACACATCAGCGCGCCACCTTATGCCGCCCAATATTAAACTGGCTCCTAAAGTAACACCTCAGCCAGCCATCTTCATTGGGCACTGTGGGGGATTGAACCCCTCATCCCTGCACCATTGGTCACTGTCTTAACCATTGTGCTGTGGCTCTGCTCTTCTGCTTGCACATCAGTGCGCCACTTATGCCTCCCGCGCAGCTTTCTCATGCGCTAATGTGTGGGGCGCACATGGGCGCCGTGCACCTTAGCGCATATTTAAATCCCGGTTTTTCTTTTTCAGAAAGAAACGCCCACTCCTTATATGGCACCCGCACACTAGCACGGCCCGCACATTACCGGGGTTTTAGTAAACATACCCCTTAGACATCAGTCGCATGTTTAAGAAATGTAATAAATGAAATTAATCACTTTTTAAATACCTCTAAACAATGTACAATGCCAAAGAAACAAAAACATAAAAAAATTTAGAGCAGGTAATACTACCGGGCAGCAGCAGAATAGGAGGGTGTTGATGGCAGAGGATCACATTTCTGTGACAACCGTAATACTAAATTAAATTGCCACAAAAACTCAATGGATAGCCACAACAAAACAAATTGCACTATAGTGCTGGAAGATCAGACCCCCAGGTCGAAAGGCACTCGGTAGGCTACTGGGGAAGAGCTGAAGACTTTTCAGAGTAAAGCCAGCATTTATGATGTGGTTGGATCAAAGCCCTTGGGATGTCTGAATGCTAATGTAACTGTGCATGAAATGAGAGTCAGAAGCTGCAAAGATGTCTTACATATTGGGACATAGAACATACGAAGCATAAAGCAAGGGAAGTTGGAGGTGGTCAAGAATGAAATGGAATGTGTACAACTCGATCTGTTGGGTGTCAGCGAACTGAAATGGACTTGCATCAGACACTTTGCATTTGATGATCACATGGTCTACTATACTGGAAATGAAAGACAAAGAAGAAATGTTTATAATTAAGAAGAAATTTGCAAGAACTGTAATGAAATACAATCAGTGAACGCTTAATTTCTATTCATCTTTGAGGAATGCCCATCAACACAACTATAATTCAAGTATATGCCCCAACAACAGCTGCAGAAGAAGATGAAGTTGATGAGTTCTATGAACAAGTACAAGCTGAAATTGACATAACATGCAAACAGGATATCCTGGTAGTCATGGGTGACTGGAACGTAAATGTTGGCAACAAAGAAGAAGGCAAAGTGGTTGGAAAATATGGACTTGGCAACAGAAATGAAGTTGAGAAAAAATGATTGAGATTAATAGATTGTTGGTCTTGTAGAATTCTAACACCTTCTTCCAGCATCACATGCGGCGACTGTACACATGGACTTCACCCAATGGATTGTACAAAAATCAGATTGACTACATCTGTGTAAGTCAACGATGGAAAAGCTCTATAAAACATCAAAGACAAAACCTGAAGCTGACTGTGGTACAGATCACTAACTACTAGTATGCAAACTCAAGCTAAAGTTCAAAAAGAGCAAGCCACTCATGAATGTAGCAAAATATGACCTTGAGACTATACCACCAGAATTTAAAGACTGCCAAAATCTATTTGCTGCTTTAGATACAAATGACAGAGCTCCAGAAGAATTATGGGATGACATCAGGGTTGTGTTGGAAGAAAGTAAGAAATCTCTACCAAAGGTGAAAAAGCAAAAATGGATGACCAAAGAAACTCTGAAAATTGCCCAGAAATACAGAGAAGCTAAAGCCAGAGGAGAAAGAGAGGCAATCACAGAACTCAACAGAAATTTCCAATGTGCAGCAAGACAAGACAAGGAGAAGTACACTTGCAAGGAAATAGAAGCAGAAACTATTAGAGGAAGAACAAGATCAGCTTTCCTAAAGCTACAAGAGTTAAAGAAAAAATTCCCGCCTCGAATTAGAATGTTACAAGATGCTCAAGGATCATTGTTGAATGATGCTGAGAAGATCAAGAAAAAGTGGAAAGAATATACAGAGTTATTATATGATAAAGATCAAGTAGACCAACAGCCGTTTCAAGCTGTACCTTATCATCAGGAACCATTGGTGATGAAAGACGTCTAAGCAGCATTGAAAGCCTTATCACTGTACAAAGCACCAGGCATTGATGGCATTCCCATTGAAGTATTACAGCCATCTGATGCAGCTGTTACCATACTTATAAGGCTCTGCCAGGAAATTTGGAAGACAATATCATTGTCAACTGACTGGAAAGGATCTGTGTTTATACCAATACTAAAGAAAGGCGATCCAACTGACTGTGGAAATTATCGCACAATTGCTCTGATCCCACTTGCCATCAAGATACCCAGAACGAGAACTGCCTGAAGTGCAAGCAGGGTTCGGGAAAGGGCAAAGAATGAGAGACATCATTGCAGATGTGAGATGGATCCTTGAAAAGACAAAAGAGTACCAAAAGGATATCTATATATGTTTTATTGACTACAGCAAGGCTTTTGACTGTATAAACCATGAGAAACTCTGGGCCACATTAAGTATGGGTATACCAGAATACCTGATCGTTCTCTTGCATAACCTTTACATTGATCAAGAAGCAACAGTTCAAGCAGAAAAAGGAGAAACAGAATGGTTTACGACAAGGCTGCATACTTTCCCCCTACCTGTTTAATTTATATGCAGAACAAATTATCAGAGAAGCAGGACTGTATGAAGACAACAGAGGTGTGAAGATTGGTGGGAGACTCATCAACAACCTTCGCTATGCTGATGATACCACATTACTAGCTGAAAGTGAAGACGATCTGAAACATTTGCTTTTCAAGATCAAGGAACATAGTTTTAAAATGGGCCTGCACCTTAATGTAAAGAAGGCAAAGATCTGACAACTGGCAAAATCAATAAGTTAATCGTTGATGGAGAAGAAATTGAAATAGTGGACAACTTTAACCTACTTGTATCAACTATCAATAAAGAAACAACAAGCAGTCAAGAAATCAGACAATGCATTACTCTTAGCAGAAGGTCTATGAAAGACCTAGACATGATTCTAAAGAACAGATGTCTCTCTCCATACAAAGATTTGACTTCTTCAAGCCATGGTATTTTCAATAGCATCATATGGATGTGAAAGCTGGACAGTGAGAAAGAGATAGGAAGAAAATTGATGCCTTTGAATTATGCTGCTGGCGATGAATACTGTGTATTGCATGGACTGCCCGAAGAACTAGAAGAGACCAAACCTAAACTTTCTTTAGAAGCTCAGATGACAAGACTTTGACTTTCATACTTTTCATCATGTGAAGAGAGAGATCACTAGAAAAAGACATCATGCTTGGTAAGGTAGAAGATCAACGCAAAAGAGGAAGGCCAGCAATGAGATGAATCAATACAGTATCAGCAGCTCTGGGTGGACGCCTGACTGAAGACCAAACATAGTTTAAGATAACTATCCAGGGGGTCGTCATGAGTCGATACTGATTCGATGGCACTTAACAACAACAACCATACTAACATACATCAATACATATGTACGCCTATATGCAAACGTTTAGGAACTCCTGGTAAAATTGTATGCTCCATTGAATCCCTAACTGAACAGAAGCTGACACATCTGACATGACATCATTCTGCATATTTGAATGCATAATTGCTATTAGTATGCTATGGCCATGCTGCCCCGAGTGTGCTGAATCTCATCCAATTTTCGAAACTCAGCAGGGCCTCATTAGTACTTGGATGAGAGACCACCTTGGAATACCAGGCCCTGAAGGTTACAACACAGAAGAAAAGCCTGGCAATCTACTTCTGATTGCATTTTGCCATGAAAACACAGGAGATAGTCACAACCAATGTTCCCTCTAATTTTCTGTAGGCTGTGCGCGCATAAAATATCAGCTGTGTGCAGCTTTTGAAGGAAGGTTAAATTTTTGTGCGCCACATAACGACACTCGGAGTTATATACTTTAAAATTTGACTACACGTCAGAATACAGTATGTACACCACATTGATTTTAAACAAATTAAATGAAAATAAATGATTACTAAATGAAGTGGGAAATTTCTAGTAATTACAATCAGAACTTTTAAATTTTAAGACGCCTGTGTTGTTTTCTATCAGAATCAGAGCCGTAATTTTTGTGCGCTCTGTTGTAAAGTATGTGCGCTCGCTCGGCGAGGTGTGTGCGCGCACACACGCGCACAGCTTAGAGGGAACAGTGGTCACAACATAGACAACTGTCAGTAGAAGTCAATAATAACACAACAACAACTATTTATAAGCAGTTTCTTACAGATTCAAAATAAGAAAACAGTGAATGACAGTGCAAAAAAGTTCAGACACCCTTTCATTCAGTTGTGCAACACCTCCTCTGACAAAGAATAACATTAACACCAGTAGATGATCACTGTTTCACTGAATCACTGTTTCAGTGCAAGGTTTAAACACATGCAATAGTTTCTAACTAACATCCAAGCTAAAACCCAGAGCCAGCAGAATGGCTTAACAGTGCTTTATACTACCATCCATAATGCCTTGTTCCTTACCTGCCAGGTACTTGTGACTTGGATTGGCCACTGTTGGAAACAGGATACTAGGCTTGATGGACCTTGGTCTGACCTAGTATGGCATGTCTTATGTTCTTAGCTTCCATGTATTTCCTGTAGTCAATTAAGTCTCTCTTCTTGCTCTGAGAATTTATTCCCACTCTTCCTTGCAGAATTCTTCGAGCTCAGGAATATATTTAGGTCTCTATGTATGCACTGCATATTTAAGATCTCCCCACTGCCTTTCAATAATATTCAAGTCGGGGAATGTGAAGGCCAGTCCAATACCTTTATCTTTCTTTCTTGTAAGCTCTCCCTGGTTGCTTGTGAGGAATGTTTCAGACCATTGACTTGTTGAAATATCAAACCTCTTTCCTCACTGATTGTGGCATATTTGTTTATTTAACTAGGCTTATATACCGCTTTTCTACCAGTCAAAGCAGTGTACATTCAGGAACTGTATATATATTTCCCTTGTCCCTGAAGGGCTCACAATCTATGTTTTTGTACCTGAGGCAAATGATGGTTAAGTGGTTTGCTCAAGGCCACAAGGAGCAACTGTGGGACTAGAAACTCCATTCCTTCCGACCCGAGGTTGCTGTCCTTTAGTGGGATTTGAACCCTTGGCCCTCCAACACGAAGTAGTATTAGTTTCTATGCATATTTTAGAAAAGTAATTTATGTGGTGGGAGGGACGTGGAACTGAAAACATCTGCAAATTTATGTCAACTTTAGAAGAGAGGGTGTGTACATGTGAGGCTGCTGTAAAATCAATATATCTCCACCCCTCAGAATGGACGTGATTGTTGAAGGCAGGCCACGGAAGTACAGGAACACACAAGATTGATATCCATTGTGCAGTGGGAGAAACCATTTCACAAATACATATGTGGGAAAAATCAGAGGAGGAATCCTGTTCACTTATATGTGTAAGTGTTGGCATTTCACAATGCACATGTTAAAGGCAATAAAGTCCTCTAATGATATGCCCTAAAATTATAACTCAACTATAACTATATAGCTATCAAGGCATATAAAAATATACTGTATATCTAAGGACCACCAGAAAGGGAGCAAAAGTATCATTGCTTTTTTTTTTTTTAACACATGTTCACCAAAAGTGCTTCTTTGAAAGACTAGTAGGTTAGGCTCCTGCATCAGGGAATGCTCTTCATCGCTAACGGCAGCTTCTCATTGTATCAACTGCTGATGGGAGATGACTATGGAGTGGAGATATAACTTAGCAGATTCAGATAAAGTAATGGATTTTGAAAATTAATTGAATATTGATGAGTGAAATTTCAATGAATTGCATGCTGGTGATGAAACATATGGGCCGATGTAGAACTTTTGATGAGTGCAATTTTCCAGGCAATGTTCCTGTATGGGAACATGACAAATGTTACCTATTTTTTATGTATGTGATTTTTGAATACAAATATTCTTTTCAGAATGTGAAAAAATGGTGATATATTTAACAGCGGTGCAAACATTAAATGGTCTCAGTTGCACAACAGTTTTAATTTCACTTAAAGTTTCACATTTTTTTACAATTTGAGGGTAAGTCAAATTTAGCAGTTATAATTTTGAGATACTTGGTTGTTTTACATTTTGACACTGGTCATTGTGTACGAGGCATGCCTGGTCGTGTTGCACAGGTGCACTCACATTTTATTTGATTTGTGATGGGGGGCAAATTTTATGTATATGTCTCATGTTCCTATATAGGAACACTGCCAGGATTATCCAAAAGTTGACTAATAATTGCCAATGCACATTGTTTTCAGATTGTTTATCAAAACTGAAGAAATCATGGATACAAGAAGCTTCTATGGCACCAGACATAGCAAAATTCATCGGGCAGTTACAGTCCAAGATGCTATGTCAACTGTGGAACGTTTAACTCGTCCGAAAACCATCATTGTGTTGCCGCTGTCTGCAGGTGATTCTGCAGCTGACAGTGATGTCAAAGATGTTCCTGACAATTTAAACAATGATGATCCCTTTGAAACTGCTGGCGAACTGAAAGTGATAGCAGAGGAGACAGACGAAGATGAGCGTGTTAGTAATGAAGATGAAAGCAGCCCTCCAGCAAAAAAGTGTAAGAATCTGAAGCAGAAACAGGCAATTCAGTGGAAAAAGTCAACAAAGTTCACTAAGGTAATTTCATCACTCGTGCCAAGTCATTTACCTGACAGTTTTCCTGTTCTGTTGTCGCTTTCTCCGTTTTCCATATGGAGCCTTATATTCGATGAAAAAATGCTGACGGACATTGTAACGCAAAGCAACCTTTACGCTAACCGAGATAAGAATGACAGTCAGTTTCAAGTCACAGTGGATGAAATTTGTCGCTTTCTGGGAATCCTGCTGTTGTCTGGCTATCACGTCCTGCCACAGGAGTCAGACTACTGGAGCAGTCAGCAGGATCTAGGCGTGCCTATTGTCTGTGAGGCCATGAGCAGCAAGAGATATCAGACCATCAAAAAATACTTTCACTTGGCTGACAATGCTGAACTCAAAGCAGGTGACAAGACGGCTAAGGTTGCTCCACTTATTACTGCCGTCAACACGAATTTGGTGCAGTCTGGAAAATTCCACCATGAATTGAGTATTGACGAGTCTATGACTCTGTACTTTGGCCGCCACAGCATGAAAATGTTTATAAGAGGAAAATGAATTGGATTTGGTTTTAAGTGGTGGTGTATTTATTTATTTTCATTCTCTTATATACTGTGCTATTCTGCATCAGTGTAGTTTACATTGAGCAAACTGAAATTACATTGAACAGGGCATTATAACTTGGAGATAACTATTTTACAGGGAATGTGGGCTATGGAGGGTTAAGTGGCTTGCCCAAGACCACAAGTAGCACCTGTGGGACTAGAAACCCCAGTCCTTCTGGCCCAAGGTTGCTGTCCTCTAGTGGGATTTGAACCCCTGACCTTCTGGTCTGAAGTACTTTGCCCCAACCACTAGGCCACTCCTCATGTGTAGATGTGGCATCGATGGCTACCCTTACAACATTAACCCTTTGAAGGCTTACTTTAAATTTTTTAATCCACATTCTGCAGCCGGGTTAATTTTTGCATATTTCAGGAAAATTGTACCCGTCTTATTCAATATGTTCTAATAGTGATTTTCTTTCTGCTATGGTCATGTATTATATACCATTTGATAGGAATATTTAGTCCGAATTTTGGATCCCGAACGTTTTGGGCCCGACCTGGAGCTGCACACCGGATGAGAAACTTCTATGCATTTGATGGAACCTCTGGGCTCCAGGGTCATAAACCATATGGTTTATGTTATCGAAAAGCATTCAGATGTAATTTGTCACCACCTGTTCTTTGATAATTTTTCTTACAAGTTATGCACTGATCAAGTCACTCGCAGAGAGAAATGTTGCAGCTACAGGAACCATTCGGGAACTGAGAACTGGTGGAGCACACAAAGAACTTTGAAGTACAAAGGACATGAAGAAGAGTGGCCAACGAGGAGACTATGATTACCGATGTGATGGGTCAGTCTATGTAGCAAAGTGGCATGACAATTCTGTTGTCTGCATTGCCAGCAACAATCTCACACATGACCCACTTCAAACCGCACGTCGCCGAGTCAAGGGTACGTCAGATGTTGCTGTGTCTCAACCCTTTGTGGTGAAGCACTATAATGAAGGAATGGGTGGAGTGGATCTCATGGACAGGCTCTTGGCAAGCTACAGGCCATCTGTGCGTGGAAAGAAATGGTGGTGGCCACTATTCACAAACGTCCTCAACGTATCTGTCGTGGCTGCTTGGAAAATACACTGTCACCTTCATGGAAGTGACATGGATCATCTGACATTCAGATGTGACATCACCTTGTGTCTCTTGAAGGGCACTGCCATTCAGGAACAGTCAATCAGATCAAATCACGTAGCCAACTTGCCAAAAGATGTCTGGCAGGCACAGGAGTTACTTCATGAACGCATCAGCTGCATGCAGGGACAAGGTCGCATGTGTTTGAAGAACACTAAGGTCATGTGCAGGGTCTGCAAGGTCCAGCTTCACTCCGATAAGGGCAAAACTTGCTTTGTGGACTACCACAAGTGACAGACATGCATACTGTAGCATTAGTCACTCGTATCTTCTTGATTTATCTGTTATTTTTGCGTTCTAGTAGGATGTTCTCTTGCATGGGTTGAACATACAATTTCTTGGCAATGTTCCTGTATAGGAACATAGATAAAAAACTACAAAGACAAACTCTGAATCTATTGACACTATACTTACGTCTTGCAGTCATTCCATGTAGTAAGAAAAAGAACACTGTTAAGAAATTAATAGCGTTTTTTGTGGTAGTGCCAGGAAAAAGGTTAATTAAAAAACAATGGTACTTTTGCTACTTTATGATGGCACATGTACAGTAAATGTAGGGACTTACATGTGTATGTTACATAGTAACATAGTAAATGACGGCAGATAAAGACCAGTATGGTCCATCTAGTCTGCCCAGTAAGATGGCCAGAGTAAGATGGCAGGAGTAGGTGCCACTCTGTGCAGGCCACCCCTCCCCATGTCTTTGTTTAGAGGTGAACCCACCACTCCATGCAGGACATCCCTATTTGTTGAGAAGTTAGATGGTTCAGTTTATTTTTATTTTATTCTGTTGCTATAAATGGATCCATTGTGTCTGTCCCATGCCATTTTGAATTCTGTCACTGTATTTGCAAATGTTGGCCATTTTGCAAACCTAGACATACAACCACTCTACAGTGGCCTCTGCTTTTACTTCATTTCAATTTGGAGGGAGAAATAAATATTAGTGGTTAAGGGGGTATTCCCTTTAATCCCTCCTGGAAAGGGCAGGCTGAAACAAAACCTTTTTAAATACCTATTTGTGTCGGGTGCTGGTGTAAATCTGGATGTGGTCAATTTTGGGTTTAGAAGTGCATTCCCTAAATGAAATGGGAATTATACGTATAGATTTTGGTACTACCCAGGTCATGCCCCCAACATACCCCATTTACTTTTGATGTAGCTTGGGCATCCATGTGAAAAACAAGCCTTTTCTATAATGGCCATTCACGTGATAATATTGGCATGTATAAATCATGATTAAGTCATTTAAAATTACCCCCTTAGTTGATTCCATTCTTCCTGCCACATGCCCAGTATTTTCTGTGCCATTGGCTGCCATGCAAGCGACAACCCTAAAGCATAATAGATCTAAACCCATGCTTAATGGTTCACAAGATGTTATTCTTTTCAAATGCTTCACCCTTTTATCTCCAAAAGTATCTCGCATAGTTGTTGCCAAACAGCTCAGTTTTCATTTATTAGTTCAAAGCACTTTGTTCCAAAAAGCTTCAGAATAATCATGGTTTTCTTTTGCATATTTTAGATGATTACCTCTGTGATGAGATTGTAGAGAAGGTTTCCTTCTAACTCTTCTGTGAAGATCACTGTGCACTTTGTCAGCTAAAATTTTCAGCAAGTCATTTGCACTGATCTGTGGATTCTGTTTTGCAGATCTGACTAGTTTTTAAGCAATTCTCTCAGATTTTTTTTGGTCTTCCCAGATCTTGCCTTGACTTCAACAGTTCCATGTAACGTCCATTTCTTGACAATGTTTCTGACAATTGTAATTACTAGCTGTTTGTAAAAGTAAATTATCTTCATTTTCAAATGCTCAGATAGCTGTTTAGAGGAGCCCATGGTTGCTGAAAGTAGACAAAACAATCACAACCTGAGAGTTTTAGAAAGGTCAGACTATTTCTTCAACCATGGAATTGTCTTCTCCTGACTAACTGAAGGCCTAATGAGTCTATCAACTTTTTAAGCCTTATTAAAAACTTTAAAAAATAATAATGAACAAATTGGAAGAGTATCCAAACATTTGCACATTCCATATTCACTTTATTAATTTGAATCTATTAAAATCTGCAAATAAAGAATAATTTTGCATTAACAATTGCAGAGAGAGGTTATGTACAGAATGTCAGATTCTGTTCATGTGGAGGCACATTCCAAACTGGCCATCCAGCCCCTTGTGCGGCCAACCAGAAGAAGGACGCCCAGAAGTAGACCCGATTCTGATCCCACATGTCCAGTCAGGCTCCTGAATGGAGCCACAATGCCATGGCACCTGTTGCCTTGGCACTGCGGTTACATTAAGGAGCTGTGAATGCCAGTTGTCATCAATTTCATTCTTTCCTTGCAGCCGGACCCTCGATCCGGCCTCCCATGGCCAGGGTCCGGCTGCGGGAAAACTTACTTGACCTCCCTACCTTTTTTTCCAGGCCCGACAGCAGGATCCCCCAATGTCCAGGGGGACTTATTCCACCTTTGTGCTGTTCGTACAGGGAGGCATTAGCCGGGCTCAGCAGAGAAGCGAATAGTGGGGATGGACATCCAAACCAGACATCCATCCCCGCTATTCGCTGTACTAAATGACCCCCTTAAGGACTGATTGAAACATACAGTCTGACCTAAATGTTTGCACACAACTTTATTAGTCACACAGATTGACTTGAATAAGACCCTATTTTTTTCAGGATTACTCAGGCTACTACTAATAATAATCATTTGTATAGCACTACAAGGCATATGCAGCAACCACACAAGTCATTTAAAGACAGTTTTCAATCTTTTAGACCACAGAAATGCAAATTATAAATTGGGAAAAACTGGAACACCTCCCCTGCACGCACACTGTACAAACACATCAGCACACAAAATAAAAAACCTTTCTTGCTGTGATTCCCATTCACAGTGCTGTTATATTCAGGGCTGCAAAAAATTGCAGGCTGAGCCAGCAGCTGTGCCAAGGAACAAACGTAGGCTCTGTGCACACATCCAGATCCTATTCTTAGGAGACTGCTAATCCCTCACAGCAACCAGGTTCACGAATATTTTAACAAGATGGACAGTCCTTAGTACTGTGCACAGGATGGAAAGCATGAAGCGATGTGCATGGTAAATAATATATATCCATTTGTAGTCATTTGCTGCTGACAGGGATATAGCGGGATCTGTACAAAAGCTGCAGTTGTAGTTGCTTTCAAACCCTGACTTTGCACTTGCCTGGCCAGATTATGGGGGTATAAAAACAGTTGAACTCTTCATACAGTGCCCCTTCAATATGCAAAAACAAATACAATATTTTCCATATGCTATTGTATGGTAAGCTGTACTCAGAGTATGAGCAATGAAATGCAGGCACAGAGCCAATTAATAAAACTTCAAGCACAAACTATATACAGTGATTTGTAAAAGTATTTACACCCTTGTATATTTTCCACAGTATATTGTCAAAAATACAATTCAAAATGCATTAAAGTAGGAGTGTATTTCACTGATATATACCCAGAGCTCCCTATATTGTTAGTAAAAAGTGGGTTTTTTTGTTTGTTTTTTGGTTTTTTTAAGTTCTTTTGCAGGGTTTAGATTTTGTCAGCTGCAGTGTCATACAAAGTAACATTCATACACAAAAAGGACTGCTGCATTGTACCAAGTATTGGTGATGCCGGAAATGATACAACATAATTGAGATCTTTTACTGTCAATATGATCTGGCGTGTGCTGGAGGCCTGCTGGGATAGGCATTGACAGCTAGCATGGGGCCAGGACAGTTGGCATGGCCAGATTTTCACACTAAATGTCCAGGGAGTGTTAGGAGAGCAAGTGGGTGGGTTGGGGCAGAGATTGGGCAGTGAGAGAGCTTTGCAGTCAGCATGCCGGCACTAACTGCAAGGTGGCCGATTAGTGTGGCTGCAATTACCACCATCTCAGTAGGTGGAGATAAGTTCATCCACGCTAATGCAGCACACATTAGGCAACAGTGCTGAGTGTTAACAGATGGGAGTGTGCTTTCTACGCCCATGACAGTTAACGCAGTGGTGTTGCACTTAACGTGCCATGGTTTTGCATGCTATTGGCATGTTAGGTGCAATTCACAAAGCATTTTAATAAAAGGGCCCCAGTGCTTATATATAAGAAGATTGTGGTGCAGTAGCAAGGTGTAGTCGCAAAAGCTAAGGAAGCTTTTCATATAGATGCACAGTGGATTCATGATTTTATTTGAGTACACATGCAAATATAAAAATTGGAGGTTGAAAGGCAAAAGATGAAAGCAATGGGCGTGTTGGCTGACAAATTGCCATGAGAGACCCGTAAGTGATGCCTCTCTCTTTTTAGATATAAAAAATTGTTCAAAAATATTTTCAAGAATAAAATGATGTAGTAGGAACTTAGTAAAAAGTTGTTTAACAATATAGGAGGCTCTGGGTGCATTACTTTTGCTAGAGTGAATTGAAGCAGGCTTCCCAATTATAATTAGGTGATTAATATTTGAGTGGTATTCACCGATACACACAATATACTCTAGACTTCAAAGTGAAAGAACAATTATAGAAATATTTAAGTAAATAAGAATAAAACAAATAAAATATTCTTGATTGCATAAGTCTTCACATCCTATGTCATAGCAAACACAAAATAAAGGCAATTTTTGGAAAATGAGTTAAAAGGCCCATCGTTAAGTTAAAGAGAGTCTACTCATTTCCAGTCACAGTAACTGAGCTGACTTGACTACTCCTGGATGTTAAATCTAGGGCATTACGTGACACTGCCAGCCATTAAAGACTGACCCAGAGCAGGGAAGGACGAGGCAGCTAGGATTGCCAGTTCTCTCCAGATTTGTTCAACAGGATTGATCCAGTCTTAGGTTTACACCATGGAATCAAGGACTTATGGTCTTGCAATATCTTAGGGGATGCAGTTGGGGAATCAGATTTGTAGCCAGTTGGTAACCCTAGAGGCAGCAACAGCACATCAGGACATAGGAGGGTGGAAAGAGGATGCAACCAGGACTCCAGTGGCAGATCAGAGCTAGAAGAAAGGTGACTGAGGCTTGAGAGGGAGGCGGCAGCTGCAGCAGATATGCCACAGAAAGTATGAGAAATGCTAGGAGAGGAATTTGAAAATGTTAGATCCCTGGATATAACTCAATAGCTTTCCAGAGCGCTGCCATTATTGTCATTTTCAAATATGATATATTTGTTTTTATTACACCCCCTGTTGCAAATCTATCTGCATGGCAGCAGCATACTATGCATTGCATTTTATAAGTAGTAACATAGCTGCCTAATAACATGGTAAATGAAGGCAGATAAAGGCCAAAAAGGCTCTTCTTGTCTGCCCAGCTGAGATGCACGCATAAAATTTGCAAATGCAGCCCATCACCAATTCCTTCCTTGCTCCCGTCTTCCACCCAGTTTCTCAACCCTCCTTTCACATCTATCCAAAGCACACACAAAGTCTGTCACGGTGATGCCCTTCCCATGCTTTGCTGAAGGCCTGATGCAATTCTACCACTACTGCACTCCGTGCATGTTACCTCAATGCGAGTTTTAGAAGTACAATGCGGTGTTCTGCTGTCGTGCCATTCCATACAAGATAGCACAGCGCTTCCTTTCTATCCTCTTGCCACTAGAGATCTTTTGTGTACCTCCCATAGTTTTTTGAACTCTATTACTGTTCCTGTTTCCATTGCCTCCTCTGGAAGGGCATTCCAAGCATCCACCATCTTTTCCATGCAGAACTGGCTAGCTGACAATTTAACAGTTCCAGAACAGCTACATGATTTAGAGATGTTGTGAGTGTAGCAGAAGAAATTACTGAGCATTGTGTAGCAGTGCCTAACTCATGTAACTGATTCAGTCTTCATTCTATTAAAGGAAAGATATCTAGTTTCTTTAATGCATACAGAACTATATTTACACTTGTTTCAGAGCAGACAACACATGTTTTATCTGTCGGGATTTACACATATACTTTGCAAAATCCCTAAACTCCTCTCAGTTCTGCCCCCAGAAATTTAAACAACTTTTAAAAGTATGCCTAGGATCGCTGTGATTCACCCTTTTATAGATATCTGGTACAATTTTTTTTTAAAGGACACTTTCCGCATGTAAAAGCACTGGTGTAATGTTCTGGGCATGTGCAGCCCTTCCTCTGTTCAGCAGTTTCCTGAGCTTCTCTTCTCCAAAGCTCAATAAAGAATGCAACTCTCAGGGATGTGGCTGAGTGTTGTAAGTGTGGCGGGAAGGTTTTATTTTGGGGTTTTTTAAAACACAGGCCAGACAACAGTTCAGGGAAAACCAAAAGCAGTTTCTATTCTGTCCCAGCTTGTTAAACCTCCACAAGACAAATCCCAGAACAGACAGCTTAGTTCTGTCCCAGCTTGTTAAACCTCCACAAGTTGCTCCTCCTGGCCCTTCTTCCAGCCCCGGTTAAAATTCATACTTCAGAACTCCTTTGCATGGCTTGCCTTAAAAAGGACCTGGATCCATGGGCCTCTCTCCCTCCTGCAGCCTGCTGGGTTCTTAACCTCTCCCTCTGAGACATGCCCAGCTCTGAATTCTGGGCTGCAGACTTTCTTAAAGTGGACTGTTGATAATCCCTTTGGAGAGTTACAGGTAACATTCTTTATACACCATTGCACACCCTATCCCTCAGCTCAACAATGCCCCATTTAGTGCCTGCCTCACCCTGGACCCCCACCCGGAAAAGGAAATCCGCGTTCAGGTGAGTCTGATCAGCCCTATGGTGAACCTGGAATTGGTGGGGAGGGAGACTCAAAAACCACAGCATAATGTGGCTGTTGGACTCCTTTTGTCAAGCCAGCCACTTGAGGGGTTGGTGGTCCATTCTTAGCATAAATGGATGGCTGAGCAGGTAGTATTTGAAGGTTTCAAGTGTCCACTTGACAGCCAGGCACTTGATCACTGCATAAAAGCCAGAAAACAAACCAATAAGAGAGCTTTCTCACACTCTGCTCCAATACTCTGGAACAATTTACCTGACAACATTCGCCTACTGTCTGACATAAAAGAATTTAAAAAAAAATTAAAAACTCACTTATTTACATTACACTATAATACACTCCCAAAACAGAATTCTCAAAGGGATACAGGCTAACATTTATTTTTAATATTATATACCCTATTTTCAAAAATAAACGACACTAATACACTAATTTAACCATACTACACACTCATTTACATGATGATTAATAATTTAACTAGCAATGTATATATGTTCTAATATGTTATACTTGTAATGTTACAATTTTCCTTGTAATCTATAATTATCTGTTCTATGTAAAATGTCCTGGTATATCTCATACCAATTAACCTACTGTTACATGTAAACCGCACTTGAAACATGGGAAAGAGCGGTATATAAATAACTGTTAAATAAATAAATAAATAAATAAATAATGCTTCTCCCAATGAATGCTATGGGAGGTTCTTCATCCCTGACTTCCTGGGCCAGAACGGATCCTAGGTTCACCTCTGAGACATTAGTTTGCACAATAAATGGTAGAGAGAAATCAGGGCTAGTCAGGATGGGTTCAGAGCACATGACCTTCTTGAGGCACTGGGAGGCCACATCCAGATCTGGTGACTACTGAATCCATTTAAGAGCTCTCTTCTGAAGGAGGTTGGTTAACCTCTGCCACCTCTGAAAAATTGGTGTTTGAACCAGTGGTAATAGCCAATCCATCCAATGAAGATACAAACCTCTTTCTTCAATGTCAGGGTGGAGACCTAGACAATAGCCTTCACTTTCCATAGTTAAAGTCACATCTGCCCATTCTCAATTAAATACCCCAGGAATTGAACGTCCTGACCTCCCAGAAACATTTCTTGGAGTTGGCCATCAACCTGGCCTTCGGCAGGCTGGTCAACACAACTTGTACTTGGGTTAGATGCATGGTCAAGTCTCTGCTGTAGATGTCAATGTCGTCAAGGTAGACAGACGCATACTCCTTGTGCAGTCTCAGTAGGTGGTCGACTAGATGTTGAAATGTGGTAGGAGCCCCATGTAATCCAAAGGGCAGCACTGTAAACTGGAACAGACCTTATGGTGTCAAAAAAGCAGTCTTCTCCTTGGCAGCTGGAGTCAAGGATACCTGCCAGTATTCCTTGATCAAATCCAAGGTTGATATAAAGCATACTCCACCAAATCGCTTGATTAGCTCATCTACTCTGGCCATGGGATACGCTTCCAGTTTAGAAGTTGCATTGACCCACCTGAAGTCAATGCAGAACTGATGCTTCCGTCGGATTTAGGAACCAAGATGATGGGTGATGACCAGTCATTCATGGACTCTTCTGTAACTCCCTGTTTAAGCATCTCTTCCAGCTCCTTGACAGCCTGTTTCTGAACCTCCAGAATCTGATAGGGTCATTGCCGGATAACCACCCCAGGGTCAGTAATGATATCATGACAAATGAGGTGGGTTCATCCCTTTAGGTTCCAGTGGATCAAACCTTCTCTTCTCTGGGCAACAGAGAGCTGGTCTGCAATTGGTATTTGAACTGGATCCAATGAGGCTAAAATTTCCAGTCCAAAATCATCTCCCTGTACCATCATAGCCGTCACTAGAATCCATTTTTTCATTAGGTTAATATGGTAAATTTTGGCTTTCTTCCATTATCTGTCTAGGCAATCTTGTAGTTAACAGGCCCTACTTTCTCTTCCACCTCATAGGGCCCCTGCCATTTACAAAGCAACTTGCTCTTGGATTAGAGAAGCAAGACTAAAACTTTCTCCCAGCTGGAAGTTGCAGTGTACTGCTGCCCGATTGTAGCCCCTGACCTGCTTGGCTTTGATTTTTTCCAGACCGAGTTGGCCACCTCTCCATCTTTCCTCAGATAGTCTTGCATTTGTACAATGTACTCCACCAAAATTACACCAGCACTGGGTTTTTCTTCTCAGGTTTCCCTTACCATGTCTAATATGCTTCTTGGCTGTCTTCCGAAGAGCAACTCAAAAGGTAAAAACCCTGTGGTACTCTGAGGTACTTTTTAGATGACAAACATCAAATAGGGTAGGAGAATGTCCCAATTCTTCCCATCCTCCCGCACAAACGTTTTTGACATTTGCTTCAGAGTTTTATTTAATCCCTCAATGAGGCCATCCATCTGTGGGTGATATACTGATGTTCACAGAATCTTGAACTTCATCAAGGCATACACTTGCTTCATTACCTTGGATACAAAGGATGTCCCTTGATTTGTGAGGATCTCATTGGGTATTCCCACCTGTGAGAATACTTCCCAGAGGGCATTCAGGATCGTAGTAGTATTCATATTCCTTAAAGCAATGGCCTCCGGCTAGCAGGTAGCGTAGTCTGGTATAAGTATGACTAAAATATACTTCTTGCCTCAGGTGTTTGCCCCAAAGGACCTACGAGGTCCATGGCCACTCTTTCAAATGGGGTTTCGATGATAAGCATAGGCACTAGAGAGGTAGGTTGGACTCTGGCAGGGTTATGAAGTTGGCAAGTGGATGGCAATATAACTGCATCCATTTATGGACCCTGGGCCAGGAAAATCAGGCTGAAACATGCTCTATTGTTTTCTCCACCCCCAGGTGCCTCCTAATAAATGTCAATGAACCAAAACACCTGCTGATATAGAGCTGGGGAACTATCAGTTGTTCTACCCCTTCGACCTATAGGGCCCCTTCAGCTACTCTGTATAAGAAATCTCCCTTTAGCACAAAATAGGGAAAGGTTCTTGCAGAGGACTCTTCATTACCTACTGGAACCCCATTCACCTCCCACTCTCAGGCATATTTAAGGGACTCATCCTCTTGCTGGACCCTCCTGAAGCTCCCTGGGTCTTCCTCCAGCCCCCATTCTGGGAAGGGGACCATTGTATTTGGGTCACTACCTCTGAACCCCGAGTTATCCCAGGGTTTCTTCTGTAGACGTCACCTCCCCAGATCCCTCCCTCATAGCTATCCCCAGATTCTGTTGGTACTGTAGCTTTTCCTGGCGACGTGAGAGACTTAGCATGCTTGAGAGTTCTGACTTATAGATCTGTGTCTTCCAGGGAAAAGATCTCTGGGAAATCTTCCTAGTCCGACTTAGCAGAGTCATCAGTTAGCCAGACCCAAAATTTGGGTAATCTCGACCAATCACCACTGGATACCGTAGCCAGGGCAGCACCACGACCTCAAATGTGACTTGTCCTGCTGGAGTCTTAAGTGTAACCTCTGCTGTTGGATACTGCCTCCAGTCTCCATGCATACAGGGGACTGTCACCACCTTTGTATAATCAATTTGAAATCAGGTTATGGTTTCCTGGTGAATGATGGTCTGCATACTCACAGAGTCTATCAAGACCTGGAAGAGGATTCCCTTGAATTCCTCTAGAATGAGGTGACTTTGGGGGTTGGAACATGGGAGCCAACATTCATTCCAGCTTCCCCTTCCATCCTCTTGGACTAACGGGTGTCTTCTTCCCCCTCTCACTGTCCACTTTAGTCACCAGCTGGGCTTTGGCTGTATCTAGGGCACTCTCCAGTATATGAAATGTACCCACTGTTTCATCGGGGCAGTCAAGCCCTCCAAAAACTGCTCCAATAACACAATCTTGGTTATCATGAGCCCGGTCTTTCTCTCCAGTTTCAGCCACTTTTATACAAAATCCTTCAGCTGATAGAGGAACCTCAAAGGGCTCTGCTTTATCTGGAGCCCCCCTTTTTGAAGCACTGGTAGTAAGCCTCTGGGGTACAGTCCCAGTATGGCAACCTTCACAACTGCATATGTAGCTTACCCATCTGGGTTGGCATCCTGGAATGCAGCCTGACTGCTGTCCATCAGCAGATTCCCTAAAGAAGTGGTCCATGTCTCCTCCGGCCACCCAGCCAAGCAGGCAGTTTGTTCACAGTTCACCAAAAAGTGGTCTGGTTCATCTTCTGCTGTCATTTTATGAAGTGCTTGTGCTGAAGGGTGGAATTGCGGTCTCTATAGGGTCTGAATCAATTGCTGCTGCTGCTATTGTTGCTGCCCTTCCAGCAGGGCGCATTGAAACTGTTGTTGTCACTCCTGATACTGTTGTTGTTTGTATTGATACCATTGTTGTTGCTGCTGCCCTTTGGCCAGAATCTGGAGGAGCTGCTCCATCCTGGCTTGTCACTGTACTCTTGCAACACCACCACAGCTTCCTATTCTGCAGCTGAGTTAACCCTGCAGTATTCCAGCACCAACAGTTTTTTGTGGCCTCTAGTGGCCAAAACAAAGCCTGCCTGTCTGGCACTGACTATACCACCTTCAAGCTCCCTAACTAGGGTGAGGCTAACCCTCTTAGCCCATACAAACAAAACAATCCTGACGTGCTGTAGAGGCCCAGCCTTGGAGGGAAGTGGATTTGCCCTCAGTCACGTGGTAGAGGAAATCCCCAAGCTACCACCATAGTGGTAAGCATGACGTGTGGTCGGAAGGGGTTTTCTTTAAAACATAGGCCAGATAGCAGTTCAGGGGAAACCAAAAGCAGTTTTTAATCTGTCCCTGCTTGTTAAACCTCCACAAGCTGGTCTTACCAGCCCTTCCCCCAGCCCCAGTTAAAATTCCTACCTCAGAACTCCTTTGCACAGCTTGCCTTGGAATAGGGTTGCCAACTGGTTCCAGTTGCGCCCGACACACTTGATCCAGTCCTAAGTTTACCACACTGCAAGCAGGGACATGTAGTTCTGATTTTTCCATTGCACTCCATGAGAAAAGTAAGACTACATGCCCCTGCATGCAATGGGGTAAACCCAGGACTGGATCAAGCCTGTCAGGCGCATCTGGAGCCAGTTGGCAACCCTACCTTGGAAGGACCTGGGCTCCATGGATCTCTCTCCCTCCTGCAGCTTGCTGGGTTCTTAACTCTCCCTCTGAGCCACGCCCTCCCAGCTCTGAACTCTGGGCTACAGACTCTCTTAAAGGGGATTTCTGATAATCCCTTTAGAGAGGGACAGGTAACATTCTGTATACCCCATTACAGTAAGATTGTGTCTCTGATCAATCCTGCTGCCTATGGAAAACACCTATTACAGGAGAGCAATTACCGGAGGATGTAGTAAGGGCTGTTAGTATAGCTGGGTTTAAAAAAGGTTTGGACAAGTTCCTGGAGGAAAGGTCCATAAACCACTATTAAAAAGGGACCCAGGATATCAATGCTTGGCCTAGTACAAGCACTGCAGAACCTGTGTCTTTTGGGGAAACTGCTAGGTACGTATGACCTAGATTGGCCACTGTTGGAAACAGGATACTGGGCTTGATGGACCTCGGTCTGACCCAGTATGGCATTTCTTATGTTCTTATGTTCTTAATTATGCTTTTTTGATCAACAGACAGGACTTAGGTACAAAGGTGGGTGACTCCCAAGATGATGCCTGCTCACCTACTTATGCACTGAGCATTACTCAGGAGCAACCCACAAATAAAAAAAATAAGGGTGCGAGAGCTGCCATATTACACAAACAAACTGGTTAGCACAGCTCAAGCAAATGTACTATCTCTTATTATAGAATGGTTCAAGCAATGCAATGTAAATATATAAAGTGAGAAGTAGGGCAGTGCTTTACAAAGGGTGTCCAATGAAGCAGGCTTCATAAGAACATAAGATATGCCATACTGGGTCAGACCAAGGTCCATCAAGCCCAATAACCTGATCATGTCCAAAGTCTGTCCCATGTCCAAAGTCTATCCTATGTTGAAATCATCAATGTCGCCTCCCCGGTGATGGCCCCGCCCTTATACTTAAATTCCCCCCCCCCTCCTTTTTATGTAACGCCGCTTTGACCCGGTGAAAAGCGGGATATAAATACAGCTAAATAAATAAATATCCTGTTTTCAACAGTGGCCCATCCAGATCACAAGTACTTGGTAGGTTCCCAAAAGACACAGGTTCCACAATGCTTGTTCCTGGACAAGTGGTGTATTTCTTAGGTTCTCTTTAATATTGCTTGAAAATTCTTTCTGATGATGATTTTTGTTTCTCTTTATTTCAGCAGGAAGACCCCAAGGCAAGTTACTATTTCCACAATATAATCAATGTTGAGGTACTACATTGATATATGTTCTTTTTTTTTTTAAGTACTCCCAAGTCAATGCTGACTCCTGTTAACCCAGCAGGACCTGGGTTCTCTTGGTAAGGTATAACCAGAAGTAGACAATGGACAAAGTGACTTGAATCATGAGGAGTGCCAGTGGGAATCAAATGTAGATCTCTTGGGTACTAGGCTGTTGCTTTAACCACTAGGCTACTCCTCCTCTTCTCCTCACTTCAGGTGTTCAGTGAAGTAGCTGCAGTGAATAAAATGTGATGAGCCTTCACTTTAGAGGTGAGAGGAGCACCAGCTGGCTAATAAGAGGATTTGATGTATAACCAGCTAGTTTGCTAAAAGTCATTTTGTGACTGAAATGCCAATTTCGTTGGGGTTTAAGGAGACAAACAGCTGCATAGATTTTCTGATGGACTCCATTATTCTGGGGCAATAGGTAACAGCCCATTCAAATCCAGAGTGTGGAGGAATTTTTCATTTGGATTTCTCTAAGGCTTCAGGTGGAAAATAGACAGTATTATTTCTCCTTAGGACAAGCAGGATGAGTCAGCCACACTTGGTGTCGTCATCCGACGGCACCGAGACGGAAGTACTCTCCATAGCTCAGAAGGGCTTTCACCCTTCTGAGCATGAGCCAACTGGCCCCACCCCCGTCCCGTCCCTAGCTAGCCAGTTTCTGTTCTTCCGCCTTGCCACCAAGTCGGAATTTTCTACTCTCCAAACAAAATCTATCTATATGAATTAAAAAATGTATCTAATCCTGTGTCTTGGATGTCTCCTTCCTTTCTTCCAGATTCCTGAACAAACTCCTCTGAGCAAAGAGCTAGGCTGGGGCACATCTACCGATGGACATGTGCTCAGCGTCCCTTGGCCTTCGCATGTGCCGGGCATCGACTCCTCTGAGCAAGGGCCAAGATGGGACCACAGACTATGTTTTTAAGATCCTCCTTATGCTACCCTGCTGCTGCTCGGGATGTGCCTCTAAGGCCTCCATCCCTAGTCGCAAGCTTGAGATTCCCCAACAAGGCCAGGCCAGCCACGATGAGGCTAACCACGAGGAGGAGAAAAAAAAAGACATGGCACGGGATGCGCCCCTGGGCCTCCATCCCCAGCCGCTGAAATTCTGAAGAAGCCCACCCCACGTACCTGCAGCAGAAGTTGCGATCGGAACACAGCGTAGGTACCTTTTTTACTTCGGTCCCCGTGCTCTCCACCCGTCTGATGCGAAGAGGAGCGAGGGACATTGTTTACAAATGCCCCTAGTCCAGCGGGCTACCTTTCCTTATGTCTACTGCAGCCCGGATGTGCAGGCCTCCATCCCCAGCCGCAAGCCTCCAGTAGACAGCCCTGCTTCCCAGTAGCTTTGCTCACTTCACTAGTGGACACAACTCCAGCCCCTGCGCCGAGTTGCCTTCACGGATGGCGCGGGTAAGTTTTGCCCCT
This sequence comes from Ichthyophis bannanicus, assembly GCA_033557465.1. NCBI lineage: Eukaryota > Metazoa > Chordata > Amphibia > Gymnophiona > Ichthyophiidae > Ichthyophis > Ichthyophis bannanicus. The sequence continues at coordinate 1,296,941,331 of CM066032.1, read as the reverse complement.
GAAGTGACTCAGCGTCCAGCTGCCCTGTGTCACCATTGGTGGAAGCTCCGGATGCCACGCCTCCTGACGCATCATCAATCTGGCCTCGGCGCTAATATATCTGTATCCACGGCGCCGATTCTGAGCTCCTGCCGGCACGGCTGTCTGACAGCACCGATGCCAGCATTCAGAAGATGGAGAGCGCATGGCTCAGAGAGGGCTGATCCGGCTGACTTCAATGCTGGCGCGAAGGCAGCCAGCATCAAAGCTGATGTCACTGTGACATCGGCCAATCATGCCGTCCATAGGCGGGGCCCTTCCTGGATGTGCGCCGGGGTGGGGAGGCTCCTGATGATCCTTGCTGCTCACTAACGCCACAGCAGCACTGCTTTTGGCGGCGCCGGAATACCTTCTGCATGGCACTGATCAGTATGGTGCCGAGCATGTGCCTGACTGGCCCCTATCAGCAGGACCAGCTACTCTTACAAGGCGAATCTGGATGCGGAATCCAGACGCGGTGAAGGAGGGCAGCGGCGGCCATGTGTTCAACCCTCCCCTGGAGCACAACTGAGCATCGCCCAGGTTCTGATGCATCAAGGGAAAATTCTCCCTCTGGCGCAGGACTGTCGCCCCGAATCTCTCTGTCCTGCAAACAAGGTATGAGCATGTACATTATGGCGATGGACTGCCTGCCAGTGGTCCCCTGAACAGCAGCTAGTGAAAGGAAAATCCCTTGCTACCCGGAACTGCAACTACCGAAAGGGAGCTCTTGCAGAAGAGGAATCCTTGCGAGATGCAATAGCTACCTCAGGACACTCCTGCTGGACCTCTGGCAACATGGAGTGGAGGAATAGCCTAAGGCTTCGAACTCTGTCTTGGCAACGAGAAACCAAGCTTGATTCCACTACACTCCGTATAAGCCCATCACCGCGTGAAACGGCCATGAGAGGAGGAGCACATGCACCACCAGGTCCCTGGGTGGTTTTAGCTTTCAGTTGGATGTGTGTGTGGATAAGGAGAGAGATGAGTCAAAGATGACCCCAAGGTTGCGAGCTAAGGAGACAAGAAGGAGTAGAGACTTATCCATAGAGACTGAGAAAGGAGGAAGGGGAGAGGAGGGTTTAGGGGGAAAATAAGCTCAGTTTTGGCCATGTTCAATTTCAAGCGGTGGTGAGACATCCAAGCAGTAATGCCAAAAAGGCAGGCAGAGATCTGGGTCTGAATTGCTAGAGATTTCAGGTATGGAGAGGTAGATATGGGAGTCAACAGCATAAAGATGGTATTGAAAGCCATGGGAAGAAATGAGTGCACCAAGTGACTGGGTATAAAAAGAGAAAAGGAGTGGACCCAAGACAGATCCTTGGGTTACACCAATTGAGAGTGGGATAGCAGTAGAGGAGGATCCATCAGAACAAACACTGAAAGAGCGATGGGAGAGATAAGAAGAGAACCAGGATAGCACTGAGCCCTTAAAACCAAGTGAGGACAAGATATCAAGGAGAAGGTTGTAATCAACAGTGTCAAAAGCAGCAGAAAGGTCAAGAATGATGAGGACTGAGTAAAGGCCCTTGGATTTAATCAGGAACAGGTCACTGGAGACTTTGGCAAGAGCCATTTCAATACAATGTAAAGGATAAAAGCCAGATTGTAAAGGATTCAGGAGGGCTTGAGAGGAGAGAAAGCTGAGGCAGTGGCGGTGAACCATACGTTCAAGAAGTTTAGAAATGAAGGGGGGGGGGGAGGAGGGAGATCGGTCGATAGTTAGAAGGACAGGTAGGGTCTAGTGAGGATTTCTTAAGGAGAGGTGTGACCACAGCATGCTTAAAGGCTGCAGGGACAGTTGCAGTGGAGAGCAATAGGTTGCGAATATGAGATAGAAGAGACAACAGTGGAGGAGATGGAACTTAGGAGATGGGTAGGAATAAGATCAGAGGAACAGGTAGTGAGTTTGGAGGAGGAAAGGTGTGTGGTTTCCTCCTCAGAGATCATAGAAAAGGAAGAGAGGGTAGCAGGGGTAGGAGGGAGACGTTGGGAGTGAAGAAGGGGAGGAGGGGAAGTAGCTGGCATTGTGGGGAATTGGAGTGTGATCTTGTGGATTCTGTCATGGAAATAGTCAGCCAGAGTTTGGGCAGAAAGGGAAGAAGGGGTCGGAGGCAAGAGGCACCTTGCAGAGATAATGCAGTTCTGAACATTATTGTTCAGCATGCCTGTGGATAAAAATGAATATGCCATGTGACAATGTGCATACAAGTACCAACATTATATGTGCATTTATTAGATTTAATGGGTGCAAAATTAATTTAGAGGCATGTTTACTAAATGTTAACACATGTTAAGTAACGTTAACGCGTGTTAAGTCCTGCAATGGTCCATAGAAATGAATGGGCAGTGGCAGCACTTAACGCATGTGTTACTTAACGCGTGTTAACCTTTAGTAACTATGCCCCTTAAAGTGCATCAACCTATAAATGAAAATGCATACAATTTGTTTACGTGCACTAAAAAGTTCTAATGCACATTAAAAAAGATGTGAGTAACAAACTTTAAATGCCCAAGAATCAGAAAAGTCTGGAAAATCTGAAACCAAATCAGAATTCTTTTGTCTGTGCACATCCTTTCCACATTGTCTATATGTGGTGGAAAATAGGGGTATTCTCAGAGCAAGACGGGAGTAAGAAGAATGGTATTTTTTTAAAGTGCCCTCAAGTCAATGCCGACTCCTGGTGACCCATCAGCCCTGGGGTTTTCTTGGCAAGGGATGACCAGAAGTAGATTGCCAGGCCTTTTCTTCCGAGATAGTGGAGGGTAAAGTGACTTACCCAAGGTCACAAGGAGTGCCAGTGGGAATCAAATGCTGATCTCTTGGGTAGTAGGCTGTTGTTCTAACCACTAAGCTACAATCCAGGAATGGTATACACATACTGATATATATATATGCAATCTTGCCTTATCATATTTTCCAGGTCCTTGCCAATGCAATGTGTGCCTTCAAGTCAATGCTACAAGGAGTGCTAGTGAGAACTGAACACTGGTCTTGTGGGTACCAAGCCAGTGAGTTAATCATTAGGTTACTCCTCCACTTCTTCCAATATAAAACAATGCAAATATTTTGGGACAACAAAGGAAGAATTAATGCCAATAAATAGACAAGCTGATATTTTGACAAACCTACAGGACTACTGTTTCAAGATAAAACAGGAAAAGTAGGAATATCAGTTATATAAAAGAGAGATAGTTAAGTTTGTTTTGATTTTATCCTATTGCTATAAAGGGATCCACTGTGTCTGTCCCATGCCATTTTGAATTCTGTTACTGTATTTGCCCCCACCACTTCCATTGGGAGGGCATTCCAAGCATCCACCACTCTTTCAGTGAAAAAGTATTTCCTGCATTGTTCTAACCCCCTTTTTGGATAATCCTCACAGTTTCTTCTAGCAGTTTGGCAAACAAGGAGGCACACCCAGAGATGACCCCAGAATTGATTCAAGGATTTGGCACCCTAAGCAAACCTTAAACCTTATCCTCCCCCCCCCCCCCCCCCGGCTGTAAGGATCTATTATTTAGCTTTGAATGACCTGCTCTTTGCCATCCTGCAGAAGCTGACCCCGTAGGTGATCACCTAGTTTACCTGCCATTTGGGCCAGCCCTTGGCATACCAATTGAGTAAACCTTTCTTTCAGACTTTTAGTCTGGCGCTCATGGATTATTAGTATCAGGGTTCTTTTAGGGGGGACTGCCATAAGCTAGGAGGCCCTTGGTACTTGACATTCTCACATCACTCCCTTCTCAAATAAATGAGTCCAGACTAGCAATTGTGTCTGAACCAAAGGGTTTACTTAAACTCTAGGGACACTGAAGAAACACAACAATAACAATTGGCAGGAACAAACAAGAACTATGTTACAAGCAGTTAACTCCTCCTTCCCAGTCCAAAAATGGTTACAAGTAGGTTAACTTTTTTCTGCTCAGTATGGGTATTTTTACCCTTCTCCTTTTAGTTGTTTTTCTTAATCTGAGCAATTACTCTCTTCTTCACCACTCTTTCCCTTGTTGCTCAGTCTGGTTTCATTAAGTTGATTAAGGTGCAAGTTATTATGTTATTGCAGTGCAAGAGTTTGGTGTGCCTAGGGGGCAGCCTAGCAGTGGAATTAAGTGCAATTTTGATGAGATGCACATATTTTTTGTTGAGGTATGTGCTGGATGGGTGCCATACATTTAGTGGTGTTGATTTTAGGCTATATATTATCGGGACATGGTGATGATTGAGAATGCTGTGCTCCAGGATAGTAGTAAGATGGGGAGGCCCCAGATGTGTGTGTAGAGCATGATAGGACCCGAGATTGAGAGTTTCAGCTTTGGGGGGGGGGGGGGTGAGAAAGAAAGCAGGTGCTTTGTGTGAAGTAGATTGTTGTAGACTTTGTGTGAGCAGGTGAGATGAAAGGAAGCTTCCCATCTTCCCTCTGAGGGCGCTTATGGTGAGATGGGCTGCAGGCGTGGTCAGTAGAGAACAAGTGATATTACTCAGGGGTAGTCTGTTGAGATTGAGGGATTAGGCTGAAATGTAATAGTGGTTCTTGCCTTTTAGGGGTGGACCCGCCAGGTGTGGGCACGCCTGAGAGTGCTTGTTTGAGGAGCTACTGCATGGGATGCAAGTGGTGCTGATGGAGAGCGGGGAAGAGCTTATCTTCCCGTTCCTCAATGTGCCGATGGTTGGGCCTCTGCGAGATGGCGCCTGAGAGCACTTGTTTAAGGAGGAGCTGCTGCACGGGATACAAGCTGTGCCTGTGGGGAGCGGGGAGGCGCTTACCTTCCCGCTCCTCGCTGTGTCTTTGGTTGGACCTCTGTTCTCTCCTTTCTGGTGAACTGACTGGGTACCAGAAACACCTGCCCCTTAATGGCAGAGACTACTCTTTCATGGTGCAGTGGCTGTATGCCAAAGACAGAGTTCTGTCTTTGGGTGTGGTTTATATAAAAGTGGGATTTTCCCTTTCAGAGGAATCTCCTCCCAGCACGAAATGACTGGAAGCAAGAACCTCTGCTGTTCTGGAAAATGACTTTTCTTTATACTGCCTTGCAATATTTAGTAGGTACATCAGATGCTGCCACTGCTCTTAATGCACATTCACATAGTTTCACAGAAAAAAGAGCACTGACTCGCAAAAGTCCAAACAAAAGGGCGAGCAGAGTGAGGGTCACTTGTGCTTTATTAAACCAACAAACCCCGACGCGTTTCGGCCAAAGCCTTCATCAGGGGGCTCAGAGGAAAAGTGAATTAAGCACTAGGTGAAGCGCACATTACAATGTGAACAATCGGCACCTGACCAATTAAAGATTGAGAATGCTTAGAAAGATTAAGCACTGTGCTTAATTCACTTTTCCTCTGAGCCCCCTGATGAAGGCTTTGGCCGAAACGCGTCGGGGTTTGTTGGTTTAATAAAGCACAAGTGACCCTCACTCTGCTCGCCCTTTTGGTTTGTTCATTCACATAGTTTCTACATTATTATCACTATAATTGTAATTAAGCAAGGAACTGATACCCATAGCATTGTAAATAGCACACGCTGTAAATAGCACCACAAGAATCAACGTCCAGACACACACACACGCATACACTACTCACTGCATGTACACACTATGCCCTGTATCTTATTGATTGTTTGCTGTTCAGACCGCCTTGATTGCAGGATAAGGCGGTATAGAAATACGTTTAAATAAATAAATAAAATTGTGAACAAAACTAGTGAAGTCAATATTCAGAAATGGTGCCACATAATGACTATTTGTTTATGCCAGATCAATAGACACACTATCAGTTAAAGTAGGACCACTAAACACACAGTCCTAGACTTAAGCAGAAGTTATAACTTTTCTGCCTGCCCCTAGGATGCCTTCCAGCCTTCATCCTCTAAAACGTACAACTTTTGACCACTGAAATCTCTGGTGAAAATTTGTGTGTCAGCTAGCTCCAATTTTTTTTTTAGCATAAATGATGTATGCAGCTAACTCCAACAGAACACTGGCCCTTGTGTTGGTTTCTGCCTTTAAGGACACAAATCCCGGCATGGATGCTTGTTACCAACTTTGGGAATTATAAACCTGACCATACATGCTGAGCAAACCCCAAAGTGGATCACAATAAGCAAACCTTTGAAATTATCAAAAAGGGCTAAACTGACTTTTTAGTCAGCAACAGGGGGATTGGCTCTTGCATAAGACTGCAGCCCTCTGTGACTGGTTGAAACCTACTTAGTGTTTTGAATTGAGTCTGTGTTGGATTCTGACTTAAAAAACAACAAGGATTTATTCTGCCCCAACTCTGGGTCAGAGTTCAGAAGGGTAAGGTTCAGCATTTAACTGCAAGCCCTGCAACTTCAGGGCTCACTTCGACATTAAGTGTAGCTAGAGATTAAATCATAGGCGTTGGAATGAGATGGGCTAGACAGGCAGGCAAACGGCCTTCCTCTCCTGCCCCGATCTGACTTCCCACAGGCAGACAGTAGTCTACCACAATTGCAGCCATTCCCTTCTCTTCTACCCACAAGAGATGGGATCCCCACGGGCAGAACAGGAGAAGGTCATGGGGGCTAGGGGTGGAATCAAGGTGGAGCTTGGCCTCCCCAGTCAAAGAGGCATTCTGTGGCCTTTGGATTAAATGAACTGACATCCCAAATGGTGAGATCTTACCATACTTATTAAAAGAAAACAGGATTATTTCTAAGAGGAAAGCAACTCAAACGTATAGTACCCGTTGTGCACTACGCCAAAAGAACATTGGGTTTCAGTTACTAAATTGACTACTTTTAAGGTTTAGAATTTTTTTAAATTTCTGTTGTCATCTAGCATGTGCAAATTTTAATCTTTATATTCAACTGTTTTACCTTATTTGCTAACATGGCAGGCAGTCAGGTAACATGATTGTGGAGGTAAGGGGTTTTTAGTGTTATTATATTAGATCTCCTTTGGGGTTTTTAACTGTGCGCCTCCTTGAATGCCTTAGGCCATATGGTGGGATACAAATATTGTAAAATAAATAAATAAACTCATTGTGAAAAATATTACTGTTTAATGCTTTAAGTTCTGCCTTTTAAAACAAAACGCCTTGGTAAATTCCTGTATTACTTTCTTTGTGAGTTGTTTTCTTATTTCTTAAAAGTAAAAGGTAGAGGTTTTGCTCAAGTATTTTTCTGTCTGCTTTTATTCTCAACATAGTACATTACTCCCACTATTTCATTCAGAATTAACCAATCTCACAACATCTGATACCAGTTCCTTGAACCCTGAAAATTTCTAGGAGTTGAAGTGCATATTAAAGCTTCAGAAACCTCCAGCCTCTTAAGTTGTCCCTGAGCCTGTCTCCATTAAAGGCAGTCCTGGGTTACATAAGAGGAATTATATAATGACACACAGGTGCCTACTTGTCTTTAGAAAATACTGGCATTAAGTTTCAGAAATCCCACCTTAAGTTAAGGCACAGACATTTAAACCAGCCAAAGAGCTGGTATAAATGCCTGTGCCTATATTTTGCAAGTGTACATGTGTAAATGATAAAATATAATAATCTACTTGCATATTTGTCCACTCCACCCATATTCCACCCATATACAGGCCCACCAGCAAAGTAACGAGTGCACTTTTACACTTGATTTATTATTTATGCAGTTTCAAAATGCATTCCAAGCAATGCAACTTGAAGAGAAACAGATATGGGTAAAGTAATAAACAGATCATTAAACAAACAGGAATTTCTAAAAGCAGCCAACTGGTGAGGTTCATTAAAAAAACATAAGATACAGAGTGTAATTTAAGGGAATTTAAGAAAGAAAAGGCCCCCCAGATGAATCATCCCAGGCTTCAATATCAAAAATTCCTTCCTTTTTTTTCTGTGTATCCCGAGCTAAATCCGGGAGAATGCACATAGACTTTCCCTTAAATAGGATAGACCGCCTTTTGAAATACAATTTGAGCAGCCACGTCCTTAATGCTGTTTTAAGAGGCCATTTACAAGCATATGTGGCCACATATAGTATATGTGGAAATGGCTAAAATAGCCCCATTCAGATCCTTACTTTCATGTTTAAGGTCGGCACCTCCTTATAAAATTACCTCCAAATTGTTTTCAACGTCAACCTCAATTCATTTTTGTCCTCTACTCAAAATGACATGCTCCAACACCTCAACAAATTGGGATCCTTACAAATGTTCAAAAAATAAGAGAAGGGGAATTGCAGGACTGCAGTAAGAGAGGAGGACAGAGGGTTGTACAGACTTGGGCAATTGCTAATGTCTGTATTTATATAAAGGAAATAGCTTCCAAAGGTTGTTCTTTTTTAAAGGCTGGTGGGGGAGGGGGGAATCATTTTTGACTTGGATTTATTGAATTTTTCAGCTACCGGTTCTTAAAACTTAAGGAAGTCATAATGGGCAATCATTCTGTCACTGCAAAACATACAACAGAAAAAAAGTGCGAACCCCTATGACCTGGCAGTCAAATATTGTAAATGAGAAGCTTATATTAAATTATAGTCATCCCTGTCTTCAGAGTGGGAGGGGCAGGAGGTGGTGAAGCAGCAGGGAGAGTAAAAGGCAGCTATAGATTTAAAACAGCGGGTGGGAGGAAAGGGAAGAGGCAGAGTAGACAGGGGGAGGGAAGACGGAGAGAGGAGCAAATAGGGAGGCAAGAGAAGGGAAACATTCCTGGGTGCTGACTGCAAGTCCTTCACTATCTCCCCGCCCCGTCTCTGTCCCCTTCTCTTTGAGAACTGGGAGGAGGAGGGACCTGATCGTGTGCTACGTGCTGCAAAAACAAATAAATAAATAAGAAAAAACATAAGAAAAAGGAAAAAGCGAAAGTGACCCAAGAGCAGCATTTCCCTCCGCAGCCCAGCTCGCAGGAGGCAACAGCCTGACCGCTGCGGCAATTCTCTTGCCACATGTGACTGACAGGCGCCTTTATTTATTTATTTCTTCCCGCTGGTATTTTTCCACGTCGTCTTCGTTGTTTGCAGAAACGAGTCGGAATCGGCCCTTTTCTAATTAATTGGCGAGAAGGAAACAGAAGCAGCAGCAGTAGCTCGGGGACGCTTCACGCCTGGACGGAGGACGGACAGTTGTCCGCATTTGCTGCGAGCTGGCCGGGTGAGTCTGCGCGCCTATGGGGCTTTCAGCGGGGTCCGCAGCGCCGAAGACAGACAGAAAGGATCTGGTGGTGGGTGGGAGAAAGGGGTTAGCCAGCAAATAAAGAAAGCTATTCTTGAGTTCAAGTACGGGTCGATTTCTTCAAAGACTCTCCCTCATGGAGCAGGTTGTGGGCGGAGGGCTTTGTCCCAGTTTGGAGGGGGAGCGGCCACTGGAATATTATTATTATTATTACAATTATTACTGTTAGAGTTGCCACGTCTGCCGATGTGCAGCTGCCCCTCTGCCCACCGGGGGAGCATTTGGTGGCTTGAGGTGACAGCGAGGGAGACAGCAGGCTATGCTCCTGCCCCGTCACACCCCCCTCTCCCGCTATGCTGCGATGTCCCCCCGATACCTGGCTCGTTGCTCCCCTCTCCTTTATATCGCGTGTCGGGTGCAGCCGGGCACCCCGTGGTTTCTACTACCCCGTTACCAGCGAGCGTGGCAAAGGGGGGAGGGGGCGAAGCGCCCTTTGACGTCTTCATTTAGGGCGGCGGAGGGTCGTCCGCCTGCCGCTGGTCCGGTGCCCAGCTCTATGGAGGGACTGGCCGGGGAAATGTCGACGTGGCCAAGGGAGACCAGCAGAGAGTCGCTGGCTCGCCAAGAAAGAGTCAAAGAAGAGGAACCGGGATGACAAAAGATATATGAGCGGGGCAGTCCCGAGAAGCTAAACATGTGGCCTTACGGCAGCTACCATGAGGGCTTTTGGAAAGTACCTACTGATATTCTTTTCTTTCTTAATCCCCCGCCCCCCGAAATGGTTTCCTGTCGCTCAGAGCTGTGCTTGTAAACATTGCAGCGTGCGAGGGAGAGGGGATGAATCACGCAGAGCCAGTGGCCTTGAGCAGCCTGCAGGAAGGGAGGGGGTCATATCCAGCAATAGTAGCTACAAGGAAGGGGGAGGGTGGCAGCTGCTTCTGCCACTCACTGGGCCTGCCCCTGAAACGAAGCTTCAGCCCTGTTGGCTGCGACATTCATCTATTTGCATATAAGGTTTGAATTGTCCCAGAAGCAAATGCTTCTCTCTTTTTGCTGCTTTAGTTTCTTTCCTGCATTATGAAGGTTTGGAGAAGACTGGCATTTTTATACCTTTCAACTTTAACATTTTGTTGCTGTGGAGCAAATAATTGTTTGCCATGTTAGTCCCCTTGGCTGTGTAACTAGGAGGTGTGATCAAAAAGTATGGAGACTTGTTCAATAACACAAGAACTATAACACTGACAGTTATTGCACTCACTCTCCTTCGAAGTAGTCCTCTTCTGATAAAACACACTTCCTCCAGCTGTACCTGCCACTGCCAGAAACAATTTTGAAATGCTTCTTTTGTAATGCTGTGAAGCTGCTGTGTCGAATTTTGCACAATGGTCTTCAAATCGTGGAATCTCCTTCCTTTAAGTGGTAATTTCGGTTTTGGAAACAAGAAAAACTCACAGGGTGTGAGGTCAGGTGAGTACAGAGGCTGATGGACTTGCTCGATTTGGTGTTTGGCCAAGAACTGCTGGATAAGATGTGATGCGTGAGCTCCGGTGTTATGATGAAGCAACCATTCACCATTTCTGTGCAACTCTGGTCTCTTATGACAAACTGTATCTCTCAAATGAGTCAGAACTTGAACATAGTACTCTTTATTGATGGTTGGGCCTTTTGGAGTATACTCATGATGAACAATACCCTGGTAATCAAAGAAAACCGTGAGCATGACCTTGACATTGCTCCTCAGCTGGCGGGCTTTCTTGGGTTTGAGAGAGTTTGGAGTCTTCCAATGTGAGGATTGAGACTTAGTTTCCAGGTCATAACCTTAAACCCATGATTCATCACTGGTAATAATCTTTTTGATGAAATCTGAGTCATTCTCAACACAATCCAACAACTCCCTGGCTGCAGACAGTTGATCTTTTTGGTCAGGGAACAGGAATTTTGGCACGAATTTTGCAGACACACGTCTCATCCTCAAATTGATAGAATGGACTGTACCGACCCGACATTAATGTTTATGTCCTCAGCAAGCTCCCTCTGATAGTTAATCGACGATTTGAGTGTATTGAGGTACACACTGCTTCAACTTTGTCTTCATTCCTGCTCGTGGGTGGCCTTGCAGAATGTTCGTCACCGTCAACACTTTGGTGGCCCTCTTGGAAACATTTGTACCAGTCATAAACTCGAGCACGACTCATGCATTCATTGCCGTACACTTGCTGCAACTTGTCATAAGTCTCTTTGCACGAATCTCCAAGTTTCTGGCAGAATTTAATGCAAATTCGCAGTTCAGTTTTTTCACTCATCGTAAATCTGACTAACTGCTTTTACACAATACCAAACATCACATGATTTAAAAAAAATGCAGGTGTGCTGCGGCCACACTACACTCTGCATATGCAGAGCATATAACTAGGTCACTGCATGCTTAATAGCATCATGGTGTGACGTATTGTGTTATAGCTACACAGGTCTCTATACTTTTTGATCACACTTTGTACAAAGGACCACAAACAAGTTATAGGTGATAATCGTTCACCTACGATGTGAAAAACCTCTCATGTGCTTGGCATTGTGGTATTAACGATTTTTCCATGGATGATTTCTTGGATATTTTCTCCATCTAAGTTGTTGCTATTTAATTATTTAGACACATTGGTATCTGCATATCAGATACACTTCTATACCTCTTGATTAGTGAAGAAATGTGGTACTGCAAGGGAGGAGGCCAATAAATGCAGCTCTGCTGTTACTGGAAGTCCTGAGGAGAAGAAGTGTAGTTGGGTAGAAGACATGCTGGTTAACCTAATGGGGCTATCTAATAGTAATATTACAGCGCTGGGACTGGGCAATTCATTGAGTCTTTTCCTCTGAATTTAAAACGAGATGTGCAGTCCACTGTGTTCTTGCTAATAGATTGAATAATCCTTCCCTCTTTCATTTTTTTAAACAAATGCATGGGACAACCTAAAAGAATAAACTGAACCTAATATGTATTAAAAACAGAAACCCCAGATTCAGCGTTTAATTATTTTACCCCAGTTTTATCATCCTGATAAATCATGACCCCTTAAAGCTGCCCAGATGAAGCCCTGCCTTTTTGAATCTCGGGCTTTGCAACAATCCATAATGCATTTTTTGTGCAGTTGAGTTGCCACTGAGGGGATGAAGACAGCAGGACACCAGTAATGATATCGCATGCATTTGACAATGGACTTTGACTTGGTGCCCTGTGTAACTATTTGAAGTCCCCTGATTTGTGGAAACAATTTGCTCTGCTCAGAGCACAGCTAGTAAGCACTAAGCTGTTTTAATAGAACATATACAATCCTAACCTACTAAGCAAACTGCTTTCACAGTTCAAGAGATTCAAATCTGGTTAGAAAATGACAGACTTGTGTGAAAGTGCTACTTGATGTTTCTGGAACAGTGCCACCTCCTGGTCCCAGTACAGAAAGAGGATGATTTGAGGGCGTCGCTGGTCCCAGGGCAGGCAGCTTTGCTTGTTTTGCTACATCTGACCTGTGCATTTTATCTGGTCGATAATGATTTGGGATTTGGATGTTGCAAGCAGTGCGGCCGCATTGTTCTGTTCATGTGTGATGGATGGGATCCAAAGAGTGAGCTTACAGGGGTAAAGATCAAAACCTTGGCTACCCTTTAGGGATAACCACGAGGTTCTTCCTACCTCTAGGGCCAGCCCAACCATTAAGCAAGACTAGGTGGCCTCCTGGGACAGCAAAGAGCAGCTATACAATAGCTCCTGACGGTTACACAACTCAAAGAGCCATCAGCTCTTTCTTTTACCTGCAGTGAGACTGGGCACACAGAAATATTAACCTTTACTTTCTGTGTTTGTTTTATTTGCTTATTTATATTCCGCTTAATCCTGTTTCTAATATTTAGTAATTACAGAGAACACACACAATGAATTAAAGTCAGACAAAACATTAAATTGCAAGTCAGACAAAATAAACATGGTTGTAGCTTGTAGCAACACATCTTTGAACTTGCGTATGATGTCCAGTTATGCATTTTTACAGGATTGTTGTGGGAGGGGTAGTGCCAGGGTAATCATGATTGTTGTGTGTAATTACTGTATCAAAATCTTGGGGGCTGGGAGGTAAGGCTGAAGGTTTGTCTAGAGCAGAGCTCAACAAATTTTCTTTTAATTTAGGAGCCAGACTAACCATCTAGGGGCCAGAGGCTGAGTCTTCCTCTTACATCATTATCTCCAACATTCAGGGGAGGGAGGGGGAGGAGAAGGATCCCCACAGAGGTCTGCTGTAGTTCCTATCGAGCCTGATTTTATTAAGACTGTTTCCCATTCTATATCTAAGGGAAAAGAAAGTTTACTAAATCAGGCCAGTGGCAGAAATACACAGCTGGTAGCTCCCTTCCCACCCAGTATCTCTCTCTCCTCCCCCTCCCTACATCACCCCCTCATTACCCAGTTTCTCTCTCTCTTATCCAGGGACAGCGGAACACCTTTTTGGTTAGAGGGGCCAAACAGACCAACCTCTAACCGTGCCTCAAAGCAAGGCTGGCGCTACCATTAGGCAAACTAGGCAGTTGCTTAGAGTGCCGGCCCTCTGAGGTCACCCATTTGTCCGCTGTCGCCCTTCTCTGTGATCAACAGTGGCGGCAGTAGCAGCCAACAGCCCTGCAGTGCTTACCTTCAAGTTTTAGTGCCACAGGGCTCTTTGTATCCGCCCCTCTCCGACTTTCAATGCTGACTTACTATTTGCGGAAGTCATCATGGGGCAGCAGAAAGAGACAGAAGCAGAAGCCCTGCAGCGCCAAAGCTTTGAAGATAAGCGTCACGGGGCTGCTTGCTGCTGTTACTGCTGCTGCTGTCGGTCCCAGAGAGGAGCAGCAGTAGAAGCAATGGCTGCCGCGATGGGGGGGCACAAGGGATGAGGTTTGCCTAGGGCATCTCATCTCCTTGCGTTGGCCCTGCCTCTGACCTCTCCATTGCTGATTTTCTGTTGGCCAAAATATTAGTGGGGCCTTACCGCTGCCTGTGCTCTTATCCCTCTTTTTCCCACAATCTCCTTCCTCCCGTAGTCAGCCACACTACCTCCAGGCAGCCCTGTCAACCCAGGAAGCCAGTTAATCATCCTTCTAGTTTAGCCACCAATCCCCCAGATTCACGACCCCCTCCGCACTTACTATCCTTCCTAGACTTGTGCCCCCTTGTATCACACCCATCCTCTCCCACACAAACCAGCCTGCCCAAGTTCACGCCCCTCTCAATCATCTCCATACCCCAGAGCCAACCTTCACACTTTCCACTCTCCCCAGGTTCATGCCTCGCTCCTGGCCCTCTGTCACACCCCACCTCAAGACTCACCCTGGGCAGAGTGCTCACTCATGCCCCTTCCCAGACTCGCCTTCTCCTCCACACTGGTCCCCTCTAACTTTGACTATCCACTCTGTCCTCCATACAGTATTTATTTACACTGGCTTCCTATCAGATTGCTCTTGATTTGTTAAATACCCATGCTTGCATTTAAAGCCTTTTGCCCAGAAACATCTAACTACTGTCCAGACTGATTAGCAAGTCAAATCAATTTGTTCTGCTCAGTTTATCCTCTTGCAAGGAAATTCTTCTGGTAACTAGTAGAAAACGATTGTTTAGGGGAAAAAGTACCTTTCTTCTGGAGCTTTGGCCTACAATTGAGGAATCATTTAAGCCATCTCTGCTTTTGGAAGTCTCCAGAAATGTTTCCTTTTATCCAAATTCAGTAACAGGGTAGGATTTATAGCTATCTTTTTATTGAAGTTATACTCGATGCAGAACTCAACAAATCCCGGCTGCCAGGTTACCATGGTACCTAGAAATTTTGCCATGGTGCCCAGTATTTCCTGCCCAAACATCCTTCCTGTGTTGTTGCAGCTGCTGAACAGCTCTTTCCAGAGTTTGAGCCTCGCAGTGCCTGGATTCTCGCACTGGTCATGCAAGTGTGAGTTCAGATACCGCGTGGCTCAGGCTTATTCAGAGGCATGCGGGTGCTGGAATGAAAACAGCAGATAGGCTGCAGCAGCAGTGCAGGAAGGTCACTGTGTCTATACTGGAGGGTAAGAGCATGGGCCAAGAGGAGCAACAAATAGGAGTCAGCACAGATCAGCAGGGGGGGTAACTGGCTGGCTCGGTGGGAAGGTTGGGGGGGGGAATTGGATGAAGGGTAGGCGGCTGATTACCTAGGAAGGATGGCGGGCGCAGCATAGGGAGAGGAATGGATGGTTGGGAGCAAGGCTGGTGCAGGGAGAGAAGGTGCCCTAGGCAAAGCTCATTCCAAGAGCCCCCCTGCTCTGATTGCTGCCCCCGCTGCCTCTCTCTGGGACGTACAGTGGCGGCAGTACTTTTAAAACGGCACCAAAGTACTGTAGTTCTTTTCAGCTCTAGCACCGTGGAGCCATTTGTGCTTCTGACCCATTCAATTCCACGTCCTGTTCGTATGAGGTAAAAGCGGCTTCTGCCCCTATGTAAAAGAAAGTGAAATCAAAGGGAGGCGGAAGCACGAATGGCACCACAGCTCCGAAGCTGAAGGTAACTCTGGTGCTTTGGTGCCGTTTTAAGAGTATCACCACCACTGCACATCCCAAGAAGGGGCAGCAGCAATGTGCAATTGCCTAGTTTACTTAATGGTAGCGCTGGCCCTAGGTGTGAGCTTGAGAGAGGAACACCATTAACATCCATTATTTTCTGCACACATTAACAGAATGGGAAAATATTTTAGTAAATTAGGCCCTAAAGCAGTTACAACAAACCTTTGAGAGGGAAGCCCCTAAAACCTAGGAGCCAACTGCCGGAGATCTATTTGATCTTTGCCATTGGCCTCTGGGGGATGGTGAAAGTTGAGGACGTTGTGAGCCACTGGGCTCCTAGGTTTTTGATGGTAGTGACAATTTTGATTTAGATTTAGCTAAGTCCTGAGTTCATGAACCTGTTAATGTGGTCAATATTTGCTGTTGCGCTTTTTATAATTTATTTTAGTTTTCATTGTACTATATTTTTGATACATGTATATTTTGAGTCATAATGTTTTATTCTTATGTTTTTGTTTATCATTTATCTTTATTATGTCATTTTATATACTGCACTTTTATGACATCAGAGCATTTTATAATAATTTAAAACATAGGAGGGAGGCAAATGCCAAAGAGAGTGGAAAAGAACTATAAAATCTGATAGGAAAGGGGAGAAAATCAATTATTCAGAAAAAGAAAACTATGGAAGGAAGGAAAAGACAGAGAGGGTAAGTGAGAAGAGAGGGGACAGGGGCGGGGAGGTCAAACATAGCGTGGAAGAGGGACTTGAATTTGGAGAAAGAGGGTTCTAGACGGAGGTCATTTGGGAGAGTGTTCCACAGAGAGGGAGCCAGGAAGAAGAAGGCAGAATGGCGGGTAGATTCAAGATGAGAATGGTAGGAGGATGGGAGTTGTAGGCGGTTGATATGGACTGAGCGCAGATGGTGAGAGGGGGTGTGGAAATGAAGAAGGTCAGATGGGTACTGAGGAGTCTGTGAATAGATGACTTTATGGACTGTTGAATTGAATAAGGTGTTTGATGGGAAGCCAACAAAGGTTAATAAGCAGTGGGGCGATATGGTCATAGCGAGTAGCATGAAAGATGATCCAGTAGTATTTGGAATAGTTGGAGGCGGCGGAGCTGAAATTGGAGAGATCTGCAAGGATAGAATTACAGTAGTCGAGATGTGATATAACTAAGGATAAAAAAAGAGTGATAAGGGAAGAGGCATTCAGAAAGGGACATATAGCTCTGATTTGCCGGAGGGAAAGAAAGGAGCGATGAATGAGCAATGAGATGTATTCATGGAAAGAGAGGACAGAGTCCAAGATGACAGCGAGGTAGCAGAGGGAGGTGACCAATGAGACTAGGAAGCTGGATAGAGAAGGGGCCAGGAAGGGGCTGGGGTCAAAACCAAAGCAGAACCAAATGGCAGATGTCTTCAGGGAATTAAGATGGGAAAAATTAGAGGCAAGCCAGCCAGAGACACGTGACAGACAGGTGTTCCGTGGGGAGAGGTCAAGTGTCACAGGGGAAGTGTGATGCAGTATGATGATATCGTAAGCGTAATAGTTCGCCGACATTCCAGAAATATGTTAAAGAGTAAGGGGGCCAGCACGGAGCTCTGAAGGACAGCACAAGGGAGGAGAACAGATTCTGAGGAGGTGGTGACCGAGATGACAGGAAGGAATTGATGCAAAGCAGAACTTTCCCTGAAACACCAGCGCCATGAAGACAGGAGAGAAGTGTAAAGTGATCAACCAGATCAAAAGTGGATGAAAGATCATTTCAATTTATAATTTACAGTATACTCTTTTCTAGAACTATGTATGTTGTACCTCCTGTTGGGCAGGTCTTGAAAATCTAAATTGATCCCAGCAGTAAGTATGGATAGCAAATTGATTACTGGGTTTCATGGACTGGTTCGGTCTTAGGTGTTCATTTAAAAGATGCCAGATTCAGAGCATGAAGACAATTGTTGCCAGTAACACTTTTATATTTGGCCTTTCCCTGGATAGCTAATAGGATGCTGCCAAAGATGGTGTTGAATAAGGCCAATACTTGTTTCTCTTTATTGTATTTGATATTCTGCTTTTTTCTATGAACCAAACTCAGGGTGATTTGAAATTTATCCAAAGTACAGTATAGAAGCAATACAAAACTTTTGTGCCCTATTTTCAAACAGGCTTAAATATCAGCCACATATTCAGTAACCGTATGCTTCAAGCTTATCTGGATAGCGGTGATTTTCAGCTAGCACATATCCGGATAGCAATTTATGTGACCCAGCTGTCCGGATAAGCGGCAACTAAATATTGTTGCTGTACCACCTTAGATCTGCCCACGGATGTTTCTGCACTGACTGATGGTACCAAAGTGGTCTATGGAGATATTCAGGGCTTTGAATATTGGCCTAATTTAAATTTAGTACCCCAAGCCCCTCAAAATATCAATACACAATAAAAAACAAATTATCCAGATCCTGGATGCATATACTGCAATATTCAAGAGAGTTTGTCAAATGCTTGGTTAGAGAGCCAAGGTCTCATTTTCTTATGGAAAGAAAGGTAGGAAGTTTCTGCTCCAGCAGTTTGGCTACTAGTGGAGCTTAAACTAGGGGCTTTTCACGGGACCAGACCAGTGCTCTGACCATTGAACCAAAGCACAGAGAAGGCTTAGTTGCTGGAAGGAATGAGCCCAGTGCCAGGCCCAGAAACCATGCCGCTGATGAAATGGATTGGCCCTCATGCTCTGGAAAAGGAGATGCTGTGTGCAAGAAGGATTTCCCAGCACCCTGAAGGCTGCTTAGTATCAAACCATGGAACTCGAGCATAGAAACATGATGGCAGAAAAAAGACCACATGGCCTATCTAGTCTGTTCTTCCATTAACTACAGTAGTGTCCTTTTTTCCTTTAGAGATACCCTGTGTATGTCCCATGCTTTTTTGAATTCAGATACTGTCCTCGTGTCCACCACCTCCACTGAGAGACTATTGCATGCATCCACCACTCTTTCCGTAAAGAAATATTTCCGCATATCACTCCTGAGTCTATCCCCTTTCACCCTCATCCTATATCCCCTCGTAGCAGAGCCTGCTTTCAATTGGAAGAGTTTCTCCTCCTGTGAATTTTTGCCATGGAGGTATTTAAACATCTCTATCATATCTCCCCTATCCCATCTTTCCTCTAAAATATACATATTAAGATCTTTGTCTGTCCTCATATGCTTCAAAATGAAGACCACTAACCATTTTAGTAGCCACCCTCTGCACTGACTCCAACCTGCTTATATCCTTTTGAAGGTGCGGTCTCCAGAATTGCACACAATACTCCAAATGAGGTCGCACCAAAGACTTATACAGAGGCATTAACACCTCCTTTCTTCTGCTGGCCATTCCTCTTCCTATGTACCCAAGCATCCTTCTAACTTTCGCAGTCGCCTTTTCTACATGTTTAACTACTTTAAGATCATCAGACACAATTATGCTCAGATCTTGTTCTTTTGTGGATAGATGTACCTCACCCCCTACACTGTACCGCTTCTTTGGATTTTTGCAGTCCAAATGAATGACCCTGCATTTTTTTAGCATTAAATTTCAGCTGACAAATTCTTAACCATTCTTCAAGCTTAGCTAGGTCACTCCTCATGTTATTTACTCCTTCCTGGGTATCTACTCTGTTGCAGATTTTGGTATCATCCACAAAGAGGCAAACCTTACCCGGCAGCCCTTCTGCAATATCACAAACAAAGATGTTAAAAAGAATCGAACCAAGGATAGATCCCTGCAGCACACCACTGGTAAGCTTCTTCCCCTCAGAGTGAGCTCCATTTACCTGTACCCTTTGTCGCTTCCTTCTCAACCGATTTCTAACCCAATCAGTAACTTTAGGGTCCATCCCTAGGGCGCTTAGTTGCCTGTGCGGAACAGTGTCAAAGGCTTTACTGAAATCTAAATACACCACATCTAGGTCTCTCCCTCAGTCCAACTCGCTGGTCACCCAGTCAAAGAAATCAATCATATTTGTCTGACAAGACTTGCCTCTGGTGCGTCCATGCTGTCTTGCATCCTGCAATCTATTTGTCTCCGGATAAATCATTATTCTCTTTTTTTAGTAGCCTTTCCAATAATTTACTAACCACAGAGGTTAGACTAGTGGAGTGGAAGAGTAGCCTAGTGGTTAGAACACTGGCTTGGTAACCAAGCAACCAGGGTTCAATTCCCACTAGCACTCCTTGTGGCCTTGGGTAAGTCACTTAACCCTCCACTGCCTCGGAAGAAAGGCCTGGCAATCTACTTCCGGTGACACTGCCAAGAAAACCCAGGAGCTTCTGGGTCACCAGGAGTCAGGACTGACTCAAAGGCACACATTGCATTTGCATTAGACTAACAGGTCTATAGTTCTCAATGTCATCCTTGCATTCGCTTTTGTGTAAAGGGACCACATGTGCCTTTCTCCAGTCCTCTGGCACCACTCCAGACTCCAAAGAAACATTGAATAGGTCAGACAGTGGAGCCGCTAGAATGTCCCCGAGTTCTTTCAGTATTTTTGGATGTATCCCATCTGGACCTATAGCTTTGTCTACTTTTAGTTTAGCTTGTTCCTCATGGACACAGTCTTCTGAAAATCATTATAGATCCCCATCACTTGTTCCTATTTGTGGGTGTTTTCTGAGATCCTGCTCCTGGACCTTCATCTGTGAACACAGTACAGAAATATTTGTTAAGCAATTCTGTTTTATCCTCATCCGTTTCTACATATTCCTCCCCTTCATCCTTGAGTCTGACAATACCACTTTTGCCCTTCCTCTTCTCACTGTCATATCTGAAAAAGGTCTTATCCCCGCATTTTATTGCATTGGCTATTTCTTCTTTTTATATCTTTACTTTCCTGACTACTTTGCTAGCTTCTCTAGGTTTTTCCAAATATAGATGCCTGTCTTCCTCTTTCTGTGATCTCTTATATTTCCTGAAGGCTTCCCTTTTTCTTCACCTTTTCAGCTACTTCTTTTGAGAACCGTAGCGGCCTCCTTTTCCTTTTACATTTATTTACCTTTCTAACAAAAGGTTTGTTGCCCTTAAACTATCCCTTTTCAGTTTTGTCCACTGTTTTTCTACATCCCCCAGCTGTTCCCATCCCGCTAACGACTCCTTGAGGTATTGTCCCATCTTGGCAAAATTAGTTTTCCTAAAGTCTAAGACCCTCATTTTTGAATGTTTGTTTTTTATCAGTCCTAGTCCTAATACTGAACCTCACCATCTGATGATCACTGGATGCGAGATTATCCCCTACTGTAACATTAGAATCACTTTCCCCATTGGTAAGCACTAAGTCCAGTATAGCCCCATAATGTTTAGGTTCTGTTACCAGTTGCCTGAACAGCTCTCCCTGTAGAGAATCCAGGATCTCCTTACATCTCGATGACACTGCAGCAGGGATGTGCCAATCCACATCTGGCATATTGAAATCACCTATCAGTAGCACTTCTCCTTTCATTGTAATACTGTGTATGTCTTCTATTAAATCTTTTTTCCACTTCTACTCTCTGTGAGGGGGATCTGTATATAACTCTAATGCAAATGGATTTCCCTTTCCCTCTTTCTAGTTTAACCCACAGTGCCTCCTCTCTTCCTTTTAAGCCCTCCAACTCTATGGTGTTAATATTGTTTTTTACATATAGTGCCACTCCACCTCCCCTTCTTCCTACCCTGCCCTTCCTGAATTACAGCCCAGTCATGGTTTTCCATGAACCATGTCTCTCTAACAGCCACTAAATCCAAGTTAGCCTCTTCCATTAAAGCCTCAGCATCTGGGATCTTATTATCCATGCTATGGCCATTTGTACACACCGTTTTCCAGATATTGCCCCTTTTAACCATTTCTACAGAGGTATTTAATGTTTCACTTACCTGGAGAATTTCTTCACTCATCCTCAGTGAATCTAGTTTAAAGCCCTCTTCAGTAGGTTAGCCAGTCTGCTGCTGAAGACACTTCAACCCTTCTTGGACAGATGGACACCATCTGCTCTGCAGCCCTTGGAACATCATCTGCCTCTGTTCTAAATCACAGTTGTGCTCTGACTTTAAACTTGATCCGTCTGAGCCACCTGCGTACACCCCAACCTGAGCCAGACCTGCTGCTGTCAGATTTTCCTGTCTGCTCCCTGCTTTTCTCCAGACTGACACCTGAGCTGACTGATTCCAGAGACTAAGGACTCTACCACCATTCACTATCTGAAAGGGATCTAAATTCTGGTGCAGCTGGGCTCCAAGGTAAACCAGGATTGGGAGCCTGACTACTGAATAAAGTTTTGATTCCCTTCAGCCAGGGCTGTTGCTAAGGTTTCTGGTGCCCCCCTGAAACCTAGAGATCAGTGCCCTCCTCCCTCCCTACTATTAATGCTGGCTACACCCTACCGTCCTTTTTCCCCCAAACTCCTTTCTAAACTCTTTTTGCATGATACTAAACACGAAGGGCTTGGCAATCCCCACATAACTCCTCTGAAACTGCACATTGGACCAGCATGGTGTTAATGTAAATATATAGTCAGCAAAAAAAAACAAAGGAAATGCAAAATGCTCGCACTTCAAGGAACTAAAGGAAAAAGCAAGAACCAGAATGCAGTTTATAACACCAAATAATACAATTATAACTCATTTTATTGTGTTGTCATAAATTGCATTTTGGTCCTTGTTTTTATTTTTTTGAACATATATTCTGCATCCACAAAAATCTCTCCCTCCACAAGGGTGCAGAGCAGTACTAGGACAAATGCAATGTGTGCCTACGAGTCAGTCCTGACTCCTGGCCACCCAGAAGCTCCTGGGTTTTCTTGTCAGTGACCGGAAGTATATTGCCAGGCCTTTCTTCCAAGGCAGTAGAGGGTTAAGTGACTTGCCCAAGGCCACAAGGAGTGCTAGTGGGGTTCGCCCATAAACTTATTGTATATAAAATAATAGAAAAAAATCTGATTCTGGTTTTCTCCAGTACCAGGCATATTGTGAATCTATAGAGCAAATCTTCCATACCATATCGGCAGCAACTTCCAAAACTCACACAAGGAGCTTACCCAGAACAAAGCAGCACTGCAAATATTGTAGCAGGCCCAAAAACATCCATACACCTATTTGAAATCTGAGCAAGTCACATTACTACAGTACAAATCCCTATGTGCTAACTCCATGTTAACAGAATATCTGGCCTCAGTCACATATTCAGAACACAGACCCTCACCAAAAACAAAATAAGTGACCGCAACCTAAAAATAAGAGTAGGTAGGCAAAAATTAAGCTGAAACATCAAGAAGCTAATCCTGCATGCAGTGCAACACCAGAGAAATAGAAAGAGATGCATTTCCCTGTACTGTGTAAAACATAAAGGGGCATGTTTACTAAGGTGAGCTAATGTGAGTAAATGCCAATAGCACAGGGCTTTCCTGCAGTATCTGCAGATCATGTATTAACTGAGCACCTGGGCAGACAGAGGGCAGAGAGTGGGGGTATTTGTAACCTGTAAAATTGGTAGTCTTGCTGGATACAGGAATTCCCCTCTTCATGTCCTATGTAAAATCTGCCTTCACGTGTCTGGAAATATAACAGTGAAGATCTGAAACAGTGATATAAATTAGCCCTCTCTCCCCCAATAAACACTATTCTTCTTCCTGCATCACATTTCCGAGTGAACCATACACTGTACTATAAACATCATTCTTTGGAGAATCACAATAAGAGACTGCAAAATAGGAAAGATTAGCTGTCAAACACCTCCACTTAGCAATAATATCTCTACAGTTAAGATGGGGCATTATCTTTGCAAAAGTCTGCATTAGATTTAAGCTGTAAAAACAGAAGTCTGCCTCTTCTTTGATCATAGCACGTGTTTAATTTTCTCTGTGGGTGCAATGAACCAAATGTTAGTGACTCAGGATGCCACTGCTGGAATAAAAGACAAATTCCAGAAAGCCCCCACTGTGTCCTGGACTGCAACTGAGAAGCGTGAAATCTGTGCCCTTCATGCCATATACACTGCAGGTCCGCAAAATATGTTTAAAGGGCCCTAAAACATTCAAGCAGCCTGTAATCTAGGGTTTAAAAGCTTTAGCTTTATGTCCAGAGCCTGTGCTTTCATAAAATTAAAGATACACAACATTTAGAAACCACAGCATTTCTAATTATAAGATGGCTTGATACCTCAAACCTGTTCATACAAAACCTGAACCCATAGAAACTGCAGCCTAAGTTTCCGGGACTAGTTGTACTTTCTTTTAATTTTGATCTTAGCCTCTTCACTGGGAGGGTGCTTAATTTTACCGATGACGCAACAGGAAAACACACCAAGGGATTTTCCCTTCCAAAGATATATAACTCTCTGCAAAGTTCCCATACCTGTCAAATCCTGTGCTGGAATCAGATACTGGTCATCCTTTTCAGGTGCCATGAAATATATGGACTTCATTATTGGAAGGTGATCAGGCCATGAGAATCTCCAGAGCCAGAAAACCTTTGTGAGGAGCAGAAGGGCACTCCAGGGTCTGTGGTACCTGCTTGCTGGATGGAGGCTGCTGGGGGCAATTACTTTCCTTGGAATCTGTCGGTCAATGGTGGATAAACTGGAGAGAGTGGGTGGAGGTGAGCAGAGCGCAGTGTTGATGTAATGAGGAGAGGTGGTGAGATGGGACCAGAGGGTTCCTGACTGCTTGGATGTTATCTGCAGGGATCTTGGCAGTTGATAGGAATCGCCACTTTTAGTTTAGTAAATTTCTTTCTTTATCAAGCATTAACTTTCCTAGTTCCTGGGAAAATTACTGTGACCATGCTTTGGAGAGCAATTTAATAATTTAAAGTTTTACTGTTTTTTATGTCATATTGACTCTCAAGAAACATAAATAGAGCCAGTTTCAGGATGTCTCTTGAGAGGCAGATGTGAAGGATGTTGTTGAACAGCAACTAGTATAAGGGTCTGCCAATAAAAAGACAGGTAAAAAAGATATTTACATGCGTATAGTCACTGCCCTGTCCTTGGGAATGTCTCTTTTCTCAGCTGGGCAGTGTTCAGAAGCTTTAGATGCATTAAGTACTTAGAAAATTGCAGTCTTCGTGAGTCCTTTTGAGAGAAACATTTTGATTTTGTTTTTCGCATTCAGTTAAGTCTCTTTAGTGACAGTTTTTAATGAGAAAACATGTAGACCAAAAAGAAAGGAAATTGAGCATTAAATCTCTGAAAAAGGCAGCATAAATAACAGCGTTTGGAGAATGGTGAACTCTATTTGCTAAGCCATGTTAAGACAATAGTGTGTGTCAAGCAGCAGTTAACTGTGTTAAAACCCTACAATGTACAATAAGAAGGTCATTTTATAAAGATTCATGCCATTTACACAAGTAAATTGCTTACTTTTAAGGGCTTGCACGTGGGAATGGTCACTTACATATGTGCATTAGTTGATCTCTATTCTGTAACTACACACATAATACTGATTGCTTGTACTGTCTCTGTGGGCATGCATATGGGCAGAGTACAAACTTATGTGCAAACAAAACAAAAGAAGCGAGGGTGTAGGAGGTCACCAATTTATTGAATTAACAGAGCTGTTAATTCAATAAATTGGTGACCTACACCCTCACTTCTTGTGTTTTGTTTGGACATTTGTTGCGAGGGCTTCTAATTGCTCTCTTTGAGGAGTCAAACTTATGTGCATACATGCGCCATCACTTCTTATATCCCCAATTCTGCTCCACTCACTCTAGTGCCCGCTGATGGCTTCAACACCTTAAAGCAGCAAGCGGGCACTGGAGTGAGCGAGTGAGGTGGCGAGCTGAGCAGGAGTTATGGGCATAAGAGACTGTGGCAGACTATATAAGTTTTTTGTTATAAGCACGTTTTTTTGTAAATGAAAAAATATTGAGGCTCTGTTCCTTGATCTTGTGAAGCAAATATTTCAGATCGTCTTCACTTTCAGCCAGAATTGTGGTATCATCAGCATAGCGAAGGTTGTTGAGTCTTCCACCAATCTTCACACCTCGGTTGTCTTCATACAGTCCTGCTTCTCTGATGATTTGTTCTGCATATACTGTTGTAGTTGTCGATATGGAAGGACAGACTACATAGGCCATGTGGTCTTTTTCTGTCATCATTTTTCTATGTTTCTATGTAAATTAAACAGATAGGAGGAAAGTATGCAGCCTCGTCGTACACCTTTGCTGATTTTAAATCATTCTGTTTCTCCTTGTTCTGTTCAATCTGTTGCTTTTTGATCAATGTAAAGGTTGTGCAAGAGAACTATTAAGTGTTTTGGTATACCCATGCTTCTCAATGTGACTCAGAATTTCTCATGGTTTACATAGTCAAAAGCCTTGCTGTAGTCAATAAAACACATATAGATATCCTTTTGGTATTCTTTTGTCTTTTTAAGGATCCAACTCACATTTGCAATGCTGTTTCTCATTCCTCATCCTTTCCTGAACCCTGCTTGCACTTCAGACAGTTTCTAGTTTCAGGTACGGTTGTAGTCTCTGCTGGATGTGTTGAATAGAATCTTGCTGGCAAGTGGGATCAGAGCGATTGTGCGATAATTTCCAGAGTCAGTCAGATCACCTGTGTATAAACACAGATCTTTTCCAGTCAGTTGGCCATGATGTCTTCCAAATTTCCTGGCAGAGCCTTGTAAGTATGGCAACAGCCGCATCATATTGCTTTGTTCTTTGATAATGCTTTCAGTGCTGTTTCGATATTCTTTTTTCATCACCAGTGGTTTCTGATCATAAGGTACAGGTTGAAATGGCTATTGGTCCACTTCATCTTTATGGTATAATGATTCTGTATCATTTTTACACCTTTTCTTGATCTTCTCAGCATCATTCAACATGGATCCTTGGGTATCTTGTAACATTCCAATTCAAGGCTGTCCAACTTTCGCATCTATATGACGTTATTGAAAATACCATGGCTTGAACAAGTTGAATCTTTGTATGCTCTTGAAAATCTTGTCTAGGTCCTTCATAGCCATTCTGCCAAGAGCAATATGTTGTCGGATTTCTTGACTGCTTGCTGTTTCTTTATTGATAGTTGATCCAAGTAGGTTAGTTGTTCATTATTTCGATTTCTTCTCCATCGATGATGAACTTACCAATTTTGCCAGTTGTCAGGATCTTTATCTTCTTTACATTAAGGTGCAGGCCTATTTTAAGACTATGGGGCTTGTTTACAAAGCCGCGGTAGCGGTTCGCGGTCGTTATCGGAGCCGCGGCCCCATTGAAATCAATGGGGCCGCGGCTCCGATAACGATCGCGAACCGCTACCGCAGCTTTGTAAACAAGCCCCCATGTTCCTTGATCTTGAGAAGCAAATGTTTCAGATCGTCTTCACGTTCAGCCAGTAAAGTGGTATCATCAGCATAGCGATGTTTGTTGATGCATCTTCCACCAATCTTCACACCTAGGTTGTCTTCTCTGATGATTTGTTCTGCATATAAATTAAACAGGTAGGGAGAAAGTTTGCAGCCTTGTTGTACACCTTTTGCTGATTTTAAACCATTCTGTTTCTCTTTGTTCCATTCAAACTGTTGCTTCTTGATCAATGTAAAGGTTGTGCAAGAGAACTATCAAGTGTTCTGGTATACCCATCCTTCTTAATGTGCTGCAGAGTTCCTTATGGTTTACATAATCAAAAGCTTTGCTGTAGTCAATAAAACACATAGATATCCTTTTGGTATTCTTTTCTTTTCAAGGATCCATCTCATATCCACAGTATCTCTCGTTCCTTGCCCTTTCCTGAACCCTGCTTACATTTCAGGAAGTTCTCGTTCTAGGTATGGTTGTAATCTCTACTGAATAATCTTGAGTAGAATCTTGCTGGCATGTGGGATCAGAGCGATTGTGCGATAATTTTGGGCCAAGTGAGAGCAGAATTGTGAGACACTACTGATTTATCTCTGTTTCAAATTTTATATACCACACTACAGACAGAATCACTAAGCGGGTTACAATTAATCATAAATACATAAAATAATGAAAAACTAAAATTCCGGGTCACCTTATGCTAGTCGGAACCTGTGGCATTGATTACTATAAGGAGGGTGCTTTTCGGGGTAGGTGTACTCTTTAAAGGCAGTCCCCTCCCAGCAGTGGGGACTGTTCTTTAGCCTAGTGCCTGGGACCTGTGTAGAGCCCTGGATAATGAACCTTTAGAACTCGGACTCCAAAGTTAGTAGAGTTGTGATGTGAGACTGCAGGAAGCCTGCAGCATTGGAGCTCCTCTGCATGTTAAAGATGCCTAAGTTCATTTCCTGTATATTCTTGGAATCCAGATTTCCTAAGTTGCTGGAATTATTTGCATATACTGAATATGAGGAAGTTGTGGACCTGCAGGGGCCTGTTAAAGTGGGGTGTGTTATGCTTATAATGCGTTGGCTGATTTTTGTAAATCCAACTCTGTTTCAAGGTAGATACCAACTTTCCAGTCCTTCACAACTGGCTTCCGCACTGTGAACTGGGCCTGCTGTGGATTCATCTAAGCAGGTCAAAAATGGATTTTTTGTTTTTCTTTAATTTTTACTGTTCCCTTTGCCCAAGGGACATTAAGAGAACAACTAAAGTGATTAAAAGAAAAGAGCTGGTGGCAATATTCTTGAACATTTAAAATGTCTTTCTGATTCTTTTGTGCAAGTTGCAAGAGAAATCCGGTCCATCATATTTGTGCTGCTTAACAACACATGTAGGATGCAGGCAAAAAGCACAGCTGTTATTACATATCTGTGATGGCCACCATTTCTCTGCTATTTCTGATGCCTTTTAGATTGGTGCTTTTTTTTTAAGAACTTTTTTTGAAGAACCAGCTTGGCTGGTTCAGGGCTGGTTCAGGACACCAGGATTAATATTTCTTTCTTACAGGAACTCTCCAGATCACCAGGATTAATATTTCTTTCTTACAGGACCTCTCCAGATCAACCAACAGTAAGGATTTAGGGGTTTGTTTTATTATATTAAATTGTTAGCTCTCTGACTGGGAGCTCTTAAAAGGGTTTTTTGTACATTTTTAAAACAAGGTTACTTTCTTTTTGGTGCTTTAGTGGGACTTTCCTTGAGCACAGTAAGTGGTTGAACTCCAGTAACCTCCTCAGCTTTGGGAACTGCTAACACCTAATCAGGTGTTAGTTCCCTCCCTACCCACCTCGACTCCCACCCACCCCTAGCGAGTAGTCTTGCTTTATAGGGCACCTCCCCATTTGACAAAGCACAGAGAATTGGACCAGCATATTTTGAATATAATTAAGGAGATTTAACTGCTTTTTCTTTGAAAGGACAGCTGGGAAACTGGCTGGTACTTGGTAGATCTCTCTCTTTTGCTTTAACCCTTTCCAGGCCGAGTCCGAAACTCTCGGGATCCAAACTTCTGACTAAATATTCCTATCAAATGGTATATAATACATGACCATAGCAGAAGGAAAATCA
Source organism: Ichthyophis bannanicus (assembly GCA_033557465.1). Taxonomy (NCBI): domain Eukaryota; kingdom Metazoa; phylum Chordata; class Amphibia; order Gymnophiona; family Ichthyophiidae; genus Ichthyophis; species Ichthyophis bannanicus. The sequence goes on along the minus strand of CM066032.1, from coordinate 1,296,912,219 downwards.
CTATTAGAACATATTGAATAAGACGGGTACAATTTTCCTGAAATATGCAAAAATTAACCCGGCTGCAGAATGTGGATTAAAAATTTAAAGTAGGCCTTCAAAGGGTTAACAGATACCTAAGCTCCACGAACAGAACAATGGCTGGGAAAAATCGTATCACTAAAGCTGTTGCCCCCGTTACAGCTTCTGCCTCGGTCCAGACAGAGGTCCTAATGCCAGTTGAATGACCGGTTCCATGTGCAGGGTGCCTGCATGCTGAAGCACTGAGGAAACAAGTGGAGGAACTCAGAGAGGAGGTGGCGAGGCTGAGGAGCATTCAAGACAGTGAGAAGTACATTGATGAGATGCTTCTTGCAGCAACCAAGCTCTTCAGCAGAGGAGAAGATGGGTGCCAACAGAATGTCGATGGTTGGACACAAGTCACCAGGGCCTGCAAAATCACCAATCCAACTTCTCCAGCCCTTGAATGGAAGAACCATTATGTAGCCCTGGAAGTGGAGGAGGTGAAAGCATCCCTGGAAAGGGAAGAACCAGAGCTCAAGTACCCCAAAGTTGCAGAATCAGTGACCACAACGAAACGAAGGGTAGTGGTGGTTGGAGACTCTCTTCTGAGGGGTACTGAGGCGTCCATTTGCCGACCAGACTTGATGTCCAGAGAGGTATGCTGTCTGCCTGGTGCCAAAATCCAAGATGTTACGGAGAGTTTGCCGAGACTCATCAAGCCCACTGACTATTACCCAATGTTGCTAATCCATGTTGGAACAAATGATACTGCCAGGTATACCTCGGAACATATCAAAAGTGACTTCATGGCTCTGGGACAGAGGGTGAAGCAGTTAGGTGCACAGGTGGTGTTCTCTTCAATCCTCCCTGTTGAGGGTAAAGGCCAAGGCAGAGAGGCTCGCATCCTGGAGATGAATGCATGGCTGCATGGATGGTGTCATCGAGAGCATTTTGGTTTCCTAGACCATGGGATGCTGTTCCAAGGGTTGCAGAGCAGAGATGGCATCCATCTGTCCAAGAAATGTCAACGTGTCTTCAGTAGTAGACTGGCTAATCTACTGAAGAGGGCTTTAAACTAGATTCGTTGGGGATGGGTGAAGAAAGCCCCCAGGTAAGTGAAAGCCCCCAGGTAGGTGATACATTAAATAACTTTATGGAAATGGATAACAGGGGTAACATATGGAAAGCAGTGTGTGTAAATGCCCGTAGCATGGGAAATAAGATCCCTGATGTTGAAGCTTTGGTGGGAGTGGCTGATTTGGATTTAGTGGCAGTTACAGAAACATGGTTCACAGAAAACCATGATTGGGATGTAACTATACCTGGCTATACTTTATTCTGAAAGGACAGGGTAGGAAGTAGGGGAGGAGGAGTGGCACTATATTTAAAAACTACTATTAAAGCTTTGGAATTACAGAGCTTAAAAGGGAGAGGGGAGGCATTGTGGGTTAAACTAGAAAGAGGGAAAGAGAAATCTATTTACATTGGTGTGATATACAGACCTCCCTCACAAGAGGAAGAGGTGGACAGAGAGTTAATTGAAGACATGTGCAGCATTGCTAGGAAAGGGGATGTGCTGCTGATAGGAGATTTCAATATGCCAGATGTTGATTGGCACATTCCTGCTGCAGTATCATCTAGAAGTAAGGAGATCCTGGATTCTCTACAGGGAGAACTATTCAGGCAATTGGTAACAGACCCCACACGTGAAGGGGCCATACTGGACTTGGTGCTTACGAGTGGTGAAAGTGTTTCTGATGTTGTAGTGGGAGATCATTTTGCATCCAGTGATCACCAGATGGTGTGGTTCAGTATTAGGACTAGGGCTGTTAGAATCCATTCAAAGGCGAGGATCTTAGACTTTAGGAAGACTAACTTTGCGAAGATGGGCCAATACCTCAGGGAGTCGTTAGTTGGATGGGAACAGCTGAGGGATGTAGAAAAACAGTGGGAAAAACTGAAAGGGGATATTTCAAGGGCAACCAACCTTTTTGTTAAAATGGTAAATAAAGGTAAAAGGAAAAGGAGACCGCTATGGTTTTCGAAAGAAGTAGCTGAAAAAGTGAAGAAAAAGAGGGCGGCCTTCATGAAATACAAGAGATCACAGAGAGAGGAAGACAGGCATCTGTATTTGGAAAAACTTAGAGAAGCTAGCAAAGTAGTCAAGAAGGCAAAGATTCAAAAGGAGGAGGAAATAGCCATTGCAATAAAATGGGGGGGATAAGACGTTTTTCAGATATATTAGTGAGAAGAGGAAGGGCAAGAGTGGTATTGTCAGACTCAAGGGTGCAAGGGAGGAATATGTAGAAGCTAATAAGGATAAAGCGGACTTGCTTAACAAATATTTTTGTTCTGTGTTCACAGATGAAGAACCAGGAGCAAGACCTCAGAAAACACCCACAAATAGGAACAGAAGCAAAGGACATCTTTAACAATTTTCAAAAGACTAGGTTCGTGAGAAACTATCTCAACTTAAAGTAGACAAAGTGATGGGACCGGATGGGATACACCCGAGAATACCGAGGGAACTTGGGGACATTCTAGCAGCTCCACTGACTGACCTTTTCAATGCCTCGTTGGAGTCGGGAGTGGTGCCAAAGGACTGGAGAGAGGCTCATGTAGTGCCTTTACACAAAAGCGGAAGTAAGGATGTGGTTGAAAACTACAGGCCGGTTAGTTTAACTTCGGTGGTGAGTAAATTATTGGAAATGCTGCTGAAAGAGAAAATAGTGAGGTTTCTGGAGTCCAGCGGATTTCAGGATCCGAGGCAGCATGGATTCACCAGAGGCAGGTCTTGTCAGACAAATCTGATTGATTTCTTTGACTGGGTGACCAGGGAGTTGGACCGAGGGAGAGCCCTAGATGTGGTGTATTTAGATTTCAGTAAAGCCTTTGACACTGTTCCTCACAGGCGACTTAAACCAACTGAGCACCCTAGGGATGGACCTTAAAGTTACTGCTTGGGTTAGAAATTGGTTGGGTGGGAGGCGACAAAGAGTACAAGTAAATGGAGCTCACTCTGAGGAGACGGATGTTATCAGTGGTGTGCCCCAGGGATCTGTCCTTGGTCCGATTCTTTTTAACATCTTTGTTATTGATATAGCGGAAGGGCTTTCAGGTGAGGTTTGCTTCTTTGCGGATGATACCAAAATCTGCAATAGAGTAGACACCCAGGAAGGGGTAGATAACATGAGGAGGGATCTAGCTAAGCTTGAAGAATGGTCTAGAATTTTGCAGCTGGGATTTAATGTTAAAAAATGTAAGGTCATGCATTTGGGCTGCAGCAATCCAAGGGAGCAATATAGTATAGGGGGTGAAGTACTTTTGTCCACTAAAGAAGAGCGGGACCTAGGCGTGGTTGTGTCTGATGATCTTAAAGTAGCTAAACATGTAGAAAAGGCGATGGCAAAAGCTAGAAGGATGCTTGGATGCATACGGAGAGGAATGGCTAGCAGAAAAAAAGGAGGTGATAATGCCTCTGTATAAGTCTTTGGGCGACCTCATTTGGTGTATAGTGTGCAATTCTGGAGACCGCACCTTCAAAAGGATGTAAACAGGATGGAGTCGGTGCAGAGGGTGGCAACTGAAATGATTAGTGGTCTTTGTTATAAAGCATATGAGGACAGACTTAAGGATCTTAATATGTACACCTTAGAGGAAAGGCGGGATAGAGGTGATATGATTGAGATGTTTAAATACCTCCATAGCATAAATGTTCAAGGAGAGAGCCTGTTTCAATTGAAAGCAAGTTCTGCTACGAGGGGACATGGGATGAGGGTGAAGGGAGATAGATTCAGGAGTGATATGAGGAAATATTTCTTTACGGAAAGAGTAGTGGATCCGTGGAATAGTCTCCCAGTGGAGCTGGTAGAGATGAGGACAGTAACTGAATTCAAAAAAGCATGGGACCAACACAGAGTATCTCTAAAGGTAAAAAGGGGACTGTTGTAGTTGTTATGGAAGGACAGACTAGATAGGCCATGTGGTCTTTCTCTGTCGTCATATTTCTATGTTTCTAATATGGACCCACTTTGCAGTTTCAGTCAAGGCTTTCCTGGGTGAGGGGGAAGGAGGGGCAGTACTGTGGGGAGCATCAGGAGGTAGGGTATGACTTAGAAACATAGAAATATGATGGCAGAAAAAGACTATATGGCTTTTCTAGTCTGCCCTTTTAACTAGTATAGTCCTTTTTTTCCTTTAGAGATCTTCTCTTTGTCCTATGCTTTCTTGAATTCAGATACTGTCCTCATCTCTACCACCTCCACTGAGAGACTATTCCACACATCTACCATTCTTTCCGTAAAGAAATATTTCCTCACTGATTACATATATTTCCAAATGGGCTTTGGCAAGTCATATACAGATAAGGTTGCAGCCATTGTTAATCCCAAGATTACAATGTCAAGAGTTTTATTAGGTAAGCAAGTGTACTGTATATGGAATGTACAAAGCAAGGGAAGTTGGAGATGGTCAAAAAATCATACTTGGCAAGGTTTAAGATCAACACAAAAGAGGAAGACCAGCAATGCAATAGTCTGGTACAGTAATAGCACCTATGGATGCCACTCTTATCAACAGTTAGGCACCTGACTGAAGACCAGAGTTCAAGACAGTTATTCACAGGGTCACCATGAGTTGACAGTGACAACAGTAGGGATGGGAAGGTGCCACAAAGTAGGACATCTCAGGTGCCACTGTTAAAAAAGAATAAAGAAAAATTCTCCATTTGATTTTAAAGTATCTTATATAATTTACTCCAAGAAAATTGCATCATAATACAAAACAAAATAAAGAAATAGCCCACATCAGAGAGAGGGGAGGACTTAGCCATAAAAAAACTCCCTCATTTTCATACTTAAAACAGTTAAAAATACATTCCTCTTAATCCCTATAATGTATAAAGCCCCATGGCAATAAAAATAGCAGAATAATAAAACAAAATCAAAAGATTTCTCATTTATCTTTAGGAAACCCTCTAATTGAAGTGGATCAAAAAACACATTCTTGGTTCCCTGATGAGCCATCAAGCACTTAAAAAGAAACCTGAGAAAGAGGGAAACACTAATTGACAAAAGCTTGGCCTTCAATAAAAAAAATTGCTTCTAGAGGCATCAGAAATATATCAGTCTTTTGCCCACAAAAAGGGGTATCATTTTTCTGAAAAAATAATTTTAACATCTTAAGTTTCATCCTCCCTAACAAATGTGACAAAAAAAGTGGACCTAGTGGGAATCTCATACAATGACCCTAAAGAAGCCATAAAATCCAGCTTCTTTTCACTAACCACCAGATCCACAACTTCCTCGTCTTCATTCCTAAGAATAACATTAGAGGAAACACAAAATAATTTTGATAAAAGTATGGATTCTATATTGGTAATACCTAAAATTTCCTGGAATATTTCTTAAGAAAGATAACAGGTATGAGCAGCTGAGTTTTAGGAGAATTAAAAATTGTAAATTCTTTGTTGTAAACATATTTTCCATCAATTCATCTTGTCTATGTAATATATGTGACATTTCAGTGTTAATTAACCCTGATACCTGTTTATCCAAATGAGACAGATAATCCTCCAACTGCCCCACCCGTAAATCATGATCATTTAATTTAGAAACTGTCTCTTGTGAAAAAGCTGATACTTATATAAATCCCAGCAACATATTATTAGTCGCCGAAACCATCTTCCAAATGTCTTGAAGTTTCAGATGTACCTTGAGCTTAATCCAATACCCTGGAGGGCAAAATTAACTTAGGAAGAGGAGCCACTCTTCAACTCCTAGTCTCAGGGAAGACTCAGTAGAAGAAACTAAAGAAAAATTCAGGTTCAAACCCTTAGAAAATGATGTACCTTCTTCTCCTATTGTCTGGCCAGGAGGCAATGGAGGGGTTCTCATAAGAAGCCTCAAAGACGTCCTTGAGAGAGAGGAGGGAGATCCCTTAACTTGGCTTGACACTTGTGTGGTAGATGCTTATCCATCAGGCCCCCTACCTTCCCAGAAAGTATCATTCCACTCTTGCTTTTAATATTTCTTTTATCTCTCCTTCCCAGTATGACCTCACAAATACTTCCAAGATGGAAAAACAAATATTCAAAATATTCAAGGGCCCCTCTATGGCACCGAAGGGCATTCCTCTTTGCTCACACACCTTAAGTGATGTGCCTTTGGCTGTGTCTCTGGGAAGCTTGTTCTTTTTATTCACACTGTCAGCACACTGAGGACCTCAGAAAGGGGATCAGGAGCTTTCACGCAGGTGCAGTCTATATACACTCTCATCTGTTGTACCCTTGGACGCGCTCCACTCAGGCTCCCCATGCTGGCACTGGCTGCCAGACTCCACACAGTAGGTCAGCCACCTCATCTTTCCAGGTTCCATTTTTTTGAGGATGATGCAGTTTTCCCCTTGTTTCTGCACAAGGCAGCCAGGTGCAGCAACAATTTTTAGTTGGAGCTTGTTGGGGACTGGCTGAGCTTGCTTGTCTCTTGCAAACTGAGCAAACCGCCTTTGTATAGCAGTTATACTATCATTTGCATTGCTTACTTGTGTTCTGCTTTCCTGCATGTTTTGGAACTGCTGTGTTTTGCCTTCAAATACTTTTATTATAGTCTACATTTGTGGTCAACATTATTGGCACCCTTGCAGTTCAACCCATTAGTGTTCAATATCTCCTAAAGAAAAGTGGCCAGTGAAATGGCTTTAGACTCTATATGCACACATATTTGACACGTAAAAGAATCCAAAACAAGACCAATTAAAAAAGGAATGGTATAAAACTGGAACATTGCCAAGACATTATTATTACCAATGTGACTTCATTCCACTCTCACCAAAACTGGGGCTAATATTTCATAGTCTAAAAAAGAAAAGGATCTCAGCATACTATCGGTACACTACCATGGGCATATCATATCTTAGCCCTTGGTTCACGCCCAGTACATCATGGATTATCAAAAATTACTTAAACAGAGATTGGTAAATCACCCATAAGGCCAACTGAAAATTTAAGCAATCAAGCCTTCTATCCCACAGAGCATGTAGACTAGTATGAAGTACTCTTCAACAACAAACCACAAGATCACACTTATCTGCAAATCATGTAATCCCCAATGCCACTCCGGACACCGTATCAGGCGTTTCACCAGTGCTTCTTCGGGGGAGGGGAGTACAAGTCTCCGAAACATAGCCATCAAGGCATGATTACACAGGTACACTACCAAAAAACTGCCTCCAGTTTTGCAACTGATTCCTATAGATTTTGGGGTGCTGAATCCAGGAAAAATAGCCAAAATGTTCCATCACGTCACGTTTTCTTGCAAAATTAGATTTCTTACCCATATAAGGAATGTTCACATAATTTCTTTTTAGCCGACTGCAGTTTATTTTCTTGGCCCAAAATAGAGGTTGTAATGGTTAACTAACTAGAAACACTCCCTCATGATATTTTAGAGTGTTTTGTATTCATTTTATACATTAACAGGACAATTGGGAGGCGGGGGGCTAAATCCAGTACTCGCGCTGGCGCATGTTCTTTCCTGTTCGCCTCGCCTCGTTCGCTCGCTCGCTCAAACACGGTGGTTGCGACATGAACGTTCCTGTCAAATTTCAGTTTCTTGCAAGTTCATTATTACCTTTTGTTTGCTCAGTCGTAATCCAGCTTTATTCCGAAGTGGTTCACTACAGTTGTAGTTTGCAGTGCTGTGTATTTGTGATGGCTCATAGAGCCAGAGGTTGCGTCAACTCTCCGGATAGTTTTTGTTTTATTTGTAGGGAATATACCGTGAAAAAGCGGCAGAGGAACATTTCTGCATTTATTAAAAAAGTATATTTTGCCTATTTCGGTTTGAAGTTAGGCGATCAAGACAAATCGTGGGCTCCTCACAAAGTGTGCAAGACATGTGAGGAAGATCTACGCTTATGGATGAAAGGTAAAAAACAAGCATTTCGTTTCGGAATACCTATAATGTGGCGTGAACAAAGAGACCACAGCAGTGACTGCTATTTTTGCTCTTGCATTGTGAAGGGATACAACTTAAAAAATAAGAACGTAATAAGTTACCCCAACCTTCCCTCAGCAATTAGGCCTATGTCTCATAGCAACGAAGTACCTGTGCCTGAACCACCAAAATCTTTGGATCATATTTGTGTGGACGGTTCTGATCATGATGAGACTCATCAGATGGCTTTTCCCGATGAGTCCAGTACTTCCGAGTTTGAAACTGAACCAGATCCGAAACCTGAACTTTTCTCTCAAGCTGAATTGAATGATTTAGTCTGGGATTTAGGACTCCCAAAAGATGCTGCCCAACTGCTAGGTTCTCGGCTTAAACAGAAAAATCTATTGTCACCAGGAACAACTTTTTATTGGTACCGCAACCGCGAGACACAATTTTTGAAGTATTTCAGCAAAGAGGAAGATTTGGTATTTTGCAACGATATATACGGAGTGATGGAAAAGTTTAAACTCAAGTATGATCCTGCTGAATGGCGGCTGTTCATTGATTCGTCAAAAGACAGCATAAAAGGTGTTCTTCTTCATAATGGCAACACATTCGCTTCAGTTCCTATTGCTCACTCTGTTATTCTCCAAGAAAAATACGAGAATTTGGCCCTGATTCTTCAGAAGATTCGTTATGATGAACATAAGTGGATGATTTGTGGAGACTTTAAAATTCTATCCATGCTATTAGGGCAGCAATCCAGTTTCACCAAATATCCCTGCTTCCTTTGCTTGTGGGATAGCCGGGTCCGCGACCTACACTGGGGGAAAAAAGACTGGCCAATTCGGGAGTATTTGAGACCCGGTGAGAAAAATGTTCTTCATGAGAGCTTGGTACCTCGTGATAAAATTCTATTAACACCTCTCCACATTAAGTTGGGTCTCATTAAGCAATTCATCAAGTCCCTTCCAAAAGATGGTGAGTGCTTTCGGTACCTTTGCTCAAAGTTCCCCCGACTTTCTGAAGCAAAGCTAAAGGAAGGAGTGTTTGTTGGCCCTGATATAAGGAAACTCATTTCAGATGGAGCATTCGCTGAAACGATGTCTGAGAAGGAAAAAGAAGCCTGGGATTCCTTCAAGGATGTTGTTCTCAAATTCTTGGGGAACAGGCGGGATGAGAACTATAAGGATATTGTTGCCAGGATGCTCAATGCCTTCAAAGAACAAGGCTGTAACATGAGCCTGAAAGTCCATTTCTTGCACTCCCATGTGAACTACTTTCCCGAAAACGTGGGGGCGTACAGTGAAGAACAAGGTGAAAGGTTTCACCAGGACATCAAGGACGCAGAGAGAAGGTACCAAGGAAGATGGAACACCACTATGATGGCTGATTTCTGCTGGTTGCTGCTGCGGGAAACCCCAGATGAAAAATACGCCAAGCAGCGCACCAAGAGAAGCATTCGGGGGAAGAAGAAACGGGCCCACCAGGAGATTGATTGACCCAAGAATGACTTTAAAATCTAAACTGTGTTGACAAATATCGTGTTTTTACTAAACTTTGAAATAAAAATTTTGCTAGTTATTACCACAGTGTCGGATCTCATTTATTAGAATTTTATTTTCACACCATCGGGTGTTTGTCTTCATGTATTGCAATGGTGCGGTTTGCGTTTTCTATTCTTACATACATACCTGTACAACATTTTTTGCACATTTCTTTGCTTTGCTTTGTGTCTAACCTCGCTCTTATATGCTCAATGTTTGTGCACATGTATGTGGCTGTTTTAAGTGCAGACAATTTTGCTACCATCACAGTGTGTTTTGTTGACATTACTCTATTCTTATGTGCTGCCTTGTTACAATTTTCTTTATTCTTATTTGAATAACTACTAAACAATTAGTATAAAGAATTCATCCAAGAAACTTTTATCTCGATCACACTCAATCTGAAACGTTCACCTCAAACTGCTAACCCAATGTAGCAAAAAATCTGTACGTGATGGAGCAAATTGGTTACCAGATTTGGATTCAGCGCACCAAAAAACATAAAAATCAATCGAAACATTAGAGGCAGTTTAAAAAAATTTTTTTTTAGTGTACCTGTGTTATTAGCACCTGAATAAACAATTCAAATCCGTTTGAACAGAAGAACCACATTCCCACTACAGTAAAATTAGACGCACCTGTGATCAATTGTCACAGTCAACTGTGAATCAACCAGTGAATAATAGCTCTGATTTTTAAAATGGCCACATTCACTCCCTGCTTCATTTTCACAGTGGTGAAGGCAAGAGAACTGCCTGAGATCGTCAGAAAAGCCATCATCATCAAACTTCAAAGGGGTACAAGGTCATTTCCAAAGATCTTGGTATTCTTGTGTCTATAGTTTGCAGTGATATTAAGACGTTTTCTGCACATAGAACTGTCAAGAACCTTCCAGAACATGGTAGAAAGAGGAAAATGAATCCAAGAAGTCTTTGAAGGTTACTGCGAACTGTTAGAAAAATACTACATACAACATCCAAAGAGCTTAAGGCTGATCTGGAGCAATCTGGAATAGTGGTTTCAACTCGCACCATATGGCACACACTAAACAAAGAAGGACTTCATGGGCGAAGGCCAAGGAGGACTCCACTGCTCAAAGACGGACACAACATAGCACGCCTGATCTTTGCCCAAACCTACCTTGAGAAACCACAGTCTTTCTAGAAAAATGTTCTGTGGACAGATGAAATCAAACTTGAGCTCTTTGGCAATGCAGACCGGCAATGCAGACCAGCAGTACATTTACAGGCGAAGAAATGAAGTTTAGAAGATAAAAACACCCTTTCTACAGTTAAATATGGTGGGGGCTTGGAAAGTATTAAAGGAATCATGAAGTCAGAGGACTACCAAGGTATTTTGGAATGATATGTGCTACCTAGTGTCAGAAAGCTAGGTCTGGGTCAAAGGTCATGGGTCCTCCAGCAGGACAGTGACCCAAAACATACATATAAAAGTACAAAATAATATTATTTCCCAAGATATTGTACACAACTTAGCTGAAATGCAAGGGTGCCTATAATGTTGACCACAACAGTATGCTTTCCAAGTTCAAGACTGTTTAACATGATTTGTGAAATAGAAATGTCCTTTAACTTGATTGCAGTCTTCTCTTGGGTATCCTCAAGCTCTGCCACATGTTTCCTGATCATTGGGGCCTCATTGCTGACTTCCTCCACCTGCCCTTCCGCTTTTTCTAGTCTCCAACCAAGGTCAGCTACTTCTGACCACAGTTCACATTTCATCCTGTCCTCTTTCACTGCTGAAGTCTCTGTCTTAATTTCATGAAACCACATACATAACTCTTCCTTAGTTATTTGGACCACTGCCTCTTTTCTTGCTAACAGCGCAGACCTCTGATTTCATCTCCTCGCACGTACACCCGGCAGCCATGTTTGTCTACTCATGGTTCTCCTGCTTGCCTCCCTGATAAGCAAATTCTCACAAGTCCACTGTTTTGCGCCGAGTGGTGTTCATCTCTGCCAGAGCTGGTTCTTTTTTGCCATTTCCCAAATATTAGGGGAGTGAGTCACATTTCAGGAGTGATCATTTTTAGTAAAGTTTGTTTTGGTACGATGGAGCTCTTTACTCAGCCATCCATCCAGCCAGGTGACGTCACTTCTCTGGCCCCACCACTTCTACCAAAGGCTGTCTATCAGTTTCTCGTAACACTTCTGACCTTCAGAGGGAAGGAAAGAGGCCTTTATCTGCTGTATGTGAAGCAAACATGCTGGCATTATTTATTTTAAAATCTTTTTATTGTTAAACAACTGAAACAAACAGCCTTGGTACACACAGATTTCTTCTACATACTATTCCATGATGGTGAAAGAAAATTACATGATTTCATATTTTACCCAAAATAAAAGCATCACTCTGGGATAGATATGTACTCTTGTGCAATAAGACCAATGTTATCCCCAATTAGGAGCAATTTTTCATTTATTTACAGTTTTTCATTTATTTATCAAGTACAGTGGTGTGCAAAAGTCTGGAATCACTTGTAAATTTGACGTTTTTTCAACTTTGTGACCTTATATTTTAATTTCTTTTTCCTCCCAGTGGCTTTTACTGTGTATCTCATGATAAGTGATAGATTTGGCTATTAGGGCCAACTTTTAGTATTGGTTTGGCCCTTATTTTCTGAGTTTGTTCCCTATAGTTGTCCTGTTGATAGATTTTTCTGTGAAAATCGCATAATGTACATCGTTGGCCAACGATATATTATTGTAAGTATGCTTTAAAATATTATGGATGCACGCCAGGTTTCCTTCAAATTAATGTATGTGGCCTTGAAAAAGGCCGTTTTTATTTGTCAGTGATGGCTCAGTATTTGATGGGCCACCCTTTATTCTTGATCACCTGACTGCACCTTGTCGGCACTGAATGAACAAGTCTGACAAGGTGATTGTTGGTGACAACGTGGTTTCAAGCTGCATTGAGTGCCTCAGTCGACTCACGCTTTGATGTCGGATGCCTCTTGGATATTTCCAAGGCCACCTTGTGCCACAGGTTCTCGACTGGATTCAGATCTGGAGACTGGACAGGCCAGTCCATTGACTTGATGTTATTTCGCTGCTCCCAGCTGATCACCTGTCTGGAGCGATGGCAGGATGCATTGTCATCTTGGAACAGGAACTGGCCAGGAAACAGCTGGTGTGCTTATGGCACCATGCACTTTTGCAGTATGGTGATGTACTTGGCCCCGTTGACCATTCCATCGACGATGTGAAGACGTCCAGCGCCACTGGCAGCCATGCAGCCCCAGACCATGACCTTTAAAGGATGCTTCACAGTGAGGTTGAGACACTCAGACTTGAATTCCTCTCCCGGAAATTTCCTCACATAGGTGTGGGCCTGGTTACCAAACAGGCAGAAGGTGCTTTCATCGCTGAATAGCACCTTTTCCCACATTTCAGTCGACCAGGTTGAGTGCTTTCTCACCCACACGATCCGGTTGCGTCTTTGTATGTCAGTCATCAGTGGCTTATTCTGTGCTTTGCAGCCCAGAGACCAAACTGCAGGCACCAGCGATGAACTGTTGATGAGCTGATACTGACCTCACTCTTGTCTGACCACTCTCGAAGTAGCTGAGGAGAGGTAAACTTGCGATTAGTCAGTGAAATGCGTCGTAGTGCGCGGTCCTGGCATGATGTTGATGCACGTGGACGACCTGAACGAGGCTTGTCCACCACTGAAACCATTTCTTTCTTCTTCTGTACAATTTTAACAACAGCGCTCTGACTGCAGCCAACTTTCCTGGCTATCTGACGGCTTGAAAATCCTTCCTCGCTCATAAAGGACACACGAACATGCTCTTCCAATATCAGGGTCCGAGTCATCTTCATGGTCGATCCAGAAAGCGTATGAAATTCAAAAATTCCACTCGTTTTTATAGCTGCACTGTTGGCTAGATTGTGATTGGTTAGTGAAACCAGCCTCCTGATTGGTCAGAAATAACGTGTGCATATTGGATGATCTCGATCCAGTTTTGACGCAGGATCCACAAAAATCACAGTAGCTATCTCCCAGTGTCTGTAAAGTATTTAAATTAGAAGCAAGGAATGCAAAAAAGTCAACTCTAATAGCCAAATGTATCCCTTTTAACATGGTAGAAAGATGAATATGCTGGGCTAACGCAAAAGTTTAAAAAAAAAAGTTAGAAAGTATGAAAAATGCAAAACTCACAAGTGATTCCAGACTTTTGCACACCACTGTATTCTCCCCTCCCACCTTCCTATTCATCTAAGAAAATTAGCCCCAGCCTTGGAGTTTCCACCAATAGATATCCCCCAACCAAACTCCCCTGTCAAGCAGGCATTTCTTTAAACCAACCTGACATTCTATACCTCCTGACAAACAACAAAGCCACCCATCTGGGTAATTGTCTTAGGTCGACTCTAGCCGTTCCCACCCTGTGTCCTCCCCACATCGTCCACCCTCTCTCTCCAGTATAAGCTCCAAGTTGCTATCAGAAAGATAAGGTGTGATGCATCTATGGAAAGTTAAGCATCCAACTGTAGGCTGTAGGGTCCAGGGACAGTATATAGGGTTCCCAAATATCCATAAATTTTGATCGAGCCACAGGAGATCTATGTGAATCCAAGTTCTTCATTTACATTACATCCTGAAGCAGATTTCACTAGCCGCAATAAGAGGGCACACCTGTGTCCTTCCATATCTACAGAATGCCTTTATTCCCTAGCAAACAAGCCTTCCATAGCAAGCAAGCCCCTGCTCTTTCACTTTAAGGAACTTGGGGGCATCTAACAGGACCCCCCCATAGGATCAAGCACCACCATCTGCTTGGACACCTAGCAAAGGGATCCTAGTATCTTTAGCCAGTACACCTGAATTCTAGGCAATCCCAGAAGAGATGACCAAGGTTCCACATCCTCCCAGGACCCTATACCAAGCTAGAAATGTGCCCTGTTCGATTTGTGACACTAGTGCCCCCTGTCTCGCAGCCTCATGCAGTAACTCACTTTTATAAGGCTTCCTGAAAGCCCAGTGATGATATCAACGTCCCTTCCACACTTGCACAGCCCTTGCTATGGCCTGCATACTCCCCTACATTTTTCTAAAATTGGAGGCAGCAAACCCTGTTCAGAAAGCCCAAATCGGAGAAATATAGGTCCTCAACACTGCATTTCCCAAAACTTTGCATTAGAGATCAACTTTGGGATCTCGGCAGTACTTTCAGTAATATCTGCATCTGTCAGGTCAGATCCCAGATCTCTGTTCCACTTTTCTGCCAAAGTCACATAATGAGGCTTCTTGTCTTAATTCCTTGATCTATTCCTGCTTCTACCTCAAACACTCTTAGAGGCACGATCCAAACTGACTTCACAGTGAGTCCTTCTGCAGGGTAACTACATAATGCCACAGTTGAAGGTATCCATAAAAATCCTAAGGACTCTGGTCATATTTTTGCTGCAAGTCTTGAAATGAACACATCGCCCTATCTTCTTCTATACCAAATCACCTTTCCTTTAGCGTTGTTTTATTCTGGCATTATTTAAAAGTTACTGTGCACTTCAGAAAAGTGGACTGGCTCCTTATTGTGGTGTCAAGGCCAAGATTGGGTGAGGCAGCATCAAAAGCAGAGATAGCCAGATATAAGCAGTCATGAAGGTCTTTATGGCCAATTGCCGGAGGATGCCTTAAGAGTTGCAAACCCATTTAACAAGAGCCCAGGCAGCCTCCTATTCGGGACATAGGGCTATTCCTTTGAAAGATATTTGTAAAGCAGTCACATTGGTATCCTTGCACTTAAAGCATTATAGCATAGAACTACAAGCTAAGAAGTGCACAAAATGTGGTGCAGAAATAGTGAAAATGGCCATGCATTGCTTCCATTCAGGATAGGGGCAAGCTTGGATGTATCCCCACTTGTCTGGGCTGATCTGGCAAGGATGAAGAAGAAAGTGAAATTATGATACCTCAGACCTTGACAAACGTTCTGTGCATTTAGGGCCCAGGCCAAAATCTTAGAAGCCAGTGCTTTTGACCTGCTTGCGTCCCTGCCTCCCAGTTTGTCTCTCACACTGGTCTCATGATATCAACGCCAGAGATCCTATACCGTGCAGCATTTTTAGATGGAACTACATGGAAGGCCAGATTGATGGTCGGGCTGCAGGGAAAGACGTTTGTTTCCTGTGGCCAGGGATCACAGCTCCATCCATGGTGACAGGATGCCACAGCACTGCGGCTCCGTTCAGGAGCCTGGATGAGTTAGCCAGGTATGTGGCTGGGTGTGCGGCCGATCAGTATCGGGGCCCGGCCTTCACGTCTGGGCCGTAGACCTGATTCTGATCTCGTGGGCACGTCTAGCCCCCGCGGGATCAGAATTGGGTGCTACCACTGCACGCCGCGATTCTGACCAGCCATACGTGGGGCAGGATATTCAAAACGGAATTGGCCTCTAAGTGTCTGTATTTGTGTATGGTGCAGCAGTGGTGTGTCTGTGCATGGGATATGGCGGTGGGTGCCTTTCTGTGGGTGGTGTCCTGGGCTGTGGTGCGAGTATGTTCTTGTGTGTATGCTGCAGAGCTGGGGAGCCTTTGTGTGTGTTGCATAGGTGGGGTTCTCATGTCTGCATCTGAGTGTTTTTGTGTGTGTGTGTGTGTGTATGTGTGTGTGTGTGTGTGTGTGTGTGATGTGGAGATGGGGTGCCTGTGTGTGGTGTGGAGGTGGGGTGCTTGTATGAGTATGTAGTGGGGGGGTGTTCTGGGGGAGGGTAATGCATCTTTTGGCAACACCTTGCATTGTTCCCTCTTCTCTCCCCCCTCCAACCCCTCTCTTGCTGGCTCTCCTATTCTGTTTACCCTTCTAGACTCTTCACCAAACTCCATCCCCTGCCCTCCATTCCCCCATCCTCCCTTTTTAATAAGCCCCCTGCCCCTTTAAATTTTCCCTGCCTTCTCTACTGCACTTCCCCCACCCCAAACGTTTTATTGCTGTGGGCTGCGATCACGTTCTTCCCCTTCGCTTCTGTCCATTGTGATCTGATCTCCTGCAGGCAAACAGGAGGGATCATTGCCACAATCATGGCTCTTCTCTTCTGCCTGCAGAAGATGAGGTCCCCTTGGGTAGACAGCCTGGCATCAAGATCACAATCACGTTCTTCCCCTTTGTCCTGTCCTCAGGAGATGGGATTCTCCCAGGCAGGCATAACGGGTTGCTGCAATCAAGAGGGGGGCAACAAAAACCCAGGCACCACCAGATCCACATTTTTGGTTAACATGGTGACCTGGTGTCTGAGATTTGTTCACCCTTGTGCTTCCTAATGATTTTCTTTCCTTGAGTCCTTCCAGACCAGTCCAAAATTCCAGCTTGAGAAGCAACAGTAGAAGGAGTGGTACAAGAAGCAAAAGTAAATCCAAGGGCTCCATGGCAGTGCAGGCTTAAATAAACCATATACAGTCAAACCTCGGTTTTCATTTGCCCCGGTTTTCATACGCTTCGGTTTTCAACGTCTTTTTTGACTGAGATTTTGTCCCGGTTTTCATACATCGCTTCGGTTTTCAACGTCTTTTTTGACTGAGATTTTGTCCCGGTTTTCATACATCGCTTCGGTTTTCAACGTCTTTTTTGACTGAGATTTTGTCCCGGTTCTCGTACATCGCCTCAGTTTTCGTAAAGTACAGTGCTGTAAATACATACACCCTCGCGCTGCACACCGGTCTGTATACACTGCCAGAACGCCCACCCGGTCCCGGCAGCACTGCCCCCCGGACTCACCGATCGCCAGCGTGATGAGAAGCGAAAGCCAGCTGAGCACGTAAATGAAACACATCCTCGAGCCTGGTCAGAGTTAGAGAGGCAAGGATTGCGCAGAGAGGAAGGCCCCGATCTCGTCCACCGCCTGCCCGTTCTCTGGAGCGCTCCCTCAGGTTCGGAGGTAGCAGGGAAGAAGAAAAGCTGTCAACGTAAGCAGGAGATGTTGCATGAATGTGGGAGGCAGTTCTTTCTCTTGCAGGGTACGTCTGAAGCTATATCATTAAGATTTTCTGCCATTCTGAAGCATTGAGCAGATAATGTAAAGGTATTTTAATGGGCTGAATCCAATGTGATTCCGAAGAGAGCTGGGCACAGCAGCTTGTCAGGGGTGGCTAAGGCCAGATGTTAAAATACTGTACTGTACAGTACTGTACTTAGCTTGCTTTCAGTGATGTTAAATGTTCATTTATCCATTTCATTAGTCATTTATATTTATTTCTCATTGTTTTCTGTATGTAAAAATATAGTTATTCTCTATAAAATGTATTTTTGTGAATATTTTTGGGTGTCTGGAACGGATTAATTGGATTTACATTATTTCTTATGGTAAATATTGCTTCAGTGTTCATACGTTTCGGTTTTAGTCAGACTCTTTCGAACGGATTAATCATGAAAACCGAGGTTTGACTGTACATAAAAAGAGGGAAAAGAAAAAGTTGGCAAAGTAGGAAGCTATGATACCGACATTTGTTGGCTTCCCTACTGCACTAGTCTTTATAGGGAACTGAGTAGTTTTGTTCTGTATTTGCCAGCTGGAGGGAGGGAGAATCCCACTAGTATGGCAGGACTTGAAGGAAAATTATCAGGTTAAATACTTTCACCTTATAGGCAAAATCAATTAAAGACACTTCCCCTCCCCCTCTAATGTGTCCACAGTAGTGTTAAAGGGAACTGCTTTCACAAGATACTAAAATGTATTCATAGGAACTCTGTCTAAATTCAGCACCTGTAGTTTATCCTCAGACTGCTGTGCTATTTTTTTTGTTTTATTAACCCCTCAGCCATTACGATTTGTCTCAGAAAAAGTGTTCAAGTCATGCGCTTTTTCATAGCTATGCTGCTGGACACGTTTCAGTTACATCAGCTGGCTGAGAAATTGTGCCGCTCAGCAGAAGCCGTCACTGATACTTTTAGACTCTACCTCCTGTACTGTAAGGAGCGTATATGGGCTCCCTTCACAGCTAATAGCCATCCTGCTAAGACTAGTTTTCATTTCTTAAATCTCAAACGTAAGCTTTCCTTTTTTTATTCCTTTTTCTTTATTCTCATCAATATTATATTACAGCAGTGCACTTAATACAGTGCAGTAATGTGTGCCTTTGAGTCAGTGCTGACTCCTGGCGACCCAGCAGCTCCTGGGTTTTCTTGACAGTGTGACTGGAAGTAGATTCCTAGGTCGGTCTTCTGAGGCAATGGAGGGTTAAGTGACTTGACCAAGACCACAAGGAGTGCCGGTGGGAATCGAACCCTGGTCTTTTGGTTACCAAGTCAGTGCTCTAACCATTAGGCAAACAAAAAAAAAAAGAAGTAAATACTATCCACTTATCACATCAGCTTATGAAAGATGAGCTCATTACAACCAGATTCTATGGGAGTCATTTTATTTCGCAGGTTTTTTTCTACTGCTTTGTCATTTCATTCAAAGTGGTTTACATTGTAGCATAAACTTTGTGTTGTACATTAAACAGGGACATTGATACACTTGGATTTTTCTGAGGCAATGGAGGATTGAGTGACTTGCCTAAAACCACAAGGAGTGCTAGTGGGACTTGAACCCTTCGTTCCCAAGCCAGTGCTATAACCATTAGGCCACTCCTCCCTACCCTTCCCCTCTCCTCCCCTCCATCTGTTTTATCCAGGTAGCAAATCTAAAAACCAACTAAAATGCAGTCACTGTGATATTCAGTGGC
Organism: Ichthyophis bannanicus; assembly: GCA_033557465.1. NCBI lineage: Eukaryota > Metazoa > Chordata > Amphibia > Gymnophiona > Ichthyophiidae > Ichthyophis > Ichthyophis bannanicus. Next base: position 1,296,893,046 of record CM066032.1, on the reverse strand, counting down.
ACTAACCGGTTAGTGCCGTTGAATACTCTCACAGACTCTTTTCTTGATAAATAACAATACATATATAAGGAAACTATGAAAAGAAAAGAGCCCCATAGCCAACACCTTAATTTTACAGTTGTGGTCAGCATTATTGGCACCCTTGCATTTTAGGTATGTGGTGTACAGTATCTTGAGAAATAATTGGAAATCTTCCAACTGTATGTCTTCATAATATTTTAATAGTATGTTCAAAGGTGTAAACAAAACAAAAAGATGTCCGCACAACTTAGATGTAGTAATTTCTGAGAAAAAAACAAAACAAAACAAAATACGACCTGGAAAGGATTAATGGCACCCTTCACTGATGTTTGGTTGCAGAACCCTTGGCAGTGATGACAGCCTCTAAATGTTTCTTGTAGCCATCTATAAGTTTCATACATCTTTTTGCTGGTAGTTTCTCCCACTCTACAACTGCGATTTGTTCCAGCTCATAAATGTTTCTACGATTCCTTTTATCAATGGCAGATTTCAGCTCTTTCTAAAGGTTCTTGATTGGATTGAGATCAGGACAAATTGCTGTCCATTTTTTCCTTTTTAACCATTTTTTTGTACTTTTGGATGTATGTTTTGGACTTCCAGTGACGTCATCGGATCACATGGCGGCGAAGTAAGAGAGCTCCGCCGCCGCCACCTGCCAAATGCAGTTTAAATACCCCTAGAAGAAGCGTGGTGGAGGTGCAAAGCAGGAGCAATAATGTAAAAAAAGCCCCCAGATGCAAGCGGTGAGACAAGAGGGTGCGGATTAGTACTGGCATTGCCAGCAGCAGTGGAGAGTGGTGCACGAGCGGGAAGCCACGTGGCTGAGCAGCGGGATGGACGGGAAGGCCCCGGGCGTGAGCAAGCACGTTAGGAGGACCGGAAGGACACGGAGGTGAGGACTGAGGGTCCGAGTGTGGCGAATCGAGTGGGCAGGAGCGAAGGAGCTCATAGACCCAGTCACGGAGGACATGAGAATCGGGGAGTTGAAGCGCGCCGCGGGCTGACAGCAGAGCAGCGTGACCAAATAGCGGACCACGTGGTGAAGGGAAGCGGCGGCCCGGGTACTACGGAGTGAGTGTGCTCCGCAAAGCAGTGGGAGAAATGCAGAGTTAAACCAAGATTAAAGATTAAAAATATAGAGCCGGGCCTCACCTCTCAGCGAATAATAAGCAAGACAAGAGGAGGGAAGGAGAGCACGCAGAGGCAGTGAGAGGAGGCTGAGCTCTGGCAGCCCAGGAGATCTTGAGAGGGGCATTGAAGTGGCTCTGAGGTGCAGGAGAGAGGAGCCAGCAGTGACATGGTGGCAGCTTCAGGAAGGAGATCGGAAAAGGAGTGAGAGGCAAACTTCAAAGGGAACAGAGCCAGCAAGGAAAGTCGAGCACAAAACGGATAACAAAGGCTAAATAAGTTAGGTGGGACATATAAAACCATCCTGAAGTATGTAATAAAAACAGAGCCCTAATACGGGAAGAGAGAGCAGCAGAGTCCCATCACAGCAGCTAGAGCCTACACAGAGGCGCAAAGTGTACAAATGAATAAATCAAGAAGAGAGTTGTCAGCAAAGAAAAAATTGGCGGAATTCAGATCATCATATGCGCCATCACGAGGTGGGAAGGAGGGAGAGAAGGAAGGTAAAATGGTGGCTGAGAGAATGCCTGAGCAGGAGGAGGAGATGGAGGGAGCGGAGAGCCCAGGAATGACTGACATGATCAAAATGTGGTTTACAGAACTGAAAGAGGAACTCAAGGCAGAAATCAGCGGAGTAAAAAATGAGTTAAAAGAGACACTACAAGCGGTCAGAGAAGAGATAACAGACCTGGGAGATCGGGTGGAAGAAACAGAGAATCAGTTGGAACAGCAAGGGGAAGTAATGGAAAATATACAAAAAGAATGGGAGGAATTAAAGCAAGCCCAAGAGGAGCTGAAGGTGAAAGCAGAGGACCTAGAGGATCAGTCCAGAAGATGTAACATCAGAGTGCGAGGTATCCCAGAGGAGCCCAAGTATAAGAATTGTGAGGAAGTTACTCGTAAACTATTTGGAACGCTATAGAGCTGCAGTTCTAGAGGAGGGAGGCGAAGGGGAGTCTCTCCAAATAGAGCGGGCCCATAGAGGATTGGGGCCCATAAAAGACTATCGACCGCGAGACATTGTGGTATGTTTGAGCTCTTTTTTTTATTTACACTTTATAAACATATACAGAGCATTTGCGATCAGTCAAGAATCAACATTTCAATCACCATCCTTTGGCTCCCCCCTTAGCTTTTCACAAATGTTGCCCCGCTCTACTAACAATCCAACAACTATTCCCCCAAACCCCACTACCCCTGTTCCTCCCTCCCCCTCCCTCCCCCCCATATCCTACCGTCCTCTGCTCCCCCCCTAGTTCCCAGCTACCCACTTGCTATAGGCCCCCCATACTCTGACAAACTTCTGGATGCAATTATTTTTTTCTGCCGTTAATTTGCTTAATAAATAAGCCTGATCCAGCGAAGCCTTATATTCCCTCATTGTCGGCACCATTGTTTGCCGCCACTGCCTTGCAAGCAGTAGTCTAAAAGTGATACACCCCAAATTGACCAGCAGACTTTCCGCCTGTGTGAGGTGCCCCGGTTTAACCCCTAACAGGGCTATGACGGGATGTGGCTCTACCGGTTTCCCCACAATCTCACTCAGCACTCCAAACACCTCCTCCCACCGTTCTCCCACTGTTTTACAAACCCACCAGATATGCAAATATGTACCTTTCCCCCCGCACTCCCTCCAGCACTTGTCCGCCTGACCTTTATACATACTCTGTAACCGCTCTGGCGTCAAATGCCACCTGTACAACAGTTTATAGTTATTTTCCTGAAAATTGGCTGCTAACAATCCTTTATATCTATTCTGAAATACATGGTCCCACTGATCCTCCTCCCAACACACTCCCAAATCCTGCTCCCACTGCTTTTGGAAGCACCCCTTGGGACCCTCCACCTCCATCATACTATAGAACAAAGTCAGGATCTTTTTCGTTTGCCCCATCAGGAAAACCCTTTCAATGGCCACGGGGTCTTTCTGTAATACAGGCAGAATTCTATGTCGCAGGTAATGGCACAACTCGTTATATTGATACACATCGCCGCCCTCCAACCCATATTGTTGCCTCAACACAGGAAACTCCTTAATCTTGATACCATCTAGCAGCTGCCCTTTATGGGTTATGCCTTTCTTAGCCCATTTGGTAAATTCACTCTTCCCCACCGCAGGCGGGAACTCAGGATTATCAATAATAGGTATCAATCTAGAAACTCCTCCTGGTCCCAGCCACCGCTGTTTCCATTTATTCCATAGACACCACGTCCGATATACATACGGATTACCCCCCCCCCCCCACCCCGCCCTCCCCTCAATTTCCCTCCCGGCAACCGCATCCAATACCCTATTTTCCCCCCCCAAGACCTCTTCCTCCTCCAAACAGACCCACTCTTTCCCCCCCTCCTTCCCCCATTCCACTATGGCACTAAGTTGCGCTGCCTCCATATACCTATGTAAGTCTGGTACTGCCATCCCGCCCTTCGCCCTACTCCTTGTGAGGATTGACCAGGCAACTCTATTTTTCTTCCCACCCCCAATAAATTTCATAATAGCTCCTTGCATTCTGGCCAGAAAGCCCCTCTCCACCGCCACCGGTATCGCGCTAAATAGATACAACCACTGGGGCAGCACTATCATCTTAATTGCAGCAATCCTCCCCAACCAAGGTAATTTTTTACTCTCCCATAGTTCTAAATCCTTCCTCGTCTTCTTTTCCATAACCCCAAAATTAACTCTCCCCAATTCCTGCGCATTGGCCGTTAAATATACTCCCAAATATCTCACATTCTGCTTAGCCCATTCAAAGGGGAATTTACCCTGCAACTGTTGTTGCAGGGCAGCCTCTGCGGATATATTAAGGATTTCAGATTTTGTAGCATTTATTCGAAATCCCGAATATCTCCCATACTCCTTCAGAAGATTATATACCGCCGCCAGGGATCTCTCAGGTTCTGTCAGCGTAAACAACAGATCATCTGCAAACATTGACACTTTACTCTCCATCCCCCCCCCTCCACACCCCTCACAGCCTCACACTCTCGCACGCGCTGGGCCAAAGGTTCCATGGAAAGTACAAAGAGGAGTGGCGAGAGCTGGCAGCCTTGCCTAGTTCCTCTCTCCAGCTCAAATGCCTCAGAGTATTCTCCATTAATGCAGATTTGTGCCATAGGCTGTGTATAGATGGCCTTAATCCAATTTAGGTATCCTCCCCCCATCCCCAGGTGCTCCAGAACCTGTATCAGATAGGGCCGTGAGACCCGATCAAACGCTTTTTCAGCATCTATAGTCAACAATTTCATCTGGTCCCTATTCTTCTTTCCCCGCCAAATCGTATTTAGCACCTTCCTAATATTATCTGCAGTTTGTCTGCCCGGTACAAAACCCCACTGATTCTCATGAACCAGGCGCGGCATCAGTGGTAACAATCTGGTTGCCAAGATCTTAGTAAAGATTTTAAAATCTGTCCCCAGCAGGGAGATGGGTCTATAAGATCCACACAAATTTGGATCCTTCCCCTCTTTCGGCAACACTGTGATCCCAGCTGTTCGCATTGACTCCGGGATCTTCCCCCCTTCCTTAAAGGAATTATACAATCTAGTCAAAGGTCCGCTCAACACTTCCACAAACGTTTTATAGAATTTATTGGTGAACCCATCCATCCCCGGGGCTTTATGGGATGGTAAGGCTCTAATCACCTCTCCTACTTCAACCTCAGTAATGGGTCTTGACAGTAGAGCTGTTTACTCCCCTGTCAATTTAGGTAACTGAGTGGATAAGTACCCCTCGATATCCTCCCTGGGGCAAGGGTCCTCCGCCTTGTACAACTGCTTATAAAATTGTACAAATTGGTCCTTAATCTGTTCCCCAGTGCGAACTTCCCTCCCTCCTGCATCATGGATTTTAGTGATCACATTCCTCCTCTGCCGTTGCTTCAACCGATACGCTAGCCACTTCGTAGGTTTATTCCCTAGTTCAAAAAATTGCTGCTTAAATTGATCTTGGGCAAATTTGATTTCTGTAAGTTCTATTTCCCCAAGCTCTCTTCGGGAATCCCTTAACTCCTTTTGCTGTGCCTCGCTAAGCTCCACGGTCTGACACCTTTCCAGATCCTGGATTTTCCCACGCAGGGACTCTTTTTGACTCTCTTTGACTTTTTTCACGTGTCCCAATTGAGATCAGAGCCCCCCTCACCACTACTTTCAAACATTCCCATAGAGTGGCAATTTTGCAATTATTCTGATCATTAAACTCTAAAAACTCCAATATAGCTTGTTTTACTTTTTGAGTTATCTGTGGATTATCCAAAAGGGACTCATTTAACATCCATCTCCTCCTCTGAGGCCTATGGTCCCCCACCACCCAATCCATCCAGACCGGGGAATGATCTCTCCAAATCCGCTCCCCAATTTCACAATGCTCAACAGCTGTCATCATGGATTTGGACACCCATATCATATCTAGTCTTGGAAAAGGACTTGTGCACTGGGGAGTAGAAGGTGAAAGCCCTCTCTCGGCCCCACAATTCCCTCCACGTGTCCTGGATCCCCAAGTTTGTACCCATAATTTTCAACCACCGTCTGCTCCGCACACTACCCTCCCTATGCCCTGAGGAGTTATCCAATTGGGGGTTAACGGTCAGGTTAAAATCACCCCCCATAATTACCTGCCCTTCCGCAAAGTTTTCCACACTTGAGGTTAACGCTTCAAAAAGTCCTCCTTGGGCCGTATTAGGGCCATAGACATTCACCAAGGTGAACCATTGCTCATGCATTTTCAATTTAAGCAATAAGAACCGCCCGCCTTTATCCCGATGCACTACACTGTCTGTATAACGAACTCTCGCATTGATCAGGACCCCACTCCCGCCTTCTTCATCTCTATCTTATTGGAGGCAAACCACTGCCCGGGGTATTTCCTATGCGCCACCCGCCACTCATCCGTCCGTCTCAGATGGGTCTCTTGTATAAAAACAATATCCCCTTTAAGCCTATTCAGTTCCTTAAACATTCGTTGTCGTTTTATCGGGGAGTTAAGCCCCCTTACATTCAATGTTAATACTCGCAATTTATCCATAATCTGTGATTATCTGGGACCCAGTAGGAATTTGCAGCCCGGTAGGATATCCAGCCCCCCAACCCTCCCCTCCCCTCATCCCCCCTCCCCCCCTCTCCCCCTCTTTCCCCTTTCGCTATACCCTCCTCCACCACCCCTACCGAATATGTAAGGCATGACCCACCAGACTCTCGAAGCAGCCCACACATTCACACTGATACCCTGCCACTATCACACTGTCATACTTCCCCTGCTATCCCCCACACTCTTTCCACTCATCTCTCACAGCCACTTAACACAGTCCATAATTTAGGCAGTCCTGATGCTCATCTTCTCTCCCCTGCTGGAGCCAGAGTCTTCTTCTGCCGCCGCAGTCGCTTATCCCCCATGGAGGCTCGACGCCATCGGCTCTCATCATCCTGCCGTTTCCCTAATGGGCTGCCGGTGCTGCCAAGTCCCTCCAGCCAGCCTACTTGCCGCATCACCTCCGTGGCTTGCTCCACTGTACGAATGTATGAAGCAACCCCTTTTAAGCTGAATGACAGTCCAAAGGGGAAAGTCCATTTGTATCGGATGTTCTCTTCTCGCAGCCTCTTCATTAGGCCAGCCATCTCCCTCCGCTTCCTCATGGTGATCGCAGACAGATCCGCATAGATCTCGACTTTCTGATTTTCCCATTTGATTTCGGTCAGTTTCCGCGCTGCTGACACCACCGCATTCTTTGTGAAATATTCATGAAAACAGGCAATAATGTCCCGCGTTCTCCCATCCTTCTTTGGACCCAACGCTCGGTGTGCCCATTCCACCCGCCAGCACAGATCAGTACCATCCACACCAGCTTGGTCCACTATATGACGGCCCAGCTGTTCCACTATTTTCACAGTCCTCTCTTTCCTTACTTTCCGGGATCCCTCGGATCCTAACATTAGATCGTCGGGATCTGTTTTCAAGGTCTTCCAATTTGGACCAGAGCTCATCTTGCTCCCCCAGCATACCATCCATCTTATCTTGCAGTCCAGTGATGGTGGCCTCATGTTCCTCCAACTTACTGTCCACCTCCATAAGCCTCTGGCCCACCTCTTTCACTTCCACCTTCAACTCCTCGATCCAGTTCTGAGCGTCTGATTTAAAGTGGGCCAGATCTTGCTTAAGGGCCATAAACCAGCCCTGTAACTCTCCTTTTAGGCTTGCAATCTCACTTTCTCGGGGGGTCTCCCTTCCCGCCACCGCACTTGCCTCCTCCGTGCTCAGTGCACATGGCGCCGCCATCTTGCCTTTCCCCGCTGCACTCCCACTCGCATTCTTAAAAGCGAACGTCTTTAAATCCGCTGTGCTTTTCCTCGCCGCAGCCATGACTCCGCTACTGGCACTGCCTCCGACAAGATTACCGGCGATTCGCTGCTCCCGGGGGCTTCAATTAACTATTTTTAAGCAGGTTTCACACTTTCATCGACGGAGCTCCGTGTATTTGCTGCTGTCTTGTCCCGTGACATCATTTCCTCCTCATGTTTGAGCTCTTTTAAGATGAAAGAACGACTCCTGGGAGCAGCCAAGAAATTGTGGTCTTGAGCAAGCCACTTAACCCTCCATTACCCATGTTCCCTGTAAGTATTAGTGTATGTGTTTCATATCCCCTTGTGTTAAATGTATCCCCTAATTGTGTTGTGACCACTTTGATTGAAGGATAAGGTGGTATACAAAAACTGTCTAAATAAATAAACATTCCAGGCCCCCAGTTCCTGAGGCAGTAAAACAGCCCTACAACATTATGGAACCTCCACCATATGTAACTGTAGGAAGGGTGTTTTACTTTCCTTATAAGCCTCATTCCTTTGCCTGTAAATGTATCACTGGTCTGCCTTATCAAAGAGCTCAAGCTTGGTTTCAGCTGTTCACAGAACATTTTCCCAGAAGGATTGTGGTTTCCCAAGATGGGTTTTGGCAAAGATCAGACATGAGATTTTATGTCTGCCTTTGAGCAGTGGAGTCCTCCTTGGCCTTCGCCCATGAAGTCTTTCTTTGTTTAGTGTGTGGCGTATGGTGCATTGAAATCACCACTCCAGGTTGCTCCATGTCAGCCTTAAGCTCTTTGGATCTTGTACGTGGTGTTTTTCCAACAAGTCACACTAATCTTCAGACTTCTTGGATTAATTTTCCTTTTCTGACCACGTCCTGGGAGGTTCTTGACATTTTCATGAGCAGAAAACTTCATAATAATATTGCAAACTGTAGACATGGAAATCTCAAGATCTTTGGAGATGGCCTTGTACCCCTTTGAAGTTCGATGTTTGGTGACATTGGCTTTTCTGACGGTCTCGGGCAGCTTTGTCTTCACCTTTGTGAAAATGGAATCTGGCCATTTTAAACATTAGAGTTATCATTCATTGGTTGACTCAAGTCATGTGAGTACTGACAATTGATCACAGGTGCTTTTAATTTTACTGCAGTGGGAATGCGGTTCTTCTGTTCAAACTGATTTGAATTGTTTATAAGGGTGTCAATAATCCATGTCCTGCAATGTCCCAGTTTTTATACTATTTCCTTTTTTAAGTGGTGTTTTATTTGACTCAGTTGCCTAGGATGGACAGCCTCCACCCCAGCTGCCGCTGATTCCATTTGAGGAGGTGAGGCAAGCAGTGACAGTGGCAGTATTTCAAAAGGTAGCTACCTTTTGCCGCTGCTTTTTGAAATAGTGCCGCATCCCCCTCGGCAGCTGGGGAGAGCGGTGAGGCTGGGGTTTCTGCCTAGGGTGGCAGAAACCCTTGGGCCAGTCCTGTATGTGTGCATATATAACCCAAACCATTTCACTGACCACCTTTTTTTTTTTTTAGGAGATATTGGGCATTAAGGGGTTGAGCTGCAAGGGTGCCAATAATGTTGACCACAACTGTAATATCAAAAACTTCTGTCTTCGGTTTTGTGTGTCCCAGGTAATATTGGGATAAATTCTCACAATAGAACCCAAAAATATTTTGTCTCGCCTAGAAAGAAATAGCTTAAAGATCCAGGGGGGATATTCAAAGGCATTTACATGGTTTGCAGACCTGCAAACCGTGTAAATGCCGCTCTGCGGGATATTGAGTGGCACTAAACGGTTAATGCCGCTGAATGTCTGTGGGTGCCACCGCCACACATCCCAATGCATCAGGGCATGCTGATGAGTTCCAGTGTGGCACCCATCGCTGACCAGGCAGTGGTGATACTGAGCCGCCGCCTGGTTAGCAGCATGCGGAGAAAGTCAGGTGCAGGAAACCCTGGCCTAACGTTCGCTGCAGAAGCTAACCGGGCAACAGCTGAATATCGACACTGTCCAGGCAGCCTGGATATTCAATGCCGGAACCCAGATATGGACCCAGCTCTGAATATCTGGTTTTAAAGTTCAGCGCTGGCAGCTAGCCACTTCAGTCATGCTAGCCGCAGGCACTGAATATCAGGCCCCCAATCTCTATTTGAGTCTAACACCAAAGTTACTAAAAGAGTTGCAGATTTCAAATTTTGAGGCACCAGTGGAGCCAAAATAGAGTCTGCTTGTCTGCAGTTCACATCCAACCTGCCAAGTAACAAATTGAGTTTTAATGTTAGGCAAAGTATAAGTGGCAAGGTCAATTCCGGCATTTACAAATTCTCCTTCAGATAACTAATAAACAATTACATATCGTCCTGCTAGACCAGTCCAGACAAGTGGGTTGTAGTCCCCTGCCACAGATTGGTGGAACCAATGAAAAGCCCAGGTTTCAATGACATCACTCCCATGTCACTATCTTTTGCAGCAATATTATAAACATAAAGAAAATTAGAATGTTTACGATTTTTTTTCAGTGTTTTTCCATTTTTATAAACTTAAGAAAAATATTTGACCCAGTCTTCATCAGCATATCATATGATTCTTGCATTGATGCAACATTAGATTCAATAGAAGAAACTTATGCAAGATATGTGGAAACACATATCTCACAATGTTACATAAGAAATGCCTTACTGGGTCAGACCAAGGTCAATCAAGGCCAGTATCCTGTTTCCAACAGTGGCCAATCCAGGTCACAAGTATCTGGCAGGTTCCCAAAGAAGCACACAGGTTCCACAATGCTTGTCCTGGGGCAAGCAGTGGATTTCCCGGGTCCTCTGTAATAATGGTTTATACACCTTTCCTCCAGAAACTTGTCCAAACCTTTTTTAAGCCCAGCTACACTAACAGCTTTTACTACATCCTCCGGTAATGAATTCCAGAGTTTGATTACATGTTGAGTAAAACAATATTTCTTCTTATTCATCTTGAATGGGTTGCATTGTAGCTTCATTCCATGTCCTCTAGTCTTTCTATTTTTTGATGACGTAAACAACCGTTCTATGTTTACCCGTTCTACTTCAGTCATTAATGTATAGACCTCTATCATATCCCCCCTCAGCCATCTCTTTTCCAAATTGAAGAGCCCCAACCTTTTAAGTCTCTTCTCATAGGGATTTCCTTCCATTCCATTTACTATTTTTTTGCTCTTCTCTGTACCTTTTCTAATTCAGCTATATTCTTTTTAAGATATGGTGACCAGAATTGCACACAATATTCAAGGTGCGGTCGCACCATGGAATGCTACAGAGGCATCATGATGTCCTTGGTTTTTATTCTCCATTCCTTTTCTTATGGTTCCTAGCATTCTTTTTGCTTTCTTGGCCATCGCTTCACACTGGGCGGAGGGTTTCAACTTATTATCCATGATGGCACCTAAACCTTTTTCCTGGGTGGTGGTTTCTAAGGTGATGCCTTGCACCGTGTAACCATAATTTGGGTTGTTCTTTCCTAGGTGCATAACTTTGCATTTGTCCACATTAATTTCATCTGCCATTTGGATATCCAGCCTTCCAGTTTTTCAAGATCCTTTTGCAAATTTTCACAATCTTCTTGTGTTTTAACAACTTTGAATAATTTTGTGTCATCTGCAAATTTGATAACCCTACTCGTTTATTCCTATTTTCAGGTCATTTATGACTATGTTAAAAAGCAACAGACCCAGCACATATAACCTGGGATACTCCACTATTCACCTTTCTCCTTTGAAATAATTGGCCATTTAGCTCTAATCTCTGCTTTCTATCTTTTAACCAGTTCCTGATCCACAATACTACACTCCCAATTCCATGACTTTTTAATTTCGCCAAGAGTCTCTCATGAGGAACCTTGTCAAAGGCTTTTTGAAAATCCAGATACACTATATCAACCGGCTCACCTTTGTCTAGCTATTTATTCACACCTTCAAAAAAATAGATGAGTAAGACAAAAGACTTTTGTTGGCTAAATCCATGTTGACTTTCTCCCATTAAACTATGGCTATCTACATGTTCAGTAATTTTATTCTTTATAATGGTTTCTACCATTTTTCCCGGTATTGATGTCCGGCTCACCGGTCTGTAGTTTCCCAGATCACCCCTGGAGCCCTTTTTAAAAAATAGGAGTTATATTGGCCACCCTTCATTCCTCATGTACTACAGAGGATGTTAATGATACTTCACAGATTACTAATACTAGGTCTGCAGTCTCATATTTCAGTTCTTTCAATACCCTTGATGTATACCATCTGGCCCAGGTGATTTACTACTCTTCAGTTTATCAAACAGTTCTAATATATCCTCCCGGTTTTTCGATATTTCTTTCAATTCTTCCACTACATCACCTTTTATATACCATTTTAGGCATGGGTAACTTCCCTACATCATCTTCAGTAAAGACTGAAGCAAAGAAATCATTCAGTCTTTCTGCTATGAGCTTGTCCTCTCTTAGCGCCCTTTTACCCCTCTATCATCCAATAGTCCAAGTGACTCTCTCACAGGTTTTTTACTACGAATGTACTTGAAAAAGTTTTTATTATGCATTTTTGCTTCCATGGCAAACTTCTTTTCAAATTCTCTCTTTTCCTGCCTTATCAGTGCTTGCATCTAACTTGTGAATGTTTCTGGTGTTTGACATTAGGCTCCTTTTTCCATTTCCTGAAGGATGCTTTTTTGGCAAGAACAGCCTCTCTGACCTCGCCTTTAAGTTACGCTGGCAGTTTTTTGGCCTTCCTTCCACTTTTCATAAAGCATGGAATACATCTGGTCTGGACTTCCAAGATAGTACTGTTAAACAACGCCCATGCTTGATGTAAATCTTTAACCTTTGCAGCTGCTCCTTTTAGTTTTTTCTTAACTATTTTCCTCATTTTATCATAGTCTTCCTTTTGAAAGTTAAAAGGTAGTACTGTGGATTTCCGTGCTGTCCTTCTTCCATTTATTAAATCAAATGTGATCATGCTATGATCACTGTTGACAAGTGGCCCCAAAATCCTTATCTCTTGCACCAGATCCTGTGTTCCACTAAGGACTATGTCCAAAATAGCTTTCCTTCTTGTCAGTTCATGAACCAGCTGCTCCAAGAAGCAGCCATTTATTTCATCTAGAAACTTTATCTCTCTAGCATTTTCTGCTGTTACATTGATCTAGTCAATACTGGGGTAATTGAAGTCACCCATTATTATTATGTTGTAATTTTTGTTAGCTTCCCTGATTTCTTTCAGCATTTCATCATGCATCAGTTCATTCTGGCCTGGCAGTCAGTTGTACACCCCCACTGCTGTCGCCTTCTCTTTTTACATGGAACTTCTATTCATAGAGATTCTACAGTGTATTTTGTTTCCTGCAAAACTTTAATCCTATGTGACTCAATGCCCTCTCTAACATAGAACGCAGCCCCTCCACCAATTTCATCTTGCCTATCATTGTGATATAGTTTGTACCCAGGTATCAATTTCCCATTGGTTTTTCTCCTTCCACCAGGTCTCTAAGATGCCAATCATATCTAACCTTTTATTTAGTGTGTTATATTCTAGCTCTCCCATCTTATTTTTAGACTTCTAGCATTTGCATACAGGCATTATAGAGGTTGTATTTTATTCATATTAATCTGGTTATCAGTTGATAGGTGTAATTTGGAATCTTTCGGCTCTGTACTGAAGGACATCTGTATTACTTTTATCTTTGGTGGAACCTCTCTGTCAAGATGCCCTAATCTCCCTGTGTTGCTAGTATCCTTTAAGGATACAGCCTTCTAAACCATGTGCTCCTGGGCAACTGTCGGCTTTCACCTACTATCAAGTTTAAAAGTTGCTCTATCTCCTTTTTAAAGGTTAATGTCAGCAGCCTGGTTCCATCCTGGTTAAGGTGGAGCCCTTCCCTTCGGAAGAGCCCCTCCCTTCCCCAGAATGTTGCCTAGTTCCTAACAAATCCAAAATCCTCTTCTTTGCACCATCATCTCATCCATGCATTGAGACTATGGAGCTCTGCCTGCCTTTTGGTGCTGCGCATGGAACAGGAAGCATTTTAGAGAACGATACCCTGGAAGTTCTAGATTTCAACTTCCTACCTAAAAGCCTAAACTTGGCCTTCAGAACCTCCCTCTCACACTTTCCTATGTCATTGGTACCAATATGTACCAAGACAGCAGACTCCTCCCCAGCACTATCTAAAACCTTGTCTAGGTGGCATGAGGTCTGCTACCTTTGCACCAGGCAGGCAGGTGTTCCTCATATCCACCAACCACCCAGCTATCTACATGCCTAATGATCGAATCACCAACTGTAATAGCTGTCCTAACCCTTCCCTTATGGACACATGGCCCTGGAGAAAATTCCTCAGTGCTAGAGGGTTTTACATCTCCTTGCAGACAGGTTCTAGCTACAGGATCACTTCCTGCCACACCATGGTGATGCTCTCCTTTCACTTGACTTCTGTCCTCCATGGCAACTGAGAGACCTCCAGATTGGAGGTAGGACTTCAGGACTACATCCCTATAGGTCTCATCTGTGTACCTCTCTGTCTTCCTTATGCCCTCCAAGTCTGCTACTCTAGCCTCCGGAGATTGGACTAGTTCCCTGAGAGCAAAGAACTCCTTGCACCTAGTGCACACGTTAGACACCTCACTAACTGGGAGAAAATCGTGCATGTGACACTCAGTGCAAAAGACAGGATAGCCCCCATCTCACTGCGGGGCTGCTGTCTCCGTCTCAGTTTTAAGGTTTTGTTTAGCTACATAAGTTGTTTACTTAATGTTGTTAGGGATACATGTACAGATACGACTATACCAATTTTCTTTAAGGGACTTTGTTCACCTCAAGATTAATTAACTTCACGGCCTTAATCTATTCCTGGTGATGATAATTAGCTGAACCTGAAAGTAACTTTGACCATTCTTCCTCCTTTAATTGGTTTGTTGTTGTTGTTGTTGTTAAGTGCCGTCGAGTCGGAGTCGACTCATGGCGACCCTCTGGATAGCTATCCTAAATTGTGTTCGGTCTTCAGTCAGGTGGCTCATTGTTGACAGACTGGTACCCGTAGCTGCTGTTATTGTAGCGATCCATCTCATTGCTGGCCTTCCTCTTTTGCGTTGACCTTCTATCTTGCCAAGCATGATGTCTTTCTCTAATGATCTCTCTCTTCGCATGATGTGTCCGAAGTATGAAAGTCGAAGTCTTGTCATCTGAGCTTCTAAAGAAAGCTTAGGTTTGATCTCCTCTAGTACCGACTGGTTTGTTCTTCGGGCAGTCCATGGTATACACAGTATTCGCCGCCAGCACCATAATTCAAAGGCATCAATTTTCTTCCTGTCTGTCTTTTTCACTGTCCAGCTTTCACATCCATATGATGTTATTGAAAATACCATGGCTTGAACAAGTCGAATCTTTGTATGGAGAGAGACAACTCTGCTCTTGAGAATCTTATCTAGGTCTTTCATAGCCATTCTGCCAAGAGCAATGCGTCGTCTGATTTCTTGACTGCTTGTTGCTTCTTTATTGATAGTTGATCCAAGTAGGTTAAAGTTGTTCACGATTTCAATTTCTTCTCCTTCAACGATGAACCTGTTGATTATGCCAGTTGTCATGATCTTTGTCTTCTTTACATTAAGGTGCAGGCCCATTTTGAGACTATGTTCTTTGATTGTGAGAAGCAAATGTTTCAGATCATCTTCACTTTCAGCCAGTAATGTGGTATCATCAGCATAGCGAAGGTTGTTGATGAATCTTCCACCAATCTTCACACCTCTGTGGTCTTCATACAGTCCTGCTTCTCTGATGATTTGTTCTGCATATAAATTAAACAGGTAGGGGGAAAGTATGCAGCCTTGTCTTACACCTTTGCTTATTTTAAACCATTCTGTTTCTCCTTGTTCCGTTCGAACTGTTGCTTCTTGATCAATGTACATATTGCGCAAGAGAACGATCAGGTGTTCTGGTATACCCATGCTTCTTAACGTGGCCCAGAGTTTCTCATGGTTTACACAGTCAAAAGCCTTGCTATAGTCGATAAAGCACAAATAGATATCCTTTTGGTATTCTTTAGTCTTTTCAAGGATCCATCTCACATCCGCAATGATGTCTCTCGTTCCTCGTCCTTTCCTGAACCCTGCTTGCACTTCAGGTAGTTCTTGTTCTAGGTATGGCTGTAGTCTCTTTTGAATAATCTTCAGTAGAATCTTGCTGGCATGTGGGATCAGAGCGATTGTGCGATAATTTCCACAGTCAGTTGGATCACCTTTCTTTAGTATTGGTATAAACACAGATCTTTTCCAGTCAGTTGGCCATGATGTTGTCTTCCATATTTCTTGGCAGAGCCTTGTAAGTACGGTAACAGCTGCATCAGATTGCTGCAATACTTCTATGGGAATGCCATCAATGCCTGGTGCTTTGTTCTTTGATAAGGCTTTCAATGCTGCTTCAACTTCTTCTTTCATCACCAATGGTTCCTGATCATAAGGTATAGGTTGAAACGGCTGTTGGTCCACTTGATCTTTATCATATAAAAACTCTGTATATTCCTTCCACCTTTTCTTGATCTTCTCAGCATCATTCAACATAGAACCTTGAGCATCTTGTAACATTCCAATTCGAGGCTGGAACTTTTTCTTTAGCTCTCGCAGCTTTAGGAAAGCCGATCTTGTTCTTCCTCTAATAGTTTCTGCTTCTATTTCCTTGCAAGTGTCATTGTAGTACTTTTCCTTGTCCTGTCTTGCTGCACGTTGGAAATCTCTGTTGAGTTCTGAGATTGTCTTTCTTTCTCCTTTGGCTTTAGCTTCTCTGCGTTTCTGGGCAATTTTCAGAGTTTCTTCCGTCATCCATTTTGGCCGTTTTTGCTTTTTCACCTTTTGTAGAGACTTCTCGCTTTCTTCCAGCACAACCTTCTTGACGTCATTCCATAACTCTTCCGGAGCTCTGTCATTTGTATCTAAAGCAGCAAATCGATTTTGCAGGCAGTCTTTAAATTCCAGTGGTATATTCTCAAGGTCATATTTTGCTGCATTCATGAGTGGTTTGCTCTTTTTCAACTTTAGCTTGAGTTTGCATACTAGTAGTTGATGATCTGTACCACAGTCAGCTCCAGGTTTTGTCTTTGTTGATGTTACAGAGCTTTTCCATCGTTGACTTCCACAGATGTAGTCAATTTGATTTTTATACAATCCATTGGGTGAAGTCCATGTGTACAGTCGCCGCTTGTGTTGCTGGAAGAAGGTGTTTGAGATGAATAGATCATTGGTCTTGCAGAATTCTATCAATCTTTCTCCAGCTTCATTTCTGTTGCCAAGTCCATATTTTCCAACTACTTTGCCTTCTTCTTTGTTGCCAACTTTTGCGTTCCAGTCACCCATGACTATGAGGATATCCTGTTTGCATGTTCTGTCAATTTCAGCTTGTACTTGTTCATAGAACTCTTCAATTTCATTCTCTTCTGCAGCAGTTGTTGGGGCATATACTTGAATTATAGTTGTGTTGATAGGCATTCCTCGTAGACGAATAGAGATTAAGCGTTCGCTGACTGCATTGTATTTCATTACAGTTCTTGCAAGTTTCTTCTTTATTATAAATGCAACACCATTTCTTCTTTGTCTTTCATTTCCAGCATAGTAGACCATGTGATCATCTGATGCAAAGTGCCCGATGCCAGTCCATTTCAGTTCGCTGACACCCAACAGATCAAGTTGTACACGTTCCATTTCATTCTTGACCACCTCCAACTTCCCTTGGTTCATGCTTCGTACGTTCCATGTTCCAATGTGTAAGACATCTTTACAGCTTCTGACTCTCATTTCATGCGCAGCTACATCAGCAGTCAGACTTCCCGAGGGCTTTGATCCAACCACATCATAAATGCTGGCTTTACTCTGAAAAGTCTTCAGCTCTTCCCCAGTAGCTAGTTGAGTGCCTTCTGACCTGGGAGTCTCATCTTCCAGCACCATAGCACAATTTGTTTTGTTGTAACTATCCATTGGGTTTTCATGGCAAGATACAGAAGTAGATTGCCGGGCCTTCCTTCCGCGCAGTTTAAGTTTGGTGTTGTTGCCGTTGTCACAGAAATGTGATCCTCCGCCGTCAACACTATCCCATTCTGCTGCTGCCCAGATGGGTGGTTTGTCTTCGTCTGGCACCTCAGCTGAGACCTGTCCATCTTGGGAGACCCTGCCAGTAGTTAAACTACCGATAGTTTAGCTCTCAGCATCACTGATGCACGGAAGCCCTCACAGCACGACAAGCTGCAAACCAAGTGGTTTAAGAGCCTATAAAGCTAAGATTATGCCTGGTGATACTAGGCCCTTACTGAGCTAACACACTGGATTCTAAAATATACAAATTTATCCATTTTAACCCAAAGAATTCCCTTTTCCCCAAGATTTAGAGAATTTCCCAGTAGTAAATACTCACCAGTGCAATGTTGAATTCTCTCCTGAAATTTTATAAAATTATGTTGCAATTCATTTATAGCTAACACTACCTAGACAGGTGAAAGCGTGCGTCAAAACTGCAAATGGCTCAGTTTGTTGATTCAGTAAAACTGAGGGGGCGTTCAGAAAAAAAACAGATTTATCAGCATCGCAGGTTTTACCTCCAGCGTTTGTCATCAAGTCCTGAGTATTATCAAGAGTCTTTATGGCAAAATCAACCTTTTTAGGTACTATAGGATCAGCCTCCAAATCCTTATCTGCAAGAATTCCAGAGCTAGAGAAGTTTTTGTTCTTTAATATCAAGCAGAATAGGTGTAAGACATGGAGCCCACAAAGTATGGTCTTCACGGTTCTCAGTATCAGTGTCTCCCAATGACCTCATCCAGGGCATCGAAACCTGATCCTCCAGACAAGAGTGTTCCATTTCATCCACAGCAAAAAGACAACCTCTTATCAGAAATGGAACAAGAAAGCTGTGAAGTCCTTGGCATAGAAGCTCAGAGAGACTTGTCTGAAGCAGGTAACTGTGATTCATGAATGAGATTTCTCTTAAGCAACTTTGATTGTTCTTTATCTTTATCTTTATTTTACACTTGATAAACCGCTTTTGTCAGGACATTAAAGCGGTGTACAAATAAATAAAAGGCAGCACTGCAAACTACAGAAAAAGAACGCCAAAAATAATAGGAAAGAAAGAAAAAGAATAGCACAAAAACCTTATAAACGATAAACAATCAACAACCAAACACAGACAAAAGACAAACAGCACAACCAACAGAGACAGACAAGGGGGGTAGCAGGACCAAACTGAGCTAGGACAGGACAGCAACCTAGGGCGGTATCAGGGAGGGAAATCGGGAGGGAGATCAAACACTTTCTGAAACAAATGGGTTTTGAGTGAGGCTTTGAACTGAGGGTAGGAGGGTTCTAAACGAAGGGACGGAGGCAGGGCGTTCCACAGCCAGGGACCAAGAAAGAAAAATGCAGCGTGACGGGTCTTTTCAAGATGTGCATGAGACGGGGACGGTAAAGCCAGACGATTTGCATGAAGGGAGTGGAGCTGACGGTAGGGCGTGTGAAGAGAAATTAAATCAGCCAGGTATAGAGGATTATTAGTGTAAATTGCACGATGAGTGAGGATAAGGAGTTTATAGTGAAACCGAACACGGAGGGGCAACCAATGAAGACGAATGAGAATGGGGGTAATGTGATCGAAGCGACGGGCGAAAGTAATAATACGGGCAGCTGTATTCTGAATGAGTTGAAGGCGTTGATTGTTGCACAGCTTCAGGGCTGGGGGTCACGCCACCCCCAGGGGATGAAGAGTCTGTGGTGGCAATAGTCCCTGGGAACCTGATATAATCCCCAACAGTTTCCCTTTTTATAAGAAAGGGAAGAACTGAAGATTGGAAAGTCTCATAAAATGGTGATGGGGAGTTCTGCTTCCTTTTAAATCATAACTTAAGAGAAGCAAAACCAAAGCAAAAATTAAAAGGAAAGGGAAAAACCTTAACACACTGAGATGTTGTGAAGAGGCTAACAAAGGGACAGCCATCTTGCTTCTCCCTCAAACATAAGTTTGAATTGCCCATATTTTGATGGTTGTGCTTCCCATACCCCAGATGAATGGTTATGCAGCATGCCCAGCTATAAAGTTGCTTTGCACGTGAGAGATGATCAAATTTTTACTGAAATACAACAGTTCCTGAACAAAGCACCTCAGTGCTCAGTGCATATACTTGACTGCTTGGTTTCAGTTTCAGAATGTCTGCCAGAGATGAAATTCTATAAATGAGAGAGATGACTTCTACTGTTTATCATTCTTAGATGTATTACAGCAAAGTTGTTTGTGAGTGTCATGTTTGTTTCAGCCCATGTGGTCTACATACCACATGCTACCTGCTCCTGTACCAAAGAGAAGCTGTGAAATGTACCCTTAACTGGTGACTAAAATCCTGACCGAAATCTTGAAAACTTGTGAGTGTAGAAAGTCTAAAGCTGTAAACTTGTCAGCAAAAATTTTGGCCCAGTCCATGCATTCTATGCGTGACAGGATGCTGATGTTTCATCAGAAGTTGAGTACTCATGTTTCTGGAGTTAAGCCAAGGAAGGAGCTCTGCTCTTTGCTGTGTGGTAGAGTCCTTGCTTTCGGCTTTGAAGGTCATGAGATCTGTTTTCTGACATTCCTTCTTTGTAAAAACCTGAGGCCATGTACTAGTTGCATGACTCTCTCTTAAGGCTTATACGTAAGTAAAAATATATGAATTTTATCTGACAAAGACCATCCTAAATGCATGCTGTTAGCAAGTTTCCTAAAATGCTGTGAAAATATGCATTAATCCATAGGGACAGATAGGAGCAGATGTTCTATTTTTGAACTGACACGTGTTCACATCTATCTTGAGTTGCTAGATATAGTAATGTTCCAAGAAGGGTCAGAGCTCCATTGGTGACATCAAGATGCTAATTTTTAAGCCAGAGAACTCCATCTGGTATTTTCTCCATGTAGGCCTTGGCTCTTTCTAACTTTAGAACACTAACTCTCCCTTAGCATGTGACATCCCCCCTTTCCCCATTTTTTTAATTCTTTCAATGTGATCAATTTAAGAAAGTTAATTCATTTCATTTCATTTTCCTAACACCACTTTCCTCCTCCTCCTCCTTTGGGCTTTCTCCACAGTCAAAACTTGTCCATTTTGGAGGTATGACACCAGGAGCCTATATTTACAACTACCTGGAACTTTACTCCATTTCAGTTCCCTTGCCTTTTCTAGTCCAGCCATTACAGCAGTAATCAGCTGGATAACAAACGTTCAGAGACACAGATTCCCTCTGGAGCCTGGACTGGCCTCTGCCTCATCCAATCCCTGGAAGAAAAACCAAACTCAACCATTGTACCTGGGACTTCCGTAGAGCAGCATGCAGTACTGACTGCTGCAGGGACATTGGCCTTTTTCAAGACCATTTCACTTTTGCTGCCTCAAATGTTCATTTCTTTGAACATAAGCATGAAAGAGTGATCTTTCCTCTATTACTGCTGTTGTAGCAATGTTTACAGCTCTCTTCTGGAGGACTAGAGGTTATATTTGCTTTCAAATTCCAACTTGGTTTACCATAAAGGGAATTTTTCATGATTCACTTGGTGATTAGACAAAAACCTCTTTCATTTTTGTTTTGCTCTTACTGTTTTGTGTTCAGTTCTGGAGGAGATACTGATATTTTACAGGTTTTTTGAGAACATCTCATTACGTTATTGATGCTGGGTTTCCTATTGTCTGTCATCCTAAGGATCTTGTGTGGGCATCACACTGTACTGATGCATGAACAGTTGAACCATGGTTTCATGTAAAAGAGAGGCTTAAAAACAAGCAGCACAGATTTAACACTAGAAGCCCCAAAAGGCATTTTACCTAGAAACCCCAAAGTGCGTCAATTGATGCATTATCACGACGATCTTGTTGATCACCGCACTCTTCTCACCCGTCTGTCTGACTTTGGCATTCGTGGCATAGTTCTACAGTGGTTTCGTTCCTTCGCTGTCCACTCAGGTTCCTCCACTTCACCCTCATTCCCTTCAATCTGTGGTGTTCCTCAGGGCTCTATTCTTGCCCCTCTACTCTTTAATGTCTTTCTTGCCCCCCCTTGCCCTGCTTATTCAACAAGCTGGAATTTTTTGCCTACATCTACGCTGATGACATTCTCCTGGTTCATTACACCTCTTCTTCCTCCCCTGGCCTCGCTCCACTTAACTCCTGTCTTACCTCAGTTGCCTCCTGGTTCGATCAAGACTTTCTCCACGCTAACCTCGCTAAATCCTCTATCTGGTTCTCCTTCGGGGTCCCTTCTCCCGATTTATCACCTGTTATGTCCTCTCGCCCCATCCCCTTGGTATCAACTCTATGGTATTTGGGCGTCACCTTAGACTCTTCTCTCTCTTTCCATCAACATATTTCCTCTGTGGTACGTACTTCCTTTTTTCACCTTCGTCGGATCAGGGCTATTCGGTCGTTTCTCCCTTCTTCTGTTATCACCCTTGTTCTGTCACTTGTGATTACTCGTTTAGACTACTGCAATGCCATCTTCGCAGGCCTCCCCTCCTACCAGCTTTGCCGCCTCCAGTTAGTCCAAAACACAGCCGCTCGTCTCATCACTCGTTCCCCCACTCACTCTTACATCATTCCCTGCCTTCTCACTCTCCACTGGCTTCCGGTTAAGGTTAGATTCATTTATAAACTGCTCATCATTGCACATAGGGCTCTTCATACTAGCACTCCTCAGTATTTGGCTGACATTATCCACCTCCAACCATCCCCGCGTCTTCTTCGTTCTGCTCACGGCAATCGCCTTTTCCTCCCCTCCCCGTCTCAGGCTCACCTTGAACTCACCCGTCGCTCCGCATGTTTCTTTTTAGGCCCCGCTTTATGGAATTCGCTCCCACAACCTCTTCGCACTGAATTATCCTTCCCCTGTTTCTAAACTCTTCTCAGAAATCACCTTTTCTGTCAGGCCTACGATCTCCCCATTCCCCCCGATGGCCCCGCATCCCCCAGCCGTGCCCCCACTTTTCATAATGTGGTATCCTCATAATTTCAGTACTCCTCTGCTCTCCCCCTTCCTTGTCCTTTGTCACCATGTTTTTCCTTCTAGATCTGTTTCTGTCCTCTTTCTTGTTCTGTTTTATCTATCCCTGTCCTGTCCACTGATGGCGTTCCTTTCTGACTTTATTTTTCAGTAGCCAATATATATTTGTATTGTACATCGCTCTGACGCACCGGCATGGGCGGTATATCAAACTTTACTGATAAAGATAAAGACTGCGTTTAGCATGAAATGCAGATGTGAATTAATTTGAAGTTACTTATTTGTTTAATATGTGCAGTATGTGACGTCATTACATGACGTCATCGTGTGTTTATTGGTTTGTAATTTTGGAGTAAAACTGGAAACAGTGATTGATTTAAAACCGAAATTTACTCTATTACACAGGTATGTACAATGTCGTGACTTTCGAACACGCCCTAGAACAGGCCGACACGCCAGAACTTTTAGCATATCGCTTCCTCCCTGAAATTTTATTCATTTTTTTTTCTATGTTTCTATGTACAGAATGCCGAGACCTCGTAAGAAGACAGCAGTGCTTAGATGTGCTGGTGCAAAATCAGTTGATCTGTTGCCAGCTACGGCTACCGTTTCGATGCAGAAAATGAGAGAACCGCGTCTGCAGCGCATGACAGCAGCACAAGCACTTGCCAAGCTGCAAGATATTTTGGAAATTGACAGTGGCTCTGATTCAACTGAATCAGATTCAAACGTTGACCTACATGTTACAGGTTGTGCAGGCGTAGAGGATTTGACTGGTTCAGACTACAGCAGAAACACTGATGAAAGTGATGATGATGCTTATTCTCCAATAATCACTGAAAACAAGAGTAGGACGACAGGGTCAACAGTGGTAGCAAAAGATGGGACTGAATAGAAGATCATGTCACAAGGTGAAAGCAGTGGCAGATTGCAGGCCCAAAATGTATTCACTGCTAAAAGTGGGGTTACTGCATATTGTCGTAATGTTGAAACACCAGTGGATGCATTTAGATTGATCGTTGACCCTGGTTTTGTGAGTCACATTAGGAGCTGCACTGTGGATTATGCCCGTTTATCAGACCCATCATGGGATGTAGCCGAAGATGAAATAGAAGCGTTTCTGGGACTGGCATATCTAAGAGGTTTCATGAATGCCAAAAACTTTCCAATTGATTTGATGTGGTCCGAAACTTATGGCTGTGCAGCATTTAGGTAAACAATGTCATGAAACTGATACAAAGAAGTAAAGAAATTAATGCGATTTGATGTCAGAGCTTCATGCAGGAAAGAGTGAAGTGTGACAAATTCAGCCTAAAGACATTTGTGTTATCCAGATTTGTGGATAACAGTCAAAAGTGTTATGTACCAGAAGAATCACTTACTGTAGATGAACTATTCCCAACGAAAAGCAGATGCAAATTCACGCAGTACATGCCAAATAAGCCAGATAAATTTGGAATAAAGTTCTGGATCTTGGCAGAATTGCAGTCCAAATACTGTTTGAATGTGAAACTGTATACTGGGAAAGATGATGAAAGAGTTGGCAGTTTAGGAACGTTTGTGGTCATGACTCTAATGCAGTCATATTATCAGTGTGGATACAACATTATGGTCGATAATTTTTTTACGAGCCGTGACCTCGCTGAGAAACTATTGGAGAAGCACACTTCGTTGGTCGGGATCATTCGTCTGAATCACAGAGAACTACCATCACTTACAAAACTGGAACTGTACCAATTCAAGTTCTACACCAATGGATCAATGACTGTAGTACAGTACCAGACGAAACAGAAGAAGACTGTTGCCGTTTTGTCGACTTTGCACAAAGGTGCGATATGTGAAACCAGCGGCAAGCTGAAGCCTGAAATAGTGTTGTACTACAACAAGAATAAATGCGTTGTCGACATGCTGGACTCAGTGTGCCGTCAAATGTCCACCAAATCTGCATGTCGTAGATGGACACTAGCCGTTTTCTTCAATATTCTCGACTTGGCGGCCATCAATGCCTGGATTATTTTCTGCAAGCAAACCGGTGTCACCATGCCAAGGAGACAGTTTCTTCACACACTGTCGGAGCAGCTGTGACAAACTTGTGTTGCTCGACGTTCGTACTCCGAGTCAATGCCAGCCACTGTTGCGACAAACTGGCAAAGCGAGTAATGTGTGCAGTCAAGGCCAACTACAAACGAAATCGCACTGTCACGCTGTGCGATAAATGCAAGCATCCAGTTTGCGGACAGTATCTGTCGACAATCTGCGCCAGTTGCGCATAGACTCTAAATGTACAATAGCAAACCGTATATGCTTATCCTGTTTGTTCGTTAACTGACAGGGACTTTGCAGGTTCTTTTAAATTTAGTTAACACTGCTCTTATGTTAGTTGTTGTAAGAAAACTTGTGAAAACCACTCAATTTTCTTGGTTGCGTCAATTGACGTACTTTGGGGCTTCTCGGTATAAATTCATTTTCCTGCTAGGTGGCACATCTGTCATTAATTTTCGATGCACATATTTGAACATTTTGACCTCGCTAACAAAGTCATGGAACATAACTGACATGGTTCTAGCAGTGGCGCTGGTATACAACTTTGAAGATGCATTTGTGTCAATTGACGTATTTGGGGCTTCTAGTGTTAAACAAATGTGTTCCTTTTACATTTACATTCTCTTTTATATACCGTGCTATTCTGCATCAGTGCGGTTTATATTGAACAAACTGAAATTACATTGAACAGGGCATTATAACTTGGAGATAACTATTTTACAGGGAACATGGGCTATGGAGGGTTAAGTGGCTTGCCCAAGACCACAAGGAGCACCTGTGGGACTAGAAACCCCAGTCCTTCCGGCCCAAGGTTGCTGTCCTCTAGTGACATTTGAACCCCTGTCCTTCCGGCCTGAAGTACCTTGCCCCAACCACTAGGCTGCTCCTCCACTCCGATATTCCTATATTAAAAAGGGTCAAAAATAAAGCATTAAATAGATGAATTAATAAATGAGAGCTATGAAGAAATAGAGCTGCAATAAAACAGATTGGTATTTTGAAGACTCTACCACAAGACTCGACAAACTCCAGGTTGCCAGGGCAACCTAAAGTTTAAGTGTGGTATCGAAGGCCATGGGTACCACGCAGGCCAAGGGAAGAAGGAGATGATATCAGCGACCCATGCTGACCGAAGAGGAGGAAAAGGTGGCAGCATCTGCAGCCTGTATAGGCCGAAGAGGAGCAATAGTAGCAGGCAAATGGGAGCAGGGAGAAATGGTGACATCAGAACCTACGTGAGCCAGTGAGGAGGTGTTAGCTGGCTGCATGAGCTAAAAGTGTTTTATTGAACTGGAGGAGAAGAGCCGCTGCCCTTGGAGCACAATAGGAGAAACTGTTTGGGATGGGGGAGGGTTTGAGGGAAAGGTTGAGAGAACTCTCAGCCATTGGCCTTCGAATGCTTTCTTTTTTCCACTCCAGTCAGGATGCAGAGAAAATTTATCATGGACTGCTCTACCGTGTACTATTGCTTTAAAATGTATTCAGCTTTTTGTTTTTAAATCTCAGAATACTCTGGCAAAGCTACAAACCACAAGATAAAGATACCCATCCAATCAAGCCTGTAAATACTTGGCTGCAAAAACAGCAAACCAGCCATTGAAGGAAGGTTTGGAGCATTTGGAGTGAGAGCCTGAATCTTCAATGTGGCGGTTATGGTAGAGCTGTGTAATGATGTGAGAATATGACATTTTACAATTTGTGACTATCCTTCCATAATTTGAATGCCCCATATCAGTAATCCTAGACAAACCATATCCCTGGAAAATGTTTTCATATGAGAGATTTAAGATATGTTGGTAGAACCCTCATTGTGTTGAACCGAGACTGCCAGGTAGGCACGGGCATTCTGCCTGCTCGGTGCTTGCTCTGAATGTATTGAAGCGTAGCCAGCAAAAGCTGATATCAGTACTGTTTAGATGCAAATGAGTCTTATCTTTGAAAGTAGATTACACTGTTAGATTCATGGAGCCCCCTTTTTAATATAGGAATATTCTGGGAAAAGAGAGACAGTCGTCCGTTGAAAAATTGCTACTGGTGTTGAGACACCACATACATGTAGCCTCAATGCAGTAATCCTGCGTTAGAGACCAGTGCTAAAGTCTGGCACAGGGTTTCATAATGCAAACAGTATGCAATTTAAGTTCTGTGCAAAACGTCTATGCTGCATAAAGAGAGCAAGCCAGACACATGCACACAGGGATCTGCGTTAACAGCACCTGTATCTTGTACATGTGTTGGAATGCTTTCTGAAATAAAGGTCATCTGAGGTGAAGTTTGACACTTCACCTCAGATGACCAAGGCCCAGACCCCCAATCACATGCCCACCTTACAATACCAAAGTCCCCCCCCCCCAACACTGCCAAACAATCACTAGCCTTATATGGAAGACTAATCCTTGTGATGCATCCTTGCGTGCACACAGCGCTGGGTCAGCAGACTGACGGAATCCATGCTGTGTATCCAGGGTGCACTGCAGGGGGATCAGTCTGCCATATGAGACAATTTTTAACTTATATGGCAGATTGGTGCCTGACCACATGCCTGGGATGCTCTGGTGGGGGTCATTTTCCAAGATGGCAGCATGAGGGCAGGAGTGTGTTGGTATTGCTCCAGCCTCCCCAAAGAGGGAGATATGGGGGTTAGGAGTTAAGGCTACCAGGGAGGCATTGGAGAAGTGTGGTGGGGTTTGGGGAGCAGTGGACACTTGAGCTACTAATGGTTTCTTTGTTGGTTTCGGTGGAGGGTACAGGTAAGGGCCACCCTCAGGGGCTGAAGAGCCCATGGTGGCAATAGTCCCTAGGAAGCTGATATAATCCCCAACAGTTTCCATTTTTAAAAGAAAGGGAAGAACTGAAGACTGGTGAGTCTCAGAAAATGGCGACGGGGAGTTCTCCTTCCTTATAGCCATCACTCAAGGGATGCAGAACCAAAGCAAAAATTAAAGGGAAAGGCAAAAACCTCAATGCACTGAGACAGTGTGAAAGTGGCTAATAAAGGGCAGCCACCAGGAACATTTTTAGGGGTTTCGAGGGGTGGGCGTCTTGGGGCCACGGGGCCACCCGAGAATGTTTTATAAGGGGTTGAGGACTGGGGAGGTTTGGGGCCACAAAGTTAGCAATGATTTTTAGGAAGTGTCGGAGGAGTAGGAACTTCACCACATTATCTGGTCCTCTTTTTGGATCTGGGTGCTGACTGTGATGCACTGTTACTGCCCATGACCACCACTAATCTGCCCAGTCCTCGCTCAGTCGCACACTAACCGGTTAGCATGGGATTTGTAACACAGGGCCCTGTGTTTAGCATGCACTAAACCTCATGGTTAGTGCAGTTTGGTAAACATGCCCCTGTGTAAATGCTGACAGTTACATTAGGATGCAAACACCAGCTATGATGAATCTTTTTGAAAAGCCATATCAGATCATAAAGGAAAGTCTAACTTTAGTCATACAGCTTTCTGGCAAAGCTTAATTTTTGTGTAAATGCAACAATTTTCTATATTAAATATTTTAATATTAGTGAAATGTGTGTTAATTTTAAAATGGGTATAAAATAGATAACATATACATTTATCACTAAACTCTGCTTGGTAAAATGTCTTGAGCCCAGGTGGACAGGCAGGTCATGTTAAGACCTCTGTTCAGTAGGTCATTCTTAAGCGGCAGAACTAGTTGGAATGGTGGGATTGCACACTTGACTGTTTCTGAATGGTTTGCTTACTTCTTATGCAATTCAAGTTCTCTCCTGCTTCACATTTCAGGTTTTCATTTTATTTAATATACCATTTAGCCGACATTTTCTAAGAAGGCACGTTTTTAGATAGTATGTGCGGAAAGGAATTGAGGCATTGAGGTTGTGACGTACACGATTCTGGCAGTACTCTCGAAAGAAGCTTCGCTAAACATGGAGTCTGTTTTTAAATGATGCAGGAGCACATGTGTGATTGTGGACTCGGAGAATCCTTTTTGCAAATCTACATGTGGGAAAAATCAAGAGGGGAAACTTGGCAACTCCTGCAAGTGGTGTACTTGCATGGATATTTCAGCCACTGTGAAAGCCAGCAAGTATAAATGCTGCCAATGAACTACAGATGCCACTATCTTAATCAAATTTCAATTTGGAGGGAGAAATAAATGAGAGATTAAGAAGGATTGCCCATTTAATCCCTCCTGTAAAGGGCTGATCAAAATGAGCACTTTTCAAAAACCTGTACATGCCAAGGGGCAGCTGTAAATCCCGAAATGGACAATTCCAATCATCTATTTATTTATTTATTTATTTAGTAGTGTTTAGCTCACGCCTTGTGTCATACATGTGTATTCCCTGTATGAAATGGGGAATACATGTGTGTAGATATTTGACCTGTCCAAGCCACTCCTTAACCATGCGTCCAACACGCCCCCTTGCAATCTCTACGGAGCAAGGACAACCATGTGTAAATTTAAGCCTTTCTAACATCATCATTTACATGTGGCTATCATTTAAACTTGGAAAATGTGAATAAAGTTTCTAAAATAACCCCTGTAGTGTTAATAGAATTACATCATACTCAGTGCTACAATAAAATCATCAAATACGTCTATAAATACATAACATACAATAGTAAAATAAAATATGTGGAGGCCTATTCCAGTCAGGTCATCCATCCCCTGTACGTCTGGGCAGAATCGGGCCATCCAAAGTTAGACCCGATTCTGATCCCACAGCCCCCGCGGGATGAGAAACAGGTCTAGCACCTGGACGTGCAGGCTGGGACCCGATTCTGCCCAGCTGTACGTCACGGTGACTACCCATGTAGCAGAGTCAGGCTCTTGAATGGAGCCGCAGAGCCATGGCGTCCTGTTGCCATGGCACCGCGGCTCCATTCGGGAGCCACGAATGTCAGCCGCTGCAGATAAACTCCTTTCCCTCAGCCAGACCCTCATTCCAGTCTCCCATGGCCAGGGTCCAGCTGCAGGGAATTTCTTCCACCCCTGCCTCACCTGTCCACGCCAACCACCGAAGAAACGCCGCAGAATCGGGTCCCGGCCTGCACATCCAAGTGCTAGACCTGTTTCTGATCCCGCGGGGGCCGTGGGATCAGAATCGGGTCTAACGTTGGACGGCCTGATTCTGCCCAGACGTACAGGGGATGGACGGCCTGACTGGAATAGGCCTCCACATATTTTATTTTACTGTTGTATACCTCTGAGATGGAATAAGTCTTCCTTCTAGTTCTGAAGCCCCAGACGTACAGGGCCGACCTCTGAATTGGCCCTGTACGTTCACGGTCGCAGCCTGCCCATACCCCACCCTCACTCTGCCTCCAGAATGCCCCCTCCCACCCCATCTAGGCTTCCCCGTACAAACCCACTGTTCGTACTGAGAGGCTTTTGCTGGGGCCAGTAGGGGAATTGAGATGTCCATCCCCGCTATTCGCAGGACGGAATGACCCTCATAATAAAAAAAAAAAAACTAAAAACAAATATATAAAAGAAAAATTAGGATATTAAAGGTATAAAACGTGGGGCAAGGCCAGGGAGGATAGGATAAAACGAAATAGAATAGGGTAGGAAGGAAGTCTAGAATACGTATATCAGTCCAGGAGCCATCAGTCAAAGATTACAGGCTGTCTGCTTCAAGGTGTTGATGACCTAGGAAACCTTAAGCTATACAGCACTCCTGGCTATCAAAATCTGTTTAGCTTTGAATGACCTCTTCTTTGCTGCCACCTAGAAGTTGCCACCCTAGGCAACTGCCTAGTTTGCCTGATGGTTGGGTAGGCCCTGCACCACATCAGTAGTAGAATGCTTTATTGAAATAGTATGTTTTTAGAGCTGGCTTGAAACACTTGCATCTTAGAGGCCTCTTCATTCACCTTCAAGATCTAGGCTCTAGGCCACATGGCAATCTGCATTTTTTTGTGTCCCCTATCTTTTGGAGTTGTCTGCCATCCCATCTGCATCTTAACTGATTTTCCACATTTTAAAGCAGGCCTTAAGATTTTTCTCTTTGAACAGATTTTTGGGATCTCGGGATGATGCCTTTGGGTCGCGTACAGTACTGTTTTTTCCCCTTATCTCCCCACCTTACTTGCACTGGCCCTTGTATCTTTTATTCTTTTCTGATTGAAATGGAGTTCCTTTTCTTTTGTGTGAGCCATTGTTTTTATTGTAAACCGCTTTGTTCCTTGGGTAAAGGCAGTATAGAAAATCTAATAAACCGTAGACCTGCACTAAGATTTTGCACATTAACAGACACAGATCAGGTACATTAGGTGCAGAGCCCCTGTGTTACCTGATGTTGGTGTTCCCAGAACATCGTGGAAGGCAGCTGAGTGGTTAACGCAGAGAATTAATTGCTAGCGCGCATTAACAGCATAACCAAGAGTGCAATTAGCTATAACACATTATCTATTGACCACCATGTTAACTGCAAGACACAGTCACTGCCTATTCCCCACCCTTTCCATGCCCCTAGGGGCAATTTCCACATTGGGTGTTTAATGTAGCACACACACACAGGCACGCACGCACCACCCAGTACTCCCCGTGACGAGTACACACACAGGCACGCACGCACCACCCAGTACTCCCCGTGACGAGTACACACACAGGCACGCACGCACCACCCAGTACTCCCCGTGACGAGTACACACAAGCACGCACTTTTTATTATTGATGCACTCCTTTTTTCAGGCTTGCTTTTCTGGACTAAATATGGCTATTGTATCTGATTGTGGAAGAAGAGACAAACTTGACAGAATACTTTGAACCTTTTTACCCCCCTCTCCCCCTCCCAGTCCTTACAATGCAGTGAGCTTAAAATTATAGCTTTGTTATTATGATTGTTCTAGTCTTATTAGGCTATATTTGAACTTTTCTCTTTGATTAATGGCTGTGCTGAAAGATTAGCACATCTGCTATTGCCCCTGGATGGGTGCTTTCTGCGTTGAGGGAGGGAAATCAGACTGTAGTAGTCATATCGCATGTTATTTGAGCTTGTTCATTGGCTCTTCTGTTATGGCCTTTGATGAATGTAAGCTTGGAAGCATATGTGCTCCTATCTGGTACAACATTGTCCATGTAGATGTATTCCCTAAAAACATGTAGATTGTGTATGTTTGGATTTAGACTAAAAGAAAAGGGATCCTTGAGCTAGAAGATGTAGGATGAGAGACTCACTGGCAAGGAGGAATGATCTTTCCTGGAGAAGGCCAGTGATGTTTAGTTTATTGTGATTTTACAGTTTTATGTTTGTTTTTTTAAATTTTCTCATTATACCTTGGCATAGTAGTAGTGAGGAAGAAGCCTAATGGTTAGAGCAACTGCCTAGTACCCAAAAGATGAAGGGTTTTATTCCCACTGTTGCTCCTTGGGCAAGTTACTTAACTCTCCATTGCTTCAGAAGAAAAGGCCTGGCAATCTACTTCCTGTTATACATTGCTAAAAACCCCCAGAGGCTGCTGGGTTACCAGGAGACAGCACTTTTAAAAAAAAGTTCTACCTTAATTTATTATTTTTCAGTGTAAAATCTATGTAATGTTTAGTTATTTGTAATACAATTGTTAATTTTACTTAGCTGTACACTGCTGTGGTCTCATTATTGGGTTTGTAGCTTGTGTGTAAGTTAAATCAGTAACACTGTCTCCAACCATCTGCAGACAGTTTTATTACAGAGTGCACACAAACTTTTCCCTGTACAGGTAGCATCCAGTATTCAAAATGAAATTATATGCATGCCTCAGTTTTTGAAAATTACCCCAGGGATTTTATACGCTGGCATTTATACCTGCTTTGGCCATGCATAAATTTTCTTGGTTAATTTACATTAATAAGCGTGTATTTAATATAGTGTGTGCATAAACAGTAACCCAAACCCCGCCTCTGGGAATGTCTCTACTCAATGGGCTACAAAGCTCTACATTCTTTAGAAAAACAGCCCCAGGAGCAATCACATACCTCTTAAATAAATAAAATCAATCTCAAAATTGATTGAAAGGTTGTAAATTGGAGTTACAAAGCTAGAAAACCACTCCCAAACAAAAGAAAAAAATGAAAAAATATCCTTTCTTTGCAATACCTTCACTGACCATGGCCATCCATTAGACCTCTAACTTTCAGATAAAAAATGAAGGGCATCTTATTTTTGTTCTTCTTTCTGCACTTAGGGGCATTGAGACACAAAGGCTCACCCAGAAACGAGGAAGTAGCGGACCCAAAGTGATTCATAATTCCTGCTCTCCTCAGATTCTAATCCGGTACTCAGTCTGATTAACGTTAGTAGCATATATCCAGGCCGTACGCTTGTAATGCGCAGTTCTATGAATGCTGATTTTTATACAGAAAGACACTTTCTGCGTGTAAAGCTGTGCTTTAAAGTTGTTTTCTATGTGCTGGGAAAGGCTGAAGGGTGGAGAAGCACAGGAAGGGAAATGAATGGAAATTAGGTCCTGGCATAGTAGGAGCCTCTCATCACAAGGAGGATCACTCTTAAGGAGCTTTCCAATACATACTGCTAGACCAGTCCAGACAAATGGGTTGTGTTCCCCTGGCAGCAGATCCTGGAGACAGAGAACTTTACCAGAGTTCTAATAGGCTGAACCCTGGTGATGCTGCTGAAGTGATGAGACTGTACCCCAAGGGGTCCCCCTCAGTATTTCTCTGTCTCCAGCAGACCTGGTTGCTTTTTTGCTTTGCTCCTTTTGGATGCAGTATTTAAATCCAGTTTTAGGACACAGCTCGGGGGTTCATCTACTTTGAAGAGTGCTTCCCCCTACTAGCAGGGTGTTTCAGCTGAGCTCCTGTTCGAGGACAGTGACGCTCGCTGACTGAAGGCATTCCCAGCAGCCTGCCATGAGGGCAGCCTTTGCTGGATGAAGGGCTCACTAAAACTCTGGGGTCTCCTCTGATTTTATTGGTCATTTGGCATCAGATGTTTTTCCTGTTATGGCCCTTGGACTCCCTGCACTGACCGGCAACTGTGAGTACAGCCTTCCCTTATTTCCCGCCTGAAGCCCCTTAGGGGGGGGTCTAAATTTGCCAAATTTTTAGACGCTTTAATTTGCCCCATTTTCGGCAGGGGGGTCAATCCGTGCCTGGGGGGGCCGGGTTCTGCTCCTTTTCAGCGTTCTCGCCGCTTTTTTGAGTGTTTATTTTACTTTTCTTTTTCCGGTGGCCATTTTGTTTTTCCGCGGAGCTCAGGTTTTTGGTGGGAAGCACAGCTCTGCTCTGTTGCGGGTGGTCCTGCCCCTCACACCTCGCTGTTTTAGGGGTTTTCCCTCGTGCTGACACCTAGAGAGGAGAGATTTCAAGAGGGGACGTGCTAGAATCGCTTTTGTTACCACACAATGCCTTCTTCTGGGCTTAGGTGCATTGTGTGCAACAGGAAGCAGAAAGAGCTGAAAAACCAGCAATGCACATCTTGTTTGGCACACCCAGGGGAGTCTTCGGTGTTTCTGCCACCTCAGGAAGCCCCGGCTCCTGATTTGCCTGTATTGGAAGGGCCGCTGCCTCCTGTTTTGGTGGCTGCGTCGCAGGGAGCCCCTGTGGGGGGGGGGGGGTCTCCAGCTGCCATGGGTTCTCTAGCACCTGGCTCTCCTTCCGAAGACCAACTTCTTATGCTTTTCCGCCAGGCATGGGCCTTATGGCGTGCTGAATCCTCGGCCCCTGCGGTGGGGCAGTTACCAGAGGCACCTGATTGTTTAGGTACTTCCTCTGCCTGTAAGCGTTCCAAGAGTTCCGTACCTCGCAAGCGTACGCCTCAGTCTTTGCGCTTGCATCTGGAGGAGGATCGCGACCCTGATGAGGATGGGTTTTCCGCGGGAGAGTCTGAGGATCTCTCGGGGCACAAAGATGGGGAGTATTCCGCATCGGATTCTTCTGTTCCAGGACCGGAGGAGTCACAGGATATTCGGCTGTTCCAGAAGGAGGAGCTGTCCGCCCTCATCGGTCAAGTGATAGAAGCACTCCGTCTCTTTGCGCTGGCAGAGCCGCAAGCCTCTCCGGCTCCTTCCCAGGGGGACCCCATTTTGCAGGGTATTCGTAAGCCCTCTAAGGCTTTTCCATTCCCTCCAGAGTTGCAACAGATGGTGTCACGGGAATGGGATTCTCCGGACTCTCCATTGCGGAACGTTCGTCGCCTGGGACACTTATATGTTTGGCCGCCTGAACTTCTGGATCAGTGGCTCGCATACCCTAGGGTAGATGCGTTGGTTTCCGGAGTTACTAAGCACACCACCATCCCGGTGGAGGGAGGAGCTGCACTCAAGGATCCGCAGGACAGGAAGGTGGAGAACCTGTTGAAGACGGCTTTCTCCGCGTCCTCCATGGCTCTGCAGGCGATGGTATGCGGGGGGCTCACTGCCCGAACGTTGTTGCACTGGATCCAGCGTTTGCCAGAGGATTCCTCCCTCGGTCGCTTGGAGTCTGCTACGGCCTTTTTAGCCGACACCCTTTATGATTTGTTGCGCCTTTCGGCGTGCTCGGTGGCAGCCGTGATGGTAGCACGGCGTTGGCTTTGGCTCCGTCAATGGGCGGTGGATGTCGTCTCCAAGTCCAGGCT
Source organism: Ichthyophis bannanicus (assembly GCA_033557465.1). Lineage (NCBI taxonomy): Eukaryota > Metazoa > Chordata > Amphibia > Gymnophiona > Ichthyophiidae > Ichthyophis > Ichthyophis bannanicus. Next base: position 1,296,857,997 of record CM066032.1, on the reverse strand, counting down.
CTCTAAGTTGCCGTTCAAGGGTAAGCTTTTGTTCGGAGAGGAGCTGGACAAGATCGTGAAGGATCTTGGAGAGGTTAAGCCCCAGCGGTTGCCGGAGGATAAACCACGGGCATCTTCTCGCCGCTCTTCTCGAGCGCAAACATTTCGGCGTTTCTCCAGAAGTAGAGATTTTCAGGGGTATCGTTCCTTCAAGCCCTCTCTGCCAACTCCTCAGTCTAGTCGTTCCGGAAGAGGCAACCAGTCCTTTCGGGCGGCCCAGAAAGGCTCCGAGTCCTGCTCTACCAGGGGGGAAGTTCTCCGGGGCTGCGCGGTCCTCCCGCTGACAGGGCGCTAGGTCCACTCCGGTCCATGCCGCCAGTAGGGGGTCGGCTGGCATTGTTTTCTCAGGAGTGGGCGCGAATTACCTCCGATCGTTGGGTTCTTGACAGCATCTCTCGGGGTTATTCCCTTCAGTGCTCTCGCGCGATCCCTTCAGTGCTCTCGCGCGATCCCTTCAGTGCTCTCGCGCGATCCCTTCAGTGCTCTCGCGCGATCCCTTCAGTGCTCTCGCGCGATCCCTTCAGTGCTCTCGCGCGATCCCTTCAGTGCTCTCGCGCGATCTCTGAGGCCTTCCTGGTCTCCCCGACGGGATCTCCCGAGAAGCGGCAGATCATCCAGGCCACTCTCGAACGCTTGCTGCTCTTGAACGGCATATGTCCCGTCCCTCCCCACGAAGTAGGGGTGGCTCGGTACGCCATTTATTTCGTGGTGCCCAAGAACGATGGTTCGTTTCGGCCTATCTTGGACCTCAAGGGCGTAAACCGCAGCCTTCGAGTTCCTCATTTTCGGATGGAAACGTTACGCTCCGTCATCCAGGTGGTGTGCAGGGGCGAGTTTCTAGCGTCACTCGATCTCGCCAAAGCGTATTTTCATATTCCCATCCGGGTGGAGCATCAGCGTTTCCTGAGATTCGCGGTTCTAGGACAACACTTTCAGTTCCAGGCAATGCCGTTCGGCTTAGCCTCGGTGCCCCGAACCTTTTCCAAGATAATGGTGGTTGTGGCGGCGGCGTTACGCAGGCAGGGGATCCGCGTTCATCCTTACCTGAACGATTGGCTCATTCGGGCAGACTCTCTGTCTGAGGCGTGCGAGATGGTAGCCCACGTAGTGGCTTTTCTGGAGAGCCTGGGGTGGGTGATCAATCGCTCCAAGAGCTGCCTCCAGCCCTCTCAGGTTCTTGACTTTCTAGGTGCTCGCTTCGACACTCGCCGGGGGCGGGTGATGGTCACTCAAGGTCGTTTCCACAAGATCGTTTGTCAGCTCCAGCAATTCCTGCGGCGGAAGGCGCCTCGAGCACACGGCACAGGGAATCTGGTCGCCTCGGGAGGCTCGCTGGTCCATCAATCGCCTCAAAGCGAGAGCGGTTCGGTTAGCTCTGCGAAGGTTCCTGCCTATCCTGCACCATCAAGCAGTTCGGGTTCTCTCTGACAATGCCACGACGGTGGCATATCTCAACCGCCAAGGGGGCACGAAATGCCCGGGGGTCTCGAGGGAAATGAGACTTCTCTTCCTGTGGGTAGAGTGGCATCTCCACGCCATTTCCGCACAACACATTGTGGGGAAAAAGCAACATTGAAGCGGATTTCCTCAGCCACCATACGCTGGATCCTGGAGAATGGGCTCTAGCATCGGACCCTTATCAGCTCATTGTTCAACAATGGGGTCAGCCGGTGTTGGATCTCATGGCGACGTGGGAGAATGCCAAAGCACCGATTTTCTTCAGCCGATGGAAAGACTGCAGGTCACGCGGGATAGATGCCTTGTCGCAGCCGTGGCCGACTCGACTCCTCCTGTATGTCTTTCCTCCGTGGTCCATGGTCGGCAAGATTCTTCAACGGATCAGGGAGCATCACGGGCCAGTGATTCTGGTGGCCCTGGATTGGCCTCGCAGGCCGTGGTATGCGGATCTCGTCCGGCTTTCGCGGGCTCCGCCTCTACAACTTCAGGGCTTCCCGGTGCTCCTGCAGCAGGGTCCAATCGCCATGGAAGACCCGACTCCTTACTCGCTTACGGCTTGGCTCTTGAACGCCGCAGACTAGCTCATAAGGGATATTCGGCTAGCGTGGTATCCACCTTGCTTAAGGCGCGGCGGTCTTCAACGTCCTTGGCTTATGTGCGGGTGTGGCGTCTTTTCGAAGCCTGGTGCTTGCAGCGTAGAGTGTCTCCCTGGCGTTGCAGCATTCCGGATATTCTTACGTTTCTCCAGGCTGGCCTCGACAAGGGTTTGGCCCTCGGAACTCTACGGGTTCAAGTGGCTGCTCTCACATGCTTCCGTGGCCCGGTATTGGGGCATTCTATCGCTTCGCACGTGGACGTCTCGCGATTCCTCAGAGGAGTTAAGTCCGTGCAGCCTCTGTGCCGTCCGGTGTTGCCTTCCTGGGACCTCGCCCTCGTCCTCCGGGCCTTAGTGGCTTCGCCTTTTGAGCTGCTCCGGGCCTGTTCGCTCAAAGACTTAACCTTGAAAACGGTGTTCCTGGTGGCCATCACCTCGGCATGACGGATTTCCGAGCTCCAAGCACTCTCTTGTTGAGATCCTTATCTTTCCTTTTCTTCGGAGGGCGTAATTCTTCGGACAGTTCCATCCTTTTTGCCCAAGGTGGTTACGCCGTTCCATGTCAATCAGCCTCTCTTCTTGCCTTTGTTCTCCCCAGAGCAGTGTGAGGGTCGTCATCGGCGCTTGCGGGCGGTGGACCTCAAACGAGTTCTCTGTCGGTATCTGAAGGTCACCAATTCTTTCTGACAGACGAGTCATCTCTTTGTCCTTTTTGCGGGTTCCCATCGAGGGTTTGCAGCCTCTAAGGCTACTATCGCTCGATGGTTGCGCGAAGTCATTGAGGCAGCCTATATTCTTCAACGTAAGCCGGTGCCTATGGGGCTCCAGGTGCACTCCACGCGGGCTCAGGCGACGTCTTGGGCTGAGCGTTCGCATGTCACGCCTCTCGACATTTGCCGGGTGGCGACTTGGTCGTCTTTGTCGACTTTTGTCCGTCATTATAGATTGGACGTCCAGGCTCGGCAGGAAATGTGCTTTGGGGCTGCAGTGCTTTCGGCAACTTTGGACCCACCCTAGAGGTCGGTAGCTTGGGTACTGCCCATTTGTCTGGACTGGTCTAGCAGTATGTATTGGAAGGTGAAATTTCACTTACCGTTAATTTCCTTTCCTAGAATACTGCTAGACCAGTCCAGGACCCACCCTGCTGTCAGTCACGGTCCTGCTGGTGCAGCGGAGCAGCCGGTAATTCCGGCGTGTTAGTTTTTGTTTCTGGATGCCTGACCAAGTGCGCCTCTGGCTCTCTTTTTCTTCTGCGCAGTTTTCTGGGAATGGCTTCAACACCTTGTATATAGTTGAGTCCGTGCCGGCCTTCGCGGGCTGTCTTTCGTTGTTCAGTTCTGTTAGTGTTCAGCTTGTAAACGATACTGAGGGGGGCCCCTTGGGGTATAGTCTCATCACTTCAGCAGCATCACCAGGGTTCAGCCTATTAGAGCTCTGGTAGAGTTCTGTCTCCAGGATCTGCTGGCAGGGGAACACAACCCATTTGTCTGGACTGGTCTAGCAGTATTCTAGGAAAGGAAATTAACGGTAAGTGAAATTTCACCATCTGAAATACACTGGGAAGCGGCGCCATGCTCAGGGTGTGAAGATAAAACCACGTGAAGTACTGAAGGAAGCAGATGTCGAAGGTCATAGAAAATGCATTTGCAGTACGAAAGAAGCGAGGAAACGAAAATGTGAATAGAGGGTCTTAGCAGAAGCTGAATGAGGGCTGTGACTGCTGATGTAGTAGGGAAGGGTAGATCATGCTTAGGACTTAGCTTTTGTTGATCCTCTGCAAATATAGTTCTGTATTTGTACTGAAAAACAAGTACTGTTCCTACTTTAGAGGATCTGGAAAGCTTTTCTGCTTGTGCGTAGGAGCACTTTTCTGACCACTGAGGGTTTCCAGCCAGGCTGGCTGCAGCTGTCCCTGCTCTGTGTTTCTGTGCATTCTCTTTGATAGCGTAGTTGCATCTGGTCTTATCCTGTTGGCAAGCAGAATTTAGACTGCGCATTATCTCAGAACTGTTTTAATTTTTTTATTGTTGTGGGCCACGAAAAGTGGACAACTTGAAATACAGTCTTATAAGGTTCAACGTAAGATAAAACCTAAACTGAGGTCAAACATGGTTAATAAATATAACTGTTCTTGCTTAATAGTTTCCCATTGGTTGTAGGAAGGATGTAAGTGCTAGACAGCATAAATCACTTCCAGTTGGATTCATCAGAACAAATCCTGGATGTGATGTTGCGTTTTTACTTTTGTTGAGCGAACCTTGGCACCTATCGGTATCTAACCAACAGCTTTATGGCTTTCATTCTTAAAGCAAGATTTGGGTTTTTGGGGTCTGTATAACATAACTGTGCAGATTCCTTATGTGGCCACACTGAGATTTTTGGAATAACTTACATCCAGAGTTCCAGCATTTAGGTAAGAGATGACGATGAATCAAAGGCTTTATAGACAGTAGTAAATGAATGTGAATATCCTGGAATAATTGCAGAGAACCAGCCTCCCGAAGCATATACAATATACGACAGGAACCATCTGTAATATAAGCAAAGAATGGAAGGATACCACAATTTGAGCAGTTCATAACTCTTTTTGTCACCTCTGGATATGCCCCTAAGATATTCAGTTTATCTAGATAAAAGACTGTAGGGCCCGATTTTCGAAAGGTATTTACACGATTTACACCCCAGTAAACTATGTAAATGCCTTAAATGAGAATATTCAATGGCACTTACACGATTAGTACTATTGAATATCCCCTTCTAGCTCCCCTACACGCCCCGATGCTATCTGGTTAGCATTGGGGCATGTTAGGGGCATCCCGGGGTGGAAACTGTCGCTAACTGGGCAGCGACGATATTGCATGCTACCTGGTTAGCGACCTACACCTAAAGATATGTGATCCCTGGATATTCAGTGTCGAGGCCACATATGTCCTCGGCATTAAATATACGGGGTTAAGGATCAGTAGGCAGAGCTATGCGCCAAAGGGGCGCATAGCCTGCCCAAGTCAATATCGGGCCCATAGACTAGATGATAGGATACTAGGCTGTAAAATTCAAATGTATTTATTTGAAAAGTATTTATATTCCACACAAAGGTCCTAGGCAGATTACAAAAAACACATAAATTAAAATCATCAAAACTTAACATTTAGAGAAACAGAGCTGCTGACTGCAAAAAATGGGCTATCTGCACATATAAACATAAGCACTGAAAAAACCCCTGCAGTACCCTAATTTATGCCAGGCTGTCAGATAGAAATCCAGAGCACAGTTCTTTTTAGCAAAAGTTTCAAATAATAATTAGGACTGTCATAATATTACCACAGGAAAGGCTTGTTGGAACAAATATGCTTTTAGCTTATGCCGAAAAACTAATAGATAAGATACAGAGTGTAGCTTCTTTGGAAGAGAGTTCCAAATAGTTGGAGCACTCATAGAAAAAATTCTGTCATCACGAGTTTGGTAATAAATTCTTTTAGATGGAAGCACATCCAAAAGGTGTGCATCTTGAGAACGAAGTGGCCTTTTAGGACTATAAAGCCTCAAGAGCAGTTAAACTCAAAGGAGCCTGATAATGGAGATATTTGAAAGTAATAGTTATAATTATAACTTTATACAAGATGCAAAATTTGATGGGAAGCCAGTTCAAAATGTTTAATTGGTGAGAAATATTCTCAGAATGTCTGCAACAAGTCAATAAACGGGTTGTCGAATTCTGGACAGATTGTAAAGGCCAAAGTGTGCCAATAGGAAGACCTAAGAGAAGATTGTTACAGTAGCCCAAAGGAGAAAGGATTAATGTTTATAGTACAGAACGAAAATTGTTGGCAGACAAAAATTTGAGTCTCCGAAGTAAAAAACTAAACTAAATTGAATGTATTTACATGCCATTCTCTTAAGTGTGGTAGCCCATGCTAGCAAAGGTGCTAATTGATTGCTATGCAAGTTAATTATTGGAAGAAATTAGTATGATCCATGCTAAGAATAGCAAGGGTTATTGAGCTTTAGTAACTAAGGCTAATAACGAGGCCTCATGATCAGTGTTCCCACCAAGCTGTGCGGGAGTCCTCTGTCTGCACTGCTGTCGATAAGGGGAGGTGCTGTGATATCAGCCTATTAGTGGCATGACTAAAGACACAATATCACAACACGTCACCCTACCAGCAGCAGTGCGGCCAAAGGATTCCCACACAGCCTGACAGGAACATTGGTCATGTTAGTGGCTGCTTTCAGGTGTTCTCTGAGAGGAATCGTGGTATGGGCTAACCAGGGAATCCAAAACATTAGACCTCAAGAACAGGCTCTTCCCTGACTACCTGTTGCATGTACACGAGGTGGCTTCCAGTGGAGCGATTTGAAGAGCAAGCCAGTGAGGCCATTTATAAGATTATACAGGATCCAGAGGAAGCGATCAAATAGTAATGTTAGAAAACATATTGGGAGTAGAGCAGTGGTTATGATGTCATGATTTGGCCGTCATAAATGATAGCATTTGAAAGTTTTGCATCATAGTGTACACACAATCTGTTCTCTCTGCAGTCTGAAAATGCATTTCAGAATTTCCAGTGGTATTCTTTACATTGTCTGCCTGAATCCATGTTGGATGGGTGCTCAATCCCCAATCCTTTCCCTCTGCACAACCCTTAGTCCTTTTTACCCTTATCCGTGTTTGAACCACGCTTCCTTCAGTAACCCTTTCCCACCCTCCGTACCAAGCCTCAGTTGTCTCCTACAGTGTGCCCCAGCAACCGCCTTTGATCTCACTCGGTCTTCCTCCCTCCAGCCCCCAGTCTCCTATATCACGAGCTTGATTGCCTGGTTGCATGGAATCTGGTTCAAAAGCTGACTGGTCTGTCAGAGGCTTTGATATCAAATTACTTTTATAAAAGGGAGTGTAAAAGATAAAAATTACCTTTTATTATATAAGATTTATTTTGTATTTGCAATGCTACAGTATATATCCATCAGTCTGTCTTTGAAGTTTTGGCGAGCAGTGCCAATCGGTGATTAGAGTAAATAGTGAAACTAGAAAAACCAGGTTCATACCCCATTAGGAAAATTTTATATGGTGTTTGCTATCTCATGAGAGTCAGTTTCTTTGAAGTTAGAATTTAGGTTGTAAATTCTCTATGGCAGGATCCCATGTTTTGTCTTGTCTTGTTCAGGCTGTATAGGCTGACTCTAGTTAATAGGAATGTGCATTGCCAAAGTGCTTTCATATGCAGAAGACTAACTAAATGTCTCCAGTGATGTCTATAGGGCAAGCGATTTTAGAATGTAGAAATGTGGCAATCCCATCCATTTTTCAATGAAACCTATTTAAAATTTGCTGGCAGGCATCTGTAAGCCATCAAGAGTGTCTGTCTCATACACCTCACGGCACCAGAAGATGGACAAATGGCACAAATAGTGGCTTTTAGTTTTCCTGCTATTTTCACAACGTTAAAGCAGTGGAAAGAGTGTAATCAACACCCCAAGGTAGTGAAAAAGAGCAAAGTAGCACCAGAATTGGTGGAAGAACAAGGCATTTTGAGAGGAGTAAAACAGCATCAACATTGGCAGGAAGTCTCCAAAGCATTGGCAGAGTTATAAAACAGCTACAAAACCTATTTGGTAACACCAAGGCAGCGTGACTGTGTTAAAGCAGCAATAACTTTGGCTGGACAAGGGCCAATATGGCACCCAGATTGGCTGGAAGGTTCTAAAACACCAGAGGAAGGCCTGTGCAGCATCAAGATAGGTTGCATGGGTCCATGCAATGGGAGTGTAGCACTAAGGACTTTGATTCCAGCGTAGGAGCCTGCAGTGCAGATCTCTGTCAGCTGGAGAAGACTTCATGGACTGCTTGGAAAGAGATTCCGAGGGTTAAAGGAGCGGCAGTACTGCTCGTGAGAGCGCAGAATAGCAAAGGAGGGCAAACTCTGTTACAGCAAAATAGCCTTTCATTTTAGAGCTTGTCCAGTCTCATACTGGAGCAGGAAACCGATAAGTACAGCAATGGAAATTTGAAACGAACTTTGAAGAGAGAGTTCAAAACTCAATGGAAATTGAGGGAAACCATGCCAAGGGAGGTTTCTCGTTAGAAACATTAGCTTTTCCACTAAATCTGTTGCTAGCCGTGAATGATGTGACCTCACAATATTCCCAGCTATGGACTTGTTGGTTGGTGAGCAAGATAGGAAATGCTGGGTAACATTGGCCAGATCTGGCCAGACTGCCAACTTGTGTACCCAGAATGCCAAGGAGTCTGTGACTATGGCTTCTATGTGCTCTCCAAGGTAGCATGTCACAGTAATTCATTTATGGATCTGGCTTGTGGCAAACTGTCATGTTTTGGAAAACGGAATACACATTCCTAGTACACTAGCTAACTGCATTGGCTGCAGGTAATATTCATTTAATTTACTCTATACATAATGCAACCCCTTAGACTAGCAGATCTCAACCCAGCCTTCGGGACACACCTAGCCAGTCAGGTTTTCAGAATAACCACAATGAATATGTATGAGAGAGATTTGCATATATTGCCCCATTGTATGCAAATTTCTCTCGTGCATATTCATTGCGGTTATCTTGAAAACCTGACTGGCTAGGTGTGTCCCGAGGAGTGGGTTGAGAACCCCTGCCCTAGACATTTGTTTACAGTGATGTGAAGATGTACTTCTTTACTCCAGAAAATGTTTGTTTTCTTTCTAACTTTTAAAAGCATCCTTGTGCACTTGCAGCCATATTTAAACTGGCCCCTTGAGAATTATTCTTAAAAGGTTTTAGTTTTTTGCCAGTTCTACGAATGCAAAGCCTGGCCACATATCCTAGCCAAGGGACAAAAACACAACTGATCTGTGTCACAAAGTAGGTTTAACAGAGCCCATGGAAATAGGCAAAGATGCAGGCAGTGAAACTGATTCTGACATTTCAGAGGAGCACATGTCAGGATGTTGCTATAGGCAACCCAAACAAATCAGGTCACGAGCTAGAGAAACACGCCCAAGCAGCAGAAAGGCTGAGGGATCAGTAACTGATGAAAGCCAGCTGGGAGTGGGTGGAGCGGACACACACGCAGATAAACTCAATGCACATGGAGTTAGAGGGAGAAGTAGAACAGAACCCGGAAGGAACACGGGAACAGGCAGTCGTGAGTGTTCAGAGAGCCAAGGACATGCTGGGAGAAGCTCAGGTTGGAATGAAGCTGATGGAAGAGCTGTAAAAGCTAAAGAGTTTTATTCCAAGGGAGAGAGTGAGAACCCAGGTGCCTGTGGTGGAAGGCAGAGCACAGAAGCGTCAGAGCTCAGCAGAAGTTATCTAAAAGGTAACGGAGAGTTCAATTGGGAAGCTAGTTGGAGGAAGCCTGAGGAAACTATTTACCCTAGTAATTGGCACAGGAAAAGTAAAGCTTTTGTACCTGAAGATAATCTTGTATCTGGGAGAAGGACAAAAGGCAGGAGCCGTGGATAGCTTCCACTTGATTTTACTCCGGTGTCTGCAGCAGCTGAGAGAAGCCCTAGTCAGAGACTGCCAAGAGGTAAACCAATTGTAGCTAATAGAGGGAAAGGTGAATGTTGTAATTTCCCCTATGGTCCTCAGCATTTGAGAGGCTCCCAAATTGAGTACTCCAGTGAATGTGGTAGTAGCCTGTCACACATTCTCACAGAGAGAGAAAGAGAATCTCTGAATAACAAAGAGAGACTGTTTAATAATGTGCCGTACTGTGCAAAAGAAGAATTGTTAAAGGCAGAAGAGGAGGATATGCAGTGTGAGGTACAGGGGTACACAACGTGTAATGAATACATGGACTGTACGCTTACAATTTCTGATAATATATCCTCTCTGCGGTGAACCAGTTGTGAAACTTGCCAAGCCTAAAAGCTACAAAGAAAAGGTTTTTGTGTGCTGGAAAAAGGCTGTTTAAATACTTTTGTTTGTATGTTAAAAGCTGAAGATAAGCATTTTTCTGTTCACCTTTTGTTCCTTTGTTTTTTGCCCAAAGTGGGGCTGTTTACCTTTTTGTTTTGACCACTGAAAGAATCCTCCCGAAAGGGGAATAAAACCTGTTTAAGCCTTACCTCGTTTCCACAACTTATTCTTTTGACTGGCCTACGAAAAACTACGTATCCCAGAGTGCCAAGTAAGGTCTCTGGGCTGGTTAAACACAAGGCCTCGGCTTAATACTCCGCCTCAGCTTGAAGGGACAAGCGACGGCGTGACATCTGTCAAATTTGACCATAGTTGAGCCTGTAGGCTGCACTGCTGCTTTGATAGATGTCTTCACCATTTGGACTCCAATTTGGGACATGTTTACTAAACCGCGCTATCAGGTAACGTGGAGTTCAGCATGCACCAAGTTTAAGTGCTGGCATTTAAAATTCCTGCAATGAACAGCATGCGAGTGGGCAGGCTCAGGGTGGGTTGGGGTGTAATGTGGGCATTGACAGAACATTGTGGTTAGCAGGGGCCTTATGGGGGACGTGCCAAGGATGATATCATTGATACTGTAACTACCATGCTCTAACCCCAGTTAATGTTTTCCCCCAACCCAGTTCCATGTTATATACCCGTCCCATTAAACCTAGTTCTATATATGAGGGAGGGGGCTAATAAATCTCTGGCCTTGTAACAAAACAGGAAGCTATGGGCACACTTCAGTGGTCCGAATGCTCTCTCTGTAGTTTTGGTTTTTCGTTACAAGGCCAGAGACTTATCAGCCCCCCTCATACGTTCGGTTCTATGTATAGCAGTCCGTCTGCTGTTAATGTTCTATGTAACCGCTTTGGCTGAAGAGAAAGCGGTATATAAACCTTGTTTAATAATAAATAAACTTCAACTGTGGCCATTAGCATGGGTGCACATAATGTCACTTTATTGGACAATTGCAGTGCGCCCACAAACATTAGCGTTGGCCTTCACGCTGATATCGCACCCCAATTGTGTGCTACCAGCGACCTTTAGTAAACATGTTCCTTAACATTTCAGACCATTGCTAGATGCTTGTTTTCGCGCTAAGCCTTTTAAGAAGGTAAGGAGTAGTTACTCTGTGCTTGGATGTGGATTCTGTTCCTTGGCAGCTGACCCCACTCTTCTGTTTGGGAGATTTAATTGGATTTTCGAGTTCATAGAGTAATTTGAGTCGCTTACAATAAAATCAACAGATTAGTGGCTGTTAACACTGCTAAAACTCCTTAGGGATTAGGTTGAAGTGCCTCTGTAGTCCACATCACATCTTCATTTGATCTGTGCACAACTGAACAGGTAAAGAGGAAATTATTTAATCAAACATCTTCAATAAAACCTAAACAAATGTTATATTTATTTATTTATTTATTTATTTAACAGTTCTTCTATACCGCTCTATTTTAGATCAGAGCGGTTTACATTTAACATCAACTATACAACACAAGGAACTTTGAGTTGTATTTACAATAAACAGGGAGATCAACTTGGAAGTAACTGGGGGAAACTATGTACTATGTACTATGTGCTGAAAGAAAGAAAATAGCACACATTGAATTTACAGTAATCAAAACAAATAGGTAATTAGTTTTAGACAACAAATCTTCAGTTTATTTTCAGATTTTTGGTCCCTTTTGGTTTGACTTACATGTGTTTAATAAAAAAATTCTTAATCCATCTTTGAACGTTTTAGCGTGAGCAAATCGACTTTTGAGTGAATTTGCAAGCTAATGCACGTTAAATTGATTGTACATACTAACATGCATCTGTAATTAGTATGAGTTCGTAATTTACTTACTGGAATGCAGCACATCAAGAATTTGACACTAGCTTGTACCTGTAAGATATATGCCCCTAGAAACAAGTTGAAATATGCCATGCTCTTGTTCATCCCGTCTTTCTACCTATTTCTAGGTACTGAGGGTTGAGTGATCACAGCCCTACCATGATGCTTGTCACATTTTTCTTGGTACAATACTCTAAAGCAGTGCTTTTCAACCAGTGCACCAGGGCACCCTGGTGTTCCTTGGGAATGTCCTTGGTGTGCTTTTGGTGGTGAAAGGCCTGATCGGCAACGAGGAAGGGAGCAGGCAGGTATGCTCCTACCTGCTCCCCACCGCATGGCCAATCAGGCTGAAGAATCAACACCAGCAGACTTTTAAATTTAAAGTGCTTTGAGGCGCGCCCACACCTGGTGGGCCCACGCCTAAGGGTCATGCTAAAGGGCCCTTTGGCGTGGCCCTTAGGTGCGGCACTGTGGAGTGGTCGCATTCTCCTCCTCCACCCCACTCCAGCAACACCACCGAAGAGCTGACCAGAGCAGAGGCAATGGAACCTCAAGAAACATCACCATGTAAGCATTCTCCTAATTCTAATATACCCCATGATGCCCAGCCTGCCTGTAATTTAACCCTCGATGTGATGTAATGTATCCCACGATGCCCAACCTGCTTGGATTGTAATTATCTTACTGTGTGTGTAGTAAATGCTGCTTTGATGTAACCCAGTGACCCACCTTACCTCCTTTTCCCTACCCACACCTCTCTGTTTGTCCTAAAATCAGATCATAATCTCCCTGTGTTGTATTAACTAGATTGTAAGCTCTGTCGACTGTCTGTCTGTCTTTTATTTAAATATAATTGCGCAGTAGTACTAGTAGTAGTAATGGGAGACACCAAACCTGGTTTTGCCCTAACTAGACTGTTGCTCTGTGTTTTTATTGTCTCAATTAGATTGTAAGCTCTGATGAGCAGGGACCGTCACTCTTATATGTCTGTACAGCGCTGCATACGAGTTAGCGCTTTATAAATGTTAAATAGTAGTAGTAGTACATGACCTTGTATGGTCCCATGAGGCTCTTGCCCTACCTCTATTGGAAGTGCCCTTGAGAACAGTTCTCTACTTCCTGCAGCAGCCCTTCCCCACCAGGCAACATGTGGGAACTGAAGGGGTGAGGGTGAGCGTGGAGCAGAGAGAGGGCTCTGCTCCCTCTATCCTGTCATTCAAAAATAGGAGGGTATGTGTATGACCGGAGCAGACACTGCAGAAGAAAGAAGAACACCAACGGTAACTACTCCAGCCCCTTTCTCTTCTCTCCTAGAGTCAAAATGCAGACCTTACGGGTGACTACTGGGGAAGAAAGGAGCCAGAAAGTAAAAGATTGATGGTGAAGCAACCTAATTAGGGGGAGGGGAGACAGAGAGCTCTGAAGATCCAGTGTTGTGACAGGGAGAACTGGAGGGTGAAAGATGGTGAAGGAAAGACGCAAAGGCGAAGAGAAGTGAGAATCCAGTTGTGACTGCAAAGAGTCTGAAGAGGTGATGCTGTAAGGGAGAGATTTAGAAGTATAGAAGAAAGAAAAGGAGGAAAACGTGATGAGGAAAAAGATTGGTAGAGAGAGGGGTGAGAGGATGTAATGAAGACAAACAAAAGAAAGGTAACATGGAAAGGACACCATGGAGGAGTTAGGAGAAAACGGACAAGAAGGAAAAAAAAGTTAGACCGGGAGCAACATGATTAAGGTAGAAAAGAGCATTTTATTTTCAATATAATGATTAGAATATATGACAGTAATCTGTTAGCTCTGTGGAGTAAACTGGATGTATTAGAACCCAGCTGAAAATCTCTAACTTGGGTGTACCGTAACTCCTACACAGAATCTACATGTTGGAAAAGGTTGAATTGTGTTGCTAATTAGATTTTTTTTCTCTGGTGCATACTTCTTTTGTAGGCAGGATGTATTCACCAGACCTATTTTGAGAGTAGATTCTACAATTTGCCATGGAGACTGAGCACCGCACTGGCCTCTTCCCCTCCCCCCATCCCATAAAAAAGGCAAACCTACTACTCACTAATGACACTACACTGGCAAAAAGAGCAGCACTTTCTATGTCTGTGCCGCCTCTCCTGGTTTTAATCTGATAAATGCCGGGAGCCTGTAATCTTGCACGGTCCGCCGGCCTCAAGTTCAGGCCAGATTGAAGCTAGCAGAATGAGCAACTCAGGCAGGGCCAGCACTACACGGTAAGCATGGCAGAGGGGGCACAAATGTTTGGAGGTGCCGTACCATCTGGGAGGGAGTGGGGTTGAGGATCACGCAAAATTTGGCTTGGTGTGCCATGAGGATTAAACAAACTCAGAAATGTGCCACAAAATAAATGTTGAAAAGTACTGCTCTAACGCTCTACCATTGTTTTCTGAGGCATTAAGTATTGTTGCCCCAGAACAAATTGAAGTTGTTAGACCAAAACATGCACCATGGCTCACCAGAGTTACATAGCTTTAAGAGGACAGGGAGACCGTGGTAGTTCAAGGCAAGTTACAATCAGGTATTGCAGGTATTTTCCTGTCCCCAGAGAGTTTACAATCTAAGTTTGTACCTGTGGCAATGGAGAGGTCCCCAAGGCCCCTCTCTGCTCTGCCTCTCTCCTTTCTTCTACATACAGTATGACTTGTGTCTGTAGTATCTTCAAGACTGGTTGCTAACTTATGCATCATCCCTCCCTCATTGGCTCCATTAGGGTGGGTATCTCTTATCCATGCCCTTCTTCATTGCCAACTTCTGAGTTTCTGCTTTTCACCTAACTGCACTCTATGCCTGGAATAGACTTCTAAGTTTGTGTGTCATATTTGACTCCAGTCTAAAAACTCATCTTTTTGAGGCTGCTTTTAAATCTGAACTACTCCTCTCTAATAAATCGTAGACTCTTGTTTATCATGTATGTTTGTCTAGACTAGTGGTAAGCTCTGTAGATTAGGCATGCAGGTTGACCTGAGGGTTTCTTCTGCCCTAGGAAGACACTCCATGCCACCCCCCCTGAAGATTGCAGCGCCGCCTGGCCTGCTAAGCCACTCCCCCTTCCCAGCATCCATCTTCTAACCTAGGAGGGGGGCGGCATGGAGATGCCATCACTCCGTTGGGCTTTATAGTGCCCTGCTGCTCCTGTCTCCTCCAACAGGAAGTTGTATTGGAGGGGGCAGGAGCGGCAGGCCATGAACGCATTAGCATGGGCACACCATGCTGCCTCCTCCCCTAGGTAAGAAGATAGATGCCAGGAGGGAGGGCAGTATGGCAGGCCAGGTGGCGATGAACTTCCACTTCGCTGGAAGGAGAGGTGGCTGATGCCGCCCACCGGGGCCTGACATCCTAGGTGTCCACCTAGTTCGCCTGGTGGACGGGCTGGTCCTGCAAGTATACGAGTATCTGTACAGCACTAGGAATATCAATTAGTGCTTGTCGTGCACCACCCTGGTGGCCAGTGGTCGTAAGGGTAGGTGGGACACAAAAATTATTTTATTATGAGAGGAGGGCCTTTTAAGAGCCAGGTGTAACCTGGTTTTAGCAGTTCAGCTCCTAACTAAGAAAAATTGTGAATGCAGAGTAGAGGGTTAACAAGGCATTTATTTCCCTTTACGCATAAGATTCAGCTGGGTTACAACCTAAAGAAAAAGTCCTTAACTTAGGAATGAAATCAACTCAGGTTAACGGAAAAACTGTTATGCTTCACAGTTGTAACAATGCTTAGTTAAGCTTTCCAGAGTAAAGCAAATGGTTCAGCACTCTTCTTCCATTTAGCAAATGAATAACATTCTGAAGATAACATACATCATTCACAGATTTAACAGTGACTCTGCACTGCCTGAAATACACAAAGAACAGTCCATCTCTTCCTGAGATGAAAGGCTTGGCTCTACAAGTTCCACTTGCATCGGCTCAGAATTATCTCTATCTGTATCAGTGGTTTCACTGGCTATAATTTCTGGCCAGGCCCTAGTCCTGTTCTCTGGATGTTTAAAGAGTTCCTCTAGTGTTTGCCAATGAGCATGGCCTACCCTCGGGCGTTGGCTACTTGGCTTATAAGAGGTAGCTTTGCTTTCCTTTCTCACAGGTTTAGCATTACTTTCAAAAGGCTTTTTATAAGGTAAGGTTTTCTTCATAGAAAGAGTCAGCATACCTGGGCTTCCAGCAGCATATAGAACTGGGATTTCCTCCTTCCCGCAGTTCTTCAGGAACACACTCCCTGTGCCTGTCTCCTCTCTGAAAGCTTCTGTTACCTTTCAGTTTAGACCCAGGTTCCTCTGGTACAAGCAGGCTTCTTTCTTTCACTCTGCTTTGCCTCCAAAGGTGATTGTTCCTTTGCCCAGCACTAGTTTCCCAAGTGCTTCTTTCTGCTTGGTCCTTGCTTGTGCTGCTTCTCTGTCGTAAACCTTCAGCTTTACCTCCAGCTCCACACCTGCAAGTGCTGCTCTGCCCTCTCCAGTCTTCCGTTTATAAAGCTCTCCTGTGTTTGAGCTTTCCGGGCTGACTGTCAGGTGCTCTTGATTAGCTAAGTGTGTCCACTCAGGCTCTGTGAGTGCACTCTTGCTCCCTCTAGCTGTTCTTTGCGGATATTGCATCTTGTGCACATTTTTTCCCTCATGAAAAACAGCTTCTTCTCCTGCATTTTTGCTTTCATCAGCCCCTGCTGCATGACACGCTTTAGAAGTCATAGTAGAAGTAAGACTGAATGTGCAAATACATACAAAGCAGTTTCTTGTTTGATTAATGTTTTTCTCAAAAGAGGGATGCTTTCCGAGGAAATTAAGATACCATCATTAAGCCTTATAGAAAAAGAATACAAACCTTCCTCAAGCTGATAACTAATATCAAATCTATTCTTTCTTTGGTCCATCTTTGTGGAACTCGCTGCCTAGAGAAGTATGCTTTATTGTAAGTCTAGGGAACCAATGGTGGCCCTCATCGACCTTAAGGGGCATCTACTAAAGGTTAACACGTGCTAATAAAGTTCCTGTTCGGTAATCCAGTTTAGTCCTCCAACATCGGGTAGTGCCCCTCCTCCTGCAGCCTGGAGACTGGACCAATCAAGTCTTCTGTAGTATATATGCAGACGGAGCTCCCAGAAGCCCCCAGTGTGTCCAGTCTCCTTGCAGCTTGCAGACTTCTGTGCCCTTTCTGGGCACACTAAGTGACACTTGAAGGAGCAACACTAGTTAGTTAGTTCTTTTGGGGTTTTATTTTGGGTCCTTTATTTACCATTTCTTTGCTAGGTAGCTGTATCTTTAAAAAAAAAAAAAAAAAAAGGAGCATTGCCACAGGGGATATCCTGGGGGAAGCCAGACCTGCATTGGGCTCCTGCCTTCCTGCCTGGGAATATCTGAAACCTGGGTTGAGCTCTCCCCAAGACTGTTCGGGGAAGAGCCATACCTGCTACAGCATTGCCTGTCACTTGGAGAAGTTGGCTGAGTTCCTTGCTGTTCCCTGAGCTGGTAGGAATTTTCCTTGCTTTATCTTTTCAGCTCTGTTGTTTTTTGCATTGTCAGAGGCTCTGTCGGCTCCCCTGGCTTCCGAATTGCACTTTTTCCTGATTTTTTTCGCTTGCCCTGTATTAGAGGGTCGTTTTCTTTCTTTTCCATATTATTTGGTTACCTTTGTATTTTCGCGCCCTTTTTTATTGTGGGTGGAAAAGTGCGGCGGCCATTTTGGATTTCTAAAGTGTGCCTTTTAAGGGCACTTTTTAACACTTGTGCACGGGTTCCCCTGGCATTTTTGGGGTTTCTTTTGCTGGCGATTTTGCTCAGGGCACCCCTAGGATTCTGGGGAGTATTTTGTTTTCTGTAAAAAAAAAAAAAAAAAGTTTTAAATTTAAAGCTGTACTGATTTGAATACGGTTAGTCCCTTTGCTGTGGGCTTCCCTGTTCCTGTTTCCTTCTTTCCCCCTGGAAGCAGGTTGCCTTAGCATGGCTGCCAAACCTCAATGTGTGATTTGTGGGTCCCGCAGAGGTACAATGACTGACTCTGGCATCTGCAAGAGCTGTGCTGCAGTTTCTTCAGACCTGGAATGTCTTCTCCCACTGCTGTTTGCAGCTCTGTGGTAACTCGATTGATTTTTCTTGATTTTTCAGCGATTTTAGGCATTTCTCTCATGCCTGCAACCCTCCCACCTTCTTCTTTGACTTTTTAAGTTAATTCCTTAGCTTTTGGGGGTTTTAATTCACTCTTTTGGTGTTTTATTTTTGCTGGTGGCCATTTTGAATAGCTAATGAGCCTCGGTTTTTGGCGGGAAGCCAGATTACTTCTCTGCTGGCTTCTAAAAGCTATATTGTTGTTTCAGTTTTTTTCTTCTTTCCACAACACTTGCTAGATGTCAGTTGTGCAGAGGTTACTTTTTTCTCTGCCTATGTATGAACATAATGGATAAAAAGTACAGAAGGCATGGATAGAGAACAGTATGCAATTCAGAGCCACAGTACAATGCTGAGTCACTGATGAAGGGTGCAGGGCTCATGGCTTCCATTCCCCACTGTGCCCAACAAAGAAGGCTGGCTGAGGCATTACCTATTATGGGGAATATTGTTAAATGCCTGTTCCTGCGGGACGCAGTTATTTCTTTTTAGTTCTCCCTGTGCCTTATTCAGGTTTACGCTGCATAGGCTGTCAGAAGAAACACAGGGACCTCAGGCATCAGCTCTGCACTTCCCCCAGCATCTTGCTTCCCCTGAGGAACTTGGGAACTCCGGAGCTTGGCTTCGGGGGAGCTCTCCATTGGCTTTACGCTGCACTGAGTCTTTACCACGAGAGTTTGGATACCTCCAGGAAGTTCAGGTATCATTTTCTGTAAGAAAACTGTGAGTACTCTGTTTTGTTTTTTTCTTCCTTGCCTCAGCTGCTCTGGGATGCTTTCAGCTGTATCCGGACCGGCTGCCCCTGAGTTTGGAAGTGCCTACTTTGACTTTTTAGTCCACAAACTGCAGCCGGGTTACTTTGTACGTCCTACTGATTATTGTACCTGTCTTATTCAATATACCATTTGGTTGAGGTTTTAAGTCAGTGTTTTTGGATCCTGACTGTTTTAGGCTCGGCCTAATTAAGCATGCTCACTGTAATTTTCCTATGGCTGGATTGAGCTTCTACATCCCTCCCCAGAAACACCTTTCAGCCCCTACCATGGAGGTCTGAATGGCTGCGGAGGGATCCCACTCTAATTTCCCTACTTTCAGTCACTGTAATTGCCTTACCCTGACCTTGAAAGTTTCTCTATGCCAGCACAGTGAATGACTGACAGTTCCCTTCTCAGTTCTGCGAATACCTGACAGTTTTTCGGTGCCAGCGGCTGTTTTGTTTTTCTCTTCAGTGTTTCTTTTTAGAGGAAACAGCTCTAAACAGCAGTTTCCACACACTTAATCATGCTGTGGAGGCACGTGGAGTTTCAAAATCCTTTTCTTAAACAGTCTTGGGTTTCCCTGAGCCTTCCTTGCTTTTTGTTTTAAATGCAAAAAAAAATAAATAAATAAATAAATAAATGAAACCCCACACAAGAAGAGGAAAGGTGGTTTAAGTCTCTACAATGCTTTTTTCTCTGGCTGTATTATATGTGAAATGTAATCAGCCGAAGGGTACATTAATAGCTTGCTTGTGTTACACCTGCACGCTGCATCCCGGAGGCTTTCCCCATACCCACTGCGTTGCTAGCTGGGTCCCTCAGCACCTTATCTCCCCCCTCCTCAGAGCCCCTGCTGCAGGATCTTCCACAGCCGCTGCAGACCACATTACACATTCCCATCCGGCCGTCTCATCAACGGTTTCTCCACTTCGCTCTTCCGTGGGGCCACTTCCAATTTCCGGCCATGCCGTTTGGTCTCGCCACGGCCCCCCGCACCTTCACAAACGTGATGGTAGTGGTCGCGGCGGCCTTGTGCAAAGAGGGCATCCTGGTCCATCCGTATCTCGACGACTGGTGGATTCGGGCAAAGTCCAGTCGGGAGTGTGTGCACGTCACGAGCAGGGTGGTGGCTCTGCTGCGGTCCCTCGGCTGGGTGGTGAAAGAATGCAAGAGTTGTCTGTGCCCGACTCAGGATCTCGAGTATCTGGGAGTGAGCCTCGACACAGCACGGGGCTTGGTGTGCCTGCCGGAGCGCCGCATTCGGTCTCTTGTCCGACTCTTCAGGGGGATGCCCGCTCCGTCTGCATGGTGATAGCTACAGCTCCTCGGTACGATGGCAGCAACCTTGGAGGTGGTCCAACCAATTCGACTCGTTGAACAGGAGATTGACTTGCCCAAGGGCGGTTCGCCGATCACTCCGGTGGTGGCTCTCCTCCGAGAACCTGGCGCGGGGGATCCCTGGAGTCTCCACTTTGGGTTCCGTTCACAACGGATGCCAGCTTAACTGGCTGGGGGGCTCACTGCGAGACCCGCTTCGCTCAAGGGGAATGGTCTCCCCTGGAGACTTCTTGGTCGATCAACCGCCTCGAATTGCGGGCGGTGAGGCTAGCCCTCTTGGCCTCAAAGCCCTAGTTCTCGACCGGCCGGTGCGAGTCCTCTCGGACATTGCGACCACCGTAGCTTACATCAATCGCCAAGGGGGCACCGGCAGCATGGCCCTGGAATCAGAAGCGATGGCCTTGGTCAATTGGGTGCAGTCTCGTCTTCCGGCCATCTCGGCAGCGCCTATTGCAGGTGCAGACAATGTTCAGGCCGATTTTCTCTGCAGAGTGCGGGTGGACCCCGGAGAGTGGGAGCTAAACCCGCAAGTTTACGCGCAAATAGTTCGTCGGGGGGGGGGGCCGCCCTTCATGGATCTCATGGCGACATTTCAATCGGCCGAGACAGGACGCTTCTTCAGCAGGCAAAGGGAGCGCATGTCCGAGCGGCTCGACACTCTCATTCAGCCGTGGCCAACGTCCGGCCTTCTTTATGTCTTTCCTCCGTGGGTTCTGATAGGCCGGGTCGTTCAGCGCATCGAGGGCCATCGGGGTCGAGTGTTACTGGTGGCCCCGGACTGGCCTGGGTGGCCCTGGTATGCCGATCTGGTCCGGCTGAGCGACGGCATCTTGGCTCCTATCCACGCTGCCGAATCTTCTTTTTCAGGGACCCTTGCGGATGCCCCAAGTGGGTCGATTCTCGCTTACGGTTTGGCCATGGAGAGGGCTCGGCTGAAAAAGCAGGGTTACTCCCCCCGCGGTGATTTCTACCCTACTGCGGGCGGGGAAAACGTCCACTTCTCTTACTTATGTTCGGATTTGGGGGATCTTTGAAGACTGGTGCTCCCGGCGTGGAGTCCGGGCGGCGACGGTTTCCGTTTCCGTCGTTTTAAGTTTCTTCAGGTTGCTTTTGATAAGGGCCTTGCGGCTAGTTCCCTGAAAGTCCGGTTGGCGGCTGTCTCTTGTTATCGAGGCAAAGTTTTAGGCCGTCTCCACGGTTCTTATCCGGACGTACGTCGTTTTCTTACGACTGTTTTTCATTTGCGGCCCTCCCGCAGGATTTTCGTTCCTCCGGGGGACTTGAATCTAGTGATGCGGGCCCTGGTTCGTGAAACTTTTGAACCCCTGAGTAGGGCGTTTCTGAAAGATTTTACGCTGAAGACGGTTTTTCTTGTAGCCATCTGTTCGGCACGGCGTATTTCAGATCTACATGCGTTGTCCTGCCGAGAACCTTTTTTGTCTTTTTCCCCGGTCCCTTCCTTTTTGCCGAAGGTGGTTTCCCCTATTCATGTGAATCAGGCAGTGTTTCTTCCAGTTCTTTCTTCCCACTCTGTCGGGTCGGCGGACAAAAGTCTTCACCGTCTCGATGTGGGTCGTGCACTTCGTCGTTATTTGAAGGCTACCGAATCTTTTCGGAAGACTGACCGGTTATTCGTGCTCTTCGGTGGTGCACGTAAAGGGGAAGCGGCGGCTAAGGCCTCCGTTGCAAGATGGCTCAAGGAAGCGTTCGCGTCTGCGTATCTGTTGCAGCAGCGGTCTGTTCCGGAGGGGCTACTGGATCATTCCACTAGGGCTCAGGCGACCGCTTGGGCGGAGTATAGCCTAGTTCCGCCAGCAGATATCTGTAAGGCGGCCACCTGGTCGTCTCTGCATGCTTTCAGTACACACTATCGTTTAGATGTGTCAGCGGCTCGGGATTCCTCTTTTGTTCGGCGGTTCTGCGCGCCGGATGGCAAGGTCCCGCCCGGTCTTAACTGCTCTGTTACATCCCGTTGTTGGAGGACTAAACTGGATTACCGAACAGGAAATGGAAATTACACTAACTTGGTAATTGTAGTTCCTGGAGGGTCCAGTTTAGTCCTCCTTCCCTCCCGACTATCTGTTATAAAAATGCGGCGCGCTTTCCGAACGGTGGATCATAAGACGGTTCCTCTTGCCGTTCGAACCTTTTTTGCAGCCGCGTTTTTGGCTATGGCTCTTCCTTTCTCAGGTGTTCAGTCAGCTCCTGAGATTTCTGATACGGAGCTGTATTTTGATTTCTGGGGCGTTGGTTCCAGTGCAATACAGTGTTCTGACTTCCTCGTTTGGGGAGAAAGTTGGATATTTTTGTGGGGGGGAAACAAATTGTTCTTTAATTATGTCATTTTCATTATGTCATTTTGTATATTAATCTAATGTGTTGCTTCGTTAAGTATGCTTTGTTACTAGTACACTGGGGGCTTCTGGGAGCTCCGTCTGCATATATACTACAGAAGACTTGATTGGTCCAGTCTCCAGGCTGCAGGAGGAGGGGCACTACCCGATGTTGGAGGACTAAACTGGACCCTCCAGGAACTACAATTACCAGGTTAGTGTAATTTCCATTTAACGCGTGTTAAGTGCCACTGCACCCATAGAAATAAAACAGGTGGAAAGATCAAAGGAATGACAAAGAGCAGTCAGATAGCTGGATAGGGGACAACCAAAAGAATGTTAGCAATAGCTGCAGGGAAGATGAGAGGAACCACAAGCTGGAAACAATCAAGGAGTCACAATGGGAAAAATACGAAAAATCAAGTGTACGTTCTGGAAGGCAAGGGGACTCTTTCTATTCATCAGTCATAGTTCAACTAATCGTAGAGAGAAATCGGACCTAGACTACAAGGATCGTCATCACTGAGACCTAAGTCACTGTGGTGCCACGTCTACGTACTGCTAACCAAGAAGGATGTACAGCTCTTGATTGACAGCAGGTCTGCAATCTCATATTTCAGTTCTTTCAACACCCTTGGATGTATATCATCCGGTCCAGGTGATTTGCTACTCTTCAGTTTATCTAATAATTGTAATACATCTTCCCAATGTATTGCTATTTCCTTCAATTCTTCTGCACCTTTAAATACCACTTCAGTCATGGGTAACATTCCTACATCTTCCTCAGCAAAGACCAAAGCAAAGAATTCATTCAGTCTCTCCGCTATCGCCTTGTCGCCTCTTAGTGCCCCTTTAACACCTCTATCATCCAATGGACCAACTGACTGTCTCTCAGGTTTTTTGCTATGAATGTACTTGAAAAAGTATTCATTACGCGTTTTTGCTTCTGCAGTAAGCTGCTTCTCAAATTCTCCCTTTGCCTGCCTTATCAATACCTTGCATTTAACTTGCCAGTGCTTGTGCTGTTTCCAGGTTTCGTCGTTTGGCTCTTTTTTCCATTTCCTGAAAGATGCTTTTTTGGCAAGAACAGCCTCTCTGACCTCATCTTTAAACCATGCTGGCAGTTTTTTGGACTTCCTTCCACTTTTCTTAAAGCATGGAATACAGCTGGTCTGGACTTCCAAGATAGTATTTTTCAACAACACCCAAGCTTGATGTAAGTCTTTAACCTTTGCAACTGCTCCTTTTAGTTTTTTCTTAATTATTTTCCTTGTTTTATCGTAGTCCCCCTTTCGAAAGTTAAAAGGTAGTACTGTGGATTTCCTTACTATCCCTCCTCCACTAATTAAATCAAACGGGATCATGCTATGATCACTATTGCCAAGTGGTCCAATACCCTTATCTCTTGCACCAGATCTGGTGTTCCACTAAGGACTAGGTCCAATATGGCATCCCCTCTGGTCAGTTCATGAACCAACTGCTCCAAGAAGCAGTCATTTATTTCATCTAAGAACTTTATCTCCCTAGCATGTCCTGCCGTGACACTGACCCAGTCGATACCAGGGTAATTGAAATCACCCATTATTATTACTGTGCTGTAACTTTTGTTAGCTTCCTTGATTTCTTTGGGCATTTCATCATCCATTTGTTCATTCTGGCCAGGCGGTCGATAGTACACCCCCACTGCCATCGCCTTCCCCTTTTTACATGGAATTTCAATCCATAGAGATTCTACAGCAAATTTTGTTTCCTGCAAAACTTTAATCCTTTCTGACTCAATGCCCTCTCTAACATAGAGCGCAACCCCTCCACCAGTTTGATCAGCTCTATCATTACGATATAGTTTGTACCCAGGTATCACAGTGTCCCACTGGTTGTCCTCCTTCCACCATGTCTCTGAGATTCCAATCATATCTAACCTCTCATTTAGTGCTATATATTCTAACTCTCCCATCTTATTTTTTAGACTTCTAGCATTTGCATACAAGCATTTTAGAGACTGTATTTTATTCATATTAATCTGGCTATTGGTAGGCATGGGTAATTTGAGATCTTTAAGCTCTGTCTGTTCCATACTCAAGGGCATTTGGGCTACTTTACTCTTTTTTGGAACCTCTCTGCTTTTGGTAGTATCCTTCAAGGATACATTCTTCCGAACCATCCGCTCTTGTTTAACTGTCGGCTTTCCCCTATTATCTAGTTTAAAAGCTGCTCTATCTCCTTTTTAAAGGTTAATGCCAGCAGCCTGGTTCCATTCCGCTTAAGGTGAAGCCCATCCCTTCGGAAGAGCCCCTCCTTTCCCCAGAATGTTCCCCAGTTCCTAACAAATCCAAACCCCTCATTACACCATTGTCTCATCCATGCATTGAGACTCCGCAGCTCTGCCTGTCTTTTGGGTCCTGCACGTGGAATGGGAAGCATTTCAGAGAACGCTACCCTGGAAGTTCTGGATTTCAACTTCCTACCTAAAAGCCTAAATTTAGCCTCCAGAACCTCCCTACCACATTGTCCTATGTCATTGGTACTGACATGTACCAAGACAGAAGACTCCTCACGAGCACTATCTAAGACCTTATCTAGGTGGTGCGTGAGGTCCGCTACCTTCGCACCAGGCAGGCATGTTACCAGGCAATCCTCATGTCCACCAGCCACCCAGCTATCTACATGCCTAATGATCGAATCACCAACTATAATGGCTGTCCTAACTCTTCCCTCATGGGCACATGGCCCTGGAGAAACTTCCTCGGTGCGAGAGGGTTTTACATCACCTGGAGGACAGGTCCTAGTTACAGGATCACTTCCTGCCACACCAGGGTGATGCTCTCCCTTTACGTGACCTCTCTCCTCCATGGCAACAGGGATGCTGCCAGACTGGAGGTGGGACTTCAGGACTATATCCTTGTAGGTCTCGTCTATGTACCTCTCTGTCTTACTTATGTCTTCCAAGTCTGCTACTCTAGCCTCTAGAGAATGGATTTGTTCCCTGACCGCAAAGAGCTCCTTGCACATAGTGCACACGTAAGACCTCTCACCAACTGGGAGAAAATCATACACGTGACACTCCATGCAAAAGACTGGAAAGCCCCCATCTTGCTGCTGGACTGCTGTCTGCATCTAAGTTTTAAGCTTGTGTTTAGATCTTTAAGTTCTTTACTTACTAAGGGTTGCTATGGCTACTTATACTAATAAAATTGTACCTAATACGTTTAATATACCTTGTTCACCTGAAGCTTAATTAATCTCAGGTCCTTAGTGTATGACTGATTTGGATAACGAGTTGCACCTGAGAGCACCTCCTTTCCTTTAAGATGTGTAAGTACCTGTAAAGCTACGATTATCCCAGGAGTGGGTGGGTGTTGGGGAGGGAGGGAGGGAAATAACACTTATTAAAAGAGGGCTGCTATACAGTACCCTGTCCTGTGCTTATGAGGTAAGCTGTGACCAACTTCCTGGGTGATTAACAATCCTTGCTTGGATAAAAGGAGTCTTTCAAAATGGCCTTTTGGCCTGCAACCTGGCGTTAACACCTATTAAAAAAAGTTTCATAGGTCTCTTGCCCCCTAGGTAGAAGGCCTCTTTCTAAAGGTCTCTAGAAGACTTTATTTGTTGTTCAAAGAATGCTGACCCTGTTTTGCCTTTTATGCTAAGTTATATTCTGATTTGATTTAAATTAAAGCTCTTTGCTGCTGCTAGGCTCTGACTTATTATGAAATTTAAACTAGAAGCTCTCTGCTGGGTTCTAAATTTAACCAGAAAGCTCTCTTCTGTGTTTTAAATTTAAACTTAAACTGCTGCTACTAGGCCCTGACTGATTTAACAAATACACTGGGTTCACAGATTAATCAGCTGTAATCCAAAGAAATCCCTTCAGAAAAATTCCCAGACGTATATACTCACTATTGCAGATCTCTCTCCAGAAGTAGCGAGCCCCTTTTCTAGTCCTTCAAGACCGATGATTACAGAACTCTGGTTGAGCTATTTATGCCTGTGCTGCTGTGCTACTCTTTGTGATCTTGTCAAGGCATTTCATCCCTCCATTGTCTTAGTTACAATTTAGGTTCATTTACTTAGTGTTACTTGCTGTGGGGACGATTGCTTCTAATGGGCCTTACAGCAAATAACACATGTTAGTAGTGTTAGCGTGTGCATTTTATAAATAACCTCCTTAGATTGTAAGTGCTCTTGGGCAGGACCTTCAAACTGTATCTGAATATGCAACTTACCTTGAGCTTGGATTTGGAAAAGATGAGTGATTAAATCTTAAATCCATCCAGATGGGTGGGGGGTTGTTGAATAGATTTAATTTTAGTTGCACCAGTCACTTTGTTTGCCCAGGGTGCTGGTCTTCTTTGTCTGATTACTGATTTGGCTCTCACATTAATGGACCTCAGCTGAAGAATACTGAGTGCTGAGAGGTTGGAAGGCCTTTTTTCTGCCACTTGTAAGTGATTTGAGGTTGTTACATTGAGTGTTAGCTATTAAATTGATATTCTGTACTTAGAAAAAGTATAGTGCATTATCTCAATTTATTTTTATTTAGCTCACGCCTTTCCAAGAGAAGATCAAGGTGAGTTACATGCATCCATCAGGCACCTAATCCCTGCACTTTCACTCATGTCCCTATCCAGGGCCAGCCCCAGGGTTTCTGCCGCCCCAGGCAGGAGTCCGGATATGCCACCCCCTGCAGTGCCATGCCACACTGCCCTCCCCCACAGTGCCGAGTCGTGCTGCTGCCAATTTTCTCTGCTAGAATGGCAGGCCATGTGCATTTGGCACACATGGCCTGCATCTTCTGACCCTCCTCCAACAGGAAGTTGCATCGGAGGGGGTCAGAAGCGGCAGACTATGTGTGCAGAAGCACATGGCCTGCCCTGGCCACCAAAGCGGTGGCATAAAGCCGCCGTGCTGCCCATCAAAGTCTGCTGCCCTAGGTGGCTGCCTAGCCCACCTAGTGGACGGGCAGGCCCTATCCCTATCCCTATCCCCACAACAGCATGCCCTTGCCCCAACCTCAAACCCTGTCCAACCTATCATATGCTTGCCCCTTTCCTTTATAGGTTGGCCTGGTAACCTGAGGTATTGTTTGACTGCTTCATTTGGGGATGTAAGTGATAGAGAAGTCATATTGGTATCGAGGAGGTAGAAACCTTCACTCCTGCAAGTTCAGATTGAAATGGATTAACTGGAGGGAATCTGCCCTCACTCATACACAAATCTACTTTTACACTGGCTCTCCCCTCTTTCTAGACCTATCCTCGGTGTTCTCTCCCCCTTTTTGCTCAGGCAGT
The DNA here is from genome assembly GCA_033557465.1 of Ichthyophis bannanicus. NCBI lineage: Eukaryota > Metazoa > Chordata > Amphibia > Gymnophiona > Ichthyophiidae > Ichthyophis > Ichthyophis bannanicus. The sequence continues at coordinate 1,296,830,339 of CM066032.1, read as the reverse complement.
CATTCCTCACGTTTTACCCTTCCATCTCTGATGCTTCAGGCTAACTCCAATCCCTCTATCTCCTTTCTTCTGCATCATCTTCCTGTCATACTGATATCTGTTCCATGTGGGCTGCTGTCAACCCTCCTCCGCCTGCAGACTTTGCCCATGACTGTAGTCCTGTCCCTGCTCTGAACCACATGGGCCTTTGGAGCATCTCAAGCACTTGCTCTGTCTTTTGGCCCATACAGACAGCAGTACACCCACCCCACCCCCCCGGACTGCTAATGTTTCCCAGAGTGAGCAGACAGATGACACTTTCCCTTGCCTAAGCATATAGGAGAGGTTACAGTGGTCTGTTTGCAATGGATACCTGCTGCTTTCAGTGCTGTTAGATTTACTGTTTGTTGTATGTTCTTGTTTTGCTTTTGATGATATGGGATATTGGAATGTATTTTGTATTAGGTACTCTTGGCTTTGAGCGTGTGGGGAGGGGTGAATAAGAAATAATTTGTAGTCTGCAACAGCTGCTCCCCTTTGCTGCTTCCCATTCAGGTACAAACCAGCCCTGACCTGCTTAGCTACTCAAAGCAAATGAGTTTAGGCTTTCTCGGGCCAGTCAGCGTTGCTGGGGCAGCTGTGTACTAATTTGAAGACATCCCATATTTCTGGAATCGGCTGGTTGAAGAGCCTGGTTTGAACTGTAGATGAGTAGAATGAAAGAAAGCCTTTACACTAACATTTTGATTTGTCTTTTTTTCAGAGTTAACCATTTCCTTGTCTTTTTTTAATTGAATGTCTTGTGCAGTTCCAAATGTGATCAGAAAAGACAAGCATTAACAAATCTGAAATCTAGTGTAGCAGTTTGTGATAGAAATGCATCTCTTACGTGATAACTAGAATCATCACGAGGGCCGAAGTTACTAAGGTGCATTACCAGATTAGTAACTAGGTCCCATTGCATATAATGGGACTTTTGGCAAAACAGCGTGTGAATGCATGCTAATCAGTGATGCACCATAGTAACTATGGCCCATCATCTTGTATCTAAGAATAAAAAGAGCCGGGTTTCTGATAGGGCATGAAAATAAGCAGTCCTCCATGAAGCTGTGTGTGAGTCTCCGCTCCTGCTGTTGCCAGTAGGGGGAGGTGCTGCAGGGAAAAATATGCAGAAATCGAGAGGGCGGAGATCCTGAATATATTTACATGACTAGGATGTGCACAGAGCAAAAGCGTTTGGTACATTTGGGCTTCCCACACTCCCTGATTTTCAGACCTTTTCCCAGTTCGTTTACATATTTGTTTAAATAAACATTTAACATTCATTAGAACTTTTCAACGTGAGCCAATCAATTTAGCACGCGTTAATTTGTAGGATAACACATGTTAAATTGGTTTAAAACACACTGCCGGTTCCTCGTGACTAAAAAGCATGATATCGCCAGGGCTGGCCCCAGGAACGGTGCAAGATATTGGGTACTCTAGAGTCTCTAGACAAACCTTCAGCCTTATCACCCCCACCCTGAAATTTTGATCATTAAACCTAGCAATCCTGATCATCTGACCACCCCCCTTCTATCGACAAGAGTATAAAAAAATTCATAGCTGGGCATCTTACTCTTTAAATATTAAACTTTGCTTTGCTAGGTATGTGTGTGTGTCTGCTCTTCCCTCAGGTGAAAGAATGTGCTGAGGGCTCTTTGAGGGTCTGTTTTTACCTTAGTTGTTTTTGTTCTTTGCTGTCCTACACAACCACATGATCCTACCTGATGGTTGGACCAGCTCTGGACATCGCAGCTCCTCCCCCTACCAGAAGCAGTGTGGGTGAAGGATTCCCAGGCGATTTCACACGAATGTTGATTATGGCAGTGAATTTGAAATACCCGTTGTGCTTGGTTAATCAAATAGTGTACTAAATTACCAAGGGATGTCAGGTTGCAGACCCCTTCAAGCATGAGCCACTGCTTTCTTGCTGTGCTCCAAGCTGCTTTTATTTACACAAGTAGTTAATGGTAACCTAGTTTATATCTTTGTTGGCACAGGATTAACATCAGCTCTCTTTCTTCAGAGACTAATACAGGGGTTTCACTTTGCAACTCAGCATTCTTAAGTAGATTGAGCTCAGTAGTCACAATCGAATCCGGTTTAGGTTGTATTCATTCGGTTACACAGGTTATCAAGCATGTCGATTTTTCCAGGTTCTTTCAGAAGAGCTTGTAGTGCTGAAGCAGCTGGGAAGCCGGGAGCACTAGGTCACTTCCTCAGGAGTGGGATTCCTGGTGTTGGCTTCAGACCTGTTACAAAGACAGAATTCTGGGAAATAGGTAAAAACCAGATCCTCTGGATCTAGGTAATGCCACCTTAAATCAGATCTGCAGAGAATCCGGTTTTACCTAGTTAGCAGCTTGGATTTAAACATGCCCTGGCACTCGTATGCAGCACCAACCATGTTTCTATGCCAGTAGCGAAAGGCTCAAGTTAGATCTGGTCTAATCAGCAGCTTCCATCCCCATGCAAACAGGAAGTTGGCATCAGGCATTAGCAGAAACAGCCCCACAGTGGGGCAGTTTGAAGTCACTGCCACCACTGCAGGTCTCAGAGAGGGGCAGCAGTGGTGGCAATGGGACACCCTTGGATTATTGATGCTCTAGGCAACTACCTAGTTTACCTAGTGGTCATGCCGACCTTGAATGCTGGCACTGACTCTCAGGACTCTCTTCTCAGGAGGGAGGGGTGGGGGCTTCTCAAAGACTACTTCCTTTCCCTTTTCCTCATGCTTTTTCCTTTTCACACGGAGCTGTTTGATTCTCCAGGGCATGAGCTGTGCCTGTAGCATGTGCCCGCGTGTGCCCCTTCCTTATATGAGCAGTGCTTCCCCTTCCTCTCTTGGAGGGAGGGAGGTGCGTGCTCTGCTGATGGCACTTCTAGTCTGAGGGGCATAGGGGTCTTCCTGTTACCTGCTTGTGGCTGTCTGAAGTCTGAAGCCCCATTTTCACCCCTCAGATGTAATTTAAAAAAAATATTTTTTTTTTTACACTGCCTACGCTGGTAAGGGTGCACACAGAAAGTTTTTTTTTCAAACATCAGATGCATATACAGGGTGGCCCAAAAAAAGTGAGAACATCTTGTAGCATATAAGTTATTTAAAAAGTCAAAAAGACAGATGTAAAGGATTGACAAATTTAAAAAAAAGATGGCGACTGGAAATTGTCGAAATAAAGATGTTATATAGCTAAAAAAAGGTAAATAAGTAAACTAGTTAAGCTTTTAATTTATGAGATGTTCTCACTTTTTTTGGGCCACCCTGTAGATACGGAATTTATTTTACAGACTTTTGTACTCAGGCTGTTCTGAATACCTCTCTTGTGCGGATTGCAAATTGTCTGTTACAGTTTGACCCTAAATGGCCATAAGAAAGATCCTGAAAACTGGCTGCACAGCCCTTAGATTCAAAGGCTGATGGGACCTCCATATCCATGGTTTCCCAGATTAAAGATTTGAAGATGGGCTTTAATTCTTCCCTTGGTCTGGACACTCACATTTCTGCAATTGCACACAAAGGGGGTCATTCTGTGCTATGTTTAGCGGGGATATATGTCTGGTTTGGACATATATTTCCCACTAAATGCCAGGGGCCGATTCCTAATCCAACGCTCCCCGCACGAACAGAGGAGAAGTGCGGGGAGCTTTGGAAGGGAGGGGGAGGGCCGGAGGAGGACACTGGGCAGCCCAGAGGCGAGACCATGGCCTTGGACGTGCAGGGCCGATTCCGGTCACGGCCCTGCACATCCGAGGGAGCAGAGATGGCCAGGGAGCTTATTCCAAATCTGAAGTGGAATAAGTCGCCTAGGTCAGGGCGATCGGCAACATTGGTCCCACAGAGCAGGTGAGGAGCAGCAGGGGGTCCATGCAGCTCGAGCCCAGCCTTGGCAGACCTGTTCAGGGGTCGGGCGGCGGAGAAATCATCATTTAAAAATCTGCGGGAAGTTGGAGCTTCAGCATGGCATCCTGGTGCCATGGCGACAGGACACCACAGGACTGGCCGCCATACAGAAGCATTGGGATGGTTAGGCATGGGGGTATTTAGATGTGCAGTGGGCCTGAATCGGGGCATGTCCTGCCCGTCCAGGCTAGTTGCACCTGATTCTATTCCCACAGGGACGTCTAGCTCCTGAGGGTTCAGAAGCGGGTGCAAGTCCGGCCCATTCAGATTTTGGATTTCCGGACGGGCCCCGTTCAGAATTGGCCTTAAAGTGTATTTTACCTTACAATTAGTCCAATGTCTGTGTCTTTTTTTCAACAACAAAGCATTTAAAACAATGGTTCCTCTTTTCGTATCCTCTCACTTATATTTTACAATGTGCTTTATGTGTATGGTCACTGGAAGCGCTAGATAGGTGAGTACAGGACCCTCGGTGTGTCGGTTATATTGGTTACCAGTTAGATCAAGAGACGTTTTTAGGTTCATAGTATTGATCTTTGGGTCCTTTAAGGTACTGGTTCTTACTATTTCACTAACAGTCTACAATAGTATAACCCCTAGCCAGGATGGGTTCTTGAGGGTCTCCTCTTTGTAGGAGATGCATTTGAGTAAGGATAGGCCAGAACCTTTTCAGTTGCCTTACCAAACTATTGCAATATTTTACCAGCTGAGATCAAGTCCCTTGGTGTTTAGGAAGAAATAAAAAATTTATCTTTTTCCCACTGAATTAACTTGTGTAGCAAGATACCAATATCATCGCTCTACAGTTAAACAGAGGAAGCGTCGGGAGCCCCCGCTCCTAATGTGACCTGCGTAATGTGATGTAGTGGGGGATGGACCTACTTGTACATCACAGGGCTGTGGGTGCAGCCACCTAATTTAGGAGGGAAATACAGAGGCCCTGGTTCAGGGTTTGAGGGAAGAAGTGGAAGATAGGCCAGCACTGAGAGAGTACTGAGGGAGCCTGCTGAGGAAACAGAAAGGAGTATGACTAGCTAGATCTCCAACAGGGAGAGGAGCTGTCCTAGACCAGCTAGGCCTAACTGAGGAAGAGACTGACAGGCCGAAGGAGGGTCTGGAGGAGAAGCAGCTGAGAGAGTTTGGAAGCAGTAGAAGCTAAAGGATTCCTTCCAAGTGTCCAGAAGGAGTCCAGCTGCCGGAGGGATTTTTGGTATCCCTTTGGAAAGGAATGAGATTTACTAGGTGCATCCCACCTCAACCCCTAAGAAATCTAGTTCTGTTTGAGGGACTGGCCCTCCTCCTCTCATCCCCCTTCCCCCAATGCATCCGAAGCACTCAGGCAGGAGTGATTTTTATAAAGTAGTGAGGGTGTTTTGGGGGGTGGGTTTTATCTAAAGAGGAGGAGAGAAATTATTCCCTATGTTCATATCTCCCCACTGGAGATATTTCTGGAGAACTGATTTGGGGGGGGGGGGGGGGGACTGATTCTAATTGAGAGTCCAGAGGTACTGACACTTTCAATACTTATCTACTGGATGTTTTGGTGGAACTATTCCTGTAGTAGTGTATTGAAGATTTTTGCTGATGAGTCTTGGGTACCCAGCCTGGGACCCTAAGAAAGAAGAAGAGGGGCAGTCCAACCAGGGTCCCCGAAGAGGAGCTTAACGACGGAATACGAGAAGGAACGGGTTCCAAGGATGCGAGAATAGGATTATTGTGACTTGACTAGTTGCCCTGTATAGGCTTTATTTTGGGGAACTCACCAAATAAAGGTGTGTTTATTTTAAAAATACCATGTGGTGTGAACTTAGCATATTTTGGGGGCTTTTAAGTAAGTTATGTATTTTTGTGTCAGTGAGGACCTTGGTGTATTTTTGGGGCCCTCCAGCGGCCTGTATTTTGTGTTTTCTATCTTTCTGGGGTGTCCGCCTGAGGCTGTCCTTATCCCATAGTGAAAGGGCAGCTAAACTTGACTAAAGCTTATGTGACTGTTTTATTGGCCTGATAGGTAGCAGTGTGGGGAGGGGTTGTGAGTTGCCAGGGGTCAGGAACTTTGAAAGGTGTTATGCTATACCTGGGAAACTTAGCTGAAGTTTATAATACACCAGATTTTATAAATTTCTGGAACCTCAGTGGCTGTTGTATTTTGTCTGTCATTTTTGCTTTTTTTGATTGTTGACCTATATTTTTAGCACTGCAGTGTGTTAGCTTTGTCCACTGTTTGAATGACTTCATGACCAGGAAAGTATGCCTTAAATAAATAACAGTGTTCACTGCACTTGACAATGATATATAAGCTGAGAAGAACACAATGTGTGTGTGAAGCAGAAGCAGCATGCAGAGTCATGTCTTTCTCGCTTTGCTCTCACCGGATTATGAATTACGCTGCCATCAGCTTTGGTTCTTTTCAAACAGAGCCTTATCTGATCTTACTGAAGTCTGTGAGTTTGCATTTTTGTATGTAAGTATGCGTGTGTGTGTCCCTTATAGTTCGTTAAGAGCTCATTTTTGTGGGCACCTTTTGTGCTTTGAAAGGATTGAAGGTAGTTAGTGGGGGGGCTTTGTGGGAGAGAAATGCCTGCACTGAACTTCATAGGAACAGTGAAGTGGAAGAGTTCACATTTGCCTCATAGGGCCTAAACGCAGCAAGCTGTAATAGTGCAGAAGCAGTGAATCCGGACCAAGTACTTAGTTTTTAGCTACAAGTGCAGAGAAGATAGATGGAATAGAAACGGACAGCATCTTAGGAGACAGAGAAGTGACTTCAGAAGAGGGGTAATGTGAGCAGAGCAAGACTGGCGGAAGATTAGCTGCATGGTTGAGTTTTCCACAGAGTGAAGGGGGGAGAGGGAGACTGAAATATTTTTGTATCATTCCGCCACGTTCTCTTGGTCTGGTTGACCTAGTAGTGAGGTTCATTACTGTCCTGATACGCGCACAACCGACCCATTGCTTTGTATTTGTGCCCTCTCTCCCCTCAGGTCAAAGAATGGCTGATGGCCGTTTGTGTGGCTGTCAGAATCTGTTGTTTTGCTTTGACCGCTGCTGCAGCTTTGCCGCCCCTCAGAAGCCGCGGCCCTAGGTGTCTGCCTAGTCTTACTTAGTGGTTGGCCCAGTCCTACCAGAGACTCTTTGTATATTTTTTTTATTTTATTTCTTTGTGCGAACTGTCTTAAACCATACTATAACTCGTAATCCTGCTGTTATAAATTGAGATAGTAGCTTTTAAGTAAACGAGCACTCGTCAGGAATGGAATCTTATCAGGCCAGTTTTCAGTGGTCTCTGGACTGCTAACATTAAATGGGTAAGAAATCTCTTTAAAATTATACATATATTCTATAGAGCTATTCATGCAAGCTATTCATGACTTTTAAAGTTGTACGTGCTGGTCATGCCTTCAAACTGGTGCATAAATTTTGTAGAATTGCTAAGTTTGGCCACTTTTCATATAACCTTTTTCCTTTTCCCGGCCTGCTCCAGATGCCACCCAAATTAAAATATTTAGGGGTTATTTTAGAAGCCTTGTTTGTGCTTTACACATACATAATCAGACAATGCTCAAAGGGAATAAAAACCTCAGAACTTCAGAACCCCCTCCTTGCTCTGTGACAGCTTTTAGGGGCTTCGGTTATAGCTATTGGTCAGAAAACCCTCCTTAAAAAGCCAAGTAAACTCTGTAGATTCATCAGCTTTATAATTATTTTAATTTTTTACATTTTTAATGCTATCTTAAAAGTGGATCTTGTTCTCCTAGGCCAATATTCCTTACACATGACACTATTCTTTAAAGCACTACTTATCCATTTCCTAACAAAAGCCTTGGTTTCATATATTGCTGCGTCAGGGCTGAAAAACGCACACTGTTGCAGCCCTGTTTTATTATAAATTCAATTGGCTATTATTTTAACTGCTCCTTCTCTTCATGAAGTCAAGATCTGCAATGGCCAGGTATATACTATTCTCTACATAAGCAGTCACATGGTTGGAACCATTCACATGAAAAGACACTAACAGGAATCAGTAGTTTAAAATAAACAAAAACAACAACCTCTACAGACTGATGGCAAGAGCTCACTTCATGTTACATTCCAAAACATCAAGAAACTTTTCTATTTGAAAAAAGACCTCAGACACTTTATCCCTTGTTAGTTTCTAGGGATAATTTTAGTATCAGTCATTGGTCCTCTTTATTTTTAATATTATATTTATATTACAATATTCTTTTTGAATTTTAATTTTATTCAAAAAGTTCATTTTATGGGTGACCGTTTTTTCAACTGGCTCAGCGAATAAGGCAGGAAGAGAGTAATTGTTTAAATCTATTGCTTCCCTCGTTTCCTATCCCCAGTAACACTGTTTTACTTCCTCTAAATTCTTTAGATAACATCACAGAATAAGATAAGTTGAAAAATTTAAAAAGATGAAAATAATTATACAGGTGAAGTGGGATTTTAGAAGGGACGTCTAGGAAGAATCTGCGGTGTCAAGAGCAGAATGTGCAAAGCTCCAGGGGAGTGGCAGCAGTGAAGGGAGGCACATATAATGCCCCTCGGAAAACTTTCTATCTCCGTCCCGAAGGATGAACATTCCACTAACCAGTTCTTGAGATGGGCTTGCGCATCATGTACAGGTGTAGGCCACTTCACAGGTGCTCGACCATGCCGGCTGGGGTATTTCAGAAGTGGGGGGCGACTATGTTATGAGACTTGCATTTCAGATAATCAGACATGACGCGGTGGATCAGTAATCTGCTTGGAATGTGTATTTACGTGCAGGGTTCTTCGGCCAGAAATATTAACTGTGGTGATGAGAGCGCATTTTACTCTTTCCCCCCCCCCCCCCCACCAAGCATTGAAGCCATGAAACGAGCACTTTTTTGCATCTTATTCGTGGTCAGGAGCAGGTATAGGGCCAGACGTGCTTATGCTGTTCTGAAATTGCAGTGCGATTATACATCTCTCGTGCTCTGTCCAGGGCACGCCTCCATCACTCCCCCATGCTACATGGATGTGCTCATGCCAGCAACATCTATATACCTAGCTTTCTAAAATGGTTTGGATGTCTGAACAGAGCTTCTAAAATAACTCCCTTGATGAATACACAAAGTTTACTTGACTTTTTAAGGGATTTTTACAGAGCAATGACTGTAACTGAAACCCCTTAAAGCTGTCATAGAAAGGAGGAGTTACTGAACTTCTGAGGTCTTTCCCTCCGTTTCAGCTTTTCAGCAAATTATTTTATAGTTGCTTTTGTTGATATAAATAGTTTGTTCTACCCAGGGTAATATATTTTTCTATCCACATGTAAATGAACACGCTTAATTTACAGTTGGATGTGCATACTACATAGAAGTTATAAGGGGGCGTGGTTAGGGGATAGCCAGGGCGGGTCAAAAATCTACACATGTAATCCCTATTTCAAATAGGGAATACACGTGTATGACCAAACATATCCACCTTGGGATTTACACCTACTCCTTGGCATGTTTTAGGTTTTAAAAAAAGTGCCCAATTTAGCCAGCTCCTTGTAAGGGGATTAGCCTCTTTAATCCCCCATTGTTTTTCCCCCTCCAAATAGAAATTAGATAACTTCAGATGCTGCTATCTTTAATTGATGATGACATTTACACGTGCAGGCTCACAAATAGTGAACATACCCATGTAAGCACCAGCACTGACACATGGAAGATGTGGCATCTGACTCTTCCATGTGTGTGCTACTCATGTTTCCTCATGCTTTTTCCCATGCATACAAATGCAAAGTGGCTCCGCCGGCTTCATCTGTTGACACATAGGCATGCAGTCCCGCACGTCTAGATTCAGTACTTTAGAAAAGACTCCAGATTTAGCAGAGCCTTTTCTAAAATATCACTGAAATTATGTAAATTGTGGCCATGATGTCTCAATTACGATCTCCACCTAATATTTCAAATGTGCCTTCATACTTTAGTTATATAGTGATTTTATACAGCCAGAGGTTAAAGTATTGGCCACAATGATATTTTTAGCACAAAGGACTTACGTGGATGGTACCCACTGCTGACCATATGTGCCCTTTACAATACTGACCCATATATCTTTATCCTTTAAGGTTAAACAACATAGAAAAACAGTAAGATAGGCATAGATTCCATAAAGTAAGTTTAGATTGCCTCTTCCCTCCTCCTATGAAGATAAAATGACAGTTTGCAAAAAATGAAGGAATTTTCCCTTGAGTTGGAAGGGCTGATAAGTTTATGTATTTGCAGTTATGACTCGTTTTTATGAATTTCTTATTAATTTTACAAACCACTTTGGGTAACCGTTTGGGGCTAATAATGCAGGATATAAATGTAAAGATAAGATAAATTACATTTTTTTTTCTGCCCCCCCCCCCCCCCAATGGATAGCTTTTCTGTGGGCATTGTCTAGACCTGACCTAGTTTCCATAATAGTTTATTTTTAGATTATTTCATTGCTACACAACTCAGAGCAGACTAGAAAGACATAAAGTTTCACAAAAAAATACATTTGTTTTCTAACCTAACAAATACAGACATTTTAGGAGTTGGCCAGATTAGCTAAAGCAAATTGAGAAGGGAATTACTGTCAGAAGCCGCAAATCATTTTGTTTTAGCAAAGCAATGATAGGCGTGGCAAGAGGACATGGAATTCATACAGCTTGGCCAACAAATTGCCCATTCTTCATTGGGGAAAGCACGTGCTCCGTGGGGCAGCAGGCTTTCTTCTCATCCCATGAAAACACTTTTGAGAGAGAAGGGAAATGGTGCCATGGGATGTACTCTCTGGGTGCCTCGGAGAGAATAGGCATGGACAGTCCCTTTCCTGCATCTCTATCAAAGAATGGGATAGTTGAAGGTAATTTGCTTAAAGTTAGTAGATTGGCAGGTTTGGGGTTCATTCCCATTGGGTTGCTCATGAGTTAGTAAATCAGGCCTAGTAATTAACCCTTTATACTATTACAATGCACTGTATAATGTTTTTCACCCAATTCTTTGCATCACCTTCAACTAGTTCAGAATACAACCTTTACACATGTCTTTTATGCATGCAGATATGATCACATAGCATCACTTCTAGCATCTCTCGCTTGCCTTCTCTATTATAAAGAATAAAGTTCATGATATTGATACTGGCCCATAGAGTCTTGCATATGAATATCCCTTGTCATTTATCAAAGTTGTTAGTTTCTTGTATTCCTTCACATCCATTGTGTTTGCAGTTTGAACATCTTGTATCAACACCATCCCCAGTAACCTCTTCACTTTGAGTCTATTTCTAGTTTTGGCGCCTTCCCTTTGAAATCTGTTACCTCTTCTTCACATTCAGAGAATTTTTATGCTATTGTGAACCATATAGTTGGTACGTCATGAAAAGCGGTATAGAAAATTTTACTAAACTAAATATTTTTGCCACTTGTAATGTTAGTATGCTATAGGATCTTTATGCTGCACACTGAGGCTAGTGAAAAATTATGGGCAAGTGTCTGCCCATGGAGGGGGGGGGGACAGGCACAAGAGGATGTTTTCTAATTACATCATAGTGGTTGCAATATAGAGAAACAGCTGCTCTCCTCTCAGCAAACAAATCAGTTTGGTTTTGATTAGATGGCAAGGTGTTGGTGACTCAGAATTTATCAGAGTTCTGATGCTGGTCTTTGTTACCAAAAACCCCCCGCATCTTGACACATATGTACAGTTTACTACTGTGGCATATTCGTTCAGCTAAATATATGCTGGAGAGAATCGATAGAGATTTTGCCACATCCTAGGCCCATCTCCCTCAGACGATATACAATCAGCAATTGGTGCTGTAGAGCAACAAGCTAGAATGTGCATGACAGGTTTTAAATAGTAGGGTTTATGCAAGATAATGGGAATTCCGCAGAAAATACTAGAAAATGAAGCTGGGCCAAACTCAGGCCTGGGACAGGAATCATGTGCCCTGAGTATGCTCTGCTATGAATCAGCTTGTTTCACAGCGTGAGCACTTCTCATTGGGTTGCGGTTGACAAAGCAGTGGCTTCTGATTTTTCAGAATCACTTTTAAGAGAATGGACAAGGTAGGGTTGCCACCTGATGCCATGTCATGGAACAGGCTGACTCAGTCTTGATTGCATGCATGTTGCATGCATGGGCTTGAAGTTCTGCTTTTCTTGGGAAACTCAGTGGGACAAATCAGAAATACTAATGCATGCACGTAGTAAGATAAAGTCAGGACTGGATTAGCTTGATCCTTAAGACGTGGGGTGGCACATCTCTCTTTTCCATATGTATTTATTTGTGTCTGTGAGTGAGTGGGTCTCTCTTTCTGTACAGACATATGCGTGCAGTTGTGTCTTTCTCTGGGGGGGATATAGTGTTGTATAAATATAAGTTCTGTTTGAAAATTTAAGCCAGCAACATCCACAAACGAGAAAGTATCTGTGGACTTTGCACCTGCGCTGCTGCAAATGCGCAGTATGTGAAAAAAGTAGAAGGTGTTTTAGAATCGAATACCCATGTGCACTTTGCCTCCCCCGAACTTACCTTGCCCATTCTCTTTTCCCTGCAACTAGCAGTTCAGATGATGTGAAATAAAAGCACGTGTTTCTTAGTGCGCATTCCCTTAAAGTTGTGAATGCTGAATTGACTTAACTTGCAGCAACACCCCCTAAGCTTCTCCCTGGCATTGACTTTCTTTGTGTTTTAAGGGGGAGGTGGGATCCCCTAATTAGAAGTGCTTTGCATTAAATTATTTTATTTTTAAATGGTGCTGTTAACAGAATGAAGATAGTCATTGATAGCTAGATTTTTATACCATTTCTCAAGTGCAGTAATTGTGTGTGAATGTTTGGAAAGCTCCTCTGTTAAGCTGCTCTCTATGTGATAGCTGGAAGGAAATCAGAGTGCAGGAGCCTATTAGAAGCCTGTCCTTTCTGGCACCATTCGGTTGAGTCCAAAGCAAGATTGTAGCACTGTGTAAATGGCAGAAGGTGACTGTGATAAAAAGGCGCACACTGTGTACATTTATTTGAAGCAAAGATATAGGAAGTTGTTAAATTCAATTTTCTCTGAGATCCTTTTTTATCACAAATTATGGCTGAGGTATCAGGCCAAGACAAACCACCCATCTGGGCAGCAGCAGAATGGAATGGTATTGGAGACAGAGGATCACATTTCTATGACTATGGCCACAACACTAGAATTACCTGCGCGGAAGAAAGGCCTGGCAATCTTAATTCCGTATCTTGCCATGAAAACCCAATGGATAGTCACAACAAAACAAATTGCACTATAGTGCTGGAAGATGAGACCCCCCCAAGTTGGAAGGCACTCAAATGGCTACTTGCGAGGAGCTGAAGACTTTTCAGAGTAAAGCCAGCATTTATGATGTGGTTGGATCAAAGCCCTTGGAACGTCTGACTGCTCATGTAGCTATACATGAAATGAGAGTCAGAAGCTGCAAAGATGTCTTACATATTCGAATATGGAACATATGAAGCATGAACCAAGGGAAGTTGGAGGTGGTCAAGAATGAAATGAAATGTATACAACTTGATCTGTTGGGTGTCAGCGAACTGAAATGGACTGGCATCGGGCATTTTGCATCTGATGATCACATGATCTACTATACTGGAAATGAAAGACAAAGAAGAAATGTTGCATTTATAATTAAGAAGAAACTTGCAAGAACTGTAATGAAATACAATGCAATCAGGGAATGCTTAATTTCTATTTGTCTACAAGGAATGCCTATTAACACAACTATAATTCAGGTATATGCCCCAACAACATCTGCAGAAGAGGATGAAGTTGATGAGTTCTATGAACAAGTACAAGCTGAAATTGACAGAACATGCAAACAGGATATCCTGACAGTCATGGGTGACTGGAACACAAAAATTGGCAACAAATAAAAAGGCAAATATGGACTTGGCAAGAGAAATGAAGCTTGAGAAAGATCGTTGGTCTTTCAGAATTCTGTCGGTCTTTTCATCTCAAACACCTTCTTCCAACAGCACAAGCGGCAACTGTTCACATGGACTTCACCCAATGGATTGTACAAAATCCAAACTGACTACATCTGTGGAAGTCAACGATGGAAAAACTCTATAACAACAAAGAGAAAACCTGGGGCTGACTGTGGTACAGATCACCAACTACTAGTATGCAAATTCAAGCTAAAGTTCAAAAAGAGCAAACCACTCATGAATGTAGCAAAATATGACCTTGAGAATATACCACTGGAATTTAAAGACTGCCTGCAAAATTGATTTGCTGCTTTAGATACAAATGACAGAGCACCAAAAGAGTTATGGGATGACATCAAGAAGGTTGTGTTGGAAGAAAGTAAGAAATCTCTACAAAAGGTAAAAAAGCAAAAGCAGCCAAAATGGATGACCAAAGAAACTCTGAAAATTGCCCAGAAACACAGAGAAGCTAAAGCCAGAGCAGAAAGAGAAGCAATTGCAGAACTCAACAGAGATTTCCAACATGCAGCAAGACAAGACAAGGAGAAGTACTACTATGATGCACGCAAGGAAATAGAATCAGAAACTATTAGAGGAAGAACAAGATCGGCTTTCTAAAGCTACGAGAGTTTAAAAAAAACAAAACATTCCAACCTCGAATTAGAATGCTACAAGATGCTCAAGGAGCCATGTCGAATGATGCTGAGAAGATCAAGCAAAGATGGAAAGAATATACAGAATCATTATACCATAAAGATGAAGTGGACCAAAAGCCGTTTCAACCTGTACCTTATGATCAGTAACCATTGGTGATGAGAGAAGTCGAAACAGCATTGAAAGCCTTATCAAAGAACAAAGCACCAGGCATTGATGGCATTCCCACTGAAATATTACAGCAATCGGATGTAGCTGTTACGATACTTACAAGGCTGTGCTAGGAAACTTGGAAGACAACATCATCATAGCCAATTGACTAGAAAAGATCTGTGTTTATACCAATACTAAAGAAAGGTGATACAACTGACTTTGGAAATTATCGCACATTCACTCTGATCTCACATGCCAGTAAGATTCTACTGAAGATTATTCAGCAAAGACTACAACCATACCTGGAACAAGAACTGCCTGAGGTTCAAGCAGGGTTCAGGAAAGGGCGAGGAATGAGAGACATCATCGTGGATGTGAGATGGATCCTTGAAAAGACAAAAGAATACCAAAAAGATATCTATATGTGATTTATCGACTACAGCAAGACTTTTGACTGTGTAAAGCACGAGAAACTCTGGGCCACATTATGAAGCATGGGTATACCAGAATACCTGAAAGTTTTCTTGCACAACCTTTACGTTGATCAAGAAGCAATAGTTCGAATGAAATAAGGAGAAACAGAATAGTTTAAAATCAGCAGAGGTGTACGACAAGGCTACATACTTTCCCCCTACCAGTTTAATTTATATGCAGAACAAATCATCATAAAGGAGGACTGTATGAAGCAACCGAGGTGTGAAGATTGGTAGAAAATTCATCAACAACCTTCGCTATGCTGATGATACCTCATTACAGGCTGAAAGTGAAGAGGCTGTGAAACATTTGCTTCTCAAGATCAAGAAACACAGTCTTAAACTGGCCTGCACCTTAATGTAAAGAAGACAAAGATCCTCATAACTGGCAAAATCAATAAGTTCATCATTGATAGAGAAGAAATTGAAATAGTTGACAACTTTAACCTACTTGGATCAACTATCAATAAAGAAACGACAAGTAGTCAAGAAATCTGACGACGCATTGCTCTTGACAGACCGACTGTAAAGGACCTGGACAAGATTCTCAAGAGCAGAGATGTCTCTGTTCATACAAAGATTTGACTTGTTCAAGCCAAAAATTTGACTTGTTCAAGCCATGGTATTTTCAATAACGTCATATGGATGCGAAAGTTGGACAGTGAAAATGATAGACAGGAAGAAAATTGATGCCTTTAAATTATGGTGCTGGTGACAAATATTGTGTTTTCTATGGACTCCCTGAAGAACAAACCAATCAGTACTAGAGGAGATTAAACCTAAGCTTTTCTTAGAAGCTCAGATGACAAGACTTTGACTTTCATACTTTGGACACATCATGAAAAGGAAGAGATCATTTATTTATTTATTTTATTTAGCTGTATTTATATCCCGCTTTTCACTGGGTCAAAGCGGTCAATTGGGAGATACATTTAACACAAGGGGATATGACACACATACACTAATACTTACAGGGAACATGGGCAATGGAGGGTTAAGTGGCTTGCCCAAGACCACAAGGAGTGCCTATAGGACTAGAAATCCCAGTCCCTCCGGCCTGAGATTGCTGTCCCCAGGTGGGACTTGAACCCCTGGCCCTCTGGCCTGAAGTACCTTGTCCTAACCACTAGGCCACTTCTCCCTCTTTATAGAAAGACATCATGCTTGGCAAGGTAGAAGGTCAATGCAAGAGAGGAAAGCCAGCAATGAGAGAGAGTGGCACCCAGAGCTGCTGTTATTGTATCGATCTATCAACAATGAGCTGCCTGACTGAAGACCAAACACATGTTAGGACAACTATCCAGAGGGTTGCCATAAGTCGACACCAACTTGACGGCACTTAACAGCAACACAACATCGAAGAGTCTTAACTCAAGTTCTTGTCAATACGACCAAAAGAGGTGAAATATTGCAAACTCCAACAGATTTTTTGCCCAGTGCTGCAATCCTTCTCTGCCTTACCTGTTATGGAATCTTATTTTCCTGTAGTCACTAGTAATGTTCCTGTGAAACTACACAGGATTTCTTTGCCTATGTTGCTGTCAGTGGGGAGAGGTGCCTATTCCCCATGACTGAAAACACAATATCCTTTCCTGGCACTATCCCTTCGGAAAGGAAGCAAACTGACCGCTTGTTTGACAACCATCGTCTGCTGAAGACAGAGAAGTATTGGAGTGTGCCTCTAGCTACATCAGCTATAATAGCAGGATGAAATCATAAGAAATCTATGGATTTTTCTTCTCTGTCTCCCTCTCTGCTGGTAAGGGAACATAACCCATTTGTCTAGACTGGTCTAGCAGGACAATATGGAAATGCATATTAAAGTTGCCTTTTGAGAACAGAGATGGAAAGGTATGCAACCTGTGTATATGGAAGAAACAGGGATTCTGTATTTTTGCATCCATGTTTGCCGATAACTTTTAAGGTCATTAACATTTTAGAAAGTGGAGCAGTGAAGTTCTGTTCTTTCCTCTGCAGTTCTAAAGGAGGCTAGCCTCCAGGGCAAGGTACTGACGTCAAGCTCACCGATCTGTGGTTTCCCGGATCACCCCTGGAACCCTTTTTAAAAATTGGCGTTACACTGGCCATTCTCCAGTCTTCAGGTACTGCAGATAATTTTAATGATAGTTCACAGATTACTAATCGTAGGTCCAGCTCCACCACCAGAACACCTCTACTCATTGCAGGTACACATATATGCAAAATAATATGTTTATTTAACTAGATTTATATACTGCTTTTCTACCAGTGAAAGTGGTGTACATTCAGGTACTGTATATATATTTTTCTTTTGTCCCCGAAGGGCTCACTATCTATGTTTTTTTTACCTGAGGCAATGGAGGGTTAAGTGAATTGCCCAAGGCCACAAGGAGCACCTATGGGACTAGAAATCCCAGTCCTTTCAGCCCAAGGTTGCTGTCCTCTAGTGGAATTTGAATATGTTCATACTTTCACCTGCATAGAGGGGCATGTTGACTAAAGGGCACACCTGTAGCATGTGTTTGAGCCATAAAACTAGTGCAGAGGCCAGTGCTAACTTTCAGAGGGCATGTATGTCCATCCCTGCTGATAGCATGTTGTTAAAGCACTGCATCACACTAACCAGCACTCGGCTGTGTTTATCGTCACCCCTTAAGGTACTGTCAAGTGTACCCACACTAACTGCCACATTTGTGCTAACTGCAGTGCACCATTATTGCCCACATTTCCCCCAGCCTGCCTTGTCTCTGCCCAAACAGTTAGTGTGGGGCCCTGCACTAAAAATCCCATACTATCTGCTAGTGCGACGTGCTTACCACGTGGCCAACCCTGCACTAACAGCGCACATTAGCAAACATGCCCCATAGGCAGGCCAGTTTAAACCAATCAATTTCCATGCATAAACCACACTTTAATGTACGTAAAAGGCTTTTAAAGTCACCCCATAGTAGCTTAACTCGTGACCTTGTGAATTTATATAGCCCAGCAAAACACCACTGGAGTGGCTCAGGGCATTGCCTTCCTGTCTTAGCCAAAGTACATTGAAACATATCATTTAAACAGTCACATCATTTCTTGCTCACTAATTATTTAAAACATTGCCTACTGTTGTGCAAATTGTCCATCTTCTCCGATATTCCGCAGACTGCTGAGAGTATGATTAAGCTGAAAACAGTCATCTGCTCTCAGGAAATTCCTGTAACTTTCTGTGGCAGCCATGAGAAATCTCACCTTTTGACCTAAAAATGATCTGGCCAGATGTTTGGGTATAAAAGGGAATTTTTTTGTTTTTGTTTCTTTCACTGAAAAGTCCCATTTAGCAGGAAGAGGCAGAGTGAGATGCCTCTTCCTCAAGAAGGTTTATTAATTCAGTAGTTTCCACCCAGTCGAGGAGGCACTCTTCCCTGGATTGATTTTCAGGTTCTCTATAGTTAATGTGCATGAGAGAGATTAGCATATGCTGGGTCTCCAATGCATGCAGATTCATGCAATTCACGTTGGTCGTGCAGAACTAGTTAGGTGTGCTTCCAGAACTTGCATTTACACCAGGAAGCTGTTCTGTTCATGAATAGGCAATGCAGATGGACAGAAAGACACGTGCTCCCCTCTGCCTATCTGTCAGGGTGTGTTTTCATGTCATTGGTAAACAGTGTTTCTCCCAGCAGGAGGGCCCTTCATCATACAGCTTGGTTGTCATGGCAACAATGACAGACTAAAACCCAGTCTTGTCTTGAATGTCTCTGCAGGTTTCCTACAGCTCTGAGATTTTACCGGTATTGATTTCTTATTTCTCTCTCTCTCTCTGTTTCTTTCGCAGCTGCGCTCTGTGATCCACGTTGTGTGAGGCCTAGAAGGAATGTTGGCTTCAGTCTTATTGAGAGCCCCTATTAGCCGCAATAGGATTTCATTTCATTTTAAGCAATTACTGGGGTTGTGGGATTTGTTTTTTCAAATTTTCACTTTCAGTTAAAATTTGGATTTCTACATGATATTGACATATTCTAATATTGTTGGAACTATATAAATTCTTTTTTGCCAACGTTACACAGTTGCTTTAATGCAGCTGTGAGCTGGCTTGGGTTCTGTTTGTCTTTTCCAATAGCCAACAAATGATCAGAGAATGGCGAGACTTCATGGGCAGGTGCATAAGGTTCCAGTTTCACATTCTCCTCCTCAAACTGTGCAGCACAGTCTGTTCAGATCAGCAACTTCTGCCTCAGGAATTTTTCCATAGGAATCATTCTGAGAAAAGTCGGTGTTGAATGCAGATGCCTACATGGAAAACCAGGAGAGTGAGGAGAG
The DNA here is from genome assembly GCA_033557465.1 of Ichthyophis bannanicus. Classification (NCBI taxonomy): domain Eukaryota; kingdom Metazoa; phylum Chordata; class Amphibia; order Gymnophiona; family Ichthyophiidae; genus Ichthyophis; species Ichthyophis bannanicus. The sequence continues at coordinate 1,296,810,904 of CM066032.1, read as the reverse complement.
AAATTTTTAATATAGAGATGTAAATTAAGCTAGCCGATTTTCTCACTGTGTCGCTGCTATTGAATATCATTCTCTGTACCCTGGAGTAGGATATTATCAGAACAAGAATTATCAGCCCAGCTGATTACAGCGTGCCAGCTTTCATTGTTTCCCAACCTAATCTTTTTTGTTATTTAAACAGTGCAGTTTTCCTTGTGCTTTATATAAAGTAGCAGCACAGTAATGGTTATACTTTTTTAAAAGCTAGTAGACTTTTTTGTATGCATCTGAATTTCATTATATTCTAGGCTTGATGGCTTCTATAGGTACAGATCAATGCAACGTGTGCCTTCAAGCTAAGGCTGACCCAGCAGCTCCTGGGTTTTTTTGACATGTGATTGGAGGTAGATTGCTAGACCTTTCTTCTAAGGCAGTTGGGGGGGAGGGTTAAGTGACTTGCACATGGTCACAAGGAGTACTAGTGGGAATCAAACCCTGGTCTCTTGGTTACTAAGCTAGTGCTTTAATCACTAGGCTACTCCTCCACTTGGATCAATAAGCTCTCCTCTGAGGCAAACCCCCCTCCTGTCCATCCCTCGCCATGATTTGAAATGTCCTACGTGGCCCTTCACATCAGAGGTTTGAGTACCTCTGGTATAGATTGTTCATAACTCTTTTTTTTTCTTTTCTTGCAAAACATAGTTGCCTGCCACTGATATTTTGCTCACATTTCTCCCACTGCCAGTGTCCTATCACCTAAGCTACACTCCAGAAGACAGGACTCAGGGCGTACAACAGCTAGGCAGACGGCTACTGCCAGAATGGATACTGTAGCATTTTGGGGAGGCATTAGTGTAGTTTCATCAGAATCCTACTGATAGTTGAAATGCATACATTCCTGAACCTGAGATTGGTTAAAGCTAAAAGAAACAAGTCTGAATACCATAAAATATAGAAATACAATCTAGTTAGAGTCAAATTTGAACTACGCAAATGGCAGCTTGATTTGTTATTTGCTTTTGCCATAGACTGAAAAGTTCAAGGAGTAAGAGTCATCGCATGAAGCTGAAATGAGGAACACTCAGACAGAATCTGATAAAATGCCTTTTTGTTGAGAGGCTGGTAGATACCTGGAGCAGAGTGATAGAATTCATGTGAGGAATAGAAAACAAGGGAATTTAGTGAAAAAGGGAGAGAGAAGGACCACAGCCTGTGTAGGTGCCTTATTATGAAATTACCCCCAAAATGTCCAAAAGGCGTACCTATGTGCCTTTTATAAAATAAGCTTTCAGAACCATCCCTGATAGAGCACATATTCACTTGCAGCAAAGAAGGTGCATGTGGGTGAATGTACTCTGTGTGTGCACATACATACATTACTAACTATGCTCCTGGGAACACCTACACATGGCATGCTTACTTCTATCTGTGTGTATTCAGCCAGATGGTTTTATAAGGCCATTTTCCACGTATGAAACATGTTTTACACATGGACATTGAAATTAGACTCTGCACGCTGCCCCTTCTCCCCCCTCTCCCCCTCCCCTTGCTTCAGTGCTGCATCAGGTCTTAAAGTGTCCACGCGCCTACGGCCTGCCGCTCCTGCCCCCTTCCAGTACAACTTCTTTGGAGGAGGCAGGAGTGGCAGGCCGGAACATGTGCGCATGCATGTAGGTGTTTTAAAGCCCGCCACGGTGCTGAAGCGGCATTTCAGCTGCTGCTTCCTGGCAGGGGGGTGGTTAGAGACGCCGCCCACCAGAGCCTGTTGCCCTAGATGACTGCCTAATTCACCCTAGTGGAATTAAGAGGGCAATTTTCACAACATTTTACCCATGCTAAGGCGGCTGTTGAGGGAAGGCAGTTTACAGACAGCCACTTAGAGCTAAAATGTTTTGAAAAGTACCCTCTTAATTGCAAACATTGTTATAATTACTGTTAACAACAAAGTGTTTCAGAGGAGATATAAAAAGGAAAAAAATCTTTCTAGGTGCATAAACCTTTTGTGTCTGAGTGTCGAAGTGGTTGCCGTCCCTGCTCTGCCTGAATGTGGAGAACAACAAGGAGCACACCAACCTGCAGTGTGAAAACACAAGAGCGAACCAGGACTCACATCACACTGTGGATAGGGACAAAATCATTATTCTGGTATCTAGTGAAATCAGACCCTACACGTGTTTCGGTGTAAGCCTTCCTCAGGGGCTTGAGACCTCATATAAAACATAAAACCAAAAATACAGTCATAAAATGAAACAGATAAAACTATATGAAACAAGGACATATGCCCAAGGCAACCTGTCAAATTATAACACATACAAATAATAATGTCATAAAAAATATATATGCATAAGACATCAATATAAATGAGTAAATGAACAATCATAAAAATAAATAATAAAAATGTATAAAACATATAAGATGAATGAGACATTAAAAGACACATTAAAATCATGTCTGTCATAAGAAACGGGAGGAATAAAAATGCATGAAATAATACTAACTGTACAGTAACATTAGGCAGTATGCAGATGAAAGCAAATTCCAATGAAAACCTTATATTGGAATGCATTTGATTTATGAATGTATAGACAAATATGTGTGGACTTGCCTACAAACGAAGGATACTCTAATTGAAACAAATGTGCTGAAAATATGGCTAAAAGGACCAGCATGTCAATGCCAACACCTGGCGACCCAGCAGATAGTTGCAACTATCCCCTGGGTTTTCTTGGCAAGGTGTAGAATTGTGCAAATGTAATTTTTATATGAAAGGAGTCTGCATGCTGTGCTATTGTTTTGTTGATTGCAAAGTGATTCAGAAGACAGCAATTAACATTTAGACTCTACTGCACATTTACGAATGAAGAGCCATATTGGCTGTTTTGTTTTGGAAGTCCATGTGATCTGACTGGATGCATGGTTCACCGCTTCTGTTTTTGAATTTCCACGTAATTTTGTGTTTAATGACCTGATTTGTCTTTAATAGTGACTCCCGAATTCTATCATGAGATCAGGCATGCAGAACACTACATGATTTATCCTCTGCTCACTGGGAAACTGAAGGCAGCACCTGAAGCACAGGACATGATTTGCCAAGAAAAGTTATATTCTAACGGCGAAATGGGGAATTTGACCAGCCTGTCCCGTAGATGCAGCAAACTCTGCTCATCTTGGCCTTTAACCTCCCTCATCCATCACTAAGGATTCAAAGTGTAAATAAATTATAAACCAGAGGGCAGAAATGGATGATATGAATTAAAATGAGTTCTGGTTGTGCTGTTAATAAAAGCAGTAGGAGAGGCATACTAGGTGGAAGATTGCACTGAAAACCAGATCCTGTGTCCTTTATCCAAGTTAAGATTAGTTATAACTTCCAGACTTTCTGGAAGACGAGATGGGGGGGGGGGCACATCGACTTTGAAATGAAGCATGAGATAATGGGGCCTTGGTAGTTGCAGACTTTCTGTTCAGTTGCTAATAGTTTTTCTGTGCCTCTCCTCTGTCAGCATCACTGCTCATTTTCTAGGTTATATAATTCTAAACACTGTTTTTTTTAGTACAGAATCAAAGCTTGTGATAAATTAGTTGTGAAGACGAGACCCAAACAAGGCTCAGGGAAATGACCATTTGTTTCTCCACTGCTCAGTTTGCCAGAGGTCCAGATTCACGGATGCACCATTTTCCATATTTTTGACTAATAAAATTATGAGACTTAGGGTCCCCTTTTACAAAAGGGTATTGTGGTATTGCAACAAATTCACCCATTATGCACAAATCCATAGTGCATTAGGGCAGCAACACGGTGTTACTGCCAGGATCATGGAAAGCATGTCCCCAGCAGTTCCCATGGTGCACATGGCCCTGCCGCAGCACAACAAGGGGGGTGCACTCAATGCCACCTATGAAGGTGACGGTGAGTACACCCACACCACTTGCCTGGCATGCAGGTAGCGAAGGTACACTGCCTGTATGGTGCTCACCCTGCCCACTTTCCACCCCTAACCCCCACACTTGCAACCCTAATGAGCTATGGACACGTAGTGTCAAAATCCAGCAGCTATGGACAGGTAGTGTCAAAATAGCCCCACACTAGCTGTCAACACTTGTCCAACTCACGCCTTTAGCATGCACAAGACCCATGCTGACAGCTAGTGCCCTTTATCTTTATATAATTTCTGGATATACTGCTTGGGATGAGGCATACAAACGGTTTACAGCATAATACAAAGACTGCAAGGAGAAGATAGGAAAAGAACGACAATTAACTGACAGGACAGTGGAGGTAAAGAATAGAAAAGGATAGCAATAGAGAAGGGGAAGAAAGAAGGAGAGTGGGCGGACAAGGAATCCAGAGCAAGGCTAAGCATGTTAGGTGAAATCATGGTGGAGGGGTGGGCAAGTCAAGGGTTAAACTCAAAGAGGTGAGTCTTTAAGGCAGTTTTAAACCTGGTGAAAGAGAGTTCAGAGCGGAGGGTGTGAGGGAGAGAGTTCCAAAGTGCAGGACCCCATGTGCATTCGAGGCGAGCCTGGGAGACGGAGGGGAGAGCTAAGTGCTGAGCGTGAACTGAGCGCAGAAGATGGTGTGGATTATAGAAATGAAGAAGGTTGGCTAAATACTGGGGAGTGTAAGTATGAGTGATCCTGTGCACAAATGTTAGAATTTTGTACTGAAATCGGAAACGAATAGGTAACCAGTGGAGACGGATAAGGAGGAGAAAAACGTGATCAAAGCGAGAGGAGTGGGTGAGGAGGCATGCCTCTCTGTTTTGGAGTAACTGGAATCTGTGGAGCTGATATTGTGGAAGGCCAGCCAGAATGACATTGCAGTAGTCAATTCAAGAAATGATGAGAGAAAGGAGGAGTGTAGTCAGGGAGGGGGGCGTGAGAAAAGGCCGACCTGAGCGGATTTGACAGAGGTAATAGAAAGAGTGATGAATAAGGGAAGAAATGTGCTCAGAAAAGGAGAGAGAAGAGTCCAGGATAACCCCAAGATACTGGAATGAGGAGACCAGTGGGATAGACGTAGAGGAGAGGAGCTAAGGCGGGAGAGGTGGCTCCGAAAGTGATACAGGTGGCTGTTGTTTTAGAGGAATTCAAATAAAGATAGAAGACAACCAGGTGTGAATGGTGGTCAGACAGGAGTTCAACAAAGAAAGATCAGGAGCAGAGGAATCAGTATGATGAAGGAGAATAATATCATCAGCGTAGTAGTACATGGAAATACCAGACTGTTGAATCAATAGGGCAAGGGGGGCTAGAAAAACATAGAAGAGGAGGGGAGACAGGACTGAGCCCTGGGGGACACCACAGGATAGAGTGACAGAGGGGAAGAACTAAGTTGCTGAGTGAACAGAAAAAGAACGGGTGGTGAGAAATGATCGAAACCATTGTAGAGGTGTGCCAGATACACCAAGGTCGGAAAGACATGTAAGAAGAGTGAGGTGATCAATGAGATCAAAAGCGGAAGAAAGGTCAAGAGAAACAACAAGTGTAAAGTCACTGCGTTCGTGGACTATGTGAAACTCATTGAGAAGGGAAAGAAGGATGGACTCAGTACTGTGATCCTCACGAAAGCCAGATTGAGGTGGATGGAAAGCATTAGTGGACGTAAGATGAGAGAACAGCTGTGTGAAAACAAACCCTTTAAGTAGTTTGGAAAGGAAGGGAAGATTGGAAACAGTGCGCCAATTGCTGAGAACAGAGGGATCAAGAGAGCGTTTCTTAAGGAGAGGACGAATTAACGCATGCTTCAGTGGCATAGGGACACACCCAGAGGAAATACAGGCATTATGCATAGTGAGAAGAGGAGGAAAAAGTGTAAGAGAAGGCTCAAGTAACCAATTAGAGGGGATTGGATCCAGAGCACAGGTCGTCTTCTGAAAGGAGGAGAGGGTCCTGGTCAAGTCAGCAGCAGAAATTGGGTGGAAGGACGTCCAAATGTGGGACAGTGAAAGCTCTGCAGGAGAGAGAGGTGGATGAGAGGCTGGTAGGATGGGTGAGAGTGGAGGGAGGCAGGAGGGGAAGGAAGAACGAATAGAAAGGACCTTTAGTATAAGGCCACCCTTAGTAAATGTAGCCCTGATGGGCACTACTGTGTTGGTGTGTGCTAATACTATTAACATTTGTTATGAGTATAGAAACATGACTGCAAAAAAAGACCACATGGCCTATCTAGTCTGCCCTTCCATATCAAGCACTTCAACAGTCCCCTTTTTTCACTTAGAGATCCTCTGTGTTTGTCCCATGCTTTTTTGAATTCAGATACTGTCCTTATATCTACCGCCTCTACTGGGAGACTATTCCATGCATCTGCCACTCTTTCCGCAGAGAAATATTTTTGCATATTACTCCTGAGTCTATCCCTTTTCATCCTCATCTTATGTCCCCTGGTAAAGAGGCTCTTCTCCTGTGCATTTATGCCATGGAGATATTTAAACATCTCTATCATATCTCCTCTATCCTGCCTTTCCTCTGAAGTATACATATTAAGATCCTTAAGTCTGTCTTCATATGCTTTATAACAAAGACCACTAACCAATTTAGCAGCCACCCTCTGCACTGACTCCAACCTATTTATATCCTTTTGAAGGTATGGTCTCCAAAACTGCACACAATACTCCAAATAAGGTCACACCAAAGACCTATACAGAGGCACTATCCCATCCTTTTTTCTGCTGGCCATTCCTCTCCCTATGCACCCAAGCATCTTTCTAGCTTTCGCCGTTGCCTTTTCTACTTGTTTAGCTACTTTAAGATGGTCAGAAGCAATCACGCCTAGGGCCCGCTCTTCTTTTGTGGACAAAAGTATTCTCCCCCCCCCCCCCCCAACACACCAAAACACTGTACTGCTCCTTTGGAGTTTTGCAGCCCAAGCGCATGACCCTGCATTTTTTAGCATTAAATCTCAGCTGCCAAATTCTCAACTGTTCTTCAAACATAACTAGATCCCTCCTCATGTTATCTATTCCTTCCTGGTTTGTCTACCCTATTGCAGATTTTGGTATCATCCGCAAAGAGGCAAACCTTACCCGACAGCCCTTCCGCAGTATCACTACAAAGATGTTAAAAAGAATTGGACCAAGGACAGATCCCTGCTGCATACCACTGGTAACCTCCCTCTCCTCAGAATGAGCTCTATTTACCTGTACTGTTTGTCACCTCCCCCCCAACCAATTTTTAACCCAGTCAGTAACTTTAGGGTCCATCCGTAGGGTGGTCAGTTTGTTAAGTCGCCTGTGCGGCATGATGTCAAAGGCTTTACCGAAATCCAAGTACACCACATCTAGGGCTCTCCCTCAGTCCAACTCCCTGGTCACCCAGTCAAAGAAATCAATCATATTTGTCTGAAAGACCCATCTCTGGTGAATCCATGCTGCCTCCGAATCTGTAATCCATTGGACTCCAGAAACCTCACTATTTTCTTGTTGAGCAGCGTTTCCAATAATTTACTCACCACAGAGGTTAGTCTAACCAGCCTGTAGTTTTCAGTGCAGTGCAGAGCATTTTTCCTGGAAAAAAAATATGCCGGTGCTCATATACAATATATATAATACATGAGGACCATGGGTCGGTTTTAGCAGGTAATGAGAAAAATGCGGGTATTCCGTACCACCACATACTCCCTCATAAAAAGCCCTGGTTATGAGTAAATAGATCCCATTGTGTAAGATAAGACCTGTGGCAAATAAGGTGCCTTAATGTACGACGGCACATATAAATCTAGCACTTAACTGTGGGTCAGAACCTTTATTTAACTCGTTACATTTTTTTAATTTAAAGATTTATCCAGTTAACTCCCAAAATTGACTGAATGAATCTTCTGAATATCGACCTTTCAATGATCAGCATTGTAAATTTAAAACACAGTCAACAAAATTAAAATGCATTGGGGTGAAATGGTACAGAAGAAAAGTAGCTGAACAGATAATAATATGTACGGGAAAACTAGAGCACTTTTTCGAAAAATGTAATTCCTTTCTCTGATCCAGTACTCAGAGCAATTATCAAATTGCAGGTTATGACAATGAGCTCCTTTGCAAAGGGTACTTAACATTTTTGATCAGGGCTTTTGAAACCTGCCTTCATGATCTCACAGCCAGGCAGTTTCAGGATATATACAGTGAATATGAGATAAATTTACATGCTTGGAGATCTAGTATATGCAAATTTATCTTGTGCATTTTGATGGCTGTGGAGTCACCCGGATGGGTTTAGGAAACTCTGTTTTAGACGTACCACAGTTTTATACTTTTTTATAGGTTGTTACTGACCACATGATCCTCCCTGACACTGATCTGTAGTATGGTTAGAAACGGACTTGTTTAATATGTGCCAGGTCAAATCTTTGCAGGATCCAGTCTAAAGTAACTATGTGATGGTTCTGCTCAGAGCTGGTATTAACTTTTTAACATCTTTGTTACTGATATAGTGGAAGGGCTGTCGGGTAAGGTTTGCCTCTTTGCAGATGATACCAAAATCTGCAATAGAGTAGACACCCAGGAAGGTGTAGATAACATGAGGAGGGATCTAGCTAAGCTTGAAGAATGGTCTAGAATTTGGCAGCTGGGATTTAATGTTAAAAAATGTAAGGTCATGCATTTGGGCTGCAGCAATCCAAGGGAGCAATATAGTATAGGGGGTGAAGTACTTTTGTCCACTAAAGAAGAGCGGGACCTAGGCGTGGTTGTGTCTGATGTTCTTAAGGTAGCTAAACAGGTAGAAAAGGCGACGGCAAAAGCTAGAAGGATGCCTGGGTGCATACGGAGAGGAATGGCTAGCAGAAAAAAGGAGGTGATAATGCCTCTGTATAAGTCTTTGGTGCGACCTCATTTGGAGTATAGTGTGCAATTCTGGAGAACGCACCTTCAAAAGGATGTGAACAGGATGGAGTCGGTGCAGAGGGTGGCTACTAAAATGATTAGTGGGCTTCATTATAAAGCATATGAGGACAGACTTAAGGATCTTAATATGTACACCTTAGAGGAAAGGCGGGATAGAGGTGATATGATTGAGATGTTTAAATACCTCCGTGGCATAAATGTTCAGGGAGAGAGCCTCTTTCAATTGAAAGCAAGTTCTGCTACGAGGGGACATGGGATGAGGGTGAAGGGAGATAGATTCAGGAGTGATATGCGGAAATATTTCTTTACGGAAAGAGTAGTGGATCCATGGAATAGTCTCCCAGTGGAGGTGGTAGAGATGAGGACAGTAACTGAATTCAAAAAAGCATGGGACCAACACAGAGGATCTCTAAAGGTAAAAAGTGGACTGTTGTAGATGTTGATACGGAAGGACAGACTAGATAGGCCACGTGGTCTTTTTCTGTCATCATGTTTCTATGTTTCTATTAGGTGGCCTAGGCAAACGTTTAGTCTTATGCTCTCTGTTAATTAATTTTCAGGCCTCAAGGCACCCCCTTCCCAAGAATACAATCCTGTAAAACTGCAGTAATCCTGATATTCAATGACACTATCTGGATAGCTAAACCGGATAGAGTTAAGATAACCATTGACCTGTTTCTGATATTTGGTTAGCAGCTGAATATCACTGTTCACTGCATAGTAACAGTGTTGCCTGGCGAAACTAGATATTCGGTGCCAGATGCCAGATGGGCTCCAGCGCTGAACATTCAGGTCTTATCAACGCAGTGGCGGCGGCCAGGCACTTTAAAAGCACTGACCGCTATCACTGAAAATCAGCCCCCATACTTTAAACTTAGTTTTGTGCATATATATATAATGGGAGCAATTTCCAAAAGCCAGCTACACAGGTACATGGGCCGCCCTACCTGCAGGGAAAAGGATGCGCTAGTGGCTGAGTTTGTGCAGCTGTCGGGATCTTTGGTTTCGCTTTGAGTGTAGCTGCTATTTGCCACCCCCGGAGGCTGCCACCCTAGGTGACAACTTTGTCTGTCTGCTGGGTAAGCCAGCCCTGAGTTTGCTTTCCCTATCCCTCCAAGCCGACTTTTCAGCTGTGGCTGTAACCGAAGCCAGACAGAATGTCACTGAATTTATGTGATATATTAGCGTAAAGATGTAGCATTAGTTGATACTATGATTACTAGCTAGCATAGACAGTATATTTCTGCATCACACAGAGAGAAATGAAGTGTAAATCCATGCAGGTTTGCTATTTTTAGACCTGCTGTAACCAACCTGCTTGCACCCATGTTCCCAGCATGATAGAGTTACTTGAAAGCTTTAAACGGTTGGTGGGAAAATGTGAGGAAGGCTGTTCTGTGCATTGTAGCAGTTGCTTTTTCACATTGTGCTTACTGTGCCTCTCTTTGTTTTCCCACAGCCCATCCATGTGCACAGATTTTCAGAAGTACAATTTCACGATGCCAAACATTGGGTTCCAGAACTTGCCCCTGAACATCTACATTGTGGTTTTCGGCACTGCCATATTCGTTTTTATCCTCAGTTTGCTCTTCTGTTGCTACTTGATCAGGTAAACACTTGCTCACCCCTCGCCAATATCATCCTGTGTTTGTGTGCTGGGTTAGTTCTTTAAAAATATTTGTCCATGTATCTGTCCAAGTATATATCTATAGAATCTTATTAAGCTGTTGTTAACACGGATACGGCTGGTATGTAGCTCATGCACAGTTTTACTTTTTTCCAGTGTATGTTTTCTAGGTGGGGGATATGTGCTAAGCATAGTAGTTAAAATCCACCTCTGTATGTAATCTTTTCATGGGAAGAAAAATCCTAGGACTTTGCTTATTTACTCTGCATTTTTGGAAATACCCTGAATGCTTTGTCTACCACTCTTAGGATTTGATACATTCCTCTCTCTCTCTCTTTCATTCTGTGTGTGTGTGGGTGACTCCTCTCTTTCATGTAAAACCATTTGAGTGTCAAGGTAGTTACTTTTGTCTGCATTTGTGCTTTCTTTAATGTCTATCTCTGAAGCATGCTGTGAAGGGAGGTGAAAGGACTGACTCTTATAGAAACCAGAAGTGACTAAGCATGAAAGTGAAAGAACATGGAGCACAAACATAAGTGTTCCTGTTCGTCTCTCCAGGCCCGTCCAGGAACAGGTAGGGTTGTCAGCCCCCTCCAGCAGCTGAGGACTGAATCATAGAGTCTTGCTGACATCCTATCCAGCTCCCCCCTGGTGCCAGAGACTCAGTCTTTCAGTCCTCAGCAGCTGGATAGGACCGTTTTTTGTTTTGGCTCAGGCTCCACAGTTAAAAGAAAAAAAGGATAGGAAAGGGACAGAAAACAGAGCAAACTCTCAGCTACTCATTTCTTTGGGAATATTTGTTTTCTGGTGTGTCCTAGCAGGGCACTTATCCAGAGGAGAGATTTGCCAGATCCCCACTACCGACAGACATTGAGGGCAGCGGGGAAGAGCCTGCCTCACAGTCTGGGAGCCGACTGTTGCCCGGGGGAGAGAGAGAGAGAGTGCCTGGGAGCCCCAGCCGCATTCTTCTTCTGCCGCCATAATGCCTGATCACCGCCCGCTAGCAGCGGGGTCCAAATGATCAGCTGTTTGCAGCGTTGGTTTCAGAAAAGGTACGGCTTGTTCTGGGGGCGAGTTTTGCATCGGACGTCTCGTGGCGTTGTAGGTTGCCCCGCAGTAGGGCTCCATTGCAGGCGCATGCTGCCGATTGCGGCGGCGAGTCTGCAGTGCGGGAGTGCCCGCGGTTTAGCTGGTCCAGGGCTCTGTAGGTCCTATGTGCGCCGCGGAAGTGATTTGGAGCGGAGGTTTGTGCTGATGGAGGAGAATTCGGCTCAGGGGGAGCTAGCAGGGAGGCCCCAAGATCGCGTGGGAAAGTTGGCCATTTTAAACAAAGCAGGGATTTCTCCCACGCTGCCAGACAAACAAGGAAAGAAGAAAGCTAAATCTAAAAAGGCTTCTAGGCCGGCAGTGCTGGCTCAGGCACCAGTGTTAGGTTTACAGGAAGGGCTGGATACGTTCTTCCCTGCTGATTTTATACTCGCGATGCATAAGGCCTATTGCCTCAGGAGAGAGCAGGCTCAGAGTGGATCAGGGGCTACCCGGGCTTCAGGGTTGCAGAGAGTGGCAGTTACAGGGGAGGAGGACCCGGAGGAGGGTCCCTCGCATAAGCATCGCGATGTGGGGTCCGCCGGTGACGGATGGGGTCCTCAGGCCCCAGAACAGCGGCTGGCAGAGGATGCGGAGGTCCTGTCAGAGTTGGGGTTCGATCTGTGGGCCATGGAGCTTGAGGAAGGAGAGCTCATGCCGGGGGAAGATCCTAATTTGTTCTGGGTATTCTGCAGGGAGGAGCTGGGAGCTCTTATTGCTCAGTCCCTGGCGGCGTTGAATATCAGTCTTCCGGTAGCTCCGGAGGAGCCCCTGGAGGACCCGCTGCTCCAGGGATTTAAAGCGGAGCAGAAATGCTTTCTGATTCATAGGATTATCAAGCAAATGGTAGAATCGGAATGGGAGTGCCCGGAGGCGTCCCTGAGGGGTAGCAGGGCCATAGGGCACTTGTACCTGATTCCCAAGGAAGAGGAGGAGTTGCTCTGTATGCCGAAGGTGGATGTCTTAGTTGCGGCGGTAACGAAAAAGACTACCATCCCTGTAGAAGGTGGAGCGGCCCTTAAGGATCTCCAAGATCAGAAGTTGGAATCTATGGGGGGCGGAGCCTGCGACGGTGCAAGATGGCCGCTTGATCCTTTCTCTCCCCGGAATCCTGAAAATTATCCTGCCCCTCCATGGAGAAATACTGTTTCTGGAGCTTCAGTGTCCGTAAGAATACGACAATGACGTCCAGCAAACCTTCCAGGCTTGATTTTGGCTCGCCTGTGACTACGGGAACTAAGTGGCTGAAACCTGACCCTCCCTCGCCGCAGAAGGCCGCTGGCGCGAAGGAGAGCCTTGAAGGCCTGCAAGAGCTTTTGGCCGAAATTAAGGCCGTGCGAGAGCTGGTCACCGCAAACGGAGAAACCCTGAGCGGGGTGCAGGCTGACGTGGCGGAACTTAAGGATTTGAAGGTACAGTTCAGTACACTCTCTGAAAAGATGGAAGGGCTCTCTATAAGAGTAGAGGTGCACGAGGAGCGTCTGAAGGAGGTGGCTGCTAATACTAAACGCATTTCTGCCCTGGAGCGCAATCTGGAGGACTTTAATAACAGGGCGCGTCGGAATAACATCAGGCTTGTGGGGATACCTGAAGGGGCGGAAGGATGGGACATGATGGGCTTTCTGAGTAAAACTATTCCGGATTTATTAAAGATTGCTTTTGACCGCCCATTCGAGATCGAGAGAGCTCACAGAGTCCCTATGCATCAGGGCCCCCATTCGTCGCGGCCACACCCTATCATCATGAAGCTGTTAAGGTATCAACAAGTGGTTCAAGTCATGTCGGCAGCCCGAGTGTTGGCGCCACTGAAGTTCGAAGGTTTGAACATAGCCTTCTTCCCGGACTTTAATAAGGCTACAGTGACCCGTCGGAAGCAAATGCTAGCGCTAAGGCCGCGGCTGCAAAATCTTCAAGCTCGATATGGGCTGTTCGCTCCTGCCAGACTCAGAGTCACGCTTCATAACCAAACTCGGACCTTTGAGGATCCTCAGGTTCTTTTGACTTTTATTGAGGAGCAGGAAGCTGCAGTAATGCGCTGAGAGCATTTGTGGAGATTTTTCTGGAAAAGACTGGGTTAGGGCCTGCTGTGTTGGGGATACCAGTTTGCAGCTTTGGCCTTTATTGTCAGTGTCTGAATGTGGTTGGGTAAATGGGATTTGTATAAGTGTGGGTGTTGGTAGGAAGCTCAGTCGGAAGCTGGGATATCTGTCTGGTTGGGTGGGGGAGTGGAATTCTTGGGGTTGGATGTCTGGGGTGGGAGCGAGATGTATGATGTTGCATTATCAGAGGGAGGGAGGGGGTTGTGTATGAGGAGCTCAGAGGGTGGGGATGGGGTTCAGAGGGCAATCTTGCGGGTTCGATGGTTCACCCAGGGTGGTGAGTTTGGTTGGGGGGGATGTTGTCTCCAAGGGTAACTGCTGGGGGTAATGTACAGAGCTGGGGGTTGGTGATATATCCTAGGGGCCCCAGTGTAGATGTCATTTTACTTGTTAAGCTCTATGGGGTCCCTTAAGATTCTTTCACTGAACGTGAAAGGGATCAACAATCCAATCAAGCGAAAGAAAATCCTACTGTATTGTGCTAAGCAGGGTGCCGATGTAGTTCTACTCCAGGAGACCCACTTGTCTTCCATAGAAGCAATGAAACTGGGTAAGGGGTGTTATGTGGTTGTGGTGCATGCCGCAGCAGCTGGCAAAAAGAATGGTGTAATAACATTGGTACGGAAAGCTCTTCAGCCAAAGGTTGAGCTGGGATCTGCGGACCCGCAAGGAAGGTGGGCGAAGGTTTTAATGCATATTAATGGGGAAAAATTGGCCGTATTGAATGTCTACGGACCAAACTGTGATGATGTTTCCTTCTTTCAGAAGGTTGCGGAAGAAGCTCACGTCCCACCCCATGATTTTGGGCAGGGACCTCAACTTGGTTCTGGACCCATTGCTGGACCGACAGGCGTTTAGATCCCCCAAGTCTGGTAGGGCAGTTTCTGTTCTTTTGTCCCTGATGCAGGACTTGGGTTTGTCCGATATTTGGCGAACCCTGCAGATAAGGAATTTGCTTTTCACTCTCTTCCACATAATTCGCATTCGTGCATTGATTTCCTCTTAATATCTAGGTCTTTAGTGGAGTCAACAACGGAGGCCGGTATCTCTGCTACTACGGTGTCGGATCATGCGGCTATCTTTCTGATTTTGTCACTGGGGCAAGCGTCCTCTCGGAAGATAGGGTGGTTTTTTCCTAGGGAGTTGTTGGAAGATTCGGCCTTCTGTGATTTTATACGGATGGAGATCAGAGAATATTTCGCTAAAAACCTCCCTTCAGAGACCGCAGGTTGGGCCTAGTGGGAGGCCTTTAAGGCCTCTATCCGTGCCCAGATAACTAGCTACGTTATCCGTTTGTCTAAACAGAGAAAGGCTGTGTTGGCTGAGCTTGAAGCTCACATTTCCGCTGGGGAAAGGCTCTTGAGAGCAAATGTGGAGCCTTGTGCTCTCTTACGCCTGCAGAAATTAAAGTATCAGTATAACACTCTCTTGAGTTCGGAAGTCCGAAAGATTCAACACGCGCAAGATGCGAGATATTATGTTGAGCAAAATAAAGCTGGTGTGCTGTTGGCATCTGTGCTCAGCCCCCCTAGAGAGAAATCTAGCATTGCGGCCTTAAAATCGGAAAAGCATGGGCTGCTCACGAAGAATAGAGAGATAGGGGAGAGATTTAGTTTTTTTTATCAAGATTTATACTCTTCGATGGGAGAATGTAATGATTCCGTCTATCAAAATTTTTTAGGTGACTTGCCTCACCCTGTCCTTGGTGCCCAACAGGCAGAGATTAGACCTACTAATAGAGGGGGAAGAAGTCCAGGCTGTCCTCAGGGATGCAAAAAAGGGCAAGGCGGTAGGGCCTGACGGGCTCCCTACGGAATTTTATCAAGTGTTCCAGGAGGATTTAGCCCCCCAGATGGCTTGTTTCTTTCAACTGCTAATTGAACAATCCCCGCAAATAGGGAGTTTCAATGCAGCGACCATAGTTGTGCTGGCTAAAGAGGGCAGAGACCCTCTCGAGGTGGACAACTATAGGCCGATCTCTCTTTTAAACGCAGATTATAAGATCTTTGCTGGTGTTTTAGCCAGAAAGCTTTCGAAGGTGGTCTCCGGGTTAATAGACCCGGACCAATGCGGGTTCCTGCCTGGGAGATCGACAGCAGATAATGCTCATCTTCTCATTGATCTTTTTGCCCTAACGCGCTCGCAAGACTGCCCCATGGTTGGGCTTTCCTTAGATGCCGAAAAGGCTTTTGATAGGTTAGAGTGGGCCTTTATGTACCGAGTGTTGCAGTGGTTTGGCTTCGGAGACTCGTTTATAAATCTGATTAAGGTGTTATACTCTAACCCCCAGGCCAGAATTCTAGTGAATGGAACGCTGTCTTCCCCCTTTGCCTTGCAGCGTGGTACTAGGCAAGGTTGCCCCCTTTCCCCGATATTGTTCAATCTTGCTTTAGAACCCTTAGCCTTAGCCATCAGACACTCTGAGAGGATTCGGGGCATCCAACTGGGGGATTTACAGGTAAAATTGTCAGCCTATGCTGATGATTTGCTGCTTTTTGTTCAGCCAAATCAGGTGGATGAAGTTCTAAGAGTTATGGGTGCCTACTCGGAATTCTCTGGTTATAAGATAAACTGGGGGAAGTCAGTGGCGTTTCCCATGAACAGTGTGATTTTCTCTTCCGCTCTAGGGGATCATCCTTTTGTGTGGGAAACCAAGCCCATCAAATATCTGGGAGTTAAATATTGTTTCTCCACAGAAGAGACGACTTCAGTTAACTGTCAGGCTATTGAGGAGTTGCTCCGAGTTTTTTCGGTAAAGTGGTCCCCCTTATATCTGACATGGTGGGGCAGGATGGAGGCAATTAAGATGGTCCTGTCTCCCAAGATAAATTATATCTTGGAGATGCTTCCGATGGAGCTGCCAGTTAGGGTATATAAGGGCTGGGAGCGTCAATTAATAAGGTTTTTATGGTCAGGGAAGCCCCCCAGAATCGCGACTACCAAGCTCAAAGCGAGTAGGGAACAGGGGGGAGTTAATTTTCCTGATTTTCAGGTTTACCACCAGGCCCTCTTGCTGAAGCAGGGAGCACTTTGGTGTTCGGTGGCTGCCAAGGAGCTAAGCCCGGTTTGGTTAGAAGTAGAGAAGAGGATGGTCTCTCGTGTCCCTCTCCAGCTGTTGCTCGTAATGAAGCTTCCTGCTACCTGTATGGTCTCACCTGCTATTTTAGCCACTCAGAGAGCTTCCTTTGGCCTAGCAGAGATAATGGCTGGTGAGAATCCCGTATCCAGGGAGTTCCCTTATGGCATAATCCTAGATTTAGGATTGGGGGTAAAATGATCTCTTGGAGGTGCTGGCAAGATAAGGGTATCTGGACGTTGGGCCATATAGCCCATCTCCGGTGTTGGAAATCCTGGGAGGCACGTCAGGGAGTTTGATCTACCCGATAGCTGTCGGTTTCAGTGGGTCCAGTTGAGAAGCTGTCTAATGCAGGCAAAGATAGCTGTTGCTAATCTGTCGAAGGAATGGGGTTTGCAACAGTTGTTGCTTGCCTGTTTGGAGGGTAAGGGGGCAGTCTCAAAACTTTATGCGACTCTTAGGAATGTATGGTCCGCCTCGTTAACTGGTCTAAGAAAGTGCTGGGAAGCTGAGATAAATTTAACTATTCCGCCCCAGCTTTGGTCTACTCTCTGGTCTAGGGCGAATAGAGTCTCCAGCGCCGCAGCAATTACCCAGTCATTATATTTTCTCTCTCACAGGGCGTATTTGACGCCCAGTCGGCTCTCTCGTTGGGCTCCTGGAGTAGAGGCTCGTTGTTGGACGTTCTCGGCGTCCTTAGGCACACTGCAACATATGATGTTTGATTGCCCTAGCGTACAGATTTTCTGGCGGGAGGTATGGGGTCTAATACAGAAGATACTTTCCTTTCGGGCACCTCTGTCGTGGGATTTGGGTTTTCTCCGGTCTGCACGCCCGTCTCTGCCTCTAAAGAAAGAAAAGCACTTTCTGTTTAATTTTTTGATTGCTGTTGCTCTAAAGCTAATCCTGATCTGTTGGAAAGATGCTAGTAAGCTGGAGAGCAACCATTGGTGGAATTTGGTTTCTCTTTATGCCAGCTATGAAAAGGCATGGGGCTGCAAGCAAGGACAGAGGTGCCAGAAGGGGCGGTCTGCTCTTCAACTGGATTCGGAGAGCAAGTGGAAGTGGTTAGACGATTATGCAGCGTCGGCTGGAGTGTCTTCCAGGGTGCCAGACCACTGCTGGGGAGATGTTTCTGCTTGATCCAGAATGCGTTAGCTAATTGGTATTCATGTCATGTGGGTGGTGTTATTGCTCTGTAGAAACTACTGGTGTCGATGGCCATTGGAGACAGGGAGGGTGGGTGGGTTGGGTCTGTTTTGCTGTTATGGTTTCTGTTTTCTGTTGCTAAGGTTGTGCTGTTGGAAATTATAAAAAAATAAAATAAAAAAAAGAAGTTGGAATCTATTCTTAAACAGGCTTTTGACTCAAGTGTGTTGGCGTTGCAGGCCGCGACTTGTGGGGCGTATGTGTCCAGGGCCTCCATTCGGTGGCTACAAGGGGAGGTTTCTCCGGAAGGGGACGAGAGTCAGTCACCAGAGGGGGCCAAGCTAAAGTCGGCAGCGGCGTACTTGGCAGATGCGTTTTATGATTTGGTTAGGATCTCAGCTAAGGTGATGGCATTGCTGATTGTGGCGAGGAGATTTCTCTGGTTGCGGAATTGGGCCGCCGACGCCTCCTCTAAAGCACGGCTCAGTAAACTTCCCTATAAGGGTAAGCTGCTCTTTGGGGAAGCGCTGGAAAAGATTGTCAAGGATTTGGGCGATTCTAAGGGAGGTCAGCTGCCAGAGGATCGTCCGAGAGTTCTGAGACCAGGGGGACCGCAGCGCGGTCAGGGAAGAAAATTCTGCAGGTTTTGGGCGGCTCGGTATGTGCCTTATCAGAGGGGGCGTTTTGAGGCTAGGCGGCCGTCCTTTCGAGGAGCAAGGGGGTTTGGCAGAGGGTATCTGCCTTCCCAGCAGGTGCAGACCAAGAAGCCACAATGAAGGCGGGCAGGCCCAGGCGGATGTTCCGGTAGGGGGACGTTTGCAGGAGTTTTATTCCGCCTGGACCGCCATCACCACAGACCAGTGGGTGCTGGAGATCATCCAAAAAGGCTACGCACTGGAATTCGATCACCCACTGGCGGATGCGTTCGTAGTATCTCCTTGCAAGGCACAGGGGAAAAAGGAGGTGGTAAGCAGCACTCTTCAAAGATTGTTGCGGCTGCAAGCAGTAGTTCCCATGCCTCCCGACCAGTGCAGATTAGGTCGATACTCAATCTATTTCGTGGTTCCCAAAAGGGAAGGTTCTTTTCGACCCATTCTTGATCTCAAGCATGTGAAATGGTGTTTGCGGGTACCACACTTCTGGATGGAGACTTTGAGATCAGTGATTTTGGCAGTGAAACCGGGGGAAGTATTGTCCTCAATAGATCTCACGGAGGCTTATCTGCACATTCCGATCAGGCTAGATCATCACAGCTTCTTGCATTTTGCCGTTCCGATGGGCCATTTTCAGTTCCAGGCACTGCTGTTTGGGCTGGCAACTAGCGCGGTATATAAAAGATGTTAAATAAATAAATAAAAAATAAACGGCGCCACGGACGTTTACAAAGGTAATGGTCGTGGTAGCGGCTGCGTTGCGTCAGGAGGGCATCCGAGTGCATCCCTATTTAGACGACAGGCTGATACGGGCGGACTCGGAAGCAGAGTCTCTTATGGCAACCAGGCGGGTAGTGGAGTTTTTGGAACAGCTTGGTTGGGTAGTGAATCGGGCCAAGAGTCAGTTGAGGCCTGTTCAGCATCTGGTGCATCTGGGGGCAATGTTCGACACGGTTGCAGGGTTGGTGTTTCTGCCTGAAGAGAGAATGCTAAAGCTCCAGGGTCAAGTGCAGACTTTTTTGAGTATGCAGGCCCCCACAGCGTGGAGATACATGCAGCTCTGAGGGTCCATGGCAACAGCGTTAGATCTGGTGCCATGGGCCAGGGCGCATATGAGGCCGCTACAGAGAGCTCTACTGTCGAGGTGGTCGCTGCAGGAGCACCTTCTTTCTCAGAAGCTGGTGTGTCCGCAGACGGTGAAGTTCGGTCTAAGATGGTGGTTGGACTCCACGCATCTTCAGGCAGGCATGCCCTTGCAACAGCCGGATTGTGTGTTGGTCACAACGGACGCCAGTCTCTCGGGCTGGGGAGCGCATTGTCTGTCGCAAGTGGCACAAGGCGGTTGGACCTTGGAGGAATTGCGGTGGTCGATCAATTGGTTGGATATGCAGGCAGTGCGGCTGGCGCTGCTTCAGTTTATAGTCCTAATAGAGGGAAAGGCAGTTCGGGTTTTCTCCGACAATGCGGTAACGGTGTCCTATATCAATCAGCAGGGCGGCACAGGCAGTGCTTCCTTGTTGAAAGAGAGTCAATGGTTACTAGAGTGGGCGGAGAGCCATCTAATAACTTTATCGGCGGCGCATGTAGCAGGCAAGGACAACATTCAGGCCGACTATCTCAGTCGGAATGTCCTGGATCCCGGAGAGTGGGAGCTCAATGCGGCCGTGTTCCACAACATCACCTTGCGGTGGGGTCTTCCGGTAATGGATTTGATGGCGACCCTCGCCAGTACCAAGGCAGCGAGATTCTTCAGCAGACACAGGGTGCACATGTCGGAAGGACTCGATGCGCTGGTGCAGCCATGGCCGGCGAACGAGTTGCTTTATGTGTTTCCGCCATGGCCGATGTTAGATCGAGTCATGCAAAGGATAGCAGCTCATGCGGGGCCGGTGATCCTAATTGCGCCGGATTGGCCGAGGAGCCCTTGGTATGCCAATTTGATGTGGCTTCGGGTGGAGCTGCCGTGAAGGCTGCCCGATCGTATCAATATGTTGAGTCAAGGCCCAGTGTTAATGCCGCAGGTGGATCGGTTCTTGCTTATGGCATGGCTCTTGAGAGGGAGCGGTTGTGGAGACAAGGATACTCCACAGCAGTAGTAGCGGCGATGTTACAGTCAAAGAAGCGGTCTACGTCTCTGTCGTATGTTCAAGTGTGGCGCATTTTTTAAAATTGATGTGCGAACAAGGGCGTTAAACCGTTCGCCTCGGGATTGCCGGACATTTTGTTGCTCCTTCAAGGAGGCCTAGAGAAGGGTCTAGCACTCAGTTCCCTTATGGTGCAGCTGGCCGCCTTGGCGTGTTATAGGGGTTCAGTTCAGGGCTCTGTGTTGTCTACTCATCCAGATGTGGTGCGTTTTTTCAGGGCAGTAAAGCATGTTAGGCCACCAATCAGGCAGGTGGTTCCACCGTGGGACTTGAACTTGGTACTGGAGGCGCTCTCTGTTCCTCCCTTCAAGCCAATGGCGAAGGTGTTGTTGAAGCATTTGACTTGGAAGACGGTTTTCTTGGTGGCGTTGTGTTCCACGAGGAGGATTTCGGATCTTCAGGCGCTCTCGTGTAGGGAACCGTTTCTTCAGTTTTCGGCAGAGAAGGTGGTGTTGCGTCCGGTACCCTCCTTTCTGCCCAAAGTGGTATCGACCTTTCATGTCAATCAGTCTATTGCTCTTCCAACCTTCCACGTTTAGAGGGGGACGGGGAGCATCAGTCCCTGAGGAAATTGGATCTCGGCAGGGTACTCGGTCGATATCTCAAGGGGACGGAGGCTTTTCGTAAGACAGCTCGGTTGTTTGTGCTCTTTTCGGGTCCGCGAAAGGGGGAGGCGGCTTCCAAAGCTTCCATTGCTCACTGGGTAAGGCAGGCTATTGGAACAACGTATGTGGCGCGGGGAGCGGTTCCTCCTAAGGGACTCAGAACTCATTCTACTCGGGGGCAAACAACGTCTTGGGCAGAGTTCGCTTTGATTCCTCTGATAGAGATTTGTAGGGCAGCGACTTGGTCGTCCCTTCACACTTTTGCGAAGCATTATAGATTGGATGTTCAGGCTAGGGGGGATGCAAATGTAGGAGCTGTAGCCATTGTAGCTGGATTGGCGGGTCCCTCCCATATTTAGGTACTGCTCTGGTACAACCCTACCTGTTCCTGGACTGGCCTGGAGAGACGAATAGGAAGGAGAAATTAGACCTTACCTGCTAATTGTCTTTCCTTGAGTTCTCTCTAGGCCAGTCCAGGACCCTCCCTCTTCATTTGCATTTGGGGGGGTTGGCCTTGGGGTGGCGCTACAGTATTCGGCAAGCTGTGCGTCAGCAAAGTATAGGACTGTCAAGAGTATGTCTGATGATGTATTTTCAGCGTGAGAGCAGTTAGGCGTCTGAATCAGTCCGTGAGGAGGGCTCTGTCTGCCTGTTGTCTCTCGCTAGGAGGGGTATGAGCAGGGCTCCTGGTTGAAAAAAAAAAAAAAGGAAAGGCGATAAGATGAGAAGTTTGTTCTGGTTTTTATGGTACTTTCTCTGTTTTTAGTGTAGTTGATTCGAAGGCAGTGGATATGGAGCTGCTTTGCTAATCAAAGAATGAGTCTCTGGCACCAGGGGGGAGCTGGATAGGATGTCAGCAAGACTCTGTAATTCAGTCCTCAGCTGCTGGAGGGGGCTGACAACCCTACCTGTTCCTGGACTGGCCTGGAGAGAATTCAAGGAAAGACAATTAGCAGGTAAGGTCTAATTTCTCCATTTTGCATATACAGGAATTACAAAAGGCACATTGGACACTCTGGACTTAATTGACAGGCTGGGCTATCGAATTCATAAATTGAATTTATAGCCTGCCAGGATTTATCTTTGTTGCATGTATGTGCTTTTGTCCTTCAGCACAATTTAGAAGGTAGCCATGCAGGCTGGGCTTGTTAATCCAAACAGCTATAAAGGCACTCAAAAGTTTTCAGTTCTGAAAGCTTTACAAGTAAATGTAAAAGCTGTTTCCCTAGAGACAAGAAAGAGGACAGGAAAATACCTACTGTAACTGAATGCAACTCGCCCTGAACTATTCCTGAAAAAGGCATAAGCTAAATCCAAAATTCCCTTCCCCTTTTCCCTAAGTGAGATGTGAAAAGCAAACTGAGAAAAATGGTTGACCTGCCTTCATGAGCAAAGACAAAGCTATGCACATTTAAAATGCAGCCTGTCAGCAGCTGACTGTTATGGCCTGGATAATCTCAGGCCCTTTCCATGACTCTTCTCATTGCTTCTCAGCCCTTTTGGCTAAGATTAAAGGTAGAGTGCTGACTAATGAGCCAAGAATGCCCCCCCCCCCCCCCACCTTGGCATTTTGGTTGAGATTGAGAGCGCCTGTTAAATGCCTTGCCATTGGCAATATGAAATCCCCCTGTGGTCAAAGCAGGGGAATTTAGACTTCTATAAAAAAAATAAAACAAGAAAACTAATAGAATCCTCACTGGGCAAGAACACAGAAGCTGTGTTAAGTTTTTGCTAGTTGGGCGGCCCTGCATGTGCATACTCTACCTTTGAAACACAAATCCGCCATTTTCATAATAAACCAATTGAATTTGCACAATTGCTGTTCATATCTTTTTGATTTAAGGCCTTGTAAAATCAACGCTATAAACTTCTAGTGATTCTGCTTGTGTCTTTAAAATTTTCACATGGTCCTTGGTTTGGCATCCTAAAGTGGATTAAGGCAGGATGGTTAAAAATATTAGCATAATTGTCTCTTGGCTGCACTGTTTCCATGTATGGAGGCAGGTTGCTGAAATATTTATTGGGGAAAGACCTGTGAATCTGGCTCTAGAGTTAATTTTCTGGGTGTCCTTCCTTTTCTTATACGTTTCAGTGATGAGATGTGGTCTTTCGTTTTGGTTGTGCTCCCTGTTTTTGCAAAGCTTTTCCCTGTGCAGCTGCTCATGATGTAGTCAT
Source organism: Ichthyophis bannanicus (assembly GCA_033557465.1). Taxonomy (NCBI): domain Eukaryota; kingdom Metazoa; phylum Chordata; class Amphibia; order Gymnophiona; family Ichthyophiidae; genus Ichthyophis; species Ichthyophis bannanicus. Next base: position 1,296,787,474 of record CM066032.1, on the reverse strand, counting down.
GCTGTACAGGAGGCAGCGTAATGCCCACAAGGAGTTCTGATGGAGGATCATTGCAGCCACAACTTGTATCCTAAGGATAAAGGTGGGGGCAGTAGAGTAAGAAGAGCCTTCCAAAACGTCAACCAGTAGCCACATCACAAACATTAAATACCAATCAGAATGGGAAATGGGAATGGAAAGTATTTTGCTTGTTTCAGCATCAAAGGAAATATAAAAACAATTGACAGAGGCCAGTGGCATCTTTATAAACTAGCCAAGTTATTGAGGCATGAGCTTTCGAGGACAAGAGTCCACTTCGCTAGTTGCAACTGAAGAAGTGAACACTCATCTTTGAAAGATCATGCCTCAACTAAATGGTTACAAGTAACTCTTGGTCAGCTTCCAGAGTGAGGAACAATACTCAAAATGTATATAGTATTCACTCTATTTAAACACAAGTAAACCGTGAAATTCTATTTCAGTAACCACTTTTCTCCCCTACTGTGGGAATTTCCAATACTATACAATTTTAAACTGCTCCCTTATGCAAACATTGCAATTGTTTAATGCACGGACGGTCTCAGACTTGTCGGCACTGCGTTATAGACGTTAAAACGTATCTATTACCGTGCCTAATAGCATCAAGGACCTGTCCAGCAAGTTCACACTCCCACAGGTTACACTTCCAAAATTTGTGCTTAAACTTGTAAATTGTAAATTCAATGCTTAGCTTTAAAGTGCTCCCCGCAACTAAAATAATCAAAAGATCGAAAAGTTCTCAAAAACAGCAAAACTCTCATTTTCACATTTACTGATTAAAATCTTTAAGCCGCATTATACAAGCTACCACATACCATTCAAAGCTTGTAGACAGATGCTGCAGACGCTATTTTCCTAAGGAATCTCTAAAGTCAGTGAATGTTCAAAAAGACGCAATGCATGCAGAATACCAGTGAAACTCCTCTATTATACTTCACTCCGCTGACGTCATCTTCTAGTTCACTCAACTGTTTTCACTTTGTAGTGTGATCCATCAAAGACATGCCCCCCAGTCTACACACATATTAAGGCCCCCTGGTATCAAAGTGTTCAGAGTAAATATCCAGCGTTGTTCTTTTATCATGTTTGTTCTTTTGATTTTCCATTTATTCCCAGAGGAATCGTCTCAATGCAAAAACATCACAGATCTGCAAATTTGTGGTCTCTCTCTAAACAATATTGCACTATTGGTGCCGTCATGGTCTTACATTTCAACCGGCTCTTATGTTCCAGCATCCGTGTTTTAAAAGATCTTATGGTTTTCCCTATATAAAATAAATCACATGGACAACATATTGCATAGACCACCGATGTAGTCACACAAGACGTGTTATCTTTTAAAACATAATGTTTTCCTTGATAAGTGAAATTCTGAATCTCATCAGTAATATTACAGATTTCACATCGACCACATTTTCTGTGGCCACTCATCAAATTCTTATCCTTCTCGGTTATCTGTGCCCGCAGCACCGCCGGACTCAACCTCTCCTTCAGATTCTTATCCCTCCACCAAACACATCGTATTTTTCGCTCTTCAAGACCTGAGATGTTACTAAGAACGTTAGCATGTTTTGAGATTATCTTCTGTATTTTAAAACTCAGTGCCATCCTCATCGAGGACTCCCCCTACAGTACCGACTCTGGGCCCGAAGTCCTCGATGCCTGCGTCAGAGGCTGCAGAGAAAACTGGCATGGAGACCAGAATGGCAGCCCTAGAAAGTAGTGTATATCTGCCCTAGTGGTCATGAAGCAGGCATTTATGTCCAGCTCATCCGGCTCATCTGCCCCGACAATGGGACCCTCAACATTGAGGGCTTCCCCGGATGTCGAGCCGGTTCTTGAGTGCCACCAGCCTCGAGAAAGCCCCCGGCACCAGTCAAGATCTCGGTCCCGGACCCATTCTTCGGGACACCGATCCTCCCCAGCGAGCACCCACGACTCAGACAGACGATCCTCCAAAGGTCCTGCACCACAAAGAGCAGCCCTAGACATGAGGCGACACTATGACATGCCCTTGGACCCATCTCTCCAAAAAAGCAGATCAATCTGCTGGAAATCAGGGCCATATCCCTGGCCCTCAAAGCCTTCAGCACCAGCTGTAGGACCCATCTCCCCCGCGACTTGACACTGCGTCCCACCCGAGGACATTGCATTCCTCAATTTTGTTAGGGATATGGCCAAGGCTCTCACGATCAAGACTGAGGCCAAGGAGAACCCGCAAACTGAGGAATTAGAGATACTCCAATACGAGGCACCTCCAAAGGAAACCTTTATGGTTCCAGTGCCCCTGATCCTTGACTGCCTTCTCCTCTGGATATGGAAAACACCAGCAATGATACCAGTTATCATCAGGCACCTTAACGCCATGTACCAGGTATGCCGGAGTCTTGGATTCCAAAAATCCCATCTCCCACACAACTCGGTGGTCGTGGAGTCAAGCCATGCGCTGGCTTAAGAGCCAAAAAGCAGACTTGTCGGTACCACCTGGCAAGGAGGCCCGAACCCTCGATGCCCTCAGCCAAAAGGCTTTTCAAGGCTCGATGCTAACATGTCAAATCCACTCATACCAGCTCTACATCGACATGTACCTGAAGGAACTGTCAAGGGAGCTCGGGGGGGAGGGGGATTCTCGTCAGGCCTCGATGGAGAACCCTTACAGAGGTTCAAGACCTTAACCTCAGTGATAAAGGAATGTTCAAAGTTTCTGTCCCAAGCAGCCTATGATGGCTTTGAGTCGTCGGCTCGGGTGGCTGCCGCGGGCATCAGGGTACGGCACCAAGCATGGCTGCAGTCATCGGACCTGGAACAATGAGTACAGGACAAACTGATTGATGTCCCCTGCACAGGTGAGAATCTGTTCAGGAAGTCCATGGCACAAAGCAGCGGAGATAGAGACCGAGTATGTAACAAGAACCAGACTCTCAAAAAAGACCTTGGTGCAGCTGCGAAGGAAAACCCTGGGGAAAAAGCCCTTCTTCCCTAGGAAGAAAGGGGATTTCAGTACTACTCTGCACTTCCAAGCCTTCTCGGACCCTCAGCAGGCCCAGCAACAAAAAAGCCAAAGACATGGTCCCAGAAAGCAGAAAGCCCGAAGTCCCAGGCACCAGCTCAGGCCCAGCCCAGGGGGGAGTTTTTGACTGCCTGGGCACGACCCCCATACCCCAGGGGGTCCTCTGCGGTTCAACAGGTTTCTTGTCTGGGAGAAGTTCAGGATGCTCTCCCTTGGAACACTGCTGCCATTCCTCCAGCAAGGCTTTGCTCCTTGAACCTAAAAGATGCCTACACTCACATTCTAATCCACCCCAGCCACAGAAAATACCTTTGGTTTGTGGTGGGGGGATTGCACTACCAGTACAGGGTACTGCCCTTCAGGCTTGCCTCATCTCTAAGGGTCTTCACGAAGTGCCTTGTGGTGGTCTCAGCCCACCTCAGGCTTCAAGGGGCCTTTGTCTTCCCCTACCTGGACAACTGGCTCAGAAATGGGGACACAGCTGCAGAGGGACAATGCACCATAGAACACACCATAAATGCCCTGCAGCACTTGGGATTTGTCATAAACTACTCAAAGTCCCACTTCACCCCCACTCAGAGCCTAGAGTTCATAGGTGTGCAGCTGGACATCTGTCAGGGAAAGGCCTTCCTCCCTCAGAAGAGGTTGGTATGCCCCAGGGAACTAGCTGCATAGGTGCTATGGTGCAGAACAAGGCACACCTGGCTTCTCCTCCACCTGCTGGGGCACATGGCCTCCATGGTCCATGTGACCCCAGATGCCCACCTATACATTTTATTATTTATTTACATTCTCTTATATACTGTGCTATTCTGCATCAGTGCAGTTTACATTGAACAAACTGAAATTACATTGAACAGGGCATTATAACTTGGAGGTAACTATTTTACAGGGAACATGGGCTATGGAGGGTTAAGTGGCTTGCCCAAGATCACAAGGAGCACCTGTGGGACTAGAAACCCCAATCCTTCCGGCCCAAGGTTTCTGTCCTCTAGTGGGATTTGAACCCCTGACCTTCTGGTCTGAAGTACCTTGCCCCAACCACTAGGCCACTCCTCCACCTCCACATGAGAGCAGCCCAGTGGTGCCTCCACACATAGTGGACCCAAGCCACAGGCAGGCTCAGAGATAAAGTGCATGTGACCCGCCAGCTGGCGGAGTCCCTCGGATGGAGGCAGAATCCAGGTTATCTTCAGGCTGGTATGCCCTTCCAGGCACCCACCCCCGAGAAAGTCCTCACCACAAACACTTCTCTAATGGGCTGGGGAGCGCATTGCGACAGCCTTCAGACACAAGGCTGCTGGTCCCAGAGGGAATCCAAAAAGCAGATCAATCTGCTGGAAATCAGGGCCATATCCCTGCCCTCAAAGCCTTCATCACCAGCTGTAGCACCACGCGGTGCTGATCCAGACCGACAATCAGGTCACGATGTTCTACGTGAACAAACAAGGGGGAACAGGATCATAACCCCCTCTGCCAGGAAGTGGTAGCCCTCTGCTCCTATGCCATATGCAGAGGGATGCTCCTAAGAGTGGTCTACCTCCCAGGCCCAGGACAAGCTGAGCAGGGTACTTCAGCTGCACGAGTGGTGCATTGGATCCAGAAGTAGCCTCATGGCTGTTCTAGCTCTGGGGCATCCCAATGATGGACTTGTTTGCCAGCCCAGACAATGTGAAGTTGCCCCATTTCTGCTCCCACCGACTGCACCCATCCCGGGTAGCAGCAGATGCATTCCTCATCCCGTGGTCGGAAGGCCTCCTGTACGCCTTTCCCCTAATGCCACTGATAACCAAGATCCTGTTCAAGGCTCAATGAAACAGAGCGTCGCTAGTGCTGATAGCCCCTCAGTGGTCCAGACACCTCTGGTTCCCACTGCTCTTCTCCCTATTGATGACACCACCGATTCCCTTGGGCCCCACGACTACTCTCGCAGGAGCAGGGCTCTCTCCTGCACCCCAACCTGGGGTCCCTCTCACCCATGGCTTGGCTGCTGAAGGGGTAGTGTTAGCTCCTTTCAACCTTCCACGTGACGTGGAAGACATCCTCCTGGCCTCTTGGAAGGCCTCCATGAGAAGGGCGTATGCCTTCAAGTGGCGATATTTCTCACTGTGGTGCACAGAAAAATGAACAAACCCATTCTCCTGCTCAGTGCACATGGTACTCCAGTACCTGCTCTACTTATCAAAGGTAGGACTGAAGTCCAACTCGGTCAGAGTACACCTGAGCGCCATCACGGCGCATCAGCATTCCGTCAAAGGGAAGCCCCTCTCAGCTCAACCCCTCATGTCTCGGTTCCTACGTGGCCTCATGTTGTCCAAACCCCTGTCCGCCCTCCAGCAGCAGAATAGGACCTTAATTTGGTGCTCTCGCAACTCACTAAGCCTCTGTTTGAGCCTTTAGCTACCTGCCACCTGTGGTACCTCTCCTGGAAGGTCGCCTTCCTGGTAGCACTCACATCAGATCACAGAGTCAGCGAGCTCCAGGCTCTGATGGCAGAGCCTCCCAACACTAGGTTCTACAAGGAATTAGTCCTCCTAACCCTCCCTCCTCCCATTGGAGCTGCTTCTTTACCTTCTTTTATTTTTGCCATCTTAGCTATGTCATTGGACTGAGGCAAGATGGCACCCTTGGACAAGAAGTGGACCAGTCATGCGTGGTGCATCTCCCAAAGGCTTTCTTTGAAAGATAGGGAGATGCTTCCGCACAGGCTGCATCGGTGCCAACGTCACCCATATGTGAAGAATGATTCCTGCTGTCCCCGGAGAACAACTGTTACAGGTGACTAACTATGTTTTAGTGTTGGGCTGGAGCGAGGCAGCTCCGCGTGTTAATTGGGCAGTGGAAATGTTCAGCCGCTGCTCGGTTACCCTAACCGACTAAAGTTAGGACAGCTGATTCAGCTGCTGCCCGGTGACCCTAACCAGCTAAAGTTAGGACATTTGAATGGCTATCTTAAGTTTAATTGGTTTTGCAATCTGGCCAGCTGCTGAATATTGCCACTGACCGGATAACAAGATCGCAATCTGGGCAACCAGATATTCAATGCTGGGGCCAAGTTGAAGCAGTGACGGCCAGCTTCTTTAACTGTGCTGACCATCAAAGCTGAAAATTCCCTCCAAAATGATTTTGCAGACCAATTAAAACAACAAATTACATAGATTAAAAGCAGATTAAACATATTCACAAGGGTCACTTTCTTTAATTATTTAACGCAACACAGTATCAGTTATATTGAATTTTGACTTAAAATTAACTCATATAAACAGAGTTTTAAAAATCCTCTCCTCCTTAATGTGACCACTTCAAAGGGAAAAAAGTTGCTCACTATATGAAATGCTAGCTTGCTCTCAGAGTTTACAGGTTACCTCAAATGAGTAGCAAATTTTTTCTGCTGTGCTGAAAAAGAGATCTTCCATTGGTTCCTCTGGGTATATTTGGAGTCCTGCTCATGATATGTTGGGCTCCTCCCCCGATGCCAATGTCACTTTCTTATTGCTGTCTTCCAACATACACAGCTCAAGTCCCCATATGGAGGGTAATTTTATGAGGCACAGCTAGATTTACATGTTTTTTATGCATGTATTTCACGTCTATTTTATAAAATCGATGGAAAATGCATACAAATTATGTGACTGTGGCTGGTGTAAATGCCCATGCCTAGATTTAGCAAGACCATGCATAAATTATACTATTTTATAGTTTACTTGTGTAACTTTGTGCTCCACCCAAATTCCATTCCTATACACATCCATAGTTAAAATATGCGCGATCGGCTCAATGCGTGTACTTCCAGAATAGCAGGTAAGCACAAGAAACAAGAGAGAATGATGAACACAGGTGCTTTATTAAAAACCCCAATGCATTTTGGCGAACACCTTCTTCAGGGGGACTAAATAACTGACAAACAATGAGAAATAAAAGGCAAATAACCAAACATAGTAAAAACATGGTAAAGAATACTTAAAACAAAAGGGCATCATAATAAAAATATAAATTAACAAACCTGTTGCATATTGATGTATAGAATAACACTCATAAAACAACAATAAAATAAATAAATAACTAATACCATTTATAAAAATGTGATTATGCAAATCAATAATAAACAAATAAATGAATATAAAATAATACTAATATAGACGCAGGGCAGGTGAAGTCTCAAAACCATAGGGTTGAAAAATAGAGAACGGTGAGGAAAATTGGGGGTAATATTAATCTGTTTCAATACAAAATCCTACTCACTGTTGTGCACCATAGATGCAAATCACCATACAGCACTTTCTCTAATTCGGTTATCGTTGCTGCTGGACTGGCAACGACAAAAGATAGCGTGTTGCAACTGTGTGTATCTTGTAAAACTGAAATGTGATGAATCCAAAGTCAGACCATGTAAATAGGTAGCAACTCCTCATCAAAATCTTCTTACTCCTTAAAAACGGCAAAAAAATGACGGAAAAAATGTTCCTGGAAACTCTTGCAACTAAAATTGTAAAAAATGGGTTTAAATGCGCTTGTTAGGAGAAATATAAATATTCGGGTGCTTTACGCCGTCAAAACTGAATTGGCTATTAAACTGCATAACATGAGCCTCGTATTAAAAAGAAATAAAGTAAGGCACTTTGAAGACTGTCTGGAAGGGATATCTAGGCAAACTAGTTTTCCTTGTTGCTTTAATGCATTCTGAATTTGTTTAGACCCTTTCTGATGTTGAACAGTAAAGTCCATGGCAGCAAACATTGTCAGGTGATGCTTGTCCATGCCAGTTCTAAATGTGCAGAGTTCCAGGTGAGAATGTCAACAGCATTGCAAGAGGAGGTATCTGATAACGCCCACTGCCAAGAATACAGTTGCTATCAGAAAATAAAATGTAAGAGTAGAGTGGGTAGCTGAAGATTTTCCACCTCTAACTTACCACTCTGAATATAACTTAAGGCCAGTGGTGACTGCAACTCATCACCATATGAAAGCCATTTGATGGCTTGTGTGATAATGATTCTGTGGTCTCAGTTCTTTAACCAGTGGGCAGGTATCCACATCATGAAAATGCCACATTCCATATTGTCCTGCTAGACCAGTCCAGCAAGTGGATTGTGTCCTCCTACCAGCAGATGTGGAAAGCATTCTAGAGGCTTCTTATGACATCACCGTGTCATTATCAGCCTATGTCTCTAGGGGCATGATTTAGTATTTGTCTCCAGCAGATGATGGATGCAAGTTTTTCAGGTCTGATGAAATCTAAACAAACAAAAGAAGCTTGAAGAAAGAAAATTAATTTCGCTCATCGACCACCCTCGTTGACTCTTTCATCAGAGCGCAATGCGAGAGACTCCCCTAGACACCCTTCAAACCGGTGCTCTTTTCAGAAGCCATAAGGAAGAAGGAGATTGGTTCAGCTCCATGTCCCTTATGATATTAAGGGCCCGTTCAGCAGCCCAAAAATTGGAAAAGGAATTTGGATAGGATTCTTCACAGCCTCCCACAATCTCAGTGCCCCCTTCCTCCTCCTTCCCCCTGCTCTCCCCTGAAGATTTAAGATGGCTGTTCAGAGGTATATGACTGCAGGTCCGGTGAAAGGGAAATAGCACTAAGCCTGGCATGGTTTTACCTGCTTTGGGGCTCCCCATAGTGGAGTACTGAGATTCTGCCTGTCTGACTTCTTTTGTGGGGGCTCCCGACCTCATTTTTTGGTGGGGCGTAAGCGGGGTTGGGCCACATGGGGCTTCCATCATCAGTGTTTCCCGCCATGACCAACTGCCTGTGTGTACTGCTTGCACTTCCCGCTCTTTGCTGCACAGTCTGTGTGCCTCCCCTGGTGTGCATCTAGCATGCAATGTCTTGCCCACATTGCCCTAGTGTGTACTCTTCTGCCCATGCGGCCCTAAGGCATGCTCTTCTGCCCACATGGCCCTAGTGCACGCTCTTCTGCCCATGTGATCTTTGCCCATGCAGCTCTAGCGTGTGCTGGTACTGTTGCACGGCCTTAGTGCATGATCCATCACGTCAATTGGGTATGCCTTGAGGCTGTGTTGCTTAGCTACCACAGTGGTAGAGCTTCATATGTCGCCTTCTAAGAAGCTCTCCCTAATCTGTGGAAGACAGCGAGCTTCGTTCCTGGAGTCTGGTATCTGCACTTCTTGCATAGAAGTTTCTGATGTGCCTTTTGGAGGGCCCGTCCCTCGTCTCTCAATGAGGGGACATGGGTGACCCAGCTATATCATCCTTGCTGCAGGAGGTGGCAGTTGACGTCATGAAAAAGGATGACCAACAGGCTCGCTTTTATGGCTGCTCCACTTCTTGTAACACTCCGGCAACTATTTCCCCAAAGTTCGGGTCATACCCTGGCAGGGAGCACCTGGTCTCTAGTTTGTGCTCCCCAGAATTCTTCTCATTTCTTTTTGGTGTTTCTGGCATGGTAACTCAGCTCCTAGAGCCTCTGGGTCTGCTCAATATCTCTCCGCTTGCTTGGAAGATGGGCTGGCAGCGAGTCAAAGCTCGGCTTGAGTACCGCCTTCTAAATGATCGGAATCTGGAGATTCAGATCAACAGTCTTTTGGCCGAGACCTGGAGTCCAGTCCTGATGTCTTGGGTGATGATTCCAATTTAGAGGAAGAGATGCCTTCTCCTTCAGCAGATCACAATGAAGCTGGATTGCTCAAGTGTCATCCACTCTGCTTTTGACGAACCTTCCAGCAGTGGACGAAGAGCCACAAATCAATCCCCTCCTGCAAGGGGTTCAAAAGTCTACAATAGCCCTCTCTGTTCCAGAGTGTGATGACTCTGACTCCTGGGTAAAGTGACTGAGGGTATGTAAAGGGCTTTACACCCTGCTGGAGAAGGATGCACAGGTCACAATGGTCACAAAGCAGACCACCATCCCAGTGAGAGGCAGAAGAACCTTGATGGACTCTCCATTGGAGAATCAGTTTGCAGCTGCCACTGATATCCTCCAGTTGGCTATGTATGTGGGTCTGATGACTCAAGACTTTCTGCAGTGGATTCAGTCCCTTGCCCTGGAGGATATTTCACCCTTCTTGGAGTCAGCCACAGCCTTCTATCGGTATGCATGTTCTCTTCCACTTAGTGGCTAAGGGCATTGCCCTCTTGATGATAACATGACATTGGATATGACTGCCGCTGGGCAGCGGATACATTCTCCAAGGCCCAACTGACCCAGCTAGCCTTTAAAGGGAAGCTTCTGCTTTGGGCTGTCTTGAAGAAGTTGGTTAAGGACTTGGGTGAGTCCAAGCCTCATTGCCTCCTGGAAAATAGGCTGAAGGGGTGTGGGAAGCATATGGGGCATCCTCCTCTTTGATGTCCACCTGTTTTCCTCATTTGTGCTACTTGGACTCCCGGGGGTCCTGTCTCTTCTCCTGGTTTCCAGGATTCTCAGAGAGGAGTGGTGTCTATCCACAATGCTCTCACTTCAGACATGTCAGCTTACTATAGCTCATAAGAGAAACCAGAATATAGCTAACATTCTTGGGCCATCTGCTCTCTCCAAGCCCAGGATTGTTTCAAAAGTAAGAGGACATTTTCGGTGTAGACAGTGTTCTGTTTTACTTGGGGTAGTTTCTCCAAATGGATTAGTTTTGCGCATACTGTGGCAGTTGTGAACTCACTTCTAAGCCAAGGTATGTGGAGTATGATCTTAGTCTCTCAAATGTACTGCTAATGCTCCGCATAATACTTACATAGTGCCAAAAAGAGCTTTCTTCTGGAGTTTGTAAGATGTAATATGTTTGGGTAGTTTGTCAAGATGTGATTGGAAATTCTTCTTTATCAAGCCTGTCGCTCCTAGTACAATGGGAAAGATTTCTGTATCTTTCTGCCTGTGAGAATTCATCGGTGACTAAAGAATGTTTCATCCATCTACTTACCAACAAAAAGTTCTTTTTAGATGGGTTTTTGAATTGTGAGCCTCAACAGGTTTTTTAGTTGATTTTGTGCCCTTGCAAGCTGCTATATTGGGGTAAAACAAAATACTGCATTAAGATGTGCATAATAGAGCATAAAAGCTGTCTCAAAAGAAAAATAGTTGACAAACCATTGGTTTCCCACTGGGAAGATCAACACAATATCTTATGTGACCTACAGTTTCTAGTACTTAAAGTAGTGCCTTCTCACTGGAGAGGGGGGGATATTGACAGGATTCTTTTTAGAGCAGAGATTTATTATTTCCTTGAACAAACTGACTCCTCATGGTCTGAACCTCGAACAAGATCTCTCCATTTTCCTTTGACCTCCCAGCAGTTTGACAGTATGGGCTTGGACTTTCTGCAATCCTCAATTGATTTTGAGCCTTACCTTTATTTTTATAGTTTCCATTTTTCGTATGGTCTGTCTTCTATGTTTTTTAAATGTAATGTTATAACACAATTATTTATTTAATTTCTAATTATTAATTTATCTATGTTTTATTACTTTTTATGACAGGAATCCCCCTTTTATGATCCCTTGATCATAGCCAAGGTGTATGGTTCCATTATATTTCTTTTGATTTTATGAATTGGTTTACTAGGGTTTCCAGTATGGACACTCCATTTTAAACTATTTTAAGATAGGACTTTTTTTGAAAAAAAATGCATGTTTGTTTTTACTTTTTGTCTCTTCTGCAGTATAATTCATAATTTTGACATTTTTTAATTTTTATTTTCATATAACAGTTTCACACATATAGACCTATTCATTTGCAGCCTACTTTGATGTACCCACATGTGGCTCTGTCTGTTTCACAACACTTTTACATAAGCTTTTCAGATATCAGATATCTGCAGGTTATGGATATCTGCAGGTTAACATTGTCAACTGGATCATTTTATATGCAATTTTTCTTTTGAAACGTGGCTTTTTATTTTTGATTTTTTATCATCCAGTTTTATCGTCTTATTAAATCTGGGAAGTTTTATTTATTTATTTATTAATCATCCTTCCGTTAAGTATTTATTCATTTTGCATCACGTTCATATTGTGTGCTTCTTACCCATACTCTTGCCAAAGTTTTCACATTGGCACTTAGATCACTTTTTATATGCAATTATGTCTTTTGAAATATGGCTTTTTACTTTTATTTTTTTATCTTTTTTACTATTTATTTGTAAATCATGATATTCAGTGCTTCTCACCCATACTTTTGCCTCTAACTGCTAAACGTCTGCACACATTAGCTATGATTTTGCTTAGACAGGGCTTCTCAAAGTTTGATTTTTTTCTTCTTTCGCTTTTTACTATATTTTGCGGTATCCTATTTATGGTTCAAGTAATGATTTTAATATGGCCCACATACAAGGTCTTTCATTCACACTTTCAGTTTATTCCAAGAGCATTTTCTTGCGCATTATAAGCCATAGATCACATACATGACAAGCCATCTCCCATAGCTCATATACACAGGTCTCCCTAGATTCCATTTAGTGACGGTATTTGATTTATTTATGGTATGTGCATTCTCTTTAGCACAATTTACCTATCGGTACTACAGTTTATATCCCAGTTGTAGAGTGTGCTCTGGTTGCAATATACAACATGGCACACTATTCCTTTCCCTCGTTTGTATTATTGATAATTTTGAGTAACGGTTCAATTTACAGTCACATGCACATGAATCTGTCATAAAAATCCAATTCATGACAAATAAATGTTTTCTGGGAAATATCTCAATCCCATAGAAATTAAATATGTTTAATACAAAATTCGGTATTACACTCTATATAGGTTCAGAGGCTCACTAGTTCCATGATGTTATGTTGGACTTAGGAAAATCTGATCAGGTCAGTGTTTTGAAAAGATTTACCAAGTATTTTATTTTATTTCTTAATTTTTATTTTTTTATTTTATATTTCCTTTCAGTACCATTTTGAGAAGTTTATTTAAAATCTGGTGCACATTAGACATCACAAGCAATCCACCTTAAAAGTGTACTGTTTAGTTGTGGCATGCCCTTTAACCTCTTGTAATTTAAATGTCCAGCATTTCTCCCCTTGGCTCTTTTACTTGGATGCTGATGCTGAAGCATTAGGTCCTGTACACTGAGGCAAGTATCATGGCAAAGTTTTCAGCAAGTTCTCCTTTCTCATAAAGTTTCTAGTGCCTGTTTACATTTGGTTTGGCAGACTGCATGATATGGCTTTAACAGTATATTGGACTTTTAGATGTGTAAGTTGACCTTTAGGAAAGATAATTCTCAACTTTGATGCCCCTTGATAGATGAGTTAATTTCCCTTCACATTTGATACAATATCCATTTGGGTTGGTTATTTCTTTGAGCTACATTCTATTCTTTTTATCTCTGTTTTACTGGCATTTAGATGTCACATTTATTTTAATTGTCTTTGCTTTTTAGTGGTTTATGTTGTTTTTCATATATTTTTCAAATTTTTTAAATGTATTGTTTTGGATCTTTTATTTACTGTTTTATTATTTTAATGATTACAGTTACAATTTTGTTTTTATGTATTTTTATTTGAGATTGTAACCCACCGAAGAAGGCGTATGCCGAAACGCGTTTGGGCTTTTCTACAATAAAATATATTTTCACCCCTGCTGCCTTTGGTACACTTCGCTCTGTTATGCTTAGTCATGAAATTATCCATTTTACTTCAGATTCAAATATATGTGAGAGAGGTTCAGCATGGCATCCTTGCTGGCACAGCTCTCTTAATTTACATTTTTCAAAACAACAAACGGCGGCTTCCCTTTACTCCAGCGAAGTCCTGGTGTAATCCAAAATCTGATAACCCTATCTTCAGCAACAGTTAAAGTGAAACCAAAATTCCTAAAGCCATCCTTGTGCCTTTTCTACCAAGAGTGGTTCTGGGTCACCAAGGATCAGTAGGTGCTAGACATCATTCAACACGGCTATGTTCTGGAATGCAGAGAGCCTATCCCAGATGCCTTCTTCATCTCCCCATGTGGTTCGGTGGTCAAGAAAGCCACCATTCATGCCATCTGTGAACAGTCTCCATCTGTGAACAGTGGTATCATTCTACCCTGTCAATTGGGGCAAGGGCTGATACTTCATCTACTTTATGGTGTCAGAGAAAGAGGTGTCTTTTTGGCCAATCTTTGACCATAAAGGAGTCAACGTTCACTTGTACTCCCTACACTTCCTTGGAGACCCTGTGGTAGCCTTTCAGACATTTGGTGAACGGTAGGGTGAGCATCACTTTACACCTTTGTCAAGCATTACCACTTCAATGTCCATGCTCAGGTGGACATGGCCTTTAGCTCAGAGGTTTTAAAAGCTGCCGTGTCTTTTTCCTGCCCAGTGGAAGTGTAGCTTTGGTGTGACCTACTTGTCTGGACTGTTCTAGCAGGACAATATGGAAGGTAATATTTTACTTGCCAGATAATATCCTTTCCTTGAGTCCTGCTAGACCAGTCCAGGACCCACCCCTGGAGCCGTATCGGTCTGCTGTACTCTCAGAGGTTGGCCATGCAGGCTCATAACCTTCTGACAAGCCTTCTGTTGAAGCTGATCCTGTACAGTTACACTTCTGTTCTGTTGAACGTTGTTAGTTTCACTGAGTTTGTGTGAGATCAGAGATTCCTTACCATATGCTTGGGTACGAATACGGAAACATGCCCTAGAGGAATATGCTGAGCCACACCGCCCCCTGCGGTGATGTCATAAGCCACCTCTGGAATGTTTTCTCTGTCTCCATATCTGCTGTAGGGGAACACAACCCACTTGTCTGGACTGGTCTAACAGGCATCAAAGACAGGACATTATATGGCAAGTAAAATGTCACCATATTTTCCATTCATGGCCTCGCTTACTGTCAGAATTAGTAGCAGGACCACGTCATGGAAATCAAATTCCCAGGGCTGGTGCAAGGGTAGTAAGTATCCCAAGGCTAATCATCAGGCTTGCTCTCCACCCCACCCCCAAACCTATAAGTCAGTGGCAGAGATCACTATTAATGCTGCACTCTACAGAGTTCAATAACAGCATTTTACTTTTTCCAGTGCTTCATTTATCATAGCAGCTACACAGACAAAATAAAGCCTCTGCTCTTACAGCTCTTTCCCTTCAGAATCCCTCTGATATGCAGCAGTCCTGCAGTCCAAGTCAACTTAGTCATAGGAACTTATGCCATGGCTCCCCACTGTTCTATCTGGACTTCAGCTGGCCACAGGCATGCATTTAGAATGTGCTTGCCATGCTGGTGTTGACATCCAGTTAGAGCAGCAGGGAACTGTGGCATAAGCTCCCGCCACTCCATCTGGACTACTCCCCTGCGTTTTTGACTGGTGGGACTAGGGAATCTCCTCAAGCCACACTTCCTCTTTCAGCATGCAAGTCTGACCTTCCTGTTTTTGCCCCACCACCACAATTTGGTGTTCTAGGCACTGCCTAGTTCACGTAATGGTAGCACCAGCCCTGTGAATTCCCTTCCCCACTCTTGGAGGCGATCACTCCCTGGCATGGTTGAAGCACACTAGCACTATGGCATGACTAAGTTTGCATTGCCAAAGCCCATGTTAGCCATTTTAAGTGAATAGAAGTCAATGGTTCGTAGTGTTGTTCAGTCAGCATCTTTTGCAAGCACTTATAGTTAGAGCTACTAATTTGCAGGGCTGGCCCTTCTGCTAAGCAGATGCCTAGGACACCTGACCCAGGTGGGCAGCTTTGTGCTGTTGTTTTGTTGCCTGCGGCGGGCCATGTGCTTTAGCACATATGACCTGCCACTTCTGATCCCCCTCCGACTTACTGTCAGAAACAGCAGGCCATGTGTGCTGAAGCACATGGCCTGCTGTGGTTTAGGGCTGATACCTGTGGCCTGTTCTGAACCGAAGACTGAACCATGCAATATGGCTTCCTGTTACAAGATGGAACTCTTTTCTGCTGTTCAAGCTTCAAACCTGCAGATTAAGCAATTATGTCACGTTATGAGCCATACAGCAGAGCCATTGTTTTCAAGCCATGGCTATGTGCAAAATAACTCACTTCTACTGGTCCCAACATTTGCAACAATATATGAACCAGCATACCAGCATCTTTCTCTCACCATGGACCTTTGTTTGGAGAAGGACCACCTGACAACTGTTACCTGATTTAACTGAAGATATCACAAAGTATCTGAGACAAGCCAATTCTTATGCTGTGATGAGGAATTCAGGACAAAGATTTATATGCTGGGCACAGAGGAACATTTTTAAGCACTTTTAGAGACTTTAGACTACTTTTGGTCTCTCTTTCTACTTTCTGCTACACTCTGCCATTCTGCCCTCCTGCCTGCCTGTCTCCAGCTGGAAAGTCAGACAGTGTGCAAGGACAAGGACTGACCTCAGGAAGGAGTGAATCTCTCTCACAGACCTGAAGCTCTGTACTATCACACTACTCGGCCGGACACCTGCAGCCTGAGTTGGACCACTGCCATCCTTTGGACTTTGTGCTGTTCCAGAGACAACTTCTTGTATCCAGCCACAATTGTCCTCCTGGCAAAGCTAAAGTACTGGTCTTAATCCTCCTGGGGGTGGGCCTAGCTAGACAGACAGCTAATTTTCTGTACCCCTGAGTGCAGTGCAAATCAGTGACTTCGGTTGGTAAAACAGTGATTTATGATCGGTGTAATTTTAATCATAGGGCTACATAACTTGCTACCTCATAATTCTAACTTATTCTATATCTGACAGGAGGAGGGAGGAGTGGCCTAGTGGTTGGGGCAAGTTACCTTAGGCCAGAAGGTCAGGGTTCAAATCCCACTAGAGGACAGCAACCTTGGGCCAGAAGGACTGGGGTTTCTAGTCTCACAGGTGCTCCTTGTGGTCTTGGGCAAGCCACTTAACCCATCATTGCCCATGTTCCCTGTAAGTATTGGTGTATGTGTCTCATATTCCCTCATGTTAAATGTATCCCCCAATTGTGTTTTGACCACTTTGATTGAAGGATAAGGTGGCATACAAAACTGTCTAAATAAATATCTGCATTATTTTCTATCTGCAATAAAGCCTAATTTAAATATATAGACACAGGATTGGTTCCCTTTCTCTCTCATGAGGTTCATTTGCCAGCAGTCCCATAGAATCTTGGGAAAAGAGAGAAGTAGCAATACCTCTAGAACTATTGAGTATGCAATTGCCTCACAGATGAGAAAAGCCACCTGAGGTGACTCAGCACCTTGGTACCCCAGGGAAATTAAGATAGCCAAACATGAGTTAAAACAACTTGAATGCCGCTGAAGAAAGACTAGAGACCCAACACATCAAAAGAAATACACCACAAAGCAGGAGGACTATAACAACCTAATATACAAACATAAAAGAGAATACCACTCTAACCTGATCCTGAAATTATTAAACAAACCCAGAGAGTTGTTCGAAATAGTAAAATCATTCACACGTGCACCACCATCCCAACTACATATTGAGATGCATCCAGAAGACTTTGCGACATATCTCCAACACAAGCTTACACCCAGGAGTGATTCGCTGACAGTGATCCACCCACCTTTGAACACACCAAGGAACCCACAGTTCTGGACCACATTCACACCAGCCTTGGAAGAACTACTCGATCAAATATTTAAGATGCTCAATACCACAACCTCCTCACATGACCCATGTCCCGTCTCGTGGATAAAGATGACAAGATATGATTTAACACTCTCCCTTCTCAATCTCTCACTTTCTCAGGGGTCTATTCCCACCAACCTAAAAACCTCATCCATCAGACCTATCCTAAAGAACTCCCCTTCTGACATCAACGTACCCATCTCTTACAGACCCATTTTGATTGTTCCTTTCCTAGTAAAAATAATCAAAAAAGCAGTCCAACTACAGCTACAGGACTTCATAGGCTCCTCCGCCCCTCTAGACGTGCAACAACATGGCTTTAGATCTGATGACAGTGTGGAACCCTTGCTCACATCATTAATCAACACCCTGCTCATGGGCTCGAACAGGTCAGACGAGGATTTATCGTTATCTTTTTGTACATAGCATCTGCCTTTGACTCAATAAATCATGCCAAATTATTAAACAGGCTGGAGTCTCTAGGTGTAAGCGGCACCTCCCTAGCCTGGTTCCAGTTCTACCTGACAGAACGCCAACAGCAAATAAAAATAGGGAACAAGACCTCTAAGGGGTCTGTTTACTAAACATTCCTAATGTGCGGGGCCGTGGTAGTGTGCCTGTGCCATATAAGGAGTGGGCGGTTCAGGCAGAGAAAAGAAAAAAAACGGGGTAAGCGATCGCACATTTGCGCGGGGCACAATAGTGCGTGGGAAGGCTAAGTGGCGCCTGATGTGCACACACAAAGGAGCAGAGCCATAGTACAATGGTTAAAACACTGACTGTGGGTGCAGCTGCCATGGGTTCAATTCCCCATTGTGCACAACAAAAAGGGCTGGCTGAGGCATTAACTGTAATGGGTAAAAGTGCTTTAGGAGGCATATTAATTTTGGGCGGCATAAGGCGGTGCACTGTTAATTTTGGGCGGCATAAGGCGGTGCACTGTTAATCTCAGGCGGCATAAGGCGGTGCACTGTTAGGTTTGGGCGGCATAAGGCGGTGCGCAGATGCCCAAGCATAGGAACAGAGCCACAGCGCAATGGTTAAGACACTGACCAATGGTGCAGAGATCAGGGGTTCAATCCCCCACAGTGCCCAATGAAGAAGGCTCACTGAGGCAGTGTGTATTATGTGGATGAGTGCTGTAGGGGGCAAGCTATTTTTATTTCAGTTATCACTACTAGCAAACGCACTCACAAAGCGTGTTAACATAAGGCGGCCCATAAGGCACATGTTAAAGTTCACTGTCCGCCAAGGCACCCTTGAATGTCCCCTATAGGGCACCATATATGTTGCGTCACAGGATAATGTATAGTGCACCTTATATGGACGGCAACCATAAGGTGCCCTATAGGGTGCCCTATAAAGCACCCTCAGAGGCACCTTATGGGTACAGTACACTGAGGGTGTGTTTGATGGCAGCAACATATGTACATTAAATCTAAAAAAGCTTTGGACAACCCTATCAAAGAACCCCACTGTGGGCTCGAACCCATTACCGCTGGCTCCACAGGCAGTGAAGTAACCATTGGGCTACAGCTATATAGTTGCCAGCAAGCCCCTAGCTGGCTGCAGAGAGCCTGCATGTCACCACACAGACAGTCTGCTGTGGGAACCAGGATAGGGTTAGGCCACCCATACCCATGATGCACTGCACATGCAAATCAGCTGTCCACAGATGAACACAAGATGGGGAATGCACCCCAACAGCTCCCCGGCCTGGTAGGGGGACGTGTCCGTGTGCACCCACACAGCACCTTGGCCTGGTAGGAGGTACTGACCGGGTGTTTAATTTGCACAGAGTAGCTACACACAGTCACACTGTGCGGGAACTGTGCTCACCCTGAGTGTGCGATGAGGCGCCCTGGACCAGGTCCACAGCTGAGAGAGGCCATGGCAGAGCTCCAAAACAGTCATAATCTGTGAGTTTCTGCAGGAACACCTTGGATATCTCTGTCTGTCTCAGTCAGGGGAAACCCCACAGACCCCTAGGTGGGCCATGTACCACCAACCACCCCCCCCCCCCCCCCAGCTGAGGGTGGCAAACAGGCAGGGTCTCCTATCAACAGATCCCCATTATACACACACCCCCCCCCCGCAATGATGGCAGTAGAGTGGACCATCAACCCCAGTCCTGTTGGGGAACAGACACCCTACAGGGCAGTCCAAGCAGCCACACACACACCCAGACCACAATATCAGACAGACAGTAGGCCTGGATATGCTAAGATGCACCCCACCACTATCTGATATTCCCCTGCATCAAGCCATCAGCCACTGCACCCTGCAAGGCACTCCAGCAGGGCACATACCAGCTGTGAACAGTCTGCTGGTTAGTCCCACTGGAAATGCATGCACCCACAACTGGGATGGCAGCACACACAAGCAGATACATCAGTGACTAGGCCCCAACAGGTGACCCATATATATCACATGAGGAAAGTGCTATGAAGCACTATGGGGGTGCCTAGCCATGCTGCCATCACTGCACAGTCAGGGTGGAGTGAAAGCCCAGCAGCACATACAGAGGTCACCCTGTCTGTGGAGGTGGTGGACGGCCACTACAATGTCCCTGCCAGTGCCCTATGCCCTGTGCAGATGCATCCTGGCCAGCCCACCCTGTCTGAGCTATACCCATGGTACCATGCTGCTCATTATGCACATCATCAGGCCAAAACTGTGGACAGTGTTTGCAGCCAACACACACTGTATAGACAGACACACACTCCCACACGTATGCCAGCATTGTGCTACTATAGAGGGGTTCAGAATCCTTGCCCACCACACCAGTCCTGGGCACAGTACAGGCATGGGTATGGTATGCAATACCATTGGGGGTCCCTCCCTAGGGTGGTAAACACTGTCAGGGGCCAGACCTGACACACACACCGCAGACATCAGATAGATTATTATGATGGAGCTCATAGAGCAGACTGTGCGTAACGTAGGGATATCTATCTGCCAGTACTCATAGCAAACGTTTGAGAGCTGTGTACCATATACCCTGGTGTAGGGTGACATTGCTAAGGTATGCAAGTGCTGGTATTGGGAGATGCACGCAGGGCCCAATGTCCTGCCTCACCAGGAGGCATTGGCCAATGGGGCCTGTGGGTGTGGGTGTGGGTGTGTCTGTCCCTGTTGGCTGCTGCTGTACGGCAGAGGTTCCCAAATCCAGTCCAGGTTTGCAATACACTGGTTGGGGTTTCCTGCTGTCCCTCATGAATATGCATGAGCTACATCTACATGCCATGGGGGTGGTGCATAGATATACAGCACGGTTATTTGTATGAGTGGCAGCATGGAACCTGAATGGTGTGTGGTCCTCCAGGACTGCATTTGTGAGACTCTGCTCTAGGTACTGCCCCTGGTCATGGTGTCTGTGCTTGGTGGTGTAAAAGATAGGCGTATGACCAATGCGTATATCCCCAGCAATAAAGGATTGCCCTTACTAACATGGTTTAGTTGTGGGGAAAATATGTGGACAGGATTGGCAGTAGCCCCAGCTGGGCTTTGAACCTGTGACCTTTTGCTCCTGCACACACTGTCTGTGTGCACTGCACCACTGTGTTACCACAGATGTGCTGAATTCCCTGGGAAGTCCATGACTGTACATCTGACAGGGCCTATGTTGCAGTGGACGTGCCAGCCTGCACATGGCTCGGCCACTGTCTTCTGTGGCTAGCAGCCACTGCCCCCTCCACCACCTGTACCCTACCGCCAACATGCTGGCATGTCCGTATCTTGGAAAAGCATATGACCTGATTGAGTTGTGGCACTCCAGGACTGCATTTGGGGGACTCGGCTGTCGGTAATGCCCATTGTTATGGTGTGTGTGCGGTGTTGGGTACAAAATGGGTGTGTGAACCATGCTTATGTTCTCTGCAATAAAGGAGTGTCTTTACTATCTCTGTTTAGTGGTGGGTAAAATATGGGGACTGGGTTGGCAGGAGCCCTAGCTTGGATTTGAACCTGTGACCCTCTGGTCCTAGAGGTACTGCCTCTGTCTGCTGCACCACACTGTGGCCACAGTGATAGTGCAGTCCCTGGGGGTGGGAAACCTGACCAAATGAGTCACAAACCCTGCTCTGCACATTTGTACTGTGGGCTCAGTCACCTTGTCTGGTGACAAACGTGTAAATAAACCCCTCAACCGACCACGACGAACTGGGGATAAATATATCCAAGCTGGGCAACAGTGATATGAATGGGCAACCATAGCAAACACTCCCAGGAAGGCTCAGAAAAAAGGAAATGGTTTTTGGAAGGGTCTCCGCTCCGTAGCCCCTTCCATACTTCATTTCATTTTTTTGGAGCTTTCCTGGGTGTGTTTCTTATGTTTGCCCATTAATATCAGGGTTCCCCAGCTGACTTCCTATTTTTAATATGTTTGTTTGGGTCTTTTTCTATCTTTATTTGCACTTTTGTTCTGTGCACATGTATCACACTGCTCACGTTTTGCAGGTTTCCCCGGTTTCCCTGTACATTGCTGACGGAAATGGTTTCTCTTCCCTTTAAATGCCCTCTACCGTGAGTGTTTCACTCGCGCTATTTTTAACCTGCAAATTCGTCCCCGATACTGTGCGGGGAGCCTCTCCCCTCCCCTTCCCCGCCCATTGACCCCGTCTCTCCGCCCCTCGGGAGCCTTCCTCCGCCCTCAGAATGCCTTTCCACGCCTCTATCGGACATTTGCGGGCCGGGTACTTTTGCGGGGCACGTTAGTGCGGCGCGCAATTGTGCGGGGCCCAAGCGCACTTGTGCGGGGCGTTTAAGAGCGTTTCTGAGCGTTTGAGTGCCGCGTTTCCGTGCGCTATTGTGCGGCACGCAATTGTACGGCTTTTAGTAAACATGCCCCTAAATCGTTTAAACAGCTTCAAGGCATTCATCAAAGATCCGCCCTCTCATCCTTACTCTTTAATCTTTACATCCAACCAATATGCCAACTCATACAGAAGCATAAAATTCACTATCACATATATGCTGATGACCTGATGCTATATGCCCCTTCAACACCAACAACCCAGACTACACTACAGTACATTTATGCTTCAGGGCAGTATCAGAATGGCTGGACAACCACAACATATCAATCAACTATAACAAGTCAGAAGTACTCATCATATCCAGAGACCCATCCCACATCCCTCCAGAACAACTAATGGTCCACAAAGTACTATTTTCACCCTGTTCAGAGGTTAAATACTTAGGGATCACCCTATATCACAGACTGACCTTTCAAGCACACATCAAAAGAACTATGAACTCTGCATACTGTAAGATGAGGATCTTGCACAGCCTTCACCCACTACTAGATCCTATTCATTTCCATACAGTATGTCAGGCCTTAATCATGCCACACTTGGATTATTGTAACTCATTCCTCCAAGACCTCCTAACCTAGCCTCAGGCCTCTGCAAACCGCACAAAATATGGTAGCCTGGCTCATCATCAAAACTTCACGTTATGATCACATCACACCAGTCTCCAAAACCTACACTGACTCCCAGTCAAAGCAAGAATTAAATACAAAATAATCATGACCCACCTTCAAAATGATACACAACCTTACTGCACCCTGCCTACAGTCACTCATTCAGAAGAATTCAGACACAAGGCAATGGCGATAACGACGCCTAAATCTTCTCTCTATCCCAGCTCAGAAAACAAAACGTTCCCACACAATATGCCAAAGAGCATTCTCTTTCTATGCCCCTACATTGTGGAACTCACTGCCACCTGCCTTACAGATCATCCAGAACCTAACTGACTTTCGGGAAAAACTGAAAATCCACCTTTTCAAAGAATTCTTCTGATCGGTCACGTTGATCCCCACCTCAACTTTACCACCATATATTGCGTATCATTCTACCCTCTGCATGTAAATAAGTTATGCCCCCTCCCCCCTACTGTATTCTAATCCAAACACTCACTTTCTAAACATATAACCACAAGGTAAATATGTTTTATGTTAGCACTTACACTTGTTCAATGTATATATAGTTCAGTTTGATGTAAACTGCACTGATACCACGAAAAGTGGTATAGAAGAAATGTTAAATAAATAAATACGTGTTACTGACAATAATCCCCAAAGCGGGCAAAAAAGTGGCACAAAGCTGCCGCCCGCCTCCCCCTAAGATGGAATTGATGACAGAAGGGGGTGGTGTGGCTCGGCAAGGGTGGCTTGGCACGGGGGGGGGGGTGGCATAGCCAGGGTTTATGCCTGGGGTGGCAGAAACCTTTGGACTGACCCTGCTAATGTGCGCTGTAGCATTAGTGTGCACCAGTACCATTAATACACATTACCTTACTATAGGTCCCATTTGATTCACTTGGACCTAGTTACTGGTAATATTTTACTAACCTGGTAATGTATGTTAGTAACTCTAGCTGTAAGTTCACAAGAAAAATTGGCATAACAAGTTTTTTAAAGAAAATGGTATTTAGGAAAATTATAATTTAAAACATTTGTTTGAAAAGGTATTTTTTTAATTGGGGTTGTTTTTCAATGGGTTGATTCAGTGTGTTGATGACTGCTGAATGGGACTGCTAATTGGTCAGCACAACTTTCCATCTTCTACTGCATAGTCACCAGACTTTGACTGCAGTTGATGGTGTCTGTCATGCTTGATAGTATTTTTAAGCTACTGAAAGAGTCTTTAAAGAAATTTGTCATTACAGAGAGAGCAATTGCTTGCCTCAGTGATCAGTGAAAATGGTGTTTGTTTCTTTTACCCCTTCATATTAACAACAGGCTCAGGTTAAGGAAGTTATTCATTGAGTCCTCTTTTCATAAAACAGAAGATGCAGTATCCCTTTCTGTCGTGTTATGTGGAAATGCCTGCCCACTTCACCGCTTTATGGAAGGTCTGTCATTATGCCATGCCAGTTAGTTTTAAATCTAGTGGAAATTTCTAGAAATAACTTTGCCCTCTTAAGGGTGGTGGAGGGTTATAATACTCATTACAAAGTACATCTTTATTTTTCAAATTAAGCTGCAGTGGATTGCTTTTATCCTGCATCCCTTTGGCAAAACCCCCAGTGGAACAGAGGGTAACGCAGTATGCAGTTCACATCTGTGATCTGGTAAAGAATAGAGTTTTTAAGTTGTATGTATAGCAGGGCAGTTTTTAAGAATTTTTAAATGCATTGGACCATCACCATGCAAGGGTGGGTTTATGATTTAATCTGAAAAACTGCCAAGAATGACCAGGTGACTACAGGTCATCAATAGAGACTTGTTTTCGTCTGTCACTGCATTCTGAAATGCCAAAGAACAAATACTGCATACAAAATATGCAGACCGCACCTTCAAAAGGATGTGAACAGGATGGAGTCGGTGCAGAGGGTTGCTACTAAAATGATTAATGGGCTTCATTATAAAGCATATGAGGACAGACTTAAGGATCTTAATATGTACACCTTAGAGGAAAGGCGGGATAGAGGTGATATGATTGAGATGTTTAAATACCTCCGTGGCATAAATGTTCAGGGAGAGAGCCTCTTTCAATTGAAAGCAAGTTCTGCTACGAGGGGACATGGGATGAGGGTGAAGGGAGATAGATTCAGGAGTGATATGCGGAAATATTTCTTTACGGAAAGAGTAGTGGATCCGTGGAATAGTCTCCCAGTGGAGGTGGTAGAGATGAGGACAGTAACTGAATTCAAAAAAGCATGGGACCAACACAGAGGATCTCTAAAGGTAGAAAGTGGACTGTTGTAGTTGTTGTTATGGAAGGACAGACTAGATGGGCCTTGTGGTCTTTTCCTGTCATCATGTTTCTATGTTTCTATGTAAAATAAACCTGAATTCTTTTCACTGCTTTTGCTGTTCTAGTAATCCTAATACTGTTGTCGGTGGATTGAAATCAATATGAAAGTAGCTTGCTGCAGAGAACAGCAATACAGGTCACTGCAGCCTTAGATGTAATCAGTGAATTTGATGATTCTACAAAGTTCAAATAGACCAGAATGGAGCAGGGCATAAGGGATCACTCACGGACCTGACTTCAGTCCCTCAAACCCTAGAGAGAACCTGAGAGAGTGTGAGGCCACCTCAAAGAGCTTGGCTGGCTCCTCATGCCTGCAGTGTATCCTAGCTCAATACGGTACGTATTGCCCTCTATGGTTTCGTGATCTGGCTCTACTGAGTTGGAGAAGATCTCAGCTATCTTGAAATTCTGAGCCCTCGCTGTCCAGGAAGCTAATGATGCTGTCAAAAGCATAAGGCATAGATCCATGTGCAGCCCCACAAGCCAGTGGGCCTTCTGCCTAAAGGCATAAATTGGTTTGATGACATATTTTAGGGTTCTCTAGAGCACCATTGCAAGTTCCGTAGACTTAGGATGGCCTCCCCCTCACAGCCGAAGGTACTGCATCTTTAAATGCTACCCCGTTGCTAACAACGTAAGACTTTGATGACGTTTTTTCTTCTAGATTGTGCTGCCTGTTTCACAGATTTCTATCTTTGAACTCGGAGAGATTAAGGGTACTAATTCTGGAGGTAAATCTATAACCTGTTATTTCTTCTGAAATGTTGCCGTCATAACCTTTTCATGCAATTGATGAATAATACCTATTTATACTAGCTAGAAACATTTGAAATTTCTGAGAAAAGTGAATTCTTCCCTTTTTTAAAGAAGAGAAGCCCAGGAGGGAACAAGCAATTATTGGTATTAAAAGTGGTGCCAATCACCCAGCTTGAAATCAGAATGGAGTTAACCTTGAAGGAGATTGCTATGAAATGGCAGTGAATCTGAAATGTGAAAGGCAAATAAAATGTGAACAGAAAACAAAAAATGAAGACATTTTTCCCCTAGAGCACTGAAGGTTCTTGTTTTTTATCTCCAGCATCATGGCTGCCTATGAAAACGAGGCCTCTTCAATGTTCCCACAAAGCTACGTGAGTGTCCTCCACTACACTGCTGCTGGGGGAGGGGGGGAGTGCTGCGATATCATGCTTTTATAGCACAAAGAGCAGGCTGCAGCACATGCGGACGACTCTCATGCAGCTTCACATGAGTGTTGCTCTTCAACCTTGTTTACTGACTTAGGTGATCATAGCTATAAAATATGAGGAAGCGCTGTCTTTGTTCCAAATAAATTCCTTAGCTTTGCCTTTCTTTAAAAAAGGGATAGTCATGTTTTATTGGTATTCTATCTGTAATGGTGAAAAATCTTTATGTAGAATCTTTTTTTCAATTGAATATGCAAATGTGACTTTTCTGTAGCATGTTCAGACAAAGCAGCTTTGATGCCATTATTTGCTGTCCCTTTGTGAGAGGGCTTTGGCTGTCACAGGTGAATGGATCACACACATAATCTGCATTCGAGCTTTTGAGTTACTCATGTACCATAGCATTCACTTAAAAACTAGGTGGGTAATTGAGGTCAAATGGAATAAAGATTTTAATGAGCAAGTCATATAAAGAAGATAGTGGTTAAATGGATGGCTATGGCTTAACAGTTGGCAATGCGCAAGTATGCAACTGCTGAAGGCACATATAGGGGCATGTTTACTAAAATGCGACTGGGCTGTGAATCTAGCGTGGAGGCCGGCACTGACCTCAGGGGGCGTGTAAATCCATCCCCTGCCATTAGTATGTTAGTATGTTGCAACCATGGGGCACCATGCTAACCGGCACACAGGTGCACTTAATGTCACCCCTTGAAGTGGCATTAAGTGCACCTGTGCTAATGTCAACAGCCATGGTCAGCGCACACCCAAGATGCCCATGCTAACTGCAGTGCACAGTCAACGCTCATGTTCCAACCCTAATCCTGTAAGTCCTCACCCAGTCGTATGCTAACTGGTTAGCATGAGATTTTTAGCGTGAGGCCCCATGATAAACCGTGCACTAATGGTTGGCACACTTTAGTAAACATGCCTCTTAGAGTCTTTGGGCCCAATATTGAGTTGGGCAGGCTATGCGCCGCAGCGGTGCATAGCCTGTCTGCCGATCCCCTAACCCAAATATTCACTTCCGCGCTGGAGGAAGTGAATATCCGGGTTAGCCCAGACGCCCCGGCAACCGCAGAGGCCATGTGGGTAGCAGTGATTTTCATTGCTACCTGCATAGCCTCTGTGTCTTAAGGAAAGGCAAGGTTTTTTCTCACCTATCTTTAAGGCTCAGAGGGCTACGTGGGTAGCAATGAAAATCGTTGCTACCCGTGTAGCCCCTTCCTCCTTCCCCGGAACACCCCTAACAAGCCCCGATGCAAAGCGGATAGCATCAGGGCGTGTTAGAGACTTAGCTGGGATAGTCGAAGGGCACTACCCGTGTAAGTACCCTTCGAAAATCCCAGTTAAGGCCTTTCCATGGGTAACTAAGGAAGTTAAACATGCACAGGCCGTCGAATATCTGGCCCTTTATGTATTGGAAGGGCACCCCCCACCCCCACAAGTCCCAAATTGCAGAATCAATTGTTTTTATTCTTCCAGCTATCAGAAATTATACTGTCTTTGCTGATTTTAAAACATAATAAAATAATATGGCAATCCCTTCTTTTTTTGCCCTGGCAGAAATCTTGTCCTAGAAGTGACTTGACAAAATAGGGTTTAAGGAGATTTGTTTTTTAAAAATAGCCCATGGAAAGTGCAGAGGTTTGCTGATCTTCTACTTGATAAGGAGGGAGGGGAAAATGGTTCATGGGAAATAAATACTGCATTATTTAAGTGACATATTGACCCACGTAAATAAGTCTTTTCTACATAGCAAGAAACAAGAAATACCACATTTTTTATTCTTTTTCTGGACTGTTCATATTTATTCCTCTATTTTTAACTTTCAGACTAAGGCATCAAGCACACAAGGAGTTGTATGCATACAAGCAGGTGAGACGCTATCTGATACTATTAATTCTTTGTTTTACACCTCATTTCTGTCAGCCTTTCCATCTCACATATTCTCAACCTCTCACTCTCCACTGCTGCTGTCCCTGCAACCTTCAAGCCTGCTGTGATCACACCTCTCCTCAAGAAGCTTTCTCTTGATCCTAGCTCTCCTTCTAATTATCATCCCATCTCCCTTCTTCCCTTCATTTCCAAACTTCTTGAGCATGCTGTCCTCTACCGTTGTCTTGAATTTCTTGACTCTCAAGCCTTTCCGGATCCTTTTCAGTCTGGATTTTGCCCCTTCATTCTACTGAAACGGCACTTGCCAAATTCTCCATTGACTTCTTCTTGACTAAATCTAAGGGCCTGTACTCTATACTTATCCTTCTTGATCTTTCTGCTGCTTTTGAAACTGTTGAACACCACCTTCTCCTTGACACATTATCCTCACTTGGTTTTAAGAGCTCTGTGCTATCCTGGCTCTCTTCTTATCTTTCCCATCGCTCTTTCAGTGTCTGTTCTGGCAGTTCCTCCTCTACTGCTATCCCACTCTCAGTTGGTGTACCCCAAAGGTCTGTTCTGGGCCCTCTCCTTTTCTCTCTGTACACCCAGTCCCTTGGTGCTCTCATCTGTTCCCATGGATTTCAGTATCATTTTTATGCTGACGATTCTCAGATCTATCTTTCTACACCTGATATTTCTCCGACACTCCAGGCCCATATCTCTGACTGTCTCTCTGACATTGCCACCTGGATGTCTCACTGCCGTTTGAAACTAAACATGGACAGAACCAAACTTCTTATTTCCCCCCAAAACTTTCCTTTCCCCTTCCTTCTTTCTCTATCTCTGTTGATAACACTCTTCTACTTCCAGTTTCCTCAGCCTGTAACCTTGGTGTCATCTTTGACTCCTCCCTCTCCTTCTCCTAACATATTCAACAGATAGCTAAAATTCTGTCGCTTCTTTCTCTATATCATTAACAAAATTTGCCCCTTCCTCTATGAACATACTACTAAAACACTTGTCCACTCTCTAGTAACTTCCCGTCTCGACTATTGCAATCTCCTTCTTTCTGGTCTCTGTCTGAGTCATCTCTCTCCCTTTCAATCTATTCAGATCTCTGATGTGCGAAATCTTTCACCAGCCTCAATATACTCATATAACCCCTCTTCTCAGGTTACTTCATTGGCTTCCCTTCCGTTTCCATATCCAATTCATACTCCTCCTTCTGACGTTTAAATGCATTCATTCTTCTGCTCCTCATTACTTTTCCTTTCTCCTCTCCCCCTGCATCCCTCCTCGTGAACTCCACTCTTCTACTGGCTTGCTCCTCTCTTTGCCCTTTTCTTCCACTGCTAATTCCAGACTTCAGTCCTTTCATCTTGCTGCTCTTTATGCCTGGAACAAACTTCCTGAGTCTGTACATCAGGCTTCATCTCTGCCCCTTTTCAAATCTGTGCCAAAGACTCACCTCTTTGAGGCTGCTTTTGGATCCTGATCCCTTGTTTCCTTGTGTCTCCTTACCTTTCTCTATTCTATCTCCTTATCTTTTGTCTTGTCTGTTGTGATTAGATTGTAAGCTCTGACGAGTAGGGACTGTCTCTCTCTGTGTTTGTACAGCGCTGTGAATGCCTTATAGCACTTTATAAATGTTCAATAGTAGTAGTAGTAGGAGTGAGGAGATCTGTTCATGGCAAGAAACTGAGGGAATGGCATCCAGATAGAATGCTAGCAATTATAAGGAAAGAAATAGCGAATAAAATAGAAAATACCATAATGCCTCTGTATTGCTCCATGGTGCAACCACCCCTTGAGTATTGTATGCAATTCTGGTTACCTCATCTCAAAAAAGATATAGCAAAATTAGAAAAGGTGGAGAGAAGGGTGACCAAAACAATAAAGGAGATGGAACAGCTGTCCTATGAGGAAAGGCTAACAAGGATAAGGTTCTTCGGCTTGGAGAAGAGACAGCTGAAGAGAGATAGGATAGAGGTCAATAAAATCTTGATTGGAGTGGAATGGATAAATGCAAATCAATTTGTTTACTCTTTCAAAAAGAATAAAAACTAGGGGACATGCCATGAAGTTACAAAGTCGTACATTTAAACAAATAGCATAAAATATTTTTTTCACTCAACGCAGAATTCATTACTGGAGGATGGGGTAAAAGCTGTTAGAGTAACTGGGTTTCCATATCATCCTGCTAGACCAGTCCAGACAAGTGAATTGTGTTCCCCTACCAGCAGATTGGTGGAGACAAAGAACCAATGAAAAGCCCAGATTTCAATAACATCATTCCTATGCTTCTATTCGCCTCAGCCACCAGAGGTCCCTTCAGTATTTCTTTGTCTCCAGCAGAGTGGATGGATGATGGATGGATTTTCTCCTCTCTGTAGAAATCTGAGGAATGAGAGGAAAATAGATTGATTAAACGCTCGTGAACCACCACCTTGAGTGCAGAAAGGTGACTGTGAACAACCATCTTGAGTACAGAAAGATGATTCTCTCACTTGAGTGCAACATGGGAGGCTCCACTAGACTGTGGTCTTTTCAGTAGCCAAAGGAAGAGGGAAAATTTGTTCAGCTCCACGCTCTTATCATAAGAGCCTGTTGAGCAGCCACAAATTGGAAGGATCTGGAAGAATGCGGCAGCTTCACACAACCTCAGTGCCTCTTCCCTCCTCCTCCTCTGCCCCCCCCCCCCATTATCTCCTGAAGATTGCAGAAGGATCTCAGAGAGATCTGCGTACCAACCACTCAGTGCTGCAAATCCAGCCAATGAAACAGTTTCAAAGGAGTAGCACTGAGCCTGGCACAGATTCTCTGCTTGTGGCTCTCAGGAAGTGAGTACCAAGGCTTGACCTTGTCATTGTCCTTGTTGGGGGCTCCCGATTACGTCTTCTTGGGATGCAATTCAGGGTGGACTGCTTGTAACTGTTGGCGTGGTGTGGAGATTTCCCATTGTTTTCTGCACACGTTAGTAATGTTTTTACCTATTGTGTGCTTGGTGGTCGCTCAGTCCTAATGTGCGGTGTGCTCCTTCCCTCATGTCTGTAATGCGCGTAATGTAAAAGCGCAGTTAACACGCGCTTGCAGGCCGACTCATCCTTAGTGCACACTGTTGTGATACTTGCCCTAACTCTCTGTCTTCTTCCAGGAAATGTTATTGGACCTGTGGCAAGCGAGGTGCCTCATCCCCGGATTCTGGACTCTGCTTCTCCTGCATGACAGCATCTGAGTCAATCCTTTGAGGGCCTGCTTTTCCCCTTTCAGCCGGGGATGCAGTTAGTTCCACCTTGCCTGCCTCAGGCAGGAGGTGACGGATGGCGCTATGGGTAAGGATATTCAGCCGGTCAGAGGTTCCGGCGACTCTGCTGTGAGCCACTCGTCATCCTCTAAGGGGTCTGTGGTAGCTGTGCCCCCCTGGGGTCTGGGGAGTTATGTCTTAGAAGAGAGCTTCCAGACTCCAGATTGTCCTCCCTGGAATTATTTTCCTTTTTGCAACAGGCCTGGTCCTTCTGGCATAGTAATTCAGACTCTGCGGCCTCTGGGTACCCCTAGGCGCAGTCTCATGCAGGGCAAGCTGAAAGTGGAAGCCATCTTCAATTACCTTTGGCTAAGCACCCCAGCAAGTGGCATCCCCTTGAGATTGGGAACAACTAGGAGCTATCCGAGATGTTGACTATGCCTCAGATTCAGATGGCTCAGTACTGGGCTTTGATGTGGATGACGAAGTGCTCTCACCTTCAGGAGAATATGCAGAGGCTGGTGTGATCCACCTGTTTTGGAAGGAGGAGATGGTGGCATTGATTGCCAGGATGTCGTCTGCCTTGAACTTGACAGATGCTTCCAGCACGGAGCAGGAACAAAACATACACCCGCACCTTCAAGAGGTGTGAAAATCCACTACTGTCTTCCCGTTCCCGGATGTGATCCGGTCAGAGTGGGACTCTATCAACTCCCTTCCTAAAGGGTTAAGGGTGTGTAAGAAGATCTACGCTCTCCCAGAGAAGGAGTACATTGAGTGGTTTGGTATTCCCAAGGTAGATGTGCAGGTCACGGCGGTGGTAGATGTGCAGGTTACGGCGGTTACCAGACAGACCACCATTCCTGTGGAAGGTGGGTCAGCCTTAAAGGATTTTCTGGACCATAAGGTGGATTCCTTGCTGAGAAGCCAGTTCACCATGGCAGCAGCTATTCTGCAGCTGGCGATATGTTCCAACTTGACATCTTGAGCATTGCTGCAGTTGATTCATTCTCTTCTGCTGGATGATACTATCCCTCTTTTGGAGTCAGCTAAAGCCTTCCTTTCTGATGCCATGTATGACCTGGTATGTTTGGAGGCCAGGGATAGTGCCCTGATAACAGTGTCATGGCATTGGATTTGGCTCCGACCCGGGGCAGCGGACACATCCTCCAAAGCCCGGGTTGGCCCAACTGGCTTTTAAGGGGGCACTTCTGTTTGGAGCTGATATGGAGAAGCTGGTGAAGGACCTACGCAAGACAAAATCTTACCGCATTCCGGAAGATAGGTCCAAGGGGCCTGTGAAGTGGGCTGGTGCCCCTTTCTTGTTAGCCTCCACCCGTCCAAGAAGGATGTGCTGGCCGGATTCCCAGTGGTCTCAGAGCTCTCGCCATTACTAACCTGGAAAACCTTGTGCTCCATGATTCAAGCAGTGCACGAGGGGAGTTTTTGGCTTCTCTGAAGCTGGCTGAGGCGTATTTTCATATCCCAATCAGGCAGATCATCAAAAGTATCTGCATTTTGCCATGCTTGGCTCTCGCTATCAATTTGCTGCCCTCCTTTTCAGGCTATCCACTGCCCCAAGGACGTTCTCCAAGGTCATTGTGGTGGCAGTTGCAGCGCCAAGGGATCTCTGTCCATCCCAATCTGGACGACTGGCTCATCCGAGCACATTCCCTTTCAGAAGCATCACAGGTGGTGTCCCGAGTGATGTCCTTTTTGGAAAGCCTAGGCTGGGTGTTCAATCAGGGAAAGAGCCAGCTATTGCCTTCCCAGTTCCTGGAGTTTCTGAGAGCACGTTTCGACACTCAAGTGGGCATAGTTTTCCTGCCAGAGGAGAAAGTCAAAAGACTGTTGGATTGCCTGGTGCTGTTCTGTGCGCAGCAGGCTCACAGTCTGGGATTATCTAATGCAAGGGGCTCTTTGCTCTCAGAGTCCGATCTCTGGAGGCTAGAGTAGCAGACTTAGAGGACATAAGGAAGCCAGAGAGGTACACAGACAAGACTTACAGAGACATAGTACTGAAGTCCCCCTCCAATCTGGCAGCCTCTCAGTTGCCATGAAAGACAGAAGTCACGTGAAAGAAAGGGTATTAGCTATAGGAAATGACCCTATAGCTAATACCTGTCCTCCAGATGATGTAAAACCCTCTTGCACCAAGGAGATTTCTCCAGGGCCATGTGCCCATAAGGGAGGGTTAGGACAGTCGTTATAGTTGGCGATTCGATCATTAAGCATATAGATAGCTGGTGGATGTGAGGATCGTCTGCTAACATGCCTGCCTGGTGCAAAAGTAGCGGACTTCATGCATCACCTAGACAAGGTTTTAGATTGCACTGGGGAGGAGTCTGCTGTCTTGGTACATATTGGTATCAATGGCATGGGAAAGTGTGGTAAGGAGGTTCTGGAGGCCAAATTTAGGCTTTTAGGTAGGAAGTTGAAATCCAGAACTTCCAAGGTA
Source organism: Ichthyophis bannanicus (assembly GCA_033557465.1). Classification (NCBI taxonomy): domain Eukaryota; kingdom Metazoa; phylum Chordata; class Amphibia; order Gymnophiona; family Ichthyophiidae; genus Ichthyophis; species Ichthyophis bannanicus. The sequence continues at coordinate 1,296,753,399 of CM066032.1, read as the reverse complement.
GCATTCTCAGAAATGTTTCCCGTTCCATATGCAGGGCCCAAAAGGCAGAGAGCTCTGGATTCTCAATGCGTGGATGAGACAGTGGTACAAGGAAGAGGAGTTTGGATTTGTTAGGATCTGGGCAACATTCTGGGGAAAAGAGGGACTTTTCTGAAGGGATGGGCTCCACCTTAACCGGGGTGGAATCAGGCTGCTTGCATTAACCTTTAAAAAGGAGATAGAGCAGCTTTTAAACAAGATAATAGGGGAAAGCCGACAGTCACCCAAGAGCACATGGTTTGGAAGGACTAGCAAAAGATTAGGGCATATCGACAGGGGGGTTCCAATAAAGACAAAAGTAACCCAAATACCCTTACATAAAGAGCAAACCGAGCTTAAAGATTCCAAATCACCCCTACCTACCGATAACCAGATTAATATGAATAAAATACAATTTCTAAAATGCTTGTATACAAATGCTAGAAGTCTGAAAAATAAGATGGGAGAGTTAGAATATATAGCATTAAATGAGAGGTTAGATATGATTGGTATTTCAGAGACCTGGTGGAAGGAGGACAACCAGAGGGACATTGTGATACCTGTGTACAAATTATATGGCAATGATAGAGTAGATCAAATTAATGGAGAGTTGCACTCTTTTAGAGAGGGCATTGAGCCACAGGATTAAAGTTTTGCAGGAAACAAAACACACTATCCTATGGATTAAAATTTCATGTAAAAAGGGGAAGGCAATGACAGTGGGAGTGTACTACTGACTGACTGGCCAGAATGAACAAATAGATGATGAAATGCTCAAAGAAATCAGGGAAGCTAACAAAAGTTACAACACGGTAATAGTAATGTGCCATATTAACTGGGTCAGTGTCATGGCAGGACATGCTATTGAGATAAAGTTTCTAGATTAAATAAATGACTGCTTCTTCAAGCAGCTGGTTCATGAACTGAAAAGAGGGGAAGCCATTTTGGACCTAGTCCTTAGTGGAATACAAGACCTGGCGCAAGAGATAAAGGTGTTGGGGTCACTTGCAATAGTGATCATAGCATGATCGCGTTTAATTTAATAAATGGAGGAAGGACAGCAAGGAAATCCACAGTACTACCTTTTAACTTTCAAAAGGGAGACTGTGATAAAATGAGGAAATTAGTTAAGAAAAGAGCTAAAAGGAGCAGCTGCAACAGTTAAAGATTTACATCAAGCATGGCTATTGTTTAAAAATACTATTTTGGGACTTCCGGTGATGCGGTGAGAGCGTGAAGACGTGTGCTGATCGCTCTCCGACCACCCCCTGCCTAAACCGGCATATTTGAACCGTATTTCGGCCCGAAGAAGCTGCCAAGTACCTACCGCAAGGGCGAGCAAGCCAGGTAACTGCTCCCGGCGCATAGAGAGTCCAGAGGGGATGGCTGCGGCACTCCGAACCGGAAAGAAAGAGCGCGACAGGGGGCCTGCCACGAGCAAGATGGCGGATGGAGGGGGGGCGCCTAGCTCACCGACCTCCCCGGCGAGAGTGGAAGAAATTTCGGCGGCCGTAGCTGAGGCTTTATTGGCACAGTTCACCACTCTCCGTGAAAAGCTGGACACTGTGCAGAGCTCAGTGGATGCTTTTGGCAAGCGCTTACAAGAGGCGGAGGAGCGGGTGGGCCACGTGGAAGACACCCTGCTTGAGTTGAACCGGACGGTGGCAGGCCTTGAGTCCCAGCTGCTCTCCCATGCGACAAAAATAGACGACCTCGAGAACCGCTCTCGGAGAAACAATCTGAGAGTGATGGGAGTCCCTGAAGCGGTGTTAGATAAGGACTTGAGAAAGTACCTGGAAGAACTTTTCCGATCCCTGCTAGGAGTCACAGAGGTCAGCGAGAGTATAGAGATTGAGAGGGTGCATCGAGTGGGGAGCAAAAACGCCCATGATGCTCGCCCGCGCTTGGTCCTGGCAAAGCTACTCCGTTATGCGCAAAAAGAAGCTATCCTGCGGGCTGCCAGGACACAGGGCACCCTACAAAAGGACAATGCACGGCTCCGGATAGCGCAGGACTATTCTGTTGCTCTGAGCCAGCGCCGGCGCGCCTATGCACCTACCTGCCAAAAACTGGTCAATGCACAGGTCAAATTCACTGTCCAATACCCGGCTCGTCTCCACGTGTTCTACATGGGACAACGCAAGACCTTTGAGACAGCTGAAGAGGCGGCACGGTTTGTGGAGGCTTCGATCCCGGGTGGGACATCGCGCTGAACTGCTCTGAGTGACTGTCTGTTCCTTTTTTTTTTTGTGAGATGTGATATTAGTGTCTGCAGTTTCCGACGGTTTGCTTGTTTATATCTTAATAGTGGCCCGTGGTCCACACGCGGCTTTTTAGTATTAGCAATACTTGGCCCGATGAGGGAACGGGCGGGAGGTCCTCCCGTGGTTTGGGATCACAGCCTCTCGCTCTTAGAGGCCCCGGCAAGCCCGGACATCCGGGGGGGGACCTGAACGGGTTCACCACTTTGGAGCCCAGCAGTTGGGAGTCACCGGCTGGGGGCGGAGGTTGGTTGGCGGCCAGGGGTACCCCTACAGGCTCCGGGATTTCCCGGGAGGAGAGGGAGAGGTTCATGAGACACTGGCTGCTACCTTGCCTTGCCACCCCGGAGGGCCTCCATGCGGATCAGAGAGGGCCGGAGATTGGGTCCTGAGGCCTGCCCCCGGCTTGGAGCCTCTCCGGGGTATGGGGGAGGGGTCCCTTCCCTAGCTCAACCTGTATTGTAGGCCTCCCCTAGAGTGCCGAGGGAAGTGCCCTTCCATATCTCCCTACCAATTTAAAGTGGGGGCCTAGGGGCTACGGCCTCCTTTGAGCTCAGAGGGCCTTCACGGCGGTACTGTACACATAGGCACACCCTCTTTAAACATTGTTGGTATTTGTTTATTGCACTCTTAATTTCCCGTAAACTGTGACTGCTGCACGGGGCTCTGTATGTACTTTTCATACTGTGGGTATAATGTCTGCTACGTGCTGCTGTATGGTGGGCTCAGTATAATTGGGAGGTGGGGGGAGGGGGATTCGAACAATGGGTGGCCATGGGGAGTTCATGCTGACAGGGGAGGTATGACTGGTGGTCTGGGGTAGAGTGGGGACTCATATCTAAGACCGAAGATCGGCAGGGAGCCCGTGAAGAGCGGGCTCGGTACCAATAACGGGCGCAGTACTGTTGCAGGGGGGGGGTGGTGGGGCATGTCACCGAAGGTCCCTTCAAAAGAGGTGAGGTGGGAATAGATGGGGGAGAGATTACGATATGGGGAGGGGGGAAGGAGGAGGGGAGGGAGGAGGGGAGAGGGGGGAGGGGAAGATAAGGGGGTGGGGGGAGAGGGGGGAGGGGAAGATAGAGGGGTGGGGGGAGAGAGGGATAAGTCACAATTTCTTCGAACTTCCAGGAGAATTCAAGAGGAGATGATAGGAGAGGGGAGGGGGTTCCAGGCTGGGAGGACCCCGTCCCCATGGAAGGGTGGAAACGGTCATTTGTGTCCTGACACTGCCCTGCCGCTCTGAAAGTCATCACGTGGAACGTGTGTGGTTTGGGTAACCCCATAAAGAGATATAAAATTTTGCAAGCACTGGCCAGGCTTAAATGCGATATAGCCTTTCTGCAAGAGACCCACCAGACGGCAGAAGAGCATGGGAAGCTGTGCAGGGGCTGGGTGGGACAGGTCTGGGGAGCGCCTGCCCTCGGAAAGAAGGGAGGGGTGGCCATTTTGATTAATAAAAAGATCCGTTGCACAGTAGATACTGAGGTTCGTGATGTGGCGGGGCGTTATTTGCTGTTGCAGAGTAAACTAGAAGGGAGGCCGGTAATTTTAGGGACGGTGTACGGCCCAAACACTCCAGATCCAGGTTTTTACGCCCGGCTGGCTTCCAAAGTCGAGCAACTGCCCGACATCCCGCTCATTTTGGGAGGTGATGTTAATGGAGTTTTGGATTTCCAATTGGATACCTGTGGAGGGGGGGATGCACGGGCGCGGGAGAAAGTCACACAACTGTTAAATAGTTTCACGAATAGACTGGGACTTGTCGACACTTGGAGGGTTTTTCACTCCCTAGAGAAGGACTTCACCCACCAGTCTCGAGCCCATGGCACAACCTCTCGTATAGATTACATGTTTATGTCCGCTGGGAGTCTTGTGAACGTGGATGAGGCGCAGATCGGGCCTTTTGAAATCTCAGACCATGCACCGGTGTGGTTGGCTCTCCATTGGGGGGGAGGGATGGATAAGACGCGGATCTGGCGCTTCCCGCCGGAATTATACGGCGATGCCCAATTTCACAAATTCTTAGAGCAGCGCTGGAGGGAATTTGAGGAGGACCACCGGTGTCACCAGGGGGATCCTGAACTGGTATGGGAGACGGCCAAAGTTGTGTTAAGAGGCGATATTATTGGTTTTGCGGCCCGCAAACGTAGATTACATATGGATAGGATTCTCCGTTTGGAGAAACGGGTGTCATGGTTGCGGAGGCGCCTGGCAGAGGGCCCCGACGGAGGGGCTCCGGAAGGAGCTGTGGGAGGCTAGGGTAGACCTTAATGAATTGCTACATCAACGGGCTAAGAAGTCCCTGCTCTATTATCGCTATCGGCTGCAAAGTTATGGGGATAAGCCCGGGCGATTACTAGCACGGTGCCTGAAAGGGGCACGGGGACTGCGTACGGTGGCAGCCTTGCGAGATGAACGCGGGGTATTGCAGAGTCATACCACCAACATTGTTCAGGCCTTTCGGAAGTTCTTTCAAACCCTGTACGCTGCGGAGGGTGGCTCTCCCGCGACGATCCCAGCTTATCTCCGGCGGTTAAACCTGCCCTCGCTCACCGAAGAGCAGAGTAGTCAGTTGGGGCGACCAGTTACCCCGGAGGAAGTATGGTCTGTTATTGCCCAGGCTAGCTGTTTTAAATCACCGGGGCCGGATGGCTTGGGCGCCGAGTTTTATAAACTGCTTAAGGACCTTATTTGCCCAACCTTGGTGGAGGTATTCACGTGCCGAGTAGCGCAGGGAGGCTTTAGGTGGGGCAAGAATCATGCACATATTACCCTGCTTCCCAAACCAGGCAAAGATCCAGTGCTGCCGACGTCTTACCGGCCTATCTCTTTATTGGACTTTGACGTAAAAATTTTTGCTAAGATTCTGGCTGATCGGCTAGCAGAACATCTCCCGTACTTGATCCATGAATCCCAGGTGGGGTTTGTGAAAGGTCGGTATATTGTTCGAAACATGCGCAAAATAGTTGCATCCTTGGAGTGGGTCCATGATCGGCGCCTGCCCTCCCTCTTAGTAAGCTTCGACGCCGAGAAGGCTTTTGACAGAGTCAACTGGACCTATCTCAAAGAACTGCTTCCTTGGTATGGGTTGGGTGCCCCATTCTGTGCCATGATTGACTCCTTGTATCATTCCCCGACGGCGGGGATACTTTGTAATGGGCTACTCTCGGAGGCCTTCCCCTTGGAAAGGGGTACGCGGCAGGGATGTCCCCTGTCTCCCCTACTGTTTGTGTTATCACTGGATCCTTTGATTAGAGCGACGGAGATGTCACTGACGATACAGGGGATACGTATGGGCTCCCAGACTTTTAAAGTATCGGCCTTCGCAGACGACATACTGGTGCACCTCTCGACACCTGCGGATTCCCTGCCTTGTTTACTACAGGAATTTCGAGCTTTTGGCCTGTTTTCGGGTCTGCGGATTAATAGTGATAAATCGGAGGCCCTTGATGTATTGGGGACGTTGCAGCGGGGGTGGGTCGGCGAGTTCCCCCTTAAATGGGCACACCGGCATTTTGCATATCTGGGCATTCGGCTGACCAGCCATCCACGGGAACTGTACCGCTGTAACTTTGAGGAGATGCTCTCCCGTACGCGATCCCAGTTACAGGCTTGGAGGCCACTGCCGCTCTCGTTGGCGGGGAGAGTTGCGGCCATTAAGATGGTGATACTTCCCCGGCTGTTGTACTGGCTGCAAACTCTGCCTGTGTGGTTGTTACGGGGCGATTTGCGGAGACTGGAGGCTAACATCCGGACCTTTTTGTGGCGCGGAACGCGCGCCTGAATACCCTTGACACGATTGACAGGGAAATGGCGCGACGGGGGGATGGGATTTCCCGACCTGGGGGTGTATGCCTTGGCATGCCAGGCCCGTCACTTAGGGGACTGGTTGGGAGGGACAGCGGTGTACACCCCCACGACTTTTGAAGAGGAGTATATGGCGCCGCTTTCTCTGCTGGGGGCTTTGCATACGGAGCGACGCTACCTCCCGACGCGCCTAGCATCGAGCGTGTTACTTGGGTCGGCCCAGAGAACATGGCGATACCTTAATAGCCGTTGGGGGACAGTCTGGACGGTGTCCAGTTGGGTGCCGCTGCAAGGGAACGTTCACTTTACCCCGGGATCGAACGCGCATGGTTTTCGCGACTGGTGGCGGAGGGGTATTCGAAATATTGGGCATCTGGTGGATGAGGCGGGGAAGTGTAAGCCTTTTCAGTCTCTTTGCCGAGAATATGATCTGCCACCACAGTCTACTTTTACATACCTACAGGTTTCCCACTACATTGCTGCCCTGCCGAGGGCGGCTTTAGGAATAGAGCGCTCGGCGCAAATGCTGGCTTTTTTTGCCTTGGGAGAGGCTGCATCTCAGTCTATTGCGGGCTATCGGGCCCGGCTGATGGTTCTTCGAATGCCAGTTGACTATCGCGGAGTGGAGGCGGCGTGGGGTGCGGAGATGGGTCGAGAGGTCCCTCCAAATACCGTTTTGGTTGCTCTCCGGCGGATTGCAGGCATGGTGGATGGGGCAAGGTGGCGAGAGATACAATTTAAATGCCTCATTCGGGCTTATTTCTCACCTAGGCGGGCCCTGCGCAGCCACCTGACAGTTGATGGTCGGTGTCCGCGATGCCAGGCTCCCTTAGCCGACCTGTGGCATATGTGGTGGGCCTGCCCCCATATTCAACCCTACTGGGCCAGAATCGCCAGATATATTGCTGGATTACTGCAGCAGCGAGTGCGGTGGACGGGGGCTTTTGTGGTTTTGGATAGAATGGACCCCCCCTTTCCGCCCCGACGCACAGACCGATTGCTTATGCGAAAGGCATGTCTGGTGGGTAAAGGTCCCCTTTTACGACTGTGGCGCGACCAGCACCCCCCGACATTTGGGGAGTGGCGCAATAACTTTCACCAGTTAATGCTTGCAGAACGGTGGCGGGCGCGGGGCAGTGTCAGGCGCTGGGCCTCTTTTCTGCTGGTGTGGGACCCGTATATAGGAGTGCTGGGGCTCGGTGTAGGAATGAGATTTTGCAAGTAGGTAGGTGACGGCGGGGAGGAGGGAGGGGGAGAACCATAGATGCGCAGGGGAGCGATGGTAGGTGGAAGGAATGGGCTGGAATGATCCTGGAATAATGTGTGACTAGGACGGGGGGGGGGTGGTGGGGGGAGGGGAGGGGGGGTGGGTGGGTGGGGGTGGGGGCATACTATGAAAATTGTATTCATCCCCTGTCATTGTTCCTCCGGGTGGGGATGAGAGTCCACCCCCCCGGAGATTGCTTGTATTGGCCTTGTTATATTTGTGTGGTGATGTTTAAAATAAAGTTTATATAAAAAAAATACTATTTTGGAAGCACAGACCAGCTGTATTCCACACTTTAAGAAACATGGAAGAAAGTCCAGAAAACTGCCAGCATGGTCTAAAGGTGAGGACAGAGAGGCTGTTATAGCTAAAAATGTATCTTTCAGGAAATGGAAAAGGAGCCAAATGACAAAAATTGAAAACAATATAAGCACTGGCAAGTTAGATGAAAGGCATTGATAAGGCTTTGAAAAAAATCTTGCTGTGGAAGCAAACCCACATAATAAAACCTTTTTCAAGTACATTCATAGCAAAAAACCTGTGAGAGAGTCAGTTGGACCATTAAAGGGGTAAAGGGGGCACTAAGAGGAGACAAGGCCATAGTGGAGAGACTGAATGAATTCTTTGCTTTGGTCTTTATTGAAGAAGATGTAGGGAAGTTACCCATGACTGAAATGGTATTTAAATGTGATACATCTGAAGAACTGAAAGAGATATTGATTAAACCGGGAAGATGTATTACAAGTATTTGATAAACTGAAGAGTAGCAAGTCACTGTACCGGATGGTATACATCCGAGGGTGTTGAAAGAACTGAAATATGAGATTGCAGACTTACTATTAGTAATCTTTGAACTAGCCTTAAAATAATTTGTAATACTTGAAGACTAGTGGAAGGCCAATGTAACAGCAATTTTTAAAAGGGTTCCAGGGGTGATCCAAGAAACTATAGACCGGTGAGCCTGACTTCAGTACTGGGCAAAATAGTAGAAACAATTATAAAGAATAAAATTACTGAACATGTAGATAGTCATGGTTTAATGGGAGACAACCAACATGGCTTTAGCCAAGGAAGGTCTTGTCTTACTAATCTGTTATATATTTTTGAAGGTGTGAATAAACAGATAGACAAAGGTGAGACAGGCGATATAGAGTATCTGGATTTTCAGAAAACCTTTGACAAGTTCCCTCATGAGAGACTCTTGGTGAAATTGAAAAGTCATGGGATAGGAGGCAGTGCACTATTGTGGATCAGGAACTGGTTAAAAGATATAAAACAGAGGGTAGGGCTAAATGGCCAATTTTCCCAATGGAGAAAGATGAATAGTGGAGTACCTCAATGATCAGTGCTGGATCCGCTGCTTTTTAACATTTTCGTAAATGACCTGGAAATAGGAATAATGAGTGAGGTAATCAAATTTGCAATGACACAAAATTATTCAAAGTTGTTAAAACCCAAGAGGATTGTGAAAAATTGCAAGAGGAACTTGATAAATAGGAAGACTGGACATTCAAATGGCAGATGAATGAATCATACCACTTCCCTGCGGTTCCAATGGCCGTGAGCCATACGGTCTTCGCAATGGGCTCCCCAGCAGGATCCAGGAGAAATCGTCCAGCAGTATGCCCTTCCTCAGATGACAGGGCTGCGCCACCACCGCAGGCTGGTTTTTACCATCAATGGGGCAGAAGCCTGCGCTCGAACACCTGAGAACTCAGGGACCACTAAATCAACAAGGACTGCTGGAGTAGTTGCAAGGTTATGCACTTAGGAAAGAACAACCCGAACTATGGTTACACGATGCAAGGTTCCACATTAGGAACCACTACCCAGGAAAAAGATTTAGGTTTCATTGTGGATAACAGGTTGAAACCCTCCACCCAGTGCACAGCGGCAGCCAATAAGGCAAGTAGAATGCTAAGAATCATAAGGAAAGGAATGGAGAATAAAACAAAGGATATTATAATGCCCCTGTATCGTTCCGTGGTGCAACCACACCTTGAATATTGTGTGCAATTCTGGTCACTATATCTTAAAAAGGATATAGCGGAATTAGAAAAAGTACAGAGAAGAACCACCAAAATGGTAAAGGGGATAGAAGGATAACTCTATGAGGAGAGGGTTAAATGGTTAGGGCTCTTCAACCTTGAATAGAGACGACTGAGGGGAGATATGATAGAAGTCTATAAATTCATGAATGGAGTGGAACTGGTAAATGCAAATCAATTGTTTATGCCATCAAAAAGTAGAAAGACTAGGGGACATGCAATGAAGCTACAGTGTAACCCACTTAAGACTAATAAGAGAAAATATTTTTTCACTCAGCGTATAATCAAACTCTGAAATTGGTTACCAGAAGATGTAGTAAAAGCTGTCAGTGTAACTGGGTTCAAAAAAAGGTTTGGACAAGTTCCTGGAGGAAAGGTCCAGAAACCATTATTATAGAGGACCCACGAAATCCACTGCTTGCCCCAATACAAGCATTGTGGAACCTGGATTGGCCACTGTTGGAAACAGGATACTGGGCTTGATGTACCTTAGTCTGACCCAGTATGGTATTTCTTATGTTCAGCTCCTTGGATTTATGGCAGCAACCATAGAAAGGGTGCCATGGGTGCATGCTCACATGCGACCACTCCAGATGTGCTTGTTGATTTAGTTGTCCTGAGTTCTCAGGAGTTTGAGCACAGGCTTCCGCCCCATTGATGCTGAAAATCAGCCTGCGGTAGTGGCGCAGCCCTGTCACCTGAGGAAGGGCATACTGCTGGACGATTTCTCCTGGATCCTACTGATGATGAATGCCAATCTCTCGGGCTGGGGAGTCCATTGCGAAAACCGTATGGCCCATAGCCATTGCAACCACAGGGAAGTGGTATGGCTTATAAACTGCCTCGAGGTGAGGGCCATCAGGTTGGCTCTTCAGCGTTTCCGGCCCCTGGTCGAGGGCTGAGCGGTTCGAGTTTTTTCAGACAATGCCACAGCAGTTGCTTATGTCAATCAACAAGATGACACGAGGAGCACTGGGGTAGCTCTGGAGATGGTTCTCCTGTTTGCCTGGGCAGAAAAGAACCTCCCAGCCTTGTTGGCCCAGACATTTCCAGGGTGGGCATTGTGGAAACACTCTTTGGATCCTGCAGAGTAGGATTTGAGTTAGGAGGTATTTCAGTGGATTCTGCTCTGCTAGGGTCGCCTCAAAATGGATCTGAAGGTGACCCACTCTGGTGCCAAAGTTTGCCGCTTCTTTAGTTGCCACATGGAGATGAGGTTCGATGGCATCGACGCCCTGACCCAGCCTTGGCCAAGTCAGCGACTGCTGTATGTTTTCCTCTATGGTCCCTAGTAGGGTGTGTGATTTGGCATATACAATGCCACCCAGAATGGATTGTTCTGGTGGCACCAGAATGGCCAAGAAGAGTGTGGTTTGGAGATCTGATGCAGCTCCTGCAGGCACCTCCTTTTCAGTTGCCTCTGTCTTGGGGTCTGTTGCAGCAGAGACTGATCATCCTGGAGGACCTGGCTCCCTTCTCGCTTACAGCATGGCTTTTGAAAGGAGAATGTTAGCACGTAAGGGTAGCTCTCCAGCAGTGATCTCTACTCTGCTTGGTGCCTGAAGGAGGTCTACCAAGCTAGCATATGTAGGGATATGATGCCTCTTTGAGTGTTGGTGCAGCACATGGCATTTGGCTCCTGAGGTGGCCAAGATGTCCTTCCTATTAGCCTTTCTACAGGATGACTTAGAGAAGGGCCTTTCCTTTAGCTCCCTGAAAGTTCAGGTGGCAGTTCTGGCCTGTTTCCGGGGTCCAGTGGCGGGCAGCTCTCTGGCCTTGCACCCGGATGTCTCATGTTTTCTCCAGGGGGTTCAGTGTCTGTGTCTTCCCCTCCGGTATGTGATCCCTTCCAGGGATCTGTGTCTGGTGCTCAGGGCCCTGATGGTGGCACCCTTTGAGCCATTGAAGTGTGCTACCTTAAAGGATTTGGCGCTCAAGGCAGCCTTCTTGGTTGCAATTTGTTCTGCAGGCTCTGTCATGCCAAGATCCTTATCTGTTCTTTTTGAAGGAGGCCGTTCCTATTCGGCCTGTGCCTTCCTTCTTGCCTTAGGTGCTTTCTCTCTTTCACATGAACCAGGTGGTCTGTTTGCCCTCCTTCTCAAAAGAGCTGGATTAAGAAAGCCATTGCCTCGGTATATCTGTTGTAGAACCGGCCAGTTCTGGAGGGCTTGCATGCTCATTCTACCCAAGCACAAGTGTCCTTGTGGGAGGAGCAGAGCTCAGTAACCCCTGCAGACATTTGTCAGGCAGCACAGTGGGCATCACTTTCCACTTTTGTCAGGCATTAACCTCTTGGATGTCCACACGTGAGTGGACACTGCCTTTGGCCCAAGGGTTTTGCGAGCTGTTGTGTTTTCTTCCCACCCCAGTTGAGTTATAGTTTTGGTACATCCTATTTATCTGGAATGGTTTAACAAGACGTTATCAAAAGTGACATTTTACTTACCAGTTAATATCCTTTCCTTGTATCCTGTTAGACCAGTCCAGGGCCTGCCCTGGAAACTATATTTGTTCTGTTCTTCTGCTGCGGTACCCTTGGGTCCACTATGATTTTTGTCTCTGCAGGTTTATCTTCAACTGACAACCTTATATTTATGCTTTCCTGTACGTAGTTCTCACAATTGAAGTTATTATTATGGTTTATCAAAAGCAGAGGAGTGTACAATAACAATAAAATCATATTAGAAAAGGAAAAGAAGACCATTAAAATGATAATAAAGAAGAGAGGAAAGAAAGAACAGGAGGTAGTCCAAAGGGAAGGGGAGAGAGGGGCTAAGGAAGGAGGAGGAAGAGTCAAAAGCCAGTTGAAAGAAATGAGTCTTCAAAAGAGTTTTGAATTTGGGATAAGAAAGCTCTAGGTTGTTTGAGGCTTGCCGTGTTTTCTTCCATATGCTTTAGGGCAAAAACTGAAGGTATCTCTGGTGGCTGAAGCAAATAGAGGTATAGAAGTAACGTCATTGAAACCTGAACTTTTCATTGGTTCTTTGTCTCCACCAATCTGCTTGAAGGAGAACATAAACAACTTGTCTAGACTGGTCTAGCAGGATTCAAGGAAAAGACATTAACTGGAAAGTAAAATGTCACCTTAAAAAAGGTTTGGACAAGTTCCTGGAGGAAAAGTCCATAAAACATCATTAAGGTAGACCAGAAAATAAACACTGCTTATCCCTAGGAATAGATATCATGCAATCTGGCTACTTTTGGGGTATGCCAAGTACTCGTGACCTGGATTGACTACTGTTGGAAACAGGACTCTGAACGTGACAGACTTTAATCTGACCCAGTATGGCAGTTTTTATGTTTTCACTTGGATTTAAAGGCTGTGTTATGTCCTGTTTTTCTTCTTATCTCTCCTATAGCATTTCTAGTGTATGTTCTAGCAAATTGTCCTCCACTGCTAATCAACTCTGTCAGTGTACCTCAGGGCTCTGACTAGCTAAACTAAATGTAGACAAAGCAATGGGTCCAGATGGGATACATCCAAGAATACTGAGGGAACTTGGCGACGTTATATAAACAGCTTCACTGTCTAATCTTTTCAATGCCTCTTTGGCGTCGGGAGTGGTGCCAGAGGACTGGAAAAAGGCACATGTGATCCCTTTACACAAAAGCAGACGTAAAGATGACAGTGAGAACTACAGGCCGGTTAGTCTAACCTCTATGATTAGTAAATCATTGCTACTAAAAGAGAGAATAATGAGGTTTCTGGAGTCCAATGGATTGCAGGATCCGAAGCAGCATGGATTTACCAGAGGCAGATCTTGTCAGACAACTCTGATTGATTTCTTTGACTGGGTGACCAGGGAGTTGGACTGAGAGAGAGCCCTAGATGTGGTGTATTTAAAGCCTTTGACACCGTTCCTCACAGACAACTTATAAACAAACTGAGCACTCTAGGGATGGACCCTAAAGTTACTGCTTGGGTTAGAAATTGGTTGAGTGGAATGTGACAAAGGGTACAGGTAAATGGAGCTCACTCTGAGGAGGAGGTGATTACCAGTGGTGTGCCGCAGGGATCTGTCTTTGGTCTGATTCTTTTTAACATCTTTGCAGAAGGGCTGTCGGGTAAGATTTGCTGGTTTGCAGATGATACCAAAATCTGCAATAGAGTAGACACACAGGAAGGAGTCAATACCATGAGGACGGGTCTAGCTAAGCTTGAAGAATGTTCTAGAATTTGGCAGCTGTACTTTAATGCTAAAAAATGCAGGGTCATGGATTTGGGATGCAAAAATCCAAAAGAACGGTATAGTGTAGGTGGTGAAGTACTTCTGTCCACAAAAGAGGAGCGGGACATGAGTGTAATTGTGTCTGATCATCTTAAAGTAGCTACGCAGATAGAAAAAGCGATAGTGAAAGCCAGATGGCTGCTTGGGTGAATGGCCAGCAGAAAAAAGGTGATAATTCCTCTGTATAAGTCTCTGGTGCGACCTTATTTGACGTATTGTGTGCAATTCTGAAGACCGCACCTTCTAAAGGATATAAGCAGGTAGGTGTCAGTGCAGAGGGTGGCTACTAAAATGGTTAATGGTCTTCGTTATGAAGCATATGAGGACATATTTAAAGATCTTAATATGTATACTTTAGAGAAAAGGCGGGATAGAGGCGATATGATAGAAATATTTAAATATCTCCATGGCAGAAATACACAGGAGGGTCTCTTTCAGTTGAAGGCAAGCTGTGCTACAAAGGGACATAGAATGAGAGTGAAAAGGGATAGACTCAGGAGTAATATGCCAAAATATTTCTTTACTGAAAGAGTGGTAGATGCGTGGAATAGTCTCCCAGTGGATATGGTGGACACGAGGACAGTATCTGAATTCAAAAAAACATGGGACAAACAGAGGATCTCTAAAGGTAAAAGGGGGACTATTGTAGTTGATATGGAAGGGCAGACTAGACAGGCCATGTGGTCTTTTTCTGCCGTCGTATTTCTATGACTGAGGTACATTGTCATTCTTAATGTTGTTGTTGTTGTTAAGTGGCTGTTGAATACAAACTCTGCCTGAGAGCTCTTAAAGGGGGCTTTTTTGTCATTCTCAATAGCTATTTTTTTTCTGCTGTATTGCAAAAGGGAAATTTTTTATGTTGTTGGGCAAAGCATTTTTCTGCAGCTAGAGTTTTTTCCTCTCTTCTAGCCTTCAGGTTCAAAGGGATGGGCAAGCTCTTCAAAGTCACTGACCTCCTCGGGTTTAGTGGTTAAATTATCTTCCTTAGCTAGGCAGCTGAGTGCTGTATAAAGTTCTACATTACAAAAGGTGTTGTACTTAGATTTTAGTACAGCCTTTGACACTGTTCCATACAGGCAACTTATAAATAAATTGAACACCCTAGGGATGGACCCTAACGTAACTGACTGGATTAGAAATTACTTGAGTGCGAGGCAACAGAGTGTACAGGTAAATGGAGCTCACTTTCTAGGAGAGGGATGTTACCAGTGGTGTGCCCCAGGGATCTGTCCTTGGTCCGATTCTTTTTAACATCTGTGTTAGTGATATAGTGGAAGGGCTGTAGGGTAAAGTTTGCCTCTTTGTGGATGATACCAAAATCTGCAATAGAGTAGACACTAGGAAGGAATAGATAGCATGAGGGGGGATCTAGCTAAGCTTGAAGAATGTCGAGAATTTGGCTGTTGAGATCTTATGCTAAAAAATGTAGGGTCGTGCATTTGGGCTGCAACAATCCAAGGGAGCGGTACAGTATAAGGGGTGACGTACTTCTGTTCATGAAAGAAGAACGGGACCTATGCGTGATTGTTCTGTCAATCTCAAAGTAGCTAATCAGGTAGAAAAGGTGCCGGCAAAAGCTAGAAGGATGCTTGGGTGCATAGGGAGAGGAATGGCCAGCAGAAAAAAGGAGGTGATAATGCCTCTGTATAAGTCTCTGGTATGATCTCATTTGGAGTATTAGGTGCACCTTCAAATGTATCTAAACAGGATGGAGTCGATGCAGAGGGTAGCTACTAAAATGATTAGTGGTCTTCATTATAAAGCATATGGGGACAGACTTAAGATCTTAATATGTATATGTTAGAGGAAAGATAGGATAAAGAAGATATGATAGAGACGTTTAAATATCTGTGTGGCATAAATGCTCAAGAGGAGAGCCTTTTTCGATTGAAATCAAGCTTTGCAACAAGAGGACATAGGATGAAGGTGAAAGGGGATAGATTCAGGATAATATACAGAAATATTTCTTTACTGAAAGAGTGGTAGATGCGTGGAATAGTCTCCCAGTGAAGGTAGTAGAGACGAGGACAGTATCTGAATTCAAGAAAGCATGGGACAAACACAGAAGGTCTTTAAAGGAAAAAAGAGACTCTAGTAGTTAATATGTAAGGTCAGACTAGATAAGCCATATGGTCTGTTTCTGCTGTCATGTTTCTATGAATCTCCTGATTTAACAGGTTTTTTTAGAAGCTTCACATGATGGTACAAAAGCATAAGCTACTTTGTTAATTACTTTATTAAATTTGGATTAAAGTTTTATATTTAAGTATTTTTTTAAGAAGAGGGATTTCCTCTGTGCAAACATGTTCAGATATTTTCAGATGTTCCAAGGCCTTCTGGGCTGAGAAAGACGGCGTTTTCTTTCACTGAAGCCATTGTTATGTTTCTGGGTGCAACTTTCTTTTTAAAATATCCTTGCAAAT
This sequence comes from Ichthyophis bannanicus, assembly GCA_033557465.1. Taxonomy (NCBI): domain Eukaryota; kingdom Metazoa; phylum Chordata; class Amphibia; order Gymnophiona; family Ichthyophiidae; genus Ichthyophis; species Ichthyophis bannanicus. The sequence goes on along the minus strand of CM066032.1, from coordinate 1,296,737,346 downwards.
ATTTAATTTCCTTTGAGGGTCACAACTATATCTTTATTTTTTCTCGATGCCTCACAACTGGAACCGTTTATAAATGAGAGGAAGGATTTTTCTCATGCCAGTTAATAAGTGGTAGGTTGTATGATTTAGTTTTTCTTGATTTGAAATGATAGGCTGTTAAACTGAACTGATACGTGGATAGCAGTTTTGCCTAATATCTTGATTATATTTCTTTATTTTGGGGTTTTCTTCTCCCTTCATCAGTGTGGGATAGTAGTGTTCTTTTCTTTGTTTTTATGCTGGTTTTCCCTTTAATTTTTTGGAAGTATACAATTATTTCAAAAGATGCTGCGGTACGCCTCAAAGGAGATCTCTCTCTCTCCTTCCCCCACGCAGCTTTTGAACTTTTGGGAAGACAACGCAGAGGGAGGAGGTCTCAAATACTGGCTCCTAAATTCAAAAAAAATTTGATGAGGCCTGCATGTAACATTATGGAGCCCTTTTACTAAAGTGTGTTGTGGTTTTGCACCTAATGCACTTTGTGTGCAAAACCAAGGCGCGTTAAGTGCAAAGCCACCACAGTACCTGTTGAAGGCATGGACAGCATTTCTCCGATAGGTAATATGTGACTCTATTCAATAACGTGGGTCACCAATGCTGCGGGTGCAGTTAACTTCACCTAGTGAGATGGAGATAATAGCACCCATGCTGTTTGCAAAAGACGCCAATAGCACTCGGCGTATACCCGAGCATTGCTCATTACTCCCACTCTCCACCCTTAAGCTTCTAGGTAGTGTGGGAATCAGCCACGTGTTAACTGTGTGGGCCACAGTGCGCGGATAGCATGCACCAAACCCTGTGCTACCTGCATAGTGCACTTTAGTAAAAAGGTCCCTATTAAAAAAGGGCAAATCATTTTAATTATGCAGGTTTAAAGTGCTGCAGCTGAAAATGAACTCTACATCTTTTTAATAAATCAGATTATTGGAGATGTCTAGAGTGACAGTTTGCTAACAGTGTGATTTGTCCTCAGGTTATACTGAAGGAGAAGGTGAAAGAGCTGAACCTCCATGAGGTGAGTGAAAGTGTACAGGAGCACTTGCTCACTCTCTCTCTCTCTCTCTCCCTCCCTCCTCCGTCTTTGGGATCAGCAGGGACTCTCTTAAGCTTGTCACATTAAGAGTGTCAGTTCACCCAGCTCTGGCCCTCTGCTGCCCACTCCTGGTGCTAAGCGAGCACCTTTCTGGGACTCACACTACCACATGCCTTGTGAACAGAGTGCCTGCCCCTGAGATGTAATGCTATACCACTTTTTCCTATTATATTTCCATATTTTAAGCAAAACCCTAGTGTGCTTAATAAACTGTTCCTAAATGCACTCTTTCAGTGAGAGAACCAAGAGCTGAGCAGTTAAGATAACAAAAGAAAATAAACATTAGCAAGCTGTGTGTATCTTTAATGATAAGGGGATGGGAAAGAGAGCAACTTAGAGAAACTTAAAAAGAAAAAAATCTGCATAGAGAGAAGGTGGGAGAGGTTATATTCTAATGCCATTTTCTAACATAAAAACTCTTTACACAGGCAAAGTGACAGATATCTGATTCTATCCCTATAAAACAGGAAATATTTATTTTGGCTCATACTTCCAAGTGGTTAGAGAAAGGTTTAGCCTTTAACTTCGAACAGGCTGAGTCAAGTGTGCTCATGTGTGTATTGAATAGCTACCCCCCCCCCCCCCCCCCTTTAGAAGCAGTATATGTTAGTGGGTCAGATGCGACTGTGTTGCAATACTTCTGCTGCTCACCAACCTGGTCTGGATTTCAGGCACTGCTAATGCTGGAATCCGACACCCAGTGCTCTGTAACTTGATGTCCTCGGTTGGATTTATGGGGCACAGAGAAAGCAGGACACACCATGCCGTAGGATGCAGCAGGGAGTTTTATTAGGTATTCACAAGGTCACCCCTTGATCTGTTTATAAAACAGTCCATCAAACCAAAAGACATTCTCAGTCAGTGCTAAGTTAGCGAACTGCATAAGAAAAAAGGTTGGAATCCATTCGTGTTTTGTCCTGTTGAGAAGTGTTTCTTCAACAATCACAATAGCCTCTATCTGTGGAATATTCGTGTATAATGAAACAATGTTTAAAGTAATCATCATGATAATGTTCAAAGCTATATGTTGCATGATTTGAACTATTTTTTTTGATGGATCATCCCTTTAAAGAACATATATGCCTTTGGCAGCAGTGCATTGATGATGTGCTTCTTATTTGGGAAGAGAATCAAGATAGACTTGACCAATTTTTGACTTGGATCAATACATGTGACGATAAAGTACAATTCCAGGCACAATTCAGTAGTGTGAAGATCCCCTACTTGGATATAAAGATTAGAAAAGACAAACATGGCCTCTCAATTGATCTATATCAAGGCGAGAGACACGTTTGTATGGATTCACGTGATTTCAAAAGAAATGCTAAAGAACTAATTGAAAGGTTTGTGGAGAAGGGTTATCCTAGGAGATTTATCCACAAAGTTTATGACAGAGCTGTTAAGACGGATTGTGCCTGCTTGATATCTAAGAGGGACAGACGCATCAATAATAAATTGGTCTGTCCGTTCCTCTTTTCCATACATTCCAGGCAGATTTCTTATATAATCAAGGAGGAGTGGCATATTGTGCAGACTGCCTCTGCTTTTGCCATCCGGGATGTTACCATCGCTTACAAAAATAACCCTAGTTTATCTGATTTACTGGTCCCTTCAGCTCTACCAGTACCTTGCGGTAAACCTATTATTCTGGGGCATTTCAAATGTGGCTCATGTTCAGTTTGTGCACATACCATCACCCTAAAGGGGTCTTCATTCATCCATGAACACAGGCTCGATTTTCTCTTACTGCATTTACTAACTGCAATTCGGAAAATGTCATCATAAGAACATAAGATATGCCATACTGGGTCAGACCAAGGTCCATCAAGCCCAGTATTCTGTTTCCAACAGTGGCCAATCTAGGTCATATGTACCTAGCAGTTTCCCCAAGGGACACAGGTTCCGCAATGCTTGTATTGGTTCAAGCATTGATATCCTGGGTCCCTTCTTAATAATGGTTTATGGACCTTTCCTCCAGGAACTTGTCCAAACCTTTTTTAAACCCAGCTACACTAACAGCCTTTACTACATCCTCCGGTAACAAATTCCAGAGTTTGATTACACGTTGAGTGAAAAAATATTTTCTTTTATTAGTCTTAAATAGTTTACCCTGTAGCTTCATTGCATGTCCCCTAGTCTTTCTATATTCTGATAAGGTAAACAATCGATCTATGTTTACCCGTTCCACTCCGTTCATTAATTTATAGACTTCTATCATATCTCCCCTCAGTCGTCTCTTTTCCAGGTTAAAGAGCCCTAACCTTTTTAGCCTTTCTTCATAGGAGTATCCTTCCATCCCCTTTACCATTTTGGTGGCTCTTCTCTGAACCTTTTCTAAAATCGCTATATCCTTTTTAAGATACGGCGAACAGAATTGCACACAATATTCAAGGTGCGGTCTCACCATGGAACGATATAGAGGCATTATAATATCTTTTGTTTTATTTTTCATTCCTTTCCTTATCATACCTAGCATTATATTTGCTCTCTTGGCTGCTGTTGCACACTGGGCCGAGGGTTTTAACATGGTATCCACAATGACACCTAAATCTTTTTCCTGGGTGGTAGTTCCTAATGTGGAACCTTGCATCGTGTAACCATAGTTTGGGTTGTTCTTCCCTAGGTGCATAACCTTGCACTTGTCCACATTAAATTTCATCTGCCATTTTGATGCCCAGTCTTCCAATTTATCAAGATCCTCTTGCAATTTTCCACAATCCTCTTGGGTTTTAACAACTTTAAATAGTTTTGTGTCATCTGCAAATTTGATAACCTCACTCGTTATTCCACTTTCCAGGTCATTTATGAATATGTCAAAAAGCAGCGGACCCAGCACAGATCCCTGGGGTACACCACTATTCACCTTTCTCCATTGGGAAAATTGGCCATTTAGCCCTACCCTCTGCTTTCTATCTTTTAACCAGTTCCTGATCCACAATAGTACACTGCCTCCTATCCCATGACTCTTTAGTTTTGCCAAAAGTCTCTTATGAGGGACCTTGTCAAAGGCTTTCTGAAATAACACTTATTAAAAGAGGGCTGCTACACAGTACCCTGTCTTGTGCTGCTGAGGTAAGCTATATTCTGATTTGATTTAAATTATAGCTCTTAGCACATCTATTGTTGTATGCCCCTGTGGGTTACTATATATTGGGAAGACTAGCCGTTCTATCAGGACACGCATTGTTGAACACCGTAGTTGCATTAAGCGTGGACTACAGTAGAAGCCACTGGTGTCTCATTGGTCGGAGGCCTAGCATAGCTTGTCAGATCTTAAGTTTTTGATTTTAAGACAGGTCCATCCCCATTGGCATGGGGACGATGTAGAGAAGATTTTATTACATCTGGTAAAGAGATTGATTTTCCAAATGAATACATTATTCCCTTTTGGTTTCAATCAGAATATGAACCTTTCAGTTTTTCTGTAAATGGCGTGGTCTGTTATTGTGTCGCCTTTCTTGTCCCCAAGCTCCCCAAGAGTTCTTCTCTCTTCTTCCCCATCCCCCCCCAACTCTTTATCCCTCCTTAATGTTTTCTAATACGATTATACAAACTATGGCTATTCAAATTAATGTATGATGGATGTTTTTGACCTGACCTTGGCTTTATTAAGATAGTTCCCATGTTATGTTGGCCCCTTTTATGGTATTTGGTCAAGTATTATTATTCCTGGTGTGTTTGCAAGGTGATATAATCTACTTATTATCATTATTTAATATATTTCTTATCCATTTTATTCTGGGTTATTTACCCCTCGAGCTTTGTACAGTATACCAAGCGGTGTCCTTTCAGTTTAAAACGATCATTGGACCCTATTGTACCTGGATTCTGGTTTTATTTTCATTTTTATTTTAACTTCTTCAATCTTACTTTTATCATGGTAGACAGCCGCACTAATATGCCCCGTCAGACCTACATTTACTGTTTTTCACAATAAGTTTATCCCCACTGCTACAGGTGGTGTTTTTGCTTTCAGTTTATAATTACGATAACATGACATGATTGCTATGATCACTGGATGTGTCTACCACTAAATATTTTTGGTACCAATGACTTCTTTTGATTAAGTTTTTTCAGGATGGCTGATCTATGTCAGAGTCCTTCCCCCATAATTACTACCTGTAATCTTGATGGCTTGTGGCATATACCATTTGCTATCCAGTTTGTGTTACATTTATTAGATTCTTGACGATTTGCCTAGTGTGGCCATTACATCTTTAAATAATTGATATGCTGTGGTCATACAATTTTAGCATGTTCTGTACAGCATTAAGTGGAGGTTGCCATATTTAAAAATAATTGCTGATCTTTGCAATACACTGAGTCTGGTTTTCCTTTTGAACTTACTACCATATCAGTGTGATATCAGTGTGATGTCATTGGCCTCCCTTTAAAAATGAACACTTTGGCGACAATTCTTTCTTTCGATGGATTTTCCTTGAGAACTGCAAGCTTGAGGTAAGCGTCATTCATACAGTCATTGTTACAGGTTTGCCTACAAACAATAATGCTGACGGGCTCTATATAGATATTTTGTCGGCTGGCTCACCATATTGTATTAACATGTACATCGGCTTTTAAATGAACCTTGCACACATCCCAAATGTCGTTCATTCTTGGGTTACTTATAGACTTACTGATGTTGACAGTATATATGCTGACTTTTAAATGATCCTTTCACATATCCTGATGTTGTTCACTACTGGTTTGCCTGTAAATTTACTAATGCTGACAGCAGCTCTAAAGATGGTCTGTTGGCTGGTTCACTACATCGTATTTACGTATACACTGGCTTTTTAAATGATTATTGCACATATTCCAAATGTCATTTGTTTAGGAAATTCCTTGTATAATATGTTGAGTGCATTTGTGACTTCAGCGCAATCACTGTAATTTTTGTACTGTCTTGATGGTGTCTGCTATCTCCCAAAGGAACCATTGGAACTCAAAAAATGCAGGGTATATAGTGATAACAACAGCTGATTGTTCCGGTGCCAGTTATTTCATTTTTCCATATTTTGTAGCTTTAGTGTCTCTTCTTGGAATGATTAGCCAGATGGAGTTATATATTTCCTCTGTTAGTCCTCAGCTGCTCCCGTTCACAATGACTATACATGTGATTTACAGATTTTTACAAAATGTTTAGAACCAGGAGAGTGTACATCAGTATCCCTGATGTGGGTAAGTTACTATCTGCCACATTTCTGATTTATACCTTGACCTTCTTTTTGTCATGGTTCAATTCGCTATTCAATCAATTTCCCATTGTCTTTGCTCTGCTTTCAGTCCAGTTTTGGCTTGTTTTTATCCTTTCATCGTTGGCGATGTCACATTGTCTTTCACAATGGCTTTTATTGGTTTTTATGGGGTTTTCTATTTTCTATTGTTATTTATTCTTTTGTGTCCTTGGCAATTTGGTTCCATTAAGTTAGTTTACCTTTTAACTGTTATATTTTTATATATTTTTAAATTGTATTTAGATATATGTGGATGTGTGATTATATATGCTTTTTAATGTATTTATGTATTGTTTTGTACAGTATTTTGTTGTAGAGAGGTCACTATCCTCTGAAGAAGGCGTCAGCTGAAACACGTGTAGGGTGACCTCGTGGATACCTAATAAAGCTCCCTGCTGCATCCTTATTCTGCTTTTTCTGTGCCCTATTGTCACTGCAGGTGGAGTATTCCCTTTCTGTGTCCTTCGTTGGATTTATGACATCTGGCAAGCCACCCCGGCAGATCTGTTTAGTTAAAATGAAAAGTGCCACGGGTGACATCTTACTGTTTTGAGTTTTATACAGCACTAGGGACCACAGCTGTTATCGCTTGCTGCAGTAAAGGGGCCAGATCTACGTTTCTGGCACAAATACAGTGACGGTAAATGAATCTGCTTTCATGGTTTGGAAATAGCTCGCATTTTGCCCAAAGATTTGGTTTCCTGCAACTTCAGGAAGTGGAAACAAGATCCTCATCAAAGGCTGCAATTAAGGGGTATGTTTACTAAACAGCGGTAGCGGCTTCCATGTGATATCGGATCCGATATAGCATGGAAGCCGGTATAGCGTGGATCCGATATAGCATGGAAGCCGCTACCATTGTTTAGTAAACATACCCCTAAAAGTGGCTCACAAATACAATGCCACTTATTAGTGTGTGTGTTATGCTGCACAGTGATTTTTATTTATATGGCTGGGTAAATGATTTTATCCAAAAGGTGGTAAGTTCATCATATACTGTACCTCAATGTAACTCGCCTTAATCTTCTCCAGGAAAGGTGTGAGCTAAATACTAATAATAAAGAAAGAAATATGGTATACAAGACTTTATTGCTTTAGAAACTGTTTTTTTGTGGTAGGTATGACCTGTGATTTTATGATATGTAATTTTTTGCTTCCCCTTTAATTTTTTTGGAGACTCGCTATATGCAGATCTTTCATGCATATGGTAATCTGGAAAACCCAGCTGGTTAAGTGTGCCCCTGGGACAGGTTTAGGAAGCCCTGCCTTAAGACAAGGGTTCTCTACCCAGTCCTCGGGACACACCTAGCCTGTCAGGTTTTCAGGATAACCACAATGAATATCGGGCCCTTAATGCTTTATCTCCTGTTTTGAGGAATATTTCCTATTTATTTTTTTGTATTTGGTCCACCTATTTTCTGGTCTTTCTCTCCCCTTCTATTGTGGGCTAATGGCTAATAGAGGTGAGATATTATGTTTCTAATTTTGACTTGCTTCTTGAATGAAGGTTGTATTTTTCATCCCTACAAGAAGGGTACATATGCTCCTCGAAAGGCCAGATTTTGCACATTTCTACTAGAGATCAGTCATTCTAAAATTTTGCTGCCAATACTTTTCTTTGTGTTGGATGAGGCACAAATGTTCGTCATCAATTTTTTTCTTAATTTTCAATCGCAGTTGGAGTTTCTTCCACTTTTGTATAATCTCCAAATGTTCAGTTCTTCTCTCGCGGCCTGCTAGAATCGTTAACATATCCAGTCTTTTGAACTTTTTTCAGAAAGAGAAGATGCATCCATTTTTTTAGTGGTAAACCATATGCAAGAGAAGCAGAACGCAGAGACCTTTGTCATGGAGTACAGTAGCCACTGCCGGTGTACTTCATCTCCAGTGGAAACTCTTCTTTTGTAGTGATTTATGGAGAATTTTCTTTGACTACCATCATTAGGGAAAACAAATTGAGAACTTGTTTCGGCCCATCTTCCACCAAGAGCTGTCGCACACAATTATCGTATCTGGATACTAAATCAGCCCATGTAGCAGAGTCACTATAATTGAAATTGCTGGAATTTTAACACGCTATCAGAGTAGAGTCTGTCTGACCTCAGTTGCTCCGTCTTCTACATTCATATGTTCCATAGCCTCTGCTTTAACTTATGAAGCTTTAGGCAAAACCTGTCATCTCGGGCAGATTTTTTGAAGTACATTCACCTTGATGTGGACAAAAACACTTCAGCAAAGAATCCTCTCGCTTTGCTTGTTCTTTCTCCTTTTCAGCCCTCTGTATATGATGCCCTGTGTCCCAGACAATCTTGTTCTTTTCCTATCTGCCATGATGCCACATCGACTGAAAATTTTAGAAAACTTTTATGTAATAAATTCAATTTAGAAATATCAAATATTCAAAAGCACAGTCTGAGGTAAAACTATCACTTAGGAGTATGTTACTAAGCAGCGGTAGCGGTTTCCGTGTGATATTGGAGCCACGGCCCCATTGAATGTACCCCTTAGTATATCATGCATTATGTATATTTCATTTATGTGCATTACTGTAGTGCTAACCATAAATCTCCAGGAACAAGCAGGAATGAGTCTTCACATATGGGTACGTCGGTACCGATGGAGCCTGCGCGGGAACGCTCCCCAGCTTCCCAAAAAGGAAAGCTTTTGGGAGCATCCCACAGCGCCTGCGTGCTGCCTTCCCGCCTTTCCTAACCATCTATCCTCAGTTCTTCTTTGCCGCGGAGCCAGCAGGTCGAGCCCTGTCACCGCTGAAGAAGTTCTTTATTTTATTTTATTTCTTTGGTCGCGTGTCTGCCTTCCCCGACTCCGGACCGGTACTGCCGGTCTTTTTCTCTTTCTTTCTTTAAAAAAAAAAATATATATCTTTTTTCTTCACTTAGTGTATTTTTCCTCTTGGGCCTCAGGGCCTACAAGAAAATTTTCCTCATGGAAAAACCAGCCTCCGGGTTCAGGAAATGCACTAAGTGTAGCGGTACCATTTCTGTTACAGATACCCATGAATGGTGCCTTAAATGTTTGGGTCCTGAACACTCCATTCCGGATTGTCCCTCCTGCTCTCTAATGTCTAAACGGGGTTTACAGAACCGAGCAGCTAAGCTCCATGTGCTGTTTCCCGCTGATGCAGCGTCGGTAGCATCGACATCTTCCAGGTCTTCTTCTCCTGATGGATCTCAGGTAACCAAACATAAATCCAGCAGGTCCTCGAAGGGTAGATCTCCCTTTAAGCATCGAGATGCCTCCGGGCTTGCCCTCGAGGATCCTGCACCAGCAAAACAACCCCGGCGGGAAGCTCCGGCTTCCAAAGCTCCTCCTATGGGGTTACAGGTTGATATCGATGGCACGGCCTCGACCGATCACCTGTTAGAATGCTCTGGGGTACCGGCACAATCTCCCGGTACAGAATTCCAGGCATTCATGGCGTCGATGGATCACAATGTTCTGTCCATGCAGCGGGCTATTACGGCCTTCATTCAAGCTGCGACACCGCTGGTACCGAAACAAACTCCGTTGTCGGTATCGGCTCCGGTACCGGCACCAGCGCCGATACCGGTACCGACTACATCGACATCGACCAGGATACCGGCTGCTGCGGTTCCTTGTCCAGGGCTGCTTATCGGTACCGATCCGGTACCGAGGACGCCCGATGTCGATACTGCTCGATACGCGTATCGAGCGTTGGAAGAGCACCCTGACAGGCGATACTTTGATTCCTCTGATGATTCTGATACATCAGACGAGTCTCCTGAAGTATCCATAGCCCTTCCTGAAGAGCCTTCTTCTCCAAAAAGAAGAATGTCTCCTCCAGAGGACTTGTCCTTTCAAGACTTCATAAGAGAAGTAGCTAAAGGACTTTCTATTTCAGTAACCTCTGAATCAGAGCCTAGAGCAAAAAAATTGGATATTTTAGGCTATTCTAAGGCTCCTAAAGAGGCAGTCACCTTACCAATTCATGAGATTCTTTATGAACACATGATTGATCTATGGGAGACTCCTCTCACTCTCTCTCCTCATTCTCGCAGATTGGACACTATGTATCGTGTTCCTCCCTGTCCTGGATTTCATAAAACTCAGCTTCCTCACCATTCCATTGTGGTGCAGTCAGCTATGAAAAGGATAAAGAGTACAAAGAGACACTCTTCTCCTCCTCCAGGAAGAGAATGCAGGACCTTGGATGCTTTTGGTAGGAAAATCTTCCAAGCCAGTATGCTTATTGCCAGAATCAACTCATATAGTCTTTACATGGGTATGTTTCTAAAAGAAGTTGCAGAAAAGCTGCACACTTTCCTCCCTTTTCTTCCAGAGGATAAAAGGGAGGAATTCCTCATTTGGCTTAAGCATACCCAAGACATTTCAAAGTTTTCCAACAGGGCAGCCTTTGACTCCTTTGAAGGTGCCAGCAGAGCTTCGGGCATTGCCATTGCTGCTCGCAGAATTGCTTGGCTCCAGGCTTCTGATTTAGAACCCTGGGTTCAAGATGGCTTAGGAAATCTTCCCTGTACAGGTGAAAACCTATTTGGCAAAGAATGGCAAATAAAAGCCACTCAAATGGATGCAGAAAACTCTGCTCTGGATAGACTTTTAAAGTCAACCTCCATTCCTGCCAAGAAAAAGCCTTTTAAAAAGTTTTTCTTTAAAAAGGGCAGATTTCCTTCTACTTCTGGCCAACAATCTTCTACAGGTCGCTTTACCACTAAGCGTCAGCAACCTAAACAGGCCAGGCCTAAGCCTACAGGGGCTGCTGCAACTCAGCAGGCCCAACCTCCTCAGGGTTTTTGACTTGATGCTAGAGAACTTAGCCTTTCTGGCTCTAAAGCAGCCAGAGCCTCTCGCCATTCCAGGAAGGTTGGCTCATTTTGCTCCCAGATGGGAGCAAATAACATCAGAGCAGTGGACCCTCTCCATCATAAGAGAGGGCTACAAGCTTCATTTCTCAGACCTTCCTCCCCACACCATGCTGAGACACTTCAATTCTCCCACATCTCTTCTCGACCTTCTAGGTCAAGAGGTAGCTACCCTTCTTGCCGAAGGGGCAATAGAAGAAGTTCCTCTTCTTCATCAAGGGTCAGGGTTCTACTCCCCCTATTTTCTCATTCCAAAGAAGACAGGGGGATACAGGCCCATCTTAGATCTCAGAGAATTGAACAAATTTCTATGCAAGGAGAAGTTCAAGATGCTTTCTCTGGGCACTCTCCTTCCATACCTTCAAAGTCAGGATTGGCTTTGTTCTCTAGATCTCAAGGATGCGTACACACATGTCCTCATCCATCCCTCTCACAGAAGATTCCTACGGTTTCTTTTCCAAGGAAAACATTACCAATACAGAGTCCTTCCTTTCGGTCTGGCCTCTGCTCCAAGAGTGTTCACGAAATGCATGGCAATAGTTGCTGCATTTCTACGCACTCTGGGAATATTTGTCTTCCCATACCTGGACGACTGGCTCATCCGAGCTCCATCTCAGTCAGAGGCCCAGATTTCCCTGGACCGCACAAGGCGCATTCTGCAGTATCTGGGACTTGTGGTAAACCTCCCAAAGTCTCAGCTCACCCCTACTCAGTCCCTAGAATTCATAGAGGCCTGGTTGGACACCACTACTGCAAGGGCCTACCTTCCTCAGGCCCGTTGCCAACGTCTAATGCAGTTAGCCTCCCAGATTCAGTCAAAGAGCCACTTAACTGCCCGGGAGATGCTACAACTGCTAGGCCACATGGCTTCCACAGTGCATGTGGTACCCTATGCTCGCCTACACATGAGAGCAGCTCAATGGACTTTGTCCACTCAGTGGACTCAAGCTTCAGGAGCTCTCTCAGACCAAATAGCAACCACCAAACGGCTCTTTTGGTCTCTCCAATGGTGGATGTCCACTCAGAATTTGTTGCTGGGGTCCCCCTTCCAACAGTTGTTGCCCCAAGCAACCCTCACAACAGATGCCTCCCAAACAGGTTGGGGAGCCCATCTACAGGACCTCTCCACTCAAGGCACTTGGTCCCCACAGAAGACCTCTCTTCATATCAACCACTTGGAGCTTCGAGCAGTTTTTCTAGCTCTCAAGGTCTTTCATACCCTCCTCAGCTACAAGACAGTCCTCATTCATATGGACAATCAAGTAGCCATGTTTTACATAAACAAACAAGGAGGAACTGGCTCGCTGTCGCTTTGCAACGAAGCTTTAAGATTGTGGGCCTTCGCCAGAGAGCATCAAATCCATCTCCTGGCAGTATACCTCCCAGGAGTCCAAATCTCTTGGGCAGACAGACTCAGTCGAGTTCTGCTTCCACACGAATGGTCCCTGCACATGGATCAGGTACTCAGAATCTTCCAAGAATGGGGAACCCCGGACATAGACCTCTTTGCAAGTCCGTGGAATGCCAAACTTCCCCGGTTCTGTTCCAGAATTCCGTGTCAGGGAGTTCAGGCCAAGGATGCCTTCCTCCTTCATTGGGGTCAGGGCTTCCTGTATGCATTTCCACCCATTCCCTTGATTCCCAAGACTCTGTTCAAACTCCAGAGGGATCAAGGATCTATGATCCTCATAGGTCCACGCTGGCCATGCCAAGTGTGGTACCCTCTACTTCTACATCTCTCCCAAGCCCCCTCCCTGGACTTGGGAGCTGCTCCAGACCTTCTGTCCCAGGAGGAAGGGACTTTGTGGCACCCAAACCCCAAGTCCCTACACCTCAGAGCTTGGTTACTGAAGGCCTAGACCTTCAAGACTGGAATCTTTCTCAACAAGTGAAGGATATCCTCCATGCTTCCAGAAAACCTTCCACCAGGCGTTCTTATGCTTTTAAATGAAAGCGGTTTTCCATTTGGTGTGCTGAAAAGGGTCTTGACCCTCTAGCATTACCTTTAAATTCTCTGTTGGACTATCTCCTGCATCTTTCCAATGCAGGCCTTAAAACAAATTCAGTAAGAGTCCATTTGAGTGCTATTGCAGCATCTCTTAAGCCCATCAATGGACAACCTATTTCCTCTCATCCTCTCATTGCAAGATTCATGAGAGGCCTAACTTTAACTAAACCTCCCATTAGGCCTCCTCCGGTGGCATGGGACTTAAATTTGGTTCTTGGTCAGCATATGAAGCCACCTTTTGAACCCTTAGCCACTACTTCCTTGAAGTTTCTTTCCTGGAAGGTTATTTTCCTCATTGCAGTCACTTCAGCTCGCCACATCAGTGAACTGCAGGCATTAGTGGCTAATCCACCTTATACAAGGTTCCATCATGATAAGGTAGTCCTTAGGACAAATCCACACTTTATGCCTAAAGTGGTCTCACCTTTTCATCTTAATCAAGAGGTATATTTACCTGTCTTTTTTCCAGCTCCTCATGCATCCAGTGCAGAGAAGAATCTTCATACTCTGGATTGTAAAAGAGCTCTTGCTTTTACTTACAAAGGACACAGCAACATAGAAAGTCTTCCCAGCTTTTTGTTGCTTTTGATCCTTCTCATTTGGGACTTCCAGTCTCTAAGAGGACACTGTCCAATTGGATTGCTCAGTGTATTTCTTTCGCCTACCAGAGTAAGAACCTTTCTCTGGAGAGCCATGTCACAGCTCATAATGTGAGGGCCATGGCCACCTCTATGGCTCATCTAAATTCTGTGTCCATCGACCAGATCTGTCGAGCAGCCACCTGGGCCTCGGTTCATACCTTCACAGCCCATTACTGCTTGGACAAGGACTCCCGCCGGGATGCCTTGTTTGGTCAGGCTGTCCTCAAACACCTGTTCCATTCTTAAACAACTCCTACCCTCCTTCCCTGAATGGATGCCTGAGATCCATAGGAGGAAGTAGACCCCTTCCCAGGGTCTCATATCCTTGGGAATCTCCCAGGTATCTTAGCTAGGGAGTCCTCATATGTGAAGACTCATTCCTGCTTGTTCCTGGAGATAGCACAGTTACTTACCTGTAACAGGTGATCTCTGGGAACAGCAGGAATAAGTCTTCACAACCCTCCCACCTCCTCTAGGAGTTGTATCTCTTTTTCTATCTTTCCTTTCCTCTCTCTCTCTATTGTCTCAGCTTTAAACTCAAACTGAGGAGAGATGGTTAGGAAAGGTGGGAAGGCAGCGCGCAGGCGCTGTGGGATGCTCCCAAAAGCTTTCCTTTTTGGGAAGCTGGGGAGCATTCCCGCGCAGGCTCCGTCGGTACCGACGTACCCATATGTGAAGACTTATTCCTTCTGTTCCCAGAGATCACCTGTTACAGGTAAGTAACTGTGCTTTACTGATAAACTAGTAAAACAGACATTGAAAAGATATATAGCAATCCTGCCGTAACCAAGCAGCACTAAATGTCAAAACTCGAAACAGCAGCCTTACCTATGTATGGTAACAATGCAAATATTACACCTGGCTCTAGAACATCAATATGCCTGACCATCAATATAACTAACCACAAATTTGAATCAGAAGTGTTGACAAAACCTGAAATTGAATTGCCAAAAAGCCGGACTTTGTATGCAGTGCAACTAAAATCGATAAACAGAAATATCACCACTTCCCAAGAGTCTTACCAGCATCCCTTTCTACCACCCCCTCCACCTCCAAGACACATGCAGCAGAACAGCCCATTCTTTCCCGGAGATTGAGATTGCAGACCTGCTATCAGTAATCTGTGAACTATCATTAAAATCATCTCTAATACCTGAGGATTGGAGGATCGCCAATGTAACACCAATTTTTAAAAAGGGTTCGAGGGGTGATCCGGGAAACTACAGACCGGTGAGCCTGACATCAGTACCGGGAAAATGGTAGAAACCATCATAAAGAATAAAATTACTCAGCATATAGATAGTCATGACCTAATGGGAGACAGCCAACATGGCTTTAGACAAGGAAGATCTTGTCTTACTAATCTGTTATGTTTTTTTGAAGGAGTGAATAAACAGGTGGACAAAGGTGAGTCGGTTGATATTGTGTATCTGGACTTTCAGAAAGCCTTTGACAAGGTCCCTCATGAGAGACTTTTGGCAAAACTAAAGAGTCATGGGATAGGAGGCAGTGTACTACTGTGGATCAGGAACTGGTTAAAAGATAGAAAGCAGAGGGTAGGGCTAAATGGCCAATTTTCCCAATGGAGAAAGTTGAATAGTGGTGTACCCCAGGGATCTGTGCTGGGTCCGCTGCTTTTTGACATATTCATAAATGACCTGGAAAGTGGAATAACGAGTGAGGTTATCAAATTTGCTGATGACACAAAACTATTTAAAGTTGTTAAAACCCAGGAGGATTGTGGAAAATTGCAAGAGGATCTTGATAAATTGGAAGACTGGGCATCAAAATGGCAGATGAAATTTAATGTGGAGAAGTGCAAGGTTATGCACCTAGGGAAGAACAACCCAAACTATGGTTACACGATGCAAGGTTCCACATTAGGAACCACCACCCAAGAAAAAGATTTAGGCGTCCTTGTGGATACCATGTTAAAACCCTCGGCCCAGTGTGCAGCGGCGGCCAAGAGAGCAAATAGAATGCTAGGTATGATAAGGAAAGGAATGGAAAATAAAACAAAAGATATTATAATGCCTCTATATCGTTCCATGGTGAGACCGCACCTTGAATATTGTGTGCAATTCTGGTCGCCATATCTTAAAAAGGATATAGCAATTTTAGAAAAGGTTCAGAGAAGAGCCACCAAAATGGTAAAGGGGATGGAAGGCTACTCCTATGAAGAAAGGCTAAAAAGGTTGGGGCTCTTTAACCTGGAAAAGAGACGGCTGAGGGGAGATATGATAGAAGTCTATAAATTAATGAACGGAGTGGAACGGGTAAACGTAGATCGATTGTTTACCTTATCAGAATATAGAAAGACTATGGTACATGCAATGAAGCTACAGGGTAAACTATTTAAGACTAATAAAAGAAAATATTTTTTCACTCAACGTGTAATCAAACTCTGGAATTTGTTACCGGAGGATGTAGTAAAGGCTGTTAGTGTAGCTGTGTTTAAAAAAGGTTTGGACAAGTTCCTGGAGGAAAGGTCCATAAACCATTATTAAGAAGGGACCCAGGATATCAATGCTTGAACCAATACAAGCATTGTGGAACCTGTGTCCCTTGGGGAAACTGCTAGGTACGTATGACCTAGATTGGCCACTGTTGGAAACAGAATACTGGGCTTGATGGACCTTGGTCTGACCCAGTATGGCATATCTTATGTTCTTATGTTATGTTTCTTCCTCCCTTCCCCCAACCGCTGTCATCATAGTCCCTTCTTTATCACCTTTAAACCCTCCTTCAAGTTTTCCTAACATGGTTAGCGCCACTGAATATCCACAGCTGCCGCCAGAGCACACCCTTATTCTAGCCGTCTAACATCGGGGCGTTCTGTGGGTGGGGTGGAGGCAGCCCCTGCAATAACTGGGCAGCGGCAATATTGAGTCGCTCCCTGGTTATCGCAAAGTGGCAAACGTTAGGCACGTTAAAGGCTGGCCTAACATTTGCCACAAAAGCTAACCGGGCAGCAGCTGTATCACTGCTGTCCGCTTACCTTTGTCGCTATCCGACTGACCCAGATATTCAATCCCGGTGGCCGGATATGGCTCAGGCATTGAATATCTGGGTCTAAAGTTCAGCAGCGGCGGCTAGCTGCTCCCGTTGCATATTGGCCCTGTGTGTCTTGTCTGTGACATTGGAGATTACCTGTGAAAGGAAACAGTGTCCTGCTTTCTATGGTAACTTCCAACCATTCTGCCTTTCTGCTAGTTGTTTCTAAGAACAGCATAAAGAGATTTGATTCTCTCTTTAAAGCAGAGTTTAATTTCCTTGGCACTTTTGTCGTCAGTCATCCACTCACAGGCAAATGTGAAAATATGCCCCTAACACTCAACGCCACCCCTGGCTTCAATACTGTTCCCCTTAAGGAACAGCAGAGATTTCCTGGACTGGCAGAAAGAAAAGTAAATATTGCGTGAGACTGAAAGACAAAGTTACCAATAAGCCATACATAGAGGCCAGTTCTGCAGTGAGTGCCTGAGCACCCTCAATTTTGATCAAAAGAAACAAACTCCTTCACTGTATCCAGGGAGGGGTAATTTGGAATGGAGTGGAAGAATACTATGAAGGAAGGCAGACAGCACTGAAACAGGTACAATAAATACAGAAAACACCGTATCAGTTGTTCTTCATGGTTCCTTTCAGACTTAGGAGTGAGGATCATGACTGTTATGGTATGCGCAAAACTAGCCCATTTGGAGACCTTTCCCCAAGAGAGAAACCTTTTCTATGTTCTGATGGTAATAAAAA
This sequence comes from Ichthyophis bannanicus, assembly GCA_033557465.1. Lineage (NCBI taxonomy): Eukaryota > Metazoa > Chordata > Amphibia > Gymnophiona > Ichthyophiidae > Ichthyophis > Ichthyophis bannanicus. Next base: position 1,296,719,713 of record CM066032.1, on the reverse strand, counting down.
AAAAAAATTGCATTTCTCATCCAGTTTAAACATGCCCCAGAGAATACCTGCCCCTGAGAGCTATGCAGTCAGAGACCAAGAAAATGTGGCAGAAAGATGCCGAAAGAGTTCCTATCATGTTTAGTGCCAGAGGCTTGTTTAAGAGGCATTTCAAAGGACACCTTGATAGATTGTCTGTGCATGTTAAACCTTACGGCGAGCATTAACAGTAAATTGAGGCTGAGATCACACGCCACATACCCCGGCTTAGGAGTGAGGGGCATATCTCTCATGGCATGTGCAAAACTAATAACTTTAAAGAAATCACTGCCGAAAGGGTAAATATTAAACAAACATACGTAGCACCTCCCTTTACAACCCCAAACACTTCTCACTATCTTAGAATAATAAAAACCTTCACTCACTTAACTTTAAGGTATATACAGGCCTCAGTAAAAGCTCATACCATTCATTTGGCGAACAGTGTCACCATAGGACAGAGCTCAGAACTTATGCATCACAGGCCTCACCCTCCCAACCTTTTTTTATTTTTACCTACCAATAAATCTACATCCAAGAAAAGTACTTTTGAAGGATTCGAACATTCAATAATATCTATCTTTTAATCCTAATCAGTAACTAAAGTGTAAAATCAATTTTTTATTTGCCAATATTAAAAGTAGAAAGAAATTGCTCCCCCTACTCGTACTAAGAGTAAAACTCTTATGCCTAATGAAAGCAACTAAGCCTCTCGCAGAGACAATCAAGCATCTAGAAAAAAATAAAGAAAGAAATCAATGTAGTAAAACCGCTTTCTATCAACCATTCAAATGGTAATACAGCACTTATCTGAACAATCGACTTCTGACATATATCTTTCGTCTCCGACGTTGTAAATTCAGATTCTCTAAGATTCTTTTACTGCCTCAGAGTCTATCGCCTCAACGGCTGGTCGAAAGAGACCTCGAGCAGATACTTGGCATTTACCACGTTCCAGATCCGACAAAAGCTTTTGTTTCACCCTACCGGGTTTCGTCAGGGATCCAGCGTTAAACCCAAATAGAAATTACACCATTAAGATCGAGCAACTATGTCGCCTCCAAAGTTCTGAAAGCGTCTGACATCACTACCCTTTAAACGGGTATCGAACAAAGCTGATACGCAGGAAAACTGTGACATCATCTTCTTTCCCAGCAACAAACTTTATTGCTAAAACACTCAGCATTTGAAAGCAAAAAACCACGTTGCTTGCGGTTGTATTTTTAACAACTAGAACACACTCATACAGCACCACATACCAACCCCTACTAGGGATACACAATCTTCCATAAAAATACACTAGAAACCTATTACAAAAAGCAATTAAAAAGAAGTAAAAAAATCTCAAAAAAGAAAATCAGACACGGAACTCACATAGTAACTGACTATTAGAACCAATTAACTCAAAAAAATAATGTCCATTCAATTTTGTCATTCAGACCACAGGGACTAAAGTATGCATCTTATAAATCCAATGTTGTTCTCTTTGAAGGAGTAAGCGGCCTCTATCCCCTCTTCGTATATCAGGAAATATTTGCTCAATAACCGTACAACGAAAGTCTTGAAATTTATGATTGGCAACAATACAATGTTGAATTAGCGGAGTCTCAATTCGTGCCTTCGCAATGCTATATTTATGTTCAGCTAATCGAGTGCGTAATGGTCGTGTAGTTTTGCCAATATATAGCAATGGGCATGGGCACCACAAAGCATAAACAACATATGAAGAATTGCAATTAGTAGGTTGTTTAAGTTGATATTTACACTTGAAATGAGAGCACAATGCACCTTCCATCATAGTACAATAAAGGCAATGACCACATTGCTGATGAAAAGAAGGGGAAAAAATTACTTGTCTAGAAACTGCGGGACATAGCCAATCACGAAAATTCTTACCCCTTTGATAAGCCATGCGTACATGATGATGAGACAAAACAGGATGCGATGAAAAAATCTTCCAGTGTTTATAAATAGAAGCCGCCATACGGCTAGAGAGGCTAGAATAAGGTAAAACACATGTGAGAGGTAACGACTGCTCTGGCAAACCCGAGCTTTCAGTTGCAGGATACAATAGCCACTCCCTATGATTATACTTAGCTCGCTTGTAAGCTTTCTTCAAAAGGGAAGAGGGATAACCACGTTGTCCAAATTTAGTCATCATATGCCTTGCTTGAATCTCAAAGTCCTTCTGAGAGGAACAAATCCGTCGACACCTCAGTAGTTGCGAATAAGGTAAACTATTTTTTAAATGGCTCGGGTGATAACTGGAATAGTGCAATAGAGTATTTTTGTCCGTAGGCTTAGTATAAATGGTTGTTTCAAAACCTTCTGTAGTTTTCATAATATTGACTTCCAAATGAGAAGGATAATGAAGAAATTTCCAGAGTCAAGCCCTCTTATTGTGCCCACTGACAAGCTCTGAATGCTACTACAAACAACCATTTCACATCCTACAGAAGACATTCCATTAAAGCACTTTAGTCTTCAGTCATCATCAGTTGGTTTGCCCTCTGTGGGCTATCCTTAGACTCTTGGAAAAACACTCAAGCCTCCTTTGATCTCCAGTAATTCTGCTATTTTGCCTGATCTGAGTCCCTCCTCTGTTGATCTTTCATCTCTCTTGCTTTAAGGAGATCTAAAAATCCCATAGATATCAGTGCTTCCCAGGTTTCATCAATTTTAGCTCTATTGGTCACACCACTGCCAGTGACTAGAATGCCAAAGGGGAATAGCCATCTTGTACCTAATGTTATGTTTTGTTTTTTAAGAAAACTGGTAACTCTTTTCATCTTCCATTTCCGCACTCTTGTGGTTGAGATGACATTAAACATTTCAGTCTTAAGGCATCAGTAGTGTATTGGACCCATTTGTCTCACCTTATTCATGAGTACATCTATGTCAGTGTAGTTGTAAATACATGCCGTGATATCCTAAAGGAGAGCCAGGCCTTTGTGCATTGCTATAATAATCTTAGCTCCCCCTCTCATTTTTGCCATGCATCAGAATCCATGACAAATCTGCTGAACTGTCTCCATCCAGTCTTTATAAGCGTCTGATGTGGACACTCCTCTGATTCGAATGTTATTACACCACACCTGTTATCCAGATCTATTTAGTCACAAATGAGGGTGCAGAGATTATCCATTTGCTTCTGGAGGCCCGCCAACCTTTCCTCCTGCTGCTACCAGATGGTACTCTATCTCCTCCAGCCTGCCACCTAGGTCTACCATATTCCTCTTCAGCTCTGACCCTGCATCTTTGAGTTCAGATTTTACCAATGTGATATCTTCTTTAAGTTCTGCTAGCCAGTTTCTCAATTTTTTTTTAGTGAATAGTTCCCTTTGTCCAGTCAGCACCAATGTTTGTGTCTCCGATTCCAAGCCCAAGGCCTCTGGATTGGATACAATGCTAGTATTATACCAGATGCATCTTTAATGAAATGCCACCTCGATCCTTCATGGCATACAAGGATAAACCCTTCTAACTGCTCCGGCACTTGTCTGAATCTTGGAGCTACTGCTCACACTATTTTAGCATGTTATAAAGTTGGTTACAATACTGCTCTCTTGGAGCTTTCATTTCAGGCTTCCACCCCCTTCAGATGATGTCACTTCCTCCAATAAGTAATATATTTTATGTAAAGTGCTATCCTCCTCCTTTTCTGCCTATTCTTTCCCTCATGAAAAATATTTACAACCCGATAAGACTATATCCCATGCTGAGGACTCATTGTATCATATTTTTATGAGACCCACAATATAACCTGAAGGGTCATTTTAGTACATATGACTAATAGTTAATAAGGTTCTATAAATCAAATCAAGTCGTTTTCATATGCTGTAAAAGTGTAGACATTTCATGCCATAATAGTTGGCCTTCTCCCTAGGATGAGATATTGTCCACATGTTCCAACATTTTTTGATTCACTTTGGCAAGTACAGAAAAATGTCTTAAATCCAGTCCTTAACTGCATTTAGGTGGTCCCCAGACACCTACTTTTGAGACAACGTTTGGCTATTTAAACCAGAGAGGTTAATGCAAAGTGCTTAACCCTGGATCTCTAGATGACTGCAATGCCTACAATCGCCCTCTTTCATTCGGAACCTCATCTGAAAGTACTCTAATTACAGAATGCTCCAATCAAAGATGGAAGAAGTCTCCTTGTAGGAATGTACTTCAAGAGCCTGGACTCCTTGTTGAAAACATTTCCATAAAATGTTAAATGATTTTTGTCTAACATTATGATCTACTGTTTTGCTTTTTAATTAAAGAGAATTATTTCTAATACATTAAAGAATATTATCCCATTCTTTGAGGTTCTAGAAGCTAAATTTAAATTCATAACCTCTGTGGTAGCATTCTCAGAAGTGCTCCCCATTCCAAGTGCAGCACTCAAGAGGTTTGTTAGGAATTGGGCAGTATTTGGTGAGAGGAGGACCCTTTTCTGACCAGAGTGGAACCAGGCTGTTGGCACTAACCTTTAAAGAAAAAAATAAAGAGAGCAGCTTTTAAACTAGATGTTGGAGGAAAACTGACAGTCGCTCAGGAGCACAAAACAGGTAAGTTAGGGCATCCCAACAGAGATTACAATAAAGGCAAAAGCAGTTCAAGTGCCTTTAAATGAAGGGCAGACAGATTCCAAATTAGCCCTGTCAGCAGGGGTGACTCAAGGGTTTCTGCTGCCTCAGGCAGAAGCCCCTGCCGTGTTGCCCCCCCCCCTGCAGCTGATGCCCCCCCCCCCCAATCCATCTTCTCATCTTGCGGCAACGGAGGCCTGACTCCATTTTGAGCCGCTGCCGCAAGATGAGAGAGATGAGTTATGGGGGCAGTGGTGGTCCGACTCAGTTTTGAAAGCAGCAACTTTGTGCCACTGCTTTCAAAACAGATTTGGGCCGTCCACCAGGGTCTGCCACCCTTGGCGGCCACCTAGTCTGCCTGGTGGATAGGCTGGCCCTGCTGTCAGCTGATAAGCAAGATGTAAATACAAATAAAAATCATAACATGGGAGAGTTAGAATGTGTGGTACTGAATGAAGAGGTAAATATAATTGGTTGGGGGAAGGAGGATAGCGAGTCTGACACTGTTGGGTTGATTTTCAAAATGGCTGATATTCAAATGGCGGGATATTCAGCAGCACTAACTGGATAGGAGCTGCTGCTGAATATCCAGGCTGGGGGGCACTAAATGGTCATGGAGATGGGAGAATGCCCCAGGAATATGTACCAAGACCTCTGTTCTTTAGCATATTTATAAGTGACTTGGAAATGAGAACAAGCGAGGTGATAAATTTGCAGATGACACAAAAGTTGTTAAATCACAAGAGGATCTTGCGAGATTGGGAGACTGGGCATCCAAATAGCAGATGAAATTTAATGTGACAAGTATAAAATGATGCACATGGGAAAGAGCAACCCAAACTATAGCTACACGGTGCAAGGTTCCACATTAGGAGTTATAGTAACATAGTATATGATGGCAGATAAAGACCATTATGGTCCATCTAGTCTGCCCAGCAAGGCGGCAAGAGTAGGTGCACTTGCCGCTCCGTTCAAGTCACCCTCCTCCCCAAGAAAAGTATCTAAGCATCATCATGGACAGTACGCTGAAATCCTCTGCTCAGTGTGCCACATGGCCATAAAAGCAAACAGAACGTTAGGCATTTTTAGGAAAGTAATGGAGAATAACACAACAAATATCATAATGCCTCTGTATTGCTTCATGGTGGGGCCACATCTGGAATATTGTGTGCGGTTTTTGTCACCAGATCTCACAGAGAAAAGCGGCCAAAATGATAAAGACAATGAAACAACTCTTTGATACTGTTCCTCAAAGGAGGTTTATCAATAAACTGAACAGCCTGAGGATCAGTCCCAAGGTGATGAACTGGATCAAAAATTGGTTGACTGACAGATGACAGAAGGTGATGGTAAATGGAACTCACTTGGATGAAAGGAAGGTGATTAGTGGCGTGCCCCAGGGATCAGTCCTCGGACCAGTACTGTTCAAGGTATTTATGAGTGATATTGCTGAAGGGATGAATAGAAAAGTCTGTCTTTTTGTAGATGACATGAAAATTTGAAACCGAGTGGACTCCCCTGAGGGAGTGGAGAACATGAGGAAAGATCTACAAAAGCTGGAAGAATGGTCTAAAGCTTGGTAGTTAAGATTTAATGTGAAGATGTGCAGTGTCATGCACCTGGGATGCAGAAATCCAAGGGAATTTATGCGATAGGGGGCAAGAGGTTTGTGTGCACGGACCAGGAGAAGGACCTTGAAGTGATTGTTTCTGAGGATCTCAAGGTGGCGAAACAGTGTGACAAGGCGGTGGCCAAAGCCAGAAGGATGCTGGGTTGCATACAGAAAGGAATTACCAGCAGAAAGGAAGAGATACTATAGCCACTGTACAAATCGCTAGTGAGGCCTCACTTGGAATATTGTGTTCAGTTTGGAGACCATATTTCACAAAGGATATAAAAAGTCTGGAAACTGTTCAGAGGAAGGCGACCAAAATGATTTGGAGACTGCACCAGAAGATGTATGAGAAGAGACTTGAAGACCTAAATATGTATACACTAGAGCAGAGGGACAGGGGAGACATGATACAGACTTTTAAATACTTAAAGAGTATTAATGAACAAACAAACCTTTTTCAAAGATAGGAAAGCTGTAAAACTAGAGGGCATAACATGAAACTGCAAGGGGGTAAACTGAAAGGCAACATCAGAAAATACTTTTTCACTGAAAGGGTAGTTTGTGCTTGGAATGCCCTCCCGATGGAAGTGGTGGGTGCAAATACAGTAACAGAATTCAAAACATCTCGACAAATAGTGGTGACCTGTATGGAGTGGTGAGTACATCTCTAAACAAAGGCATGGGGAGGGGTGACACGGGATAGTTTCTCCAAATAGGTTAGTCAGTCATGAACCTCACTTCTAAGCTAGGGTATGTGGAGTATGATCTTAGTCTCTCAAAATTGCTGCTAATGCTCTGCATAATACTTGCATCATGCCAAAGAAAGCTTCCTTCTGGAGTTCATAAGATGTAACACGTATAGGGAGTTTGTCAAGATGTGCTTGGAAATTCTTCTTTATCAAGCCTGTGGCTCCCAGTACAATGGGAAATATTTCCGTATTTTTCTGCCACATTTTCTTGGTCTCTGACTGCTTTTCTTGGTCCTTCAGGATCTTCTGCCTCTCCATGCGATTCACAGAATAATCACTTGGTACCGACACTTCTATCCTAACTACAGTGTCGAGACCCTCCTCATACATCTATTCAACATGTTCCTAAGATGAATCAATAACATAAAAAACGGATTTCTACTTGTCTTTATTGACATCTCCTCTGCCTTCACAGCACAACATTCAACTGGTTCCACTCCTATTTCAGCAACAGACAACAGAAGGTCAAAGTTGGTTCAGACACCTCGACTCCGTTCAGCATAACACAGGGAGGGTGGAACCTTGCGGGACTATCTGCCCTCCTCTTCAACATCTACTTACAACCAGTGTGCAAGATCTTCAAGCAGCACAAAATTCACTATGCCATTTATGCAGATGGCCTTATGGTCTATACCCCAATCCATCTAGACACGCCAGATTATACAGTTATCACCAAATGTTTACAGGAGTTGAGCAACTGGCTTGCCTCCAGCAACCTCCAAGTCAACTTCAAAAAATTTGTGGCACTATTCATAACATGAGACTGTCTTTACCTCCCCCCCCCCCCCCATCGATCCCCATTGCGGATACTCTAATTCCAGTAAAAGAGGAAGTACGCTACCTTGGCATCATCCTTGACCACTTTCTAAACTTGCAGGCCCATGTTAACAGAACATCCAAGAATGCATTTCAAAAACTTGCCATCATACGAAGACTAAAACCCCTCTTGAGTCTGGATCACTTCCGCACAGTTTGTCAAGCAGTTACAATCCCCGTGCTGGACTACTGCAATTCCCTTTTTCAAGGTCTTCCAACGCAAACCACTTGTCCCTTGTAACTAGCCCAGAACACTGCTGCCTGCATCATCACAAGATCTGCCAAACATGATCACATAACACCGATCCTATATTAATTACACTGGCTACCAGTTGCCTCCTGTGTCAGATACAAGACTGCCTTGACCATCTTCAAGATAAGAAATATCATCTCTGCTGGAATCTTACAGGATCTGATATGCACAGAATCAAACAACAGACCCAAGAGAAGGAGCATCAGAGACAGCATTCCAACCCCTAGTTCTTTCACCAGAGTTAACAACTCTACTTCGAAGAGGACTCTTTCACTAGCAGTACCCGCCGTCTGGAATTCTCTGCCAGAGAAAGTCAGGGCATCCAGGGACTTAAAGGACTTCAGAAAACATCTCAAAACCTTCCTTTTCACCGATCACTACAAAGACAATAATCAGTCCATCCCCCTTATGCCACATGCCTAAACAGGTAATCTCCAGGAACAAGCAGGAATGAGTCTTCACATATGGGTATCGTCGGTACCGACGGAGCCTGCGCGGGAACGCTCCCCAGCGTCCTTAAAGAAAGCTTTTGGGAGCATCCCACAGCGCTTGCGCGCTGCCTTCCCGCCTTTCCCAACTGCCTCTCTCCAGTTCTTCTTTTCCGCGGAGCCAGCAGGTCGTGTTTCCTGTCACCGCTGAAGAATTTCTTCTTTTCTTTTCTTTTTCTTTAGTCGCGTGTCTGCCTTCTCGATTCCACACCGGTACTACCAGTTCCTTTTCTTTCTTTTAAAAAAAAAAAAAAAAACCTTCTACTTTTTCAGTGCATTTTTCTTCTGGGGCCTTAGGCCTACAGAGATATTTTTCCCTCATGGAGAAAACCCACCTCCAGGTTTAACAAATGCAGTAGCACTATTTCTGTCACCGACACCCATGACTGGTGTCTAAAATGTTTAGGTCCTGACCACTCCATTGCAGATTGTGAGTCCTGTTCTATGATGTCCAAAAGAGGGTTACAGAATCGGGCAGCTAAGCTCAGTACCCTGTTTCCCTCCGATGCAGCTTCCGTGGCATCGACGTCTTCCAGGGCTGCTTCTTCATCCCATGGATCTCAGGTAACCAAACTTAAATCTGGCCGGTCCTCAAAGAGTTCATCTCCCTCTAAGTATCGAGATGCCCCCGGGCTTACTCTTGAGGATACCACACCGGCAAAGTTACCCCGGTGGGAGGCTCCGGCTTCCAAAGCACTACCTATGGGGTCACAGGTTGACATCGATGGTTCGGCCTCGACCGATCACCTGTTACAATGTTCTGGGGTACCGGCAGTTTCTACCGGTACCGATATCCAGACATTGGTGGCGTCGATGGATCAGAATATTCTGACCATGCAGCGTGCCATCACGGCATTCATTCAAGCTGCAACGCCTACGGTACCACAACAAACCCCATTGTCGGTACCCGTACCGATTCCGGTTCCGATACCAGTACCGCTTGCATCAACATCAGCATCGACAGCAGCGGTACACTATCCAGTGATGCCTATCAGTACCAGCCCGATACCGATTACTCCCGATGTCGATACCTCCCGGTACGCGTATCGGCCTCTAGGAGAGCATCCAGACAGTCGATACTTCGATTCTTCTGAAGACTCTGACTCTTCAGAGGCCTCAATTGAAGCATCGGGGATCCTTCCTCAGGAACCCTCTTCTCCAAAAAGGAGAATGTCTCCTCCTGAAGACTTGTCTTTTCAGGACTTTATTAGGGAGGTGGCCAAAGGCCTGTCCATCTCAGTGACCTCTGAGACTGAACCTAGAGCCAAAAAATTAGATATCCTACAATATCCTAAGACTCCTAAAGAGGCAGCCACCTTACCAATAAATGAGATTCTTTATGAACACATGTTGGGTATATGGGAGACTCCTCTTTCCACCTCCCCTCATTCCAGAAGGTTGGACACCATGTATCGTGTTCCTCCTTGTCCTGGGTTTCATAAGACTCAGCTTCCTCACCACTCCATTGTGGTAGAGTCTGCCATGAAAAAGATCAAGAGTACAAAAAGGCACTCCTCTGCTCCTCCAGGAAGAGAATGCAGTACCCTAGATGCCTTTGGCAGGAAAATCTTCCAGGCCAGTATGCTTGTAGCCAGAATCAACTCCTATAGTCTCTATATGGGGATGTTTCTAAAAGAAGTTATAGATCATCTGCAAACCTTATCTCCTTTTATGTCAGAAGATAAGAGAGAAGAATATATCACCTGGCTTAAACATGCACAGGATGTATCCAAGTTTTCCAACCATGCAGCCTTTGACTCTTTTGAGGGGGTCAGTAGAGCCTCGGCTATTGCCATAGGTGCACGCAGAGTTGCTTGGTTGCAAGCCTCTGATTTGGAATCCTGGGTACAGGATGGTCTAGGTAACCTTCCCTGTACAGGTGAAAACCTGTTTGGCAAAGATTGGCAAGCAAAGGCCAACCAGATGGATGCTGAAAATTCTGCTTTAGATAGACTTTTAAAGTCTACTACTGCTCCTTTCAAAAAGAGGCTGTTCAAAAAGGGATCTTTCCCAAAGAAAGGGAAATTTTCTTCTTATGGTCAGGCCTCTTCTCAAGGTCGTTTTGCTTCAAAGAGGCAGCAACAACCAAAACAGGCCAAAACCCAGGCTGCGAGGACTGCTACGGCCCAACAGCCTCAGCCTCCTCAGGGCCTTTGACTTTCCACTAGAGAACTTAGCCTTTCTGGCTCTAGAACATCCAGAGCCCCTCACCATCCCAGGAAGGTTAGCTCACTTTGCTCCCAGATGGGAACAAATCACAGCAGAGCAGTGGACCCTCTCCATCATAAGGGAAGGGTACAAACTTCATTTCTTAAACCTTCCTCCTCACACCATGGTGAAACAGTTCAATTCTCCAACATCTCTCCTCAACCTTCTAGGTCAGGAGATTGCTACCCTTCTTGCCCAAGGGGCAATAGAAGAAGTACCCCTTCTTCAACAGGGTTCAGGGTTCTACTCCCCCTATTTTCTCATCCCAAAGAAAACAGGGGGCTACAGACCCATATTAGATCTCAGAGAATTGAACAAGTTTCTATGCAAGGAGAAATTCAAGATGACTTCTCTCGGAACTCTCCTTCCATACCTCCAGAGTCAGGACTGGCTTTGTTCTCTAGATCTCAAGGATGCGTACACCCATGTTCTCATCCATCCAACACACAGAAGATTCCTTCGCTTCCTGTACCAAGGAAAGCACTACCAATACAAAGTGCTTCCTTTCGGTCTGGCCTCTGCTCCAAGAGTGTTCACAAAATGCATGGCAGTAGTAGCTGCATTCCTACGCACTCTAGGAATATTCGTATTCCCATATCTGGACGACTGGCTCATCCGAGCGCCATCCCAGTCAGAGGCCCAGACTTCTCTAGCCTGCACAATGCGTGTTCTTAAGTATCTGGGACTGGTAATCAACATTCCAAAATCCCATCTTACCCTACTCAGTCTCTAGAGTTCATAGGGGCCTTACTGGATACCACAACTGCAAGGGCCTATCTTCCCCAGGCCCGTTGCCTACGCTTGGTGCAGTTAGCCTCCCAGATTCAGTTAAAATCCCATTTAACTGCTCGAGAGATATTGCAACTTTTAGGCCACATGGCATCCACGGTGCATGTGGTTCCCTATGCTCGCCTTCACATGAGAGCAGTTCAGTGGACCCTATCCACCCAATGGACCCAGGCATCAGGTTGCCTGTCAGACAAAATAGCAACCTCCAGTCGCCTATTTTCGTCCCTCCACTGGTGGAAGTCCACTCAGAATCTGTTGTGGGGTCCCCCTTTCAACAGGTGTTACCCCAAGCAACCCTTACAACAGATGCCTCTCCAAAGGGTTGGGGGGCTCATCTACAAGACCTCTCGACCCAGGGCATCTGGTCTCCACAGGAGACATATCTTCATATCAACCTCTTAGAGCTCAGAGCAATCTTTCTGGCTCTCAGAGTCTTCCACACCCTGCTCAGCTACAAGACAGTCCTCATCCACACGGACAACCAGGTAGCTATGTTCTACGTGAACAAGCAGGGGGGAACTGGCTCTCTGTCGCTTTGCAACGAAGCTCTGAGATTGTGGGCCTTCGCCAGAGAGCATCAAATCCATCTCATGGCAGTATATCTTCCAGGAGTTCAAAACTCTTGGGCAGACAGACTCAGTCGAGTTCTGCTTCCGCACGAATGGTCCCTCCATGGGGACCAGATAGCCAGAATTTTTCGGATTTGGGGTACCCCAGACATAGACCTGTTTGCAAGTCCGTGGAATGCCAAACTTCCCCGGTTCTGTTCCAGGATTCCATGTCAGGGAGTTCAGGCCATGGATGCCTTCCTCCTTTATTGGGGGCAAGACTTCCTTTATGCCTTTCCACCTATTCCCCTAATCCCCAAGACTCTGTTCAAGCTTCAGAGAGACAAAGGGACTATGATCCTCATAGCACCACTTTGGCCACGCCAAGTGTGGTACCCTCTACTTCTGCATCTCTCTCAAGCTCCCTCCCTAGACCTGGGGTCTGCTCCAGATCTCCTCTCCCAGGAGGAGGGAACTTTGTGGCACCCAAATCCTCAGTCTCTTCATGTCAGGGCCTGGTTGCTGAAGACCTAGACCTTCAAGATTTACAACTTTCTCAGCAAGTGAAGGGTATCCTTCATGCTTCCAGAAAACCTTCCACCAGACGTTCATATGCTTTTAAATGGAAAAGGTTTTCCATTTGGTGTGCAGAGAAGGGTCTCAACCCTCTTGCAATACCTTTGCATTCTTTACTAAACTATTTGCTGCATTTATCCCATGCAGGCCTTAAAACAAATTCAATCAGAGTCCATTTGAGTGCTATTGCAGCATCCCTTAAGCCTCTCAATGGATAACCTATTTCCTCTCATCCTCTTATAGCAAGATTCATGAGAGGCCTTCTTTTGACTAAACCTCCCATTAGACCACCTCCAGTGGCCTGGGACTTGAATCTGGTTCTTGGCCAGCTTATGAAGCCACCCTTTGAACCCTTAGCCACTACCTCCTTAAAATTCCTTTCTTGGAAGGTAATTTTTCTCATTGCAGTCACCTCAGCTCGCCGTATCAGTGAGCTGCAAGTTTTAGTGGCTAATCGTCCTTATACAAGGCTCCATCATGACAAGGTAGTCCTCAGAACTAATCCACACTTTATGCCTAAAGTGGTCTCACCTTTTCATCTGAACCAGGAGGTCTTTTTACCTGTCTTTTTTCCAGGACCTCATGCATCAAGTGCAGAGAGGAATCTTCATACCCTGGATTGTAAAAGAGCACTTGCTTTCTACTTACACAGGACACAGCAACATAGAAAGTCCTCTCAACTTTTTGTTGCTTTTGATCCTTCTCATTTAGGACTTCCAGTCTCTAAGAGAACTCTGTCCAATTGGATTGCTCAGTGTATTTCCTTTACCTACCAAAGTAAGAACCTTTCTCTGGAGGCCATGTCACAGCTCACAATGTGAGGGCCATGGCCACCTCTATGGCTCATCTAAACTCTGTGTCCATCAACAAAATCTGTCGAGCGGCCACTTGGGCATCGGTTCATACCTTCACAGCCCATTACTGCTTGGACAAGGACTCCCGCCGGGATGCCTTGTTTGGTCAGGCTGTTCTCAAACACCTGTTCCATACCTAATCAACTCCTACCCTCCATCCCTGAACTGGATGCCTGAGATTCATGGGTAGAGGTGATCTCCCTTCCCAGGGACTCACAATCTGGGTGATCTCCCAGGCATCTCTAGCTGGGGAGTCCCCATATGTGAAGACTCATTCCTGCTTGTTCCTGGAGATAGCACAGTTACTTACCTGTAACAGGTGATCTCTGGGAACAGCAGGAATAAGTCTTCACAACCCACCCACCTCCCCTAGGAGTTGTATCTCTCTATCTATCTTTCCTTTCCTCTCTCTCTCTCTTTGTCTCAGCTTTAAAACTCAAACTGGAGAGAGGCAGTTGGGAAAGGCGGGAAGGCAGCGCGCAGGCGCTGGGGGATGCTCCCAAAAGCTTTCTTTAAGGACGCTGGGGAGCGTTCCCGCGCAGGCTCCGTCGGTACCGACGATACCCATATGTGAAGACTTATTCCTGCTGTTCCCAGAGATCACCTGTTACAGGTAAGTAACTGTGCTATCTTTGTACATAAGTTGCAATGTATATAAGTTATGTCTCCAAGCAGACCCTGCCTGCCACCCCTACCTTAGTTTAAACTTTAAGTTCTCTGTAATGTTTGAGTTTTAATGTAAACTGTTTCAATTGTATGAGAAGGCGATATAAAAAACTTATTAAATAAATAAATATTAGCAATGCCATTCTGGTATTCTTGTCCTTTACCACTATGTCAGGTTTCCTAGCATCCAGTTTCTTATTCGTTGGAATGGGAATGTCCCAGGTGATCATAACCTCTTCATTCTCTGCAATTCTCTTAGGGTCATAATCACAGTGCTTTTCAGGGACAGTAATGTTGTAGTGTTTTCAGAGTTTCCAGTGAAGGAGGCATGCTACTTTGTTGTGCCTTTCTGTATAGAAATTTTCCGATATCAGAATACAGAGCGGCAGGTGCACTTACTCTTGCCACCTTGCTGGGCAGACTAGATGGACCATTCTGGACTTTATCTGCTGTCATATACTATGTTACTATGAATAAAGGCCAAAGAGGTCAGGACTGGAGAAAAGACAGCTGAGGAGAGACATGGTATAGGGGCTATAAAATAAGTGGAGTGGAACAGGTAAACACAAATTGGTTGTTTCACTTTTTCAAAAAGTACAACAACTAGAGAGAAAACAATGAAGTTACTAAGTCTTGCATTTAAAACAAATGAGAAAATATTGTTTCACTCAATGCCCACTTATGTTCTGCGGTTTGTTGTCTGAAAATATGATAGAAGCTGGTATTGTAGCTGAGTTTAAAAATTGTTTGGAGAAGTTCCTGGGGAAAAAAGCACATAAACCATTATTAAGGTGGACATGGGGAAATCCACTGCTTATTTCTGGGGATAAGCAGCATGGACTCTGTCTATCTTTTGGGATCCTGCAAGGTACTTGCAACCTGGATTGACCACTGTTGGAAACAGGATACTACTGGGTTTGATGGACTTTTGGTGTGATCCAGTATGGCATATCTTAAGTTCCTATGATCTATAGGATCCCCCTCATAAGTAGGTCCCATTTCCACAGAGGAAAGACCCTCCTCAGAGGTTCTCTAGATGAACACTGTGGAAAGAAATTCTAAAACTGGGACATTGTTAAAACTCAGTGCTTACATGAATGTCCCTCTGATGAGGTTGGGTTGTTCAGCCAGTACACAAGAAATGGCAGAGGTTAGTCCTAGGGAGGTTGTATTATGTGAAGATTTGTCCTGGCATCAATTTCTGGAAAAATAATGGATGTCTTGGTCCCATAAAATAAGAAATTTAACTTATTGTTCATGAAATTTCTTAAAGCATGCAAAGCATTCTTTTTGCAAGACATGCTCTTATAATACAACTTGGGTACATTCATAGTGCCTTCTGTGTGCTATCTAAACTCTGTTTTTAATTCTGGAGGTGGGGAGGGGAGTGTTCCTAGCTGGAGTGCTGCCGTTTCTATTTCTGGAGCATTGGCATGCAGCAGAGTTACTTGATGCTGTAACTGACCTGGATCGGGGCACAAAATGGCAAGTTTCAAAAGGGCCAACCAGGAAAGAAGACATAGGGTCAATGTTCAGACATGGGGCTGACTGCATTTTTTTTAATGTCAGCTGTGACATTTAAAAACATATGTACATTTGGGCTGCTCCATACAAACAGTCAGAGGTGCAGAATATATGTAGAATGCAGTCTGCCAGTGGCTTGATGTATAGCTGCTAGACGGATAGTTGACTTTAAGTCTGCTTTTCAATAGTGGCCGAATATCGCAGCTATACATTTAACGAGGCATCACACCCTCATGTTCTGCCCTATCTTTGCCCCAGCACTTTACAGATAGCGTGGTTTTCTGCAGCACTAACCTGCTTTGCCACTGTCGTAGAATTGTATTAAAAATTAGCAGCCGGGGACATTTTGTTATCAGCTGCAGATAATGATACAAGTTTTTGGAATATCGGGCCCCATATTGTTTCCACTTACTCTTGTTTATTCACAGATGAAACATCCCACTTTTTCTGATATGTATTGCATGCACAGCGTGCTACAAACATTGATGGGCCAATGCAATAAAGTACACCGGGCTTTCGACAAAGATTAGCTCAGTTTTAGCGCACAGTTTCATGCGCTACCAAAGCAAGAACAAGTTTTGTGTACAGACTGTGCAAAGCCTCATGCAAGTAGTAGCACAAAACATATTTAAATCTATGTAAATGGTGATAATGAAGCAATTAGCTTTGTAGCGCAGAAGACTGAATTCAACGCCGGGATTTTAACGTGAGGTCTGAGGCGACATCAAGGGTTTGCTCTTTGGTCTGCCGTCGGTGCTGGTGAGGAATTTATGCCAGTTTCTCAAGCATTCAGCACCACAACTTTTTTCTGGCTTTACTAAAGACAGTGGTGAAAAAACAAAACGGCAGAAGTGTGTTGAAACAATGTTATGCGCATGGGCTGAAATGCTCTCTGGTGCATAAATATCAATATTATTCTGAGCAGAGTGTCGGCATAGAATAATATTGCTGTTCTCCAGATAGCATTCCAGGACATGTGCACAAGTAGCAAACCATTTTTTTTCTGCGCAAGATACACTGTAGATGCTGCTAAAGCACATCCCTGTGTGTATGTGCCGTTTTGTTTGAACAGATGTTTTGCACACAGCTCATTTGCATGTTGTTTGCTTAAAATACAGCACCTCTGAGCAAAATGTCTGCATTAAACTTGTTTTAGGCAACCCTGCACTGGGCTCTAGCACAGGGTTTTAGCAATTGGTTCTGAGTGGGCAAGAGCTTTCAGCTGCTGCGTGAATGCTAAAATCGATCATCCAATTGTGCTGTGGCAGAGTGACAATTTCAGGCCTATAGCAAGGAATGTAACGTCATTATCTTCTTTAGATAAGGGACCGTTCAAGGCAAATTTATATTTATAATACTGAATCATCATGAACTTCTTTCATTTTTTTTTTCATTTTTGTTTGTATTTTATAAGGGTTTTTCTGCGCACAAAGTGGAAACAGTCTTTAATAAAATTTTGTGACTGTTCACATGGGTATATGTATGTATGCCTATAAGATCACACACAAAAATCTTCACAGGGGCATAGTTTGCTTAATGATAAATTGATAACTGATCTGGTTATCTTTAAGTAGATCTTCAGCTGAGGTATTAACTTACATCAGACTCCTGAGTATGCTGTCCTAAACTTACATAGATAAGAGATCCAGTTATTTAGTCAGTTCTATTTAGGCAGACACAATTAACGAACTGCATAACACTGAGTATTGGTGCCATCTGGTCAACTTTCAGCCCTACCAATGGAGCATCTCCCAGCTTGCCTTCACATAACCACATAGAGAGTTATCAACCTGTTTCACTCTTATCTTTTATGGCAAAAGTTGTGGAGAAGATAGTTTTTCTCCAGCTTCGGGATTTTGTGGATAAAAGGAATATACTGCACTCACGTCAGTCGGGCTTTCGGCCACATCATAGTACAGAAACATGCTTAACTTTTTGCTTAGTGAGCTGCATCAGTTCCTTGATTCAGATCATGTGGCCCTGGTCATCTCTTTGGACTTTTTGATGGTATTTCATTTGGTAGATCATGGCTTTTTATGCCAGTGGTTGATTGACATAGCTCTTATTGGTATGGTTATCTCATGGTTTTCTTCTTTTTTTAATGGACCATACATTTGTAGTATATAGTGGCTTCCAGTTCTCTTCAGTGTGTCATCTTTCTTGTGAGATTCTTCAGGGGTCCATTTTGTTGCCCATTTTCTGTAATATTTGTTTGGCACCCCTGGTTGGGTTGATACAGTCCTTAGGGTTTTCGGCACATTTTTTTGCCGAAAATATCCAACTTGTGGCTTATCTGGCTCCTCAGATTATGGATTTAGGTCCACTTAACAGTTGACTTGAAGCTACAGTATTTTGCAGTGTTTACGGTCCTATCGGCTAAAGCTCAATTTGAATAAATGTCAAGCAATGTGGGTGTCTAAAACATTTTTGCCAGGGCCGGTGACGCCCATTTTGGAGGACCATCCCTAGTTTTGCAGATTAAGATCTTGGATGTTATATTTGGCACTACCTTATCTTTTGTACCTCAGGTTTCAGCCATGGCAAAGTCATGCTTTTATTTTTTCCATATCATCAGATCTTTGCAGCCTTATTTTGACCAGTCCGTGTTTATTGCTTTAGTTCTGGCTTTAGTGATTAGTCGTTTAGATTATGGAAATTCTCTCTATGATTATCTTTCTCTTGCTTCTGCTAAGTGCTTACAGAGGATGTGGCTATTAAGACTGTTACTCATTCTTGTCCTTTGGATTCTATTATGCCTTTATTGTGCTCACATCACTGGCTTCCTCTTCCGCTTTGTTTTAAATATAAAATTATTAGCCTTTAAGGCGTTTTACTTTGATGTCTCTTTTTATCTTTCTGAACTCTTAATTTCTTATGCTTCTTCCTTACTTTTGCGTTCACAATCCCAGAATTCTTTAGTGGTTCCTTCAGATCTTAATGCTCGGCTTTTGTCTACTCGAGGTCAGCTTTTAATTTTTTGGCTCCTATGTTGTGGAACTCCTTACCTTTGTATATTTTGATTGGATAATTCTTTGAGGTCTTTTAAGAAGAAGCACAAGACCTATTTCTTTGAGCAGGCATTTGGTGGTTGTAGGGGGACGGGACATAGAGCAGTTGTGGAAATCTGAACTCTGTTTGTCTTTTTTTTATGTTTCTATGTCCTGTTTTGTCTTTTGTTTTCTTCTCACCTTTTTATGTAAACCATTTTGGTGCATGTAGCTAAAAGCGGTATATCAAGTATTGAAATAAAGCATAACTAGTGAGCAGAAATTGGGTTATCTGGCCAACATTGATGTGGTCAAAGAGTTGCAAACTTGCCAGTATTTGCCCGACCTGTCTGGACTTTCCATTGAGAAGCCAGCAGTCATCAGGACAGAAAACTTGCTGTTGGAAGTGCCAGTTTCCTGCCAAGCAACCGCAGCTGAATTCAAGGGCATTTCTCTGTAGCTGCTGTCCCCGCTCATACTCCAGACTGCAGCAACTTGAATCCAAATCTGCCTGCAGCCCTGACAAAACTGGAGAAAGCACAGAGCACCCATTCCCGTCCCCACAGGTACAGGAAGTCTTCATCTGGGGCAGGATCAACATTGCAGTGCCTTCAGCTCAAATGTGTAAAGGCAAGCCCTGCTCAGTTTCGTCAGCAGGTTTGGATCCAAGCTACTGCAGTCTAGAGCCGATTGTAGAAAAGGGAAATGCTGGACTTGAGTGTGGGAGGAGACATGTGGGATATAGTGATGGGGAAATAGGAACACAGATGGGGGAGATCCTGGACCACCTAAAGAAAGGGCAACAGGGAGAGATGTCAGACATAGGAAGAAGGGGATAGGGAGACAGAGAGAAAGAGAGAGAATAGCAATCATGAGGGAAGGAGACTAGGGAGACAGAAACAGGATGCTGGATATAAAGAGGAAGACTGGGTGAAAGAAAGAAATATGAAAACTGTAAGCAGATACAATGTCATTGCCTTCATGGTTTGTGCCATACTATGCCATCTACCTAGAGCTCTTTTTCTAATACCCTGACTGTCCTTTTATGACTGACAAGAAGAACTAGATATTAAGCAAATCCCAAAAGTACCCATAACTCCACGTCTTGTCCACTCTGGGTGAGCACTAAAAGCCTGTGAAAATAGCATCCCTTATAAGGTACTCCACTCCAGGGTTACTGTCAGACCGCATCATCACCCTCCCCAGCTTCCTTGATCCCTGCCAGAGGATATTTTCCCCAATTATGGGTCCATTGTTCCAGTGATATGTAAATGAAGTTCTCATGCAGTTTCTACAGTCATCCTATAGGTGTCTCTATTGAGTTCAGTCCTCTTGGTTCATATTCCCCTTTTCACCAACATCGCACAGTCTAGAGCAGGGTTTCTCAACCTTTATTCCCCATCGCCCACTTTTGGTTATTTTTTAAAGCAATCCCCCCCAAAAAATTCTTAATGAAACTAAAGTGACATTTTACTTACATTGTTTATTCAATGTGACACTTATGCTTGATGCTTTGCTGCTAGATTCTCAATATTTGGCATGATATTTGTGAGTTTTAGTTGTATTCTCCTGGCATGCATATATCAGTTCTACTTCTTTCCTTTGTCACTATTTTATTGATTGCACTAAAGCCACATTCAACCAAATATGAGGTTGGAAAGCACAACAGTACTTTAGCCATTTCAGACCACGTGTTTGGATAGAGCCGTTTAATTGTATCTGACAGCCACAATACAATCATTCCAGCTTTTTCAAATTTGTATTTGCATTCAAAATTGCATTTTATTTCAATAAGTTCCTCTTGGATGTTTTCACTGACAGATTCTATATCACAGTCAAAAGGATCCAGCATCCATGGTTTGACTTCAAAAGAAATTAATCTGAAAATTGGCTATTCTTTTCTTCTTTCAATGATAATAAATAGTCTGCGTAATTTTTAAGAGCTTGATCTGAGAAATATTCAATTATTTCTGTTAACTTGGGCATGCCGTTGAAGTGCTTCTTCTGTAAACTGGTTAGAAAAAGACCTGATTTCTCAGTAAAAGCTTTCAGAGCATGTTTACAGTCTATCAACGCATTGAATTTGCCTTGAAGCTGAAGTGAAACTTCATTGGGGTTCGAAAAATCCAGGCCAAAAAGAAGATGTCAAATTTTTGGTACTTTATTTCCTCTGCGAAATCTACAGCCCCCCCCCCCCCCTTCGCTTTCCAAGAAACTAACTATTGTATCAAATAGGCTTACAAATCTTGCTAGGCAATTTCCTTCTGAAAGCCATCGAACCTCTGTGTGCAAAATAAATCTAATGTGCTGCTCTTCGTTATCACTGCAAAACTTCCTAAAAGGTCAGTCATACTTGCTGTGAGATTTAATTTTATTAACTGTTTTAATAACTATGGCCAATGATTCATGAAGAACTGGTTTTATTTATTGCTTTTATATACTGTGCTCTTTAAAATCAGTGTGGTTTACAGAGAACATTTTGTACAGAACAAGGGGGCGTGTTATGTACTTACATTGAACGGGTAATACAACTTGGATTTCAAACTGTACCATTACCAAAAACCTCATCTCTATCCCAACAACCATAAGATATAGTAAACAATTTACTTGTAACAGGGCCTTTTCCCTTTATGCTCCTACTCTATGGAACTCTCTTCCCCATGAGCTACAGAACTCTAGAACTCACCTTGAGTTCCGAAAAAACTTAAAAACCCTCCTTTTTCAGGAACATTTTTCCCTTCCACCCTAGTACTAACCTCCTCTGCTTCCCTCCAGCGCCTACCCCTTCTAAACCTTCACACTGACAACTGATACCTCGGTTAATATCCTTGTAAATAGTTGTTCTTTTATTTTATTTTATTCATATAATTAGTTCATTGTTATATTATGTATATATGTTACTTGTTCTATGTAAACAGTGGAAACACTCTATTTTATGTTCTATGTAAACCGTCTTGATTTGTAGAAAGACAGTATATAAAACCTGTTAAATAAATAATAAATAAAATAATAAATAAAACTGGGGTAACTATCTACAATGTAAACATGAGTCGCTAGTTTTATGTACAAGGTTGTCTATTATTTACAATTGGCTAGTTTTATTCGGAGGTGTATGACACAATGCACTGTAAGAATCGAAGGACATACATTTTTTAAATGGGCAATAAATCTTTTATGTTTTCCCACCATCGATGGGGCGCCATCAGTTGTGCAGGATACTAAGTTTTGAAAGGGTACTTGTTTTTCATCAAACCAAGGCCTCAAAAATAATGATCCAATTGTGTCGGTTTCCAGAGACTTTAGGAACAACATTTTTTCACACAGTTTGAAGTCTTCATCTATAAAACAGACCTACGCCATAAGAATAGCTCTACTATCACTAACAGTTGATTCATCAATTTGAATTGAAATTTTTTTTTTGAATTTTTAACAAGCCGGGTTTCTACATCAGATGATATTTCATCAGTTCTTCTCCGAATCAAATCATCACTCAATGGTAATGCTTTTAAAACACTTGATGAATCTTGATGCATCACAGTTTTCATAAGTTTCAAAGGCAGGCCTTATATTTTCAGCAACTGTATGCGTACTTCCAGTTTTTATAATGATTTCTGCAATTTCATAAGACGCAATCATTCTATCTGCATTTGTTTGTGTACTTTTTGTAAATAAAGAAGAAACCATATTTTGTTCAAAATTCTTTTTCAAATTTTTGAAATAATGGGTTTGTCAATTTTATCAGGATATTTTCTTTTTATATGCTCTAAAAGCCTTGATGGCATCATTGCTTCATTTGAAAATGAGCTGTTACATATAAGACACATAGGCTGTCTTTGATCAAATGGGCTTTCATCAAAGCAATAAGACAAATACTTCTCCAGATACTGCCTACAGTTCTTTTCCGCAGCTATGATTAATGATGGGAGGGATATGAAAATATAACAAACAAGTACTGCTTTGTTTACTTTTAACATAGGTCATTCAATTATTATTACAACACCAATACTATTAAACCTCAGACTATCACCATGACAATTAACCCCTCAACTGGGGAAATACATAGCACCCAGCCATCCACTCACTGGGGAATTAATTTTGCAACTATGTCATTCAAGTCAGCTCCCTGATTGCCAGTTGAGGAAATGCTCCGCACCTTCATATCAAACGGGTTCCCCAATCCGCTGATGAAGAAATGCCGTGCAGCTTCAGTCAAGCTGGCTCCCCAATCCTCGTAGTCATCAGTGATCGCTGGCTGAGGACAGTTTGAGAGACACATAAAAACAGCAACAAACTCTCCCACCAAAACCAGAGCAGCTCTATTGCATGCGGCTGAGCTGCTACTGTTCTGGCGGGAAGGTACACCACTGAGGGTTCCCACGGTGATATACCTTCCTGGCAGAACAGTAGCAATTCAGCTGCATACAACAGAGCTGCTCCGATTCTAGTGGGAGAGTTTGTCACTGTTTTCATGTGTCTTTCACACTGCCCTCAGCCAGCTGATGACTACGAGGATCGGGGAGCTGGCTTGATTGAAGCATTTCTGGACATTTCTTCATCAGGACTTATAGAATAAGTTCCCTGTCTATGTTCACGGCCCTGGATGTACAGGGCCGACCTCAGAATCGGCCCTGTACGTCCGGGGTTGCAGCCCGTCCATGCTCTGCCTCGCTCTGCCTCAGAAACGCCCCCTCCCACCCCTGTCTATGCCTCCCCAAAGAAAAGCACTTTTCGTACGGGGAGGCATTAGCCGGGGCCGGCAGGGGAGCAAATAGAGGGTTTTGATGTCCAAACTGGATGTCCATCCTTGCTGTTTGCTGTACTGAATGACCCCCTTAGCATCTAGATTTATAAGCAAAATGAGTCTATATGACCCACATACATACAGATCCTTCCCGGGCTTGGACAGAACAGTAGTCCTAGTCATATACATTGAATTTACCTCCTTCCACTGCATCATTAAAGATCGCCGTTAATGGTGCAGCTAAATGGTTCTGAAACCTACAGTAATATTTGGCAGTGAGCCTATCTAAACTAGGGGCCTTCCCCACCTTCAACAATTTAATCATGGCCACCAACTCCTCCCCCATAATGCCCGTATTCAACATCTCTGCCGCCCCTTCCCCCAAACAAGCTAATCCACACTCTCAAAAAAATCCCCACTCTTGCCTTCCCCTCCTTCTTATATAATTGTGAATAAAATTCCCAAAAAGCCTTCCTAATCCCGTACGACCCATACACCATTTTCCCCCTGTCATTTCTAATACTCACTATTTGCTTTTGTTTAGCCCTCTCCTTCAATCTAAAGGCCAACAATTTACTGGCCTTATGACCAGACTCATAGTGCATTTGTTTAAGCCTCATTAATTCATTAGCAATTCCCCTGAACCACCTCCAACTCCCTCAGAATTCTGGACTGCCCCCCTCTTTGATGTTCCTCCTCCAAGGCCTTAATCCTCTTATACAGTCCCTCTTCCTGTTCCTTCTTCGATTTCTTCACCCTAGACACAATGCCCAGCAAGTGCCCCCATACCACTACCTTCAGACTATTCCACACTATCCCTATGGGATCCCCACTCCCACAATCAAGCAAAAGTGTTCCTCGATCCCCCCTAATCTTTTCCATACAGCCCTTCTCCTCCAATAATGAGTCATTAAGGTGCCAAAAACTCACACACCCCTTATCCCTACCGGTCTAGGGTAATTGAGACAGGGGCATGGTCTATCCAAGTGATCTGCCCCATATCGACCTCCACCACCAAGTTCACCAGACTCCCTCCCACTCACACCATATCCAGTCAGCTATAAGACTCATGGGGCTTAGAATAAATACTGTCAACTATTGTGGTGCCAAACTCGCACCATATCCACTAACCATAGCACATCTTTCAAGCAAAGCATCTGCTACCTATCCCCATGCTTTCCCACCGACCACCCCCCCCAACCCCACTGTTGTCCAGCCTAGGATTTAGATCAAATTAAAATCCCCACACATCAACATGAGAAGGTCCCAAAACTCTCCCACCTTGTCTAACAATCCCTTAAAGAATTCTCCTTGCCTCTCATTTGGAGCATACTGTACAAGTTAACCATCAACATTTCCCTCCCTCCCAACTTAACATGAGGATCCACGTACAAGGATACTTGATACCCTTATCATACAAATCTGTTTGAGAACCTCATCTTGGCAGAAATCTGCTCTTTAATTTCAAAGTCATGAATGCAAATCACAATGTCTCTGGGCATATTACCCTTTGGGGTTCCAAGGAGTTTCTGCATTCTGTCCATCTTGATGTCCAATGGCACTTCTTCTTTCCCACTCTGCCGGAGAGCCTCCCTGCGGATGGCTACAGCTACGTTTTGCAGTCAAAGAAGTCCGGGTCCTCTGGCACTTCCCGAATGCGGAGGTTGTTCCTTCTCCATCTGTTTTCAAGGTCTTCCATTTTTAACAGTCATTGCTCTTTCATGTCTTCCCAGGCATCCACTCTATTACTCAGCTCTTCTACTGCCTGGAACAGACCCTCCAAGCGCTCCTCATGCTTATTAATCCATTGGCTTAATTCCACAAGTTCCTCTTTCCTCTGACTTTGCTGCTCAGTTCCATGCGCACCGCGGTTACTTCAGCTTGTAACTCAGCAAACCAACTCCTGAACTCTCCCTTCATAATCTGCACCACTGGCACATTATCAGTGCCAGATCAATCCTTCAGTCCCTCTTCCTCCTTCACATCAGAGTTTTGCGCCAGTCCAGCTGCCAATTTGACTTTCCTGCAGCACTCACTCTTGTGCCACGTATAGGCGTAATTTTTAGGTCTGCCATTTTTCTGCGCATAGCCATCGCTGTTGCACTGCTACCTTCTCACATCACCATTGTCCTTGAAGGGGTTGCCAGTCCACTTGGGAGCCTTAAAATGTACTTTTATGGAGTTTGACACCAGAGCTCACACCCTAGACCACCATCCAGCGAGGTGACATCACTTCCTCCTCCCAATCTGTGTTCTATGTGTGTGACTATGGCCAGGTATTCTGTTAGCATGGAATTTCTGCATAGCGATCTGTAGTAATCTTGCTTGCTCAGTTTTGCTAATAGATGTACTGATGTTCTTGGGTCCACTGCAGTATTTAGACTGCTACCTTTTTCTAGATAGGGTCCTTGTTTGAGTTTTAATAGTTCATGCTGGCATGGTAGACTTGCTGTAGGTTCCAAATAACGTTTTGTAGACACTTGTATTGGTACTGAGAGGGTTTATGTTGCTGTTATTTAGATGACAGTGGAATAAGAACTTTTTTTGATATGTTAATTTCAGTGGAGAAATACCCTGGTTCTACTCTGTACCCACTGTTGGGAGAGGGGCTGATAAGGGGGTTCTGTACATACAAAATACATGTTTGGATATAACATCATGTGGGGGAGCAAATGTGTGTTAGGAGACTGAGGAAGGGACCGAAGCTCGGTGGGGACTGAAGAGTGCAACCACTTGTATCCCCTCCTCCCTGATAGTAGCCTGCAGGTGCTAAAGTGCTGCCGTCACTGTAGTTATTTTTGGGAGTGGGGTGGGAATGTAACAGGGGTAGTAGCAGTGGCATGTGGCGGTTTTTGAAAAAGTTGGCGATCCTAGGTCAACAGGCCCAAATTTTCAGAGCCAGCAATTTATACAGTTAACTTTGAAGTTAGCTGCATGAATTGTTTTAAATATCAACCTTGTGTAGCCCTTTTGTTGTTGTTTTTTTAAGGTCAAGGGTTATCAGCTGAGTGTTTGTGATACATATACTGTACAGCTATCTTACCATCTGCATGGACATAATTCAGAAACAGTTGTTAGCAAAGGGTTTATACCTACTGTACCTGATTGTAACTCACCTTGAACAACCACTGGAAAAGCGCGAGTTTAAAAAAAATGTAATTAATTAATCTGGTTATTTTTCAGATCTGCGCAGTTTGTTTGGAGGAGTTCAAGCCCAAGGATGAGCTGGGAATCTGCCCATGTAAACATGCCTTCCACAGGAAGTAAGTGCCATGCCTGAGATACGTGCAAAGTCCCTCCAGCAGGCCTTTTGTAAATGTACATTAACCACACCAGGGTCATGCATGTTCTTGAGTTTTGTATGTTAAAATGTTCAGAATATTTTTATGTCCATTTTAGTTTGCAGTTGGTTAGGCAGTAAATGCACTTCAAGGTATACTGGGGCTTGTGATTAGGGGTGGTGAAAGGATAAGAGGTGTCCTAGGTAAACCTCATTCCTGCTGTCCTCCTACTCCTGCTCCTACCCCTCTTTGGGACCTGCAGAGGCGACAATGACTTCACTGGTGAGGCCTCACTTGGAATACTGTGTTCAGTTTTGGAGACCTATCTTGCAAAGGATGTAAAAAGACTGGAAACTGTTCAGAGGAAAGCGACCAAAATGATTTGGAGCCTGTCTCAGAAGCCTTATGAAAAGAGACTTGAAGACCTAAATATGTACATGTTGGAGGAGCGGAGGGATAGGGGAGATATGATTCAGACCTTTAAATACTTAAAGAGAAATAATGAACAAACAAACCTCTTCCAAAGACGGGGAAGCTGTAAAACTAGAGGGCATAACATGAAGCTGCAAGGTGGTAAATTGAAAGGCAATGTCAGGAAATACTTTTTTCACTGAAAGGGTGGTGGATGCTTGGAATGCCCTCTCGATGGAAGTGGTGGGGGCAAACACAGTGACGGAATTCAAAATGGCATGGGACAGACACAGTGGATTCCTTTACAACAACAGGATAAAATCAAAATAAACTGAACCATCTAATTTCTCAACAAATAGGGGTGTCCTACATGGAGCTGTGGGTTCACCCCTAACAAACAAAGACATGGTGAGGGGTGGCCTGCCCAGAGAGGCAGGTGCACCCCTAAACAAAGACATGGGGAGGGGTGCACCTACTCCTGCCATCTTACTGGGCAGACTAGATGGACCATACTGGTCTTTATCTGCCGTCATTTACTATGTTACTATGTAAAAATAGCAACCCGATCAGATCCAAGATGGCTTTAGAGTAGGAGGTGTTGGTGGTTGCTCCTAATTTTCCTCATGTTAAGCGTAAAGCGAAGGGAAGGGGGGTTTCCCACTGTTGCTGAGATTGGGCAGCGTACCATGGACATCTATGCTGTGGTCAAGCCAACGGGTGATCTGGCTGCTGGGGCTGGGGGAGAGCCCCGGCTTGGGCAGCGATGTCTCGCTGAGCCCAGCAGGCCCTTCCGCCCCTCCTGCGCCTGTTGTTAGGTTGAGGAATGAGGCGTCTGATGTGAGGATCGGTGCATTTTCCCCAGCGATCTCGGAAGCAGCGTTTGTGACGTTGCAGCCTGATGGTGTTTCGGTTTCCAGCTCTCAGATGGCTGTATCTTCTTCGGAAGTGTGTGTGGTCTCTACGGAGCCCCCTGTGCCAGAAAGGATTGTGTTCCTCCCATTATCCCTGCCTCAAGAGGTGACTATCTGGAATGCCTTGCAGTCTGTGTACCAGGTATGTGCAGGTGCTTTCCATGCCTTGGCATCATTCTCAGAGCATTTGGAGAGGATGGAGAAAAGCATGGAAACCCAACAAAATGCTGTTACTGGGCTTGAAGTCAAGTTTCAACAGGTACAAGCACAACAAGGAGTACTTACTCAGGATCGGCTTGTTTTTCAGTGTAAAACTGAACATTTAGAGAATTCTCAGAGGATTTTGAATCTTAGAGTTTTAAACTTTGCACAGTCATTTGTATCTCCAATTAGGGACCTGTTTAATAGGTTCCTTAAGGAAATTTTTGGTTCCCTCCTTTCCAGAAGATCTGTTTTCTTCACCCCGTTTTAACTAAGGACACTTCATGGAAAACCAGTGCCCACTTGGTTGGCATTCTTCAGACTCTTTGGTCTTGGGGAACTTGTCCGAATTGCTGAAGCAATCAGCTGAGGTGGTTGAGGCTAGAGCAACGTCTTTGGTTTCTTTCATTTTGCTTCAGGATAAAGAAGCGTTATTGCGTTTATTCTTTAAAAAAGCTGATGTTTCCTTTATGGGTGTTGGACACATCTGGAAAGATCTGTATTCTAAGTGGACGCAGGTCAGGAGGAAGACGTTTTTGAAAATTCCTGCCGAGTCTTTGGCGCGAAGTTCCAATTGAGGTTTCCTTGTAAATGTGTGCTTTTCTATAAAAATAGAACATATCATTTCTTTGAGCCATCTCAACTAAGTTTCTTCCTCCTGACCTGCATCCACTTGGACACATCTGGAAAGATCTGTATTCTACCACTGAGAAACTGCAGGACTGATTCTGGGGGATTATTTGGGCTATTAATGTATGCCTTGCCAATATTTCCTACTCGGTATTATGTTCCTTTTCTTCTTGTTTACTGTCTTCCCACGGATTGCTAAATTTTGGATTCCTCTTCAGTTGCGGTCTACTATTACATTCTGTTAATAATCCTTGTTTGATTTATTATTAATATTTTTATTTTCCTTTTATTTGGTGTGATAATGGAATGTTAGTTTCCTGTTCCAAGGTTTTCCTTGGTATTTTGTAAAATTTAATAAACATAATATCACAATACAAAAATAGCAACCCAGCACTTACTAACAGCGTCCAGTGCTGCGTGCTGTTGACACTTCAGTGATGCTTCCTGTTTGTATAATCCCCATGTAAACAGGAAGTCGGCTATGGAGAGGGCAGAAGCAGCAACAGCACGCAGCGGCGGAGGCTTTTGGTAAGTCCTGGGTTGCTGTTTTAAACGTCTTTGCTGCCTCTGCAGGTCCTGGGGAGGTGCAGTGGCAATGGGCGCCCTCCATACATTGGTATGGTAGCACCGGCCCTGCTTGTGAGCTGTGTACATTGAGTGTTGTTAGTCTTCGAATGGCTCTTACTTAAGGCTAACAGGAAGCACATGCGCTATCTAACTGCAGCTACCAGCTACAAACTGCTACGTTTTGCTGCACACCAGATTTTGTTTTTATATAACTGAAATATATAAAGAGGGCAAGTTAAAGAGGCGAGCCTTTAGCAGAGATTTGAAGAGGGGAAGTGATGAAGCCTGACAAACAGCTTCAGGAAGAGAGTTCCAAACATAAGGAGCTGCAAGGTGAAAGGACCAAAGTCTGGAGTTAGCAGAAGAAGAAAAGGGCAAAGATAGGAGCAGGCTTGAAGAAGAACAAAGCTTACGAGGAGGGGAGTAGAGGGAGAGGAGAGAAGAGAAGAGAGAGAGAGTGGAGCAGCAGAATGAATGCATTTAAAAGTCAAAAGGAGGAGTTTGAGTTGAATACGGTAACGAAGGGGAAGCCAATGAAGTGATTTGAGAAGAGGGGTGATATGAACAAAACGAGGCTGGTGAAAGATAAGATGCGCAGCAGAGTTTTGAATTGATTGAAGTGCAGAGAGTTGACTTAGAGGGGGGCCAGTAAGAAGAAGGTTGCGGCGTTTGTGTAGTGTTAACAGAGAGGACAGCTAGAACTGGAGATGGGCTGGGGCACAGTATTTACAGGCCCTTGTGAGGGAGGGGAGTTTCAGCCATCAATAAGGGTGGTTCTTAATTATAAGATCTTCATCCAGTCATACGGAGCTCTGATACATGCTTTTGAGCCTCTAAATTGTTCCTGCACTGACTGCAAACATTGGGAGGGTGGATCTGTTAAAATAAAGGAATGGAATGATCCTCAGGCACTTGGGAGTGAAGGCTCATGATGCCAGAATCGCAGAACTGGTTCCAGTTACCTGGAATTGAAAGGAGGAGGCTGCAAAAACAGGGGCGTATTCCTGGCAGTGTGTTCAACTCAGGAGAGGAGATGCCAAGGCTGTCTTTGGTGCCTCTGAAAGGATACCATATAAACTCTGGATGCAATATGAGACCATTTTCAAAGGAATTGGTTTGAGTAACTAAGCAGTTACCTGAATACATTCTCTGGGCTGAAAATTACCTTCCACTCAGTGGCTAAAAGTATATGCTAGGCTCTGCTGTATATCTACTTGTAGATTCAGTGATAAGGGATGGGGCTGAGGGAGAAGAAATATGCAGGAAGGTATGCTTAGATTTCTTCCTACTGGTAGAGATACAGTACTTGGCTTTTCTCCTCTTATTAGTCCACAAGCGGCGACTGTACACATGGACTTCACCCAATGGATTGTATACAAATTAAATTGACTACATCTGTGGAAGTCAACGATGGAAAAGCTCTATAACATCAACAAAGACAAAACCTGGAGCTGACTGTGGTACAGATCATCAACTACTAGTATGCAAACTCAAGCTAAAGTTGAAAAAGAGCAAACCACTCATGAATGCAGCAAAATATGACCTTGAGAATATACCACTGGAATTTAAAGACTGCCTGCAAAATCGATTTGCTGCTTTAGATACAAATGACAGAGCTCTAGAAGAGATATGGAATTACATCAAGAAGGTTGTGTTGGAAGAAAGAGAGAAGTCTCTACAAAAGGTGAAAAAGCAAAAACGGCCAAAATGGATGATGGAAGAAACTCTGAAAATTGCCCAGAAACGCAGAGAAGCTAAAGCCAGAGAAGAAAGAAAGACAATTGCAGAACTCAACAGAGATTTCCAACGTGCAGCAAGACAGGACAAGGAAAAGTACTACAATGACGCATGCAAGGAAATAGAAGCAGAAACTATTAGAGGAAGAACAAGATCGGCTTTCGTAAAGCTACGAGAGTTAAAGAAAAAGTTCCAGCCTCGAATTGGAATGTTACAAGATGCTCAAGGTTCTATGTTGAATGATGCTGAGAAGATCAAGAAAAGATGGAAGGAATATACAGAGTTTTTATATTTATTTAAAGTCTCTTTTATACCGCGCTATTCAGCATCAGTGCGGTTTACAATAAACAACGAACATACACATTTCCAATAGTACTTTGTGTTTACTTTGTGTTTACATAAAGATCAAGTGGACATAAAGTGTTTACATAAAGATCAAGTGGACCAACAGCCGTTTCAGCCTGTACCTTATGATCGGGAACCATTGGTGATGAAAGAAGAAGTTGAAGCAGCATTGAAAGCCTTATCAAAGAACAAAGCACTAGGCATTGATAGCATTCCCATAGAAGTATTGCAGCAATCTGACACAGCTGTTACTGTACTTACAAGGCTCTGCCAAGAAATATGGAAGACAACATAATGGCCAACTGACTGGAAAATATCTGTGCTTATACCAATACTAAAGAAAGGTGATCCAACTGACTGTGGAAATTATCACACAATCGCTCTGATCCCACATGCCAGCAAGATTCTACTGAAGATTATTCAAAAGAGACTACAACCATACCTGGAACAAGAACTACCTGAAGTGCAAGCAGGGTTCAGGAAAGGGCGAGGAACGAGAGACATCATTGCGGATATGAGATGGATCCTTGAAAAGACTAAAGAATACCAAAAGAATATCTATTTGTGCTTTATCGACTATAGTAAAGCTTTTGACTGTGTAAACCATGAGAAACTCTGGGCCACATTAAGAAGCATGGGTATACCAGAACACCTGATCGTACTCTTGCACAGTCTGTGCATTGATCAAGAAGCAACAGTTTGAACGGAACAAGGAGAAACAGAATGGTTTAAAATAAGCAAAGGTGTAAGACAAGGCTGCATACTTTCCCCCTACCTGTTTAATTTATATGCAGAACAAATCATCAGAAGCAGGATTGTATGAAGACAACAGAAGTGTGAAGATTGGTGGAAGACACATCAACAACCTTCTCTATGCTGATGATACCACATTACTGGCTGAAAGTGAAGATGATCTGAAATATTTGCTTCTCACAATCAAAGAACATAGTCTCAAAATGGGCCTGCACCTTAATGTAAAGAAGACAAAGATCATGACAACTGGCATAATCAGCAGGTTCATCGTTGAAGGAGAAGAAATTGAAATTGTGAACAACTTTAACCTACTTGGATCAACTATCAATAAAGAAGCAACAAGCAGTCAAGAAATCAGACGACGCATTGCTCTTGGCAGAATTGCTATGAAAGACCTAGATAAGATTCTCAAGAGCAGAGATGTCTCTCTCCATACAAATTTTCGACTTGTTCAAGCCATGGTATTTTCAATAACATCATACGGATGTGAAAGCTCTACAGTGAAAAAGATAGACAGGAAGAAAATTGATGCCTTTGAATTATGGTGCTGGCAGCGAATACTGTGTATACCATGGACTGCCCGAAGAACAAACCAGTCGGTACTAGAGGAGATCAAACCTAAGCTTTCTTTAGAAGCTCAGATGACAAGACTTCGACTTTCATACTTTGGACACATCATGCGAAGAGAGAGATCATTAGAGAGAGACATCATGTTTGGCAAGATAGAAGGTTAACGCAAAAGAGGAAGGCCAGCAATGAGATGGATCGATACAATAACAGCAGCTACGGGTACCAGTCTGTCAACAATGAGCCGCCTGACTGAAGACCGAACACAATTTAGGATAGCTATCCAGAGGGTCGCCATGAGCCGACTCCGACTCGATGGCACTTAACAACAACAACAACAACAAATGGTTAATAAATGATTCAGTTATATTCTGTATTGTCATCTTTTGCTGATACTGTTCTTACCTGAGGAAGAAGTTTGTAACCTTCAAAAGCTAGTTAGTATTAAGTTAGTCCAATAAAAAGGTATCACCTTATTTTCTTTGTAATTCGGAGGGTGTATTGCACGAGAGAAGAGGCTCAAAGAGTGTGAAAGTGGGAGAGCCTTCATATGAGTATGACACACTCCCAATAAGTGAGATTCATCAGCTCCGCAGGAGAGGAAAGTCCTCTGTGTGCACAGAATTGCATTTTCAAAGCCCATGTGCGTGCTCTTTCCCTGCAGTGCAGCATCTGTGCTACTTTGGGCACAGGGTACCCACATAAGAGAAATTTCTTTGAAAATTGCCTATAGGTCAGCAGGTACAAAAGCACTCACACCCTTTGCACCTAGCCAGGTTCCAGAATTTTATCCCCAGAAGAAAATGTTTCAATCAAACTGAAAATTAAGAGTTCTGCTTCACTTCTGTTCCTATTTGTGTTTGTTTTCTAAAGACCCATTCCCAGCCCTTCATCTGTCAATATAGAGCATAAATATTTTTTAAGCAATCCTGCCTTATCCTCATCAGGTTCTATGTATTTCTCCCCTTTTCCCTTGAGTCTCACAATGGCACTTTTGCACTTTCTCTTGTCACTAACATACCTAAAAAAGGTTTTGTCCCCATGTTTTAGAGTATGGGCTATTTTTATTTCCGTTCACATCTTTGCTTTCCCGACTACTTTACCAGGTTCCCTTACCTCCTCCAGATATTGTTGTACGTATTACTCTTTCTTCATTTCTTATAGTTAGGGCTTCCAGTTCTAGGTATTTATCATTTGGGATTTTAGGGGTTTATTTTTGAGGCAATTAGGTGCTTTCCAGGATCAGAAAAATAGGGTGCTATCGGTGGATTTGCGGCATGAAAAACAATTTTTAGTGGCCTAGCCCCGGCATTTTCCCCCTCCAAGCTCCAGCCACAGCAGCAGCATCACCCTACTCTCAAAAATGAACAAATTGGATTCCTACAGATCTGTATGTAGAAACTCCATGCTCGGACCCAAGATGGTTTTTGCTGGGCTTATGTGAGGAAGTTATTCTCCTGTGGATAGACAGTTGTAAGACTAAGAGGGGTCTGCAGCCCTCGCAAGCTACTGTTGCCTCTATACCAGTTTCTTTTGGACCTTTGGACTTTTATTTTGTGCGTCTGCCCCAATATCCAGCAATAGCAGGGGAGGCTAGTCCGGCTGCAGATTCGCCGGGGCTGAAGAGCTTGGTGTCTGCTTTGAAACTACCATCTCTCTTCCCTGATCTACAGCCAGTGTTGAAGGCAGTGTATATCCAACAGTCCCCCGAAGGGAATCTGCTGCCGGAAGGCCCGGGGGCAGTGGTGGCAGGAAGTTCTCTAGCCCCAGAACAACTTACTCATCACATCGAACCAATGGTGATACCGGGTGGAAGGTGGACAGTGGGAGGAACCGCTTCTCTGAGCGGTGACATCGCGTCAACAGAGATGGAGGCTACAGTGGCCCAAGCAGATGATATTGCTGCTTTCATGTTTGTGCGACCGGTAAACTTCACATTGGAATCAATATGGACAGTTATTGCTTCACCGGGGGAGGCTTTGCTACCTCAAGTATCATCTTTAGCAGTCAAAGTATCTAATAATGTTGCTGCGATTGAGCAACTCTTTGCTACCGTTGAGACTGTCAAAGCTGAGGTGATAGCCCCATTGGAAGGACAGTCCGAATTGTTTGTCAAGAACTTTGCTACGGTTATAGGAAACTAGAACAGCTGAACAATATGTCTTGTGCAAACAACTTGCGCTTAATTAATTTTCCGTGAGTTTTTTTCACAACGGCAAGGGATATGTTTAATGAGCATTTGGTGGACATTTTAGCAGTTCCTCAGAACTCACTCCCTCCAATGGTGAAACTATTCTATCTTCTCCCGGGTAGAAAAGTGGCTTCCCCGGCAGGTCAACAGATGGATGTGTTGAATATTTCGGAATTATTGGAGTCATCTTGAGAGGAGCCTGTGGTTTCAGCTACACAGATTGTAACTTTTGCTGTCCTTTCGGATAAAGAGTGGCTTTTAAAGCTCTTTTTCCACAAGAGGAATCTTTTGTTTTGTGGTTTGCAGGTATATATATATATATATATCCTGACTTGGCAAAAGCAACCCAACCTGATGCGTCCTAGGGTAATGGAGCTGGGGGGGCTCTTTTTCTTAAAGAACCCTTGTAAGTGCTTAGTGAAGTATCAGTCTGTTTCTTACTTTTTTTTTAGCCCTCTCAGCCTATTGATTCCACACCAGTTGTGCCATAATATTAATGTGCTGGATATTAGCTTAGTTTTCTCTTTGAGTTTTGTAAAAAAAAAAAAAAAAAAAATTCTCTGACTGGTTCCCCCCTATGTTGTGGGCTACGCTGAGCAAACACGGTGTTTTGCTGTTTGTGCTTTTGCATACTTTTTTTTTCTTTCTGTGTTTTTCTTTGCTGTCGCTGCTCTATTTCTGTACAAGTATGTTTTTGTTAACTTTCCTGGATATATATGTAAAATTGCAGAAAGATAAAATAATAAAAAAAAGAAACTCCATGCCAACAGAACACCTGGGCTCACTCGCACACCTAGAATTTAGATAGACCTTCACAGACTACAGAATGCATCAGAGCTCGACAAATCCCAGACATCAGGTCGCAATTGCAACCAGAAATTTGCATCTGGTGCCTGGGATTTACTCCCCCATCCCCCCATCTTAAAAAAATCATGACCACGGGGCAAAAACCCTTCTGTCTGCCTGAGGAAGATCGATCCTCACAGGCAGAAGAGAAGAGGATGCTTGCAGTCGCAACCCCGATGCAAGCTGCCTGCCTGCGGGAGATCAGTTCCCTAGGGGCAGAACAGGTGAGGAAGGCAGAATTAGAGAGCTGATGGGGATGGCAATTAAAAAAAAAAAGTTAGACAGAAGGGGGAGTAAAACTGAAAAATCGTAAAAGGTTAGTAACAAAAAAAATCCCACAGATGGGAGAAGTAAGGCAGGGGAATGCTAGGGGGGGGGGGAGAGTCTGGAAATGGAGCAGAGAGTGGGGAGGGGTAGTGAGGGAAAGGAAGTCTGCAAAATGTTGATGTTAAAGGGATAAAATCATGAGGACAAAAAAGCTCAGTGCTATTTCCCAAAAGATACATTCCTCCTCCCCTTCAAAGTAATCCCCCCAGAGTTAATGCACTTCTGCTACATACGGAAGCACTCAGTAAAGTCCTCCTCCTTGAGGTCCCTCAGTTCCCTCGTCACAGTGGCCTTGATCTCTTATACAGAGGCGAAATGAGTTCTTTGAGCATAATCTTCAGCCTGAGGAAGAGCCAGAATGCGCACGGTGTGAGATCTGGGGAATAAGGAGGGTGGTCGAGAGCAGTGATCTGTTTTTTTGGCCAAGAACTGCCTCACACTGAGCGCGGTGTGTGCGGGCGCGTTGTCGTGGTGGAGCAGCCACGACTTGTCTCTCCACAGAGCCCGCCAGCTGCACTGAACCTGGTCATGGAGGCAATTGAGGACCTGCTGGTAGAAGTGCTGGTTGACTGTCTGACCCTCAGGCACAGACTCATGATGGACCACTCCCTTCTGGTTGAAGAATGCGATCAGCATGACCTTGATCTGGACATGCGTGCCTTCGTGAGTCTGGGTGACAGTCGAGTCTTCTACTGCAGGCTTTGTCTCTTGCTTTCAGGGTCATACTGGAAGACCCAAGTCTCATCTCCTGTGATAACTCGGCCAACAAACTCTGGATCTTCTCAGATCTTCTCTAGAAAGTCTCGACAAACATTGACCCAGTGCTCCTTCTGGTCGTACGATAAAAGCTTGAGCACCATCTTGGCACACACCTTCCGCATCCCCAGCTCCTGCACCAAAATAGTCTGCACTGAACCCTCTATTCAGACTGAGTTCCTCAGCTATCATCCGCACCATCAATTTGCGATCACTCCACACCAGCTGGTTCACTCTGTCAATGTTCTCAGCCATCTTTGTTGTGGAAGGCTGTCCTGACTTGGGGTCATCCTCCACCTCCTCATGGCCAGTCTTAGTGTTTGTGCCACTCAAAGACTCACGGCCTTGACATTGTATCTTCTCCATAAGCCTTTTGGAGAAGTTGGAGAAACTCAGTTGGGCCCTTCTGCAACTTAACCAGAAATTTCAAGTTGATTCTTTGCTCCATATTTCTGCCACCTCCAGTTGCGTGACAAAGCGATGGAGCAGTGTGCTACCAAAAAAAACTGAAAAAGAAAAACAGAGTGAGAGAGATGAAAAATATTATAGCGAAATAGTGGCGAGATGTTGCACAACATAGAGACATAAGCGGTTAGCAAATTGGCATTGAGTCATGGGCGCGGCTGCCACATTCTCGTTTCTTTTTTGTCACACCTCGTATAACTTTGATCCTTTAATATGACTTCCTGTCTGTTTTACTTGTTCCCTTATTTTAACTTGCAGGTTCTCTGAGATTGACAGTATATCAAATAAATATGTAGCATAATGTAATGGAAAAGTAGTGCGAGAGTGGCAGCAGTTGCAGGATCAGTGTTGTGGTGGATCACAGTGGAGATTAATGTGATGTCCCTTGGAACGTGCATCTTCAGGTGGGGTCTGGCTATTTGGAAAGGAGAATTTGCTCAGATAAAGAGGAACACAAGGGGAAATGGCCCGAAGGTAAGAAGAAGCCTAGGAGACAGGTGACCCAACAGTGAGGAGCCTGTGCTGAACTGGGGTTTAATTTATAGACAAAAAGTGTAGAGCCAGGGGTAGGGGAAGGCTGAGACAGGAGCAACAGGAGAAAAGGGGCTTGATTAGGGAGGCAAGTAACTTAGACTCACACTTCTTGGAGTGGACATGAGGACAGAGATTATAGAAGTAGGAGAGAAAATTGCAAGGCCTTGAAAGAAGACAGGGGTAGCTTGAATTTCTCCAGGACCAAGCAGGAAGTCAGTCCTCAGATATGGGTGTCATCGGCGCCGATGAAGCCCCAGCGGAGCATTTCCCCAGCTTTCCATGAAAGCCTTTGGGAATGCTGGCATGCATGCGCGGTTCCCTTCCCGCCTAAAGGTGATATCTTACCTCAGTCTCTTTTTTTCCGAGAAGCCCATCGGACGTGTGTCCTGTTCTCCCGGATAAAAGTGATTTTTTTCTTCGGCGATTTTCGCTATTTTTTTTCTCCGGTTCGACGCCGGTTCCCCTCCCGCCGGGTTCGGTACACCGGTATCGAACCCGTTTTCATTTTTCGGTTTTTGCCCTTCGTGGCTGGCGTTCGCGCCCTTTTTTTCTTTTTTCACTGGAAGGCCGGTCTTTTGACCTCGATGGGGCTATTTTTTCCCCGATGGCATCCAGTGGTTTCAAAAAGTGTGATCGGTGTAAGAAAATTATGTCTCTCACCGACACACACGACTGCTGCCTTCGGTGCCTCGGCCCTGACCACGACCCAAAGTCGTGTGGGCCATGTGGGAAGATGTCTTCCAAGGCACTAAAGAGTCGACAGCATCAAAAGGAAAGGTTTTTCTCGGACTCTGCCTCCGGCCGGGCCCGGACCTCGTCTGAGGCCTCGACATCTCGGGATTCCGATCCCGAGCGCCGTCAAAGCTCCTCGGACAGGGGGTCCCCCGACTGGGAACGGAAGAGGAAGAAGCGGCTCGCGAGGGCGGCGTCGGAAGAGGTCCCTGGTCCCTCGAGGGCCAGGTCTAAGACCCCCAACCGCCGTCCCGGGCCCGTGGACCAAGAGAAGCCTGCCAAAGTTCCTCGCGTGGAGCCGGAGTCTGCTGGACACGTAAGCCCCGTAGTCCTCGTGGAATCTCCTCCCAGAGAGCCGACGTCGGGCCCGGCACCGCCGGGGCCCGAGTCGGTGGCTGCTGCGTCTCCCGAGCTGAGTCTCAGGATGACAGCCTTGGAGTGTAGACTGTCTGCCTTCATGGAGCAGCAGCGGACACTGATGGCCAGCCTGTCTGGTGCATCTGCCCCGACCACCGGGACGTCGACTTCGAAGTCAACCCCGGAGACCGAGCCGATACTCGAGACCCTCGCGGCTCGAAGTCGTCCTCGGTCGAGGTCTCCCTCGACCTCCCGTTCGGGACTGAGGGTGTCGACGCCGGTGCCCCCGGCGTCGGGGCGGGTGCCTCGGGGCCCCGCGGGGTCGGACCCTGACTCCTTGGACGAGTCCGCCTGGGAGACGGAGGACGAGGAGTCTCCCGATACCTTTAAGACTCGGTGCGTCCCGTCGGACTCACCGCAGTCTGATCCCCAGAGTAGATCCCCTCCGGAGGACACTAGGTTCTCAGAGTTCATCCGGGATATGGCCGCTGCCTTGGCTATCCCTGCCGATCCCGAGGAAGAGCCTCGAGCCGAGGAGCTCGATGCTCTACAGTACGACTTTCCTCCGAAGGAGGCCTTTACTGTCCCGGTTCCTCCGATGCTGGAACGGCTCCTCTTCCGTATGTGGGAGGCCCCGGCGCCGGTTCTGAGCAAGCGAGTCGATTCCATTTATCGACTCTGCAAAAGCCCTGGTTTCCAGAAAGCACAGCTACCACACCATTCCATGGTTGTGGAATCGGCCATGCATCGTCTGAAGAGCCAGAAGATGCACTCTGCGGTGCCCCCCGGCAGGGAGGCCCGCAACCTCGATGGCGTCGGTAGGAAGTGCTTCCAGGAGTCTATGCTTGCTTGTCGTGTCCAGTTTTACCAGCTATACATGGGCATGTACTTGCGAGACCTGGCCAAGGAGTTGGCCGGATTCTCTGCTGGTCTCTCCGGGGAACCCTTGCAGAG
Organism: Ichthyophis bannanicus; assembly: GCA_033557465.1. Classification (NCBI taxonomy): domain Eukaryota; kingdom Metazoa; phylum Chordata; class Amphibia; order Gymnophiona; family Ichthyophiidae; genus Ichthyophis; species Ichthyophis bannanicus. The sequence goes on along the minus strand of CM066032.1, from coordinate 1,296,679,739 downwards.
ATTTCAGACCTTGTCCTCGGGGATTCGGGAATGCTCCAAGTTCATTTGCCGTGCCGCCTACGATGGCTTCGAGGCTTCGGCCCGAGTTGCGGCTGCCGGCATCGCGGCTCGACGCCAGGCGTGGCTGCAGTCATCGGACCTCAAGCCATGGGTTCAGGACAAGTTGGTCGATGTCCCCTGCCGAGGTGAGAACCTTTTTGGCAAACCTGTGACCGAGAAGGCCGCTCAGCTCGAGACCGAGCACCTTACCCGGACAAGGCTGTCGAGGAAGACCTCTGCCCCTTCACATAAGAAGAAAGGCTCGCGTAAGAAGTCCTTTTACCCGAGGAAGGGCACTGCCTACAAACAATACCCTCAGTATCAGGCTGCCCAAGCTGCCCCCCAGGGTCAGCAAGCCAAGGGCCAGGGTAATGGGCCCCATAGGCAGAGAACCCCCAAGCCTCAGGCCCCTGCTCCCACTCAACAGGGTGGGGGTTTTTGACTCCTTGAGCGTAGCCACTCCGTCCCTGCTTTCCCAGCCCTGCACAGGCGGTCGCCTTGTCCTCTTTGCCCACCAGTGGCCTCTCATTACCACCGACAGCTGGGTGCTAGACATAGTCCAAAAGGGCTATGCCCTGTGTTTTCATCAACTGCCTCCTCCTTACTTCCCAGGGGAACCCTTGAGGCCTCCCCTGCACACAGACCTTCTCCTTCGAGAGCTCCAAGGTCTGTTGGTGGACAGGGCGGTGGAGCCTGTGCCTCCCCACTTGCAAGGTCACGGATTCTACTCCAGGTATTTCCTGGTACCCAAAACGACCGGTGGCCTTCGACCCATTCTGGACCTCAGGAACCTCAACAAGTTCCTAGAGAAAGAAAAGTTCAAGATGCTTACTCTTGGAACACTTCTGCCCTACCTCCAGCAGGGAGATTGGCTATGCTCCTTAGATCTAAAGGATGCGTACACTCACATCCTCATACATCCAGACCACAGAAAGTACCTCAGGTACATTGTGGGAGGAAACTATTATCAGTACATTTTGGCCTGACCTCCGCTCCCCGGGTATTTACCAATTGCCTGGCAGTGGTTGCGGCCTACCTGAGAAATCAAGGCATCTTTGTCTTTCCCTATCTGGACGACTGGCTCATCAGGGGTCAGACGTCCCTGGAGGCCAGACAAGCCACCCTCAGAACCATTGCTCTGCTTCAAAACGTGGGCTTTGTCATAAACTTCGCAAAGTCCACTTTGCTCCCCTCCCAGAACTTGGAGTTCATAGGGGTAAGATTGGATTCTCAACTGGCAAAGGCATTCTTGCCAGAAGACAGGGCTCAACGACTGATGGACGTGGCCAAACAGTTCCTGAAAAGGTCCCTGGTCTCCGCCAGACTCTGCCTCAGACTTCTGGGCCACATGGCTTCGACAGTGCATGTGACTCCCAATGCAAGGCTCCATATGAGGCCTGCACAGTGGTGCCTTCGGACTCAGTGGTCTCAGGCCACAGGCCGCCTAAGAGACAGGATAAAGGTGTCCAGACCCCTTTTGACCTCCCTCAGCTGGTGGCTACATCCACCCAATCTGCTGAAGGGGATGCCCTTCCAAATGCCAGAATACTCGGTGGTCCTCACCACCGACGCCTCTCTGAAGGGCTGGGGTGCTCATTGTCTAGACAAGTGCACTCAGGGCCTCTGGCCTCCCTGGGAGGCAGCCCAACAAATCAATCTCCTGGAACTTCGAGCTATCCGCTTAGCTCTCAAGGCTTTTTCTCCGGCCCTGGCTCACCGCTCAGTCTTGATTCAAACAGACAACCAGGTAGCCATGTTTTATGTGAACAAACAGGGCGGGACTGGATCCAAGCTCCTTTGTCGAGAGACTCAGTACCTTTGTTCCTTTGTCCTGAAGCACAACATGCTTCTCAAGGCGGTGTACCTTCCAGGCCAGGAGAACTGCCTGGCCGACCGGTTGAGCAGAATTCTGCAGCCCCACGAGTGGCAGCTGCATCCCTTGGTCATTCAGAAGATCTTCCTGAAGTGGGGTTTCCCTTGGATAGATCTCTTTGCCAGTCCTGTGAACAAGCAACTGCCCAAGTTCTGCTCCAGGCAACCGCATCCTTTGAGGATAGCACCAGATGCTTTTCTGATGTCCTGGTCTCAGGGCCTCCTGTATGCGTTTCCTCCCACGCCCTTGGTGGCCCGAACTCTTTTCAAGACTCTTCAGGACAAGGCCTCGGTCCTGCTGGTAGCTCCCAGGTGGCCGAGGCAGCCTTGGTTTCCACTTCTGCTGCAGCTGGCAGTGGATTCAACACTACCTCTGGGGTTACAACCCAACCTTCTCTCACAGGAGCAGGGTTCCCTTCTGCACCCCAATCTCAAAGCTCTCAATTTGATGGCCTGGAGGCTGCAAGGGTAGTTTTCGCTCCCTGGGGCCTACCTCAGGAAGTTGAGGAGGTTGTCCTAGCCCAGCGATGGCGAACCTATGGCACGCGTGCCAGCTGTGGCACGCGAAGGCCTTGCAGCTGGCACGCGGGAAGGTCCGCCATCGAAAAAAAAAACAACAACCCTGTCTGCTGCCGTTGTCGGGGCCGCCGCGGCAGAATCGAGCGTGCCGCGGGGCCCCCCTGTACCCACCCGGCAGAGCCTGTCCTCCCCGTAGCAGCTCTCTCTTTGGAGCTGCAGTCAGACTCGCCGGCTTGCAGAGCGCGAAGGGAAGAGTTTCCCTTTCGCGACTCTGTTAAGCCCGCGGGGGCTGATGGGAACTTCCCATCAGCCCCCGCGGGCTTAACAGAGCAGCGAGGGAACTCTTCCCTCGCGCTCTGCAAGCCGGCGCGTCTGACTGCAGCTCCAAAGAGAGAGCTGCTACGGGGAGGACAGGCTCTGCCGGGTGGGTACAGGGGGGCCCCGCGGCACGCTCGATTCTGCCGCGGCGGCCCCGACAGCGGCAGCAGACAGGTTTTCTTTTTTTTTTAAATTTTCCCTGGGCTGGGCTGGGCTGGGGGTGGGGGGTGGGGGTTAGGAGTGGTGATGGGCTGGGCTGGGCTGGGGGGGGGGGCTTAGGAGTGGTGATGGGCTGGGCTGGGCTGGGGGGGGGGGTTAGGAGTGGTGATTGGCTGGGCTGGGCTGGGGGGGTTAGGAGTAGTGATGGGCTGGGCTGGGCTGGGGGGTGTTAGGAGTAGTGATGGGCTGGGGGGGGGGGGTAAGGAGTGGTGAAGGGCCCTGGGCTGGGGGGTTAGGAGTGGAGATGGACACTGGGCTCGCTGGGGGGGGTTAGGACTGGGGCTGGGCACTGGGCTGGCTGGGGGGGTTAGGAGTGGTGATGGGCGCTGGGCTGGGGGGGTAGGAGTGGTGATGGGCGCTGGGGGGGGGTTAGGAGTGGTGATAGGCGCTGGGGGGGCTTAAACTAAAAATTGAGTGATGGGGGATTAGGACTGGGAGTGGGCTGATGGGGAGGTTAGGACTGGAAATGGGCTGGTGGGATTAGGACTGGGAGTGGGCTATGGGGGGCTAGGACTGGTAATGGGTTGGGGGGTTGCTAGGACTGGAAATGGGCTGAGTGGAAGGGGGCTTGAACTGCAAATAGCTGTTGGGGATGGGGCTTGGAATGGAAATGGGCTGAGGGGAAGTGGGGGGCTTGAACTGCAAATAGCTGATGGGGACGGGGCTTGGAATGGAAATGGGCTGAGGGGAAGTGGGGGGCTTGAAGAAGGGAATGGATGCTGGGTGAGACTGGAACTAGAAGGGAGCTGATGTTGGGGGAGGATTAGAATGGGATGGGGCTGGGAGAGTAAAATGGAGAGGGGAAAAATATTTTGTGTAGGAGGGATGAAAAATCTACAATTGGCCAGGTATTGGGAGAGTAATTGGGGATTGAGGATGGAGGGGTAAAATTTGTGTGGATGAAATAGGAATGAGGAAAGAGCAAAAGGAGAAAGATTAGTATGTTAAAGCAGATGTAGAGAGAGAGAGAATGGAAAAAAAACTAGAAGAGAGAAGAAAGGACAAATGGACAGCAGACGATGGAGAGTTAGCAGAAAACATGAAGAAACCAGAAGAAAATGGCTGGACCAATTGCAACTGAAAAAAAATGCACAAAAGGTAGAACGATATCTCTTTATTTTGAATTTATTAACTGGAATATGTCAGCTCTGGGAAATGTGCATCATTAACATCTGCGCTTTGTTTGGTACAAGAGGAAATTCCTATTTGACGTTGCCACTTGTTCTCTTTCCCCAGTATTCACTGAAATGTATTGGTTTAATATTTGCAGTGTTGCCTTTTGATAGGTAGGGTATGGTGCTTTGTGAGTCCTGGTAATGCTGTCAGGATACGGCGGGTTTGCTATGGGTTCTAAATGGGCAGCGTTTGTAGTAGTTCCTAATGTGCCTGGCGGTTGGCACTGGATTATAGTAATGTAGAAATCTTTTAGTCTTTCTTTATCCATACACTCATTAAGAGACATGTTTACTAAAAGTTAGTGTATGGTAACATTATGCAAATATTTATGCAAATAAGACCACTTATGCAAATGACGTGCTGGCACTTTGAGGAAATTCTTTGGTTTTGTGCGGCAGTTTGGGCACTCGGGCTCAAAAAGGTTAGCCATCACTGTCCTAGCCTCTAGGAAACAGTCCACTAGGAAAACCTATGCCCTCAAATGGAAGAGGTTTTCTGTGTGGTGTCAGCTACGTACAGAGGATCCTTTCTCTTGTACTGTGCCAGTGGTGCTTCAGTACTTACTGCACTTGTCCAATCAGGGACTTACGTCTAATTCTGTTCGGGTCCACCTCTCAGCTCTAGCAGCTCACCACTCACTGGTGGAGGGACATTCTCTGTCCGGTCACCCTTTGGTGTCCCGCTTTCTCAGGGGCTTGCTTTTGCTCAAGCCTCCCTTCCGTTCTCCTGCCCCTGAGTGGGAGCTGAATGTGGTCTTGCAGCAAATGACTCGCCCACCCTTTGAGTCGATGGCTACTTGCCCTCTCCGCTTCCTCTCCTGGAAGACTCTCTTCCTGATAGCCCTCACCTCGGCTAGGCGAGTGAGTGAGCTTCAGGCCCTGGTCTGTGATAGGCCTTATACCAGGATTTTATAGGAACAGGGTAGTCCTCAGGACTCATCCCAAGTTCCTTCCTAAGGTTGTCTCCTCTTTCCACCTCAATCAGGAGGTGGATCTTCCAACATTCTTCCCTAGGCCTCATGCTAGCCAGGCTGAGGCAGTCCTGCATACCCAGGACTGTAGGAGGGCCTTATCCTTCTACCTTGACCGTACGCAAGGGCATCGAAGGGCTACTCAACTCTTCGTCTCCTTTGACCCCAATAAGTTGGGGTTGGCTGTGTCCAAGCGTACCTTGTCCATTTGGGTGGCTGACTGTATCACCTGGGCTTACAAGGCGGCTGACCTTCCTTTGCAGGGTAGGGTCACGGCCCATCGTGTCAGGGCAATGGCTGCCTCAGTGGCTCATCTCCACTCTGTGCCCTTGGTAGACATCTGCAGGGCTGCAACTTGGTCTTCAAGCCAGACCTTTGCAGCCCATTACTGTCTGGAGAGGGAGTCCCTTAGGGACAGTGCTTTTGGCCAAGCAGTACTCCGGAACCTCTTTGAGGTTTAGGCAACTCCTGCCCTCTGTTGGGCTACCGGTGGAGGTTGTGTCCTTGAAAAGCCTTTCTTTGCTGCTGGGACTAGAGGGAGTTCTCTTGTTCAGCCTGGGTTCCTCGGTAGCCCTGAGCTAAGGAGTCACCCATATGTGAGGACTGACTTCCTGCTTGGTCCTGGAGAAAGAGTAGTTACTCACCTGTAACAGGTGTTCTCCAGGAGCAGCAGGAATCAGTCCTCACAACCCTCCCTCCTCCCCTTGCAGTTGTACATAGTTTGTGTTTTTACATTTTTGTGTGCTCTTCTTAGCTATGTCATTTGACTGAGGTAAGATGGCACCTTTAGGCGGGAAGGGAACCGCGCATGCGTGCCAGCATTCCCAAAGGCTTTCATGGAAAGCTGGGGAAATGCTCCGCTGGGGCTTCATCGGCGCCGATGACACCCATATGTGAGGACTGATTCCTGCTGCTCCTGGAGAACACCTGTTACAGGTGAGTAACTACTCTTTAGTGCAAAAAAAAAAAAAAAATGAGGGGGAACCAGTTGGCTCAAGGTGGAAAATCATTCATAACACTGAGGCCGATTCCATACTGACAATCCAGCCCCTGTACGGCCGATCAGAATTGGGGTGTTCAGAGGTAGACCCAATTCTGATCCCGAGGGGGCTAGACGTGCCTGCAGGATCAGAATTGGGTCTACGGCCTGGACATGCAGGCCGGACCCTGATTCTGATCGGCCACACGCCCAGCCCACATACCTGGCTAACTCAGCGAGGCTCCTGAATGGAGCCACAGTGCCATGGAGCCCCGATCCCCAACCAACAGCCACACTGTCTTTTCCCCGCAGCCCAACCTCCGATGTGGCCTCCCATGGCCAGGGTCAGGCTGCAGGAATCCCCCTGCACTCCCTCACCTTCCGTCTCTTCCCGGCACCGCAGTCCCCAAAAGTCCAGGGGGACGTATTCCACCTTTGAGGTGGAATAGGTCCCCCCATCTCCGTGGCTAACCCTGGACGTACAGGGCCGACCTCAGAATAGGCCCTGTATGTCCAGAGTTGCTCTCCGCCCACCACCCGCCCTCGCTCCACCTCCGTCCCGCCCCTCCCTCCTATGTACACAGCTCCCCGTACAAATTGCCTGTTCGTATGGGAAACTGTCCTCAGCAGGCTGCCCTGCCGTTTAGCGGGTCTGGACGTCCGGATCAAATGTCCAGACCTGCTAAATGGCATTCAGAATGACCCCCACTGCGTTCCAAATAGTTTGTAAAGAGCAAGCTAGGAAATAAGAGTTCTGAGTGATGTAGTCCAGGCTTAAGATGTTTCAGGTCTGTGTTGGTGATAGAGAGAATAAGGGATGAACTTTGGCTGTGTATTATTGTTGGTAAGATTCTGATGCTGGAACAAACTCATTACTATTAAGTACTCCATAATGCCTTAAATCTGAATCAGATTTCAGAGCAACAAAATTACAATTGGCTAAGACAGTGTTTCTCAAGCCACTCTGGGAGTGCCCCCTAGTCAGTCTGTTTTTTAGACTATCCATTATGAATATGCTTGAAAGAGATCTACATGCACTGGCCTCAGAGTTGGTTCAAGGTGTTCCCACCCTAAACAGACCATAAGCCTTACACTGCACTTGGCTGTCAAAATCTCTTTGTTTAGCTTTGAATGCCCTGCTCTTTGCCACCCTAGAAACTGCTGCCCTAGGTGACTACCCAGTTTGCCTAATGGTTATGTCGGCCTTGACTTCCCCCACTGCATGCAGATCGATTTCCTTGTGGATATCCTGACGACTGGACTGGCAAGGAGGGAGTGGGGGGCTACTCCAAGACCGGCTTTAGAAATACCGATCTAAGGGGTGGAGTCAGAGCTGCCTATTTCAATGCTCATATACTTCAAGTTAGTCTGTGAAGAGAAAGGAGAAGCAATATAACATTAAGAACATAAGATTTGCTATACTGGGTCAGACCAAAGGTTCATCAAGTCCAGTATGCAGTTTCCAACCATGACCAAGCCAGATCACAAGTACTTGGCAAGATCCCAGAAAGTAGAGAGATTCCATGCTGCTTATCCCAGGGATTTTCCCTTGTCCACTTTAATAATGGTTTATGGACTTTTTCTACAGAAACTTGGCCAAAACCAGCTACACTAACAACTTTTACAATATCCTCCGACAATGACTTCCAGAGTTGAATTACACATCGAGTGAAAAAATATTTTCTCAGATTAGTCTTAAATGTACTATTTTGTGTCCCCTCCCCTAGTCTTTGTACATTTTGAAGGAATAAATAGCTGATTCATGTTTACTCTTTCCACTCCACTTATTATTTTATAGCCCTCTATCATATCTTCCCTCAGTCATCTGTTCTCAAAGCTGTAAGAGCCCAACCTATTAAGTCTTTCCCCATAGTGGTATGCTTCCATCAGCTGGTCACTCTTCACTGTACCTTATTAAATTCTGCTATATCTTTTTTTAGATGTGGCAACCAGAACTCCATTAAGTACTCGAGGTTCGTTCACACTATGGAACGATACAGAGGCATTATAATATCCTTCATTTTAGTCTACATTCCTTTTCTTATAATTCCTAGAATTCTATTAGCTTTCTTAACCACCACCACACACCAAGTAAAGGACTTCAAAGTGTTAGCCACGATGATACCTAGGTCCTTTTTCTGGGTGCTGATTCCTAATGTGGAACTCTGCATAGTGTAGCTATAGTTTGAGCTGTCCTTCCCAAGTGCATAACTTTGTACTTCCCCACATTAAATTCCATCTGCCATCTGGACACTACGGGGGTCATTCTGAGCCATGGGTCGGACGTCCATTCCTGTTAAAAGCCGGGAGCATATCCCCTGCTCAAAGTTCCCCGCACGTACATAGGAGATGTACGGGAAGCTCTGGAAAGGGGCGGGAGGGGGCAGGCCGAGGGAGGAGCGGGGATGCAACCCCTGATGTATAGGGCCAATCCTGAGGTTGGCCTTGTATGCCTGGGGTCACCAACATGGACGGGGGATGGTGGCGCAGGGACAGGTCAGTGGGGTGAGGGGGTGCAGGAACTTCCCCACAGCCCAACCCTGCCTTTGGATGGCTGCATCGGGGGTCAGGCTGCAGGGAAAGAACTTTGTGGCGGTGGCCGGGGTTCGCTGCTCCCTAATGGAGCCGTGGTGCCTTGGCAATAGGACGCCACGGCTCCATGGCTGCATGCAGAAGCTGGGGCAGGCCTGTGTGGGGAGAAGCGTGGATGTCCAGCGGCACAGAATCGAGGGACAGCCTGCCCATCCAGGCACGGGCTGGCCATCTAGACCCAATTCTGATCCCGTGGGAACGTCTAGCTCCTGTGGGCTCAGAATTGGGGTCTAGATCAGCCCGTCCAGATCCTGGACATCTGGGTGGGCAGGACATTCCGCATTCGGAATCAAGCCCTCAATCTCCCTATTTCTCAGGGCCCTCTTGCAATTTTTCACAGTTCTCTTGTGATTTAATAATTTTGTGTCATTTACAAATTTGGTCACCTCACTTATGCCATTATCCAGGCCATTTATAAATAAATTAAAAAGCAGTGGACTGGGTATAGATCCCTGGGGAACTCCACTATTCACCTTTATCCATTGAATATTGACAATGTAGCCCTACTCTGTTTTTTATCTTTTAACCAATTCCCAATCCACAATAGAACATTGCCTCCTATCCCATGCCTTTTTAATTTCCTCAAGAGTTTCTCATGAGGCACAAATCCAGATAGACTCTTGTCAATCCTCTCACCTTTATACACTAGCAGAAAAAACTGTGGCTACACCTGTAAAATTTGAGCTCTCCGCGATAATATCTGTCTTACTTACGTTAATTAAGTATTCTATATATTAGATACTCTATACAGATTGTTGCTATAACATTTGGGAACATATTACAAACGAATATCATCAACATTTATCAGAAAAAACTTCAATTTGGAGTCAGACAAGGTAATTGATGTCTTTTTCTCAGGAAAATGATATTTTTATGAAACTGTCGATCCACTTTAAGCAGGTTTTATGCAGAATCTCATGTATAAGCTGATGCTTCAGATAATGTGTGTTATACTGTCAGGTGTATACAAGCTGTATCAAAGTCATATTTGTGCTTTTGTTATTTTTACAAATTTATTTTATTTATTAGCGAAAATATTTAAAAAAAATGACAAATGCTTAATAAAAAGTTTCCAACTTGGAATATGTTGTTGCATTTTGTAGATGAATGATGGCAGCAACAAAGAGGGTTGACTGGTCTCCTAAAAAGAGAGCAACAGCCATTACTTTGAGAAATGAGGGGTACAGTTTTTGTGAAATCGCTCAGAAGATGGGTCATGGAGTGACAGCATCTGGTGTACAAAAGTTGTGTGCTCGCTTCAAAGTCACTGAAAGTGTTGCAACTCAGAAGGGAAGAGGAAGGAAAAAGTCTACAACTCCAAAAACTGACAGAATGATTGTTAGGCTGGCTTTAAATAATCGTAAATCATCTGCCAAGGACATCAATCAGGAACTTATGGATCTTGGTGTGTCCATTACTGATCGACTGTTCGAAACAGGCTACTCAACGCCGGTCTGAGGGCAAGAATTCCAAGTAAGAATATTCAGAAAAGGTTTCTTTCTTGGAATTCTTGCCCTCAGACCGGCGTTGAGTTGAGTTTTCCTTCCTCTTCCCTTCTGAAACAAAAGCACAAATATGACTTTGATACAGCTTGTATGCACCTGGCAGTATAGCACACATTATCTGAAGCGTCAGCTTATACATGAGATTCTGCATAAAACCTGCTTAAAGTGGATCGACAGTTTCATGAAAAATATCATTTTCCTGAGAAAAATACATCAATTACCTTGTCTGACTCCAAATCGACGTTTTTTCTGATAAATATTGATGATATTCATTTGTAATATGTTCCCAAATTTTATGGCAACAATCTGCATAGAGTATCTAATATACAGAATACTTAATTAACGTAAGTAAGACAGATATTATCGCGGAGAGCTCAAATTTTACAGGTGTATCCACAATTTTTTCTGCTAGTGTATACCCATGTATTCACATAAAAACTGTAGCAGATTGGTACGGCTAGACTCCCCTTGGTAAAATCAATGTTGGCTTTGTGGCATTAAACCATGGCTATCTGTATATTCAGTAATTTTGTTTTTTATAAATTTTTCTATCATTTTTGCCTGGCACCGACATCACTCATGGGTTTGTAGTTTCCCAGATTACCCTTGGAACCCTTTTTAAAACCTGGAGTTATGGGGGGGCGCTAGTGAACCCAAGTAAGATGGGTGCTTAATATAAGAAATGCCACACTAGGTCAGTCCAAGGTCCATCAAGCCCAGTATCCTGTTTCCAGTAGTGGCCAATCCAGGGCACAAGTATCTGTCAGGTTTCCAAAAAGGCACGCATGTCCCACAATGCTTGTCCCGGGACAAACAGTGGATTTCCCGGGTCCTCTTTAATAGCCAAAACCAAGCCGCTAATACCCCCGCACAGATGCAGAGTACATCAGTCAAAATTGCTCAGGCTCTGCAGCCTTTGGAATTGGCAGTCTTAGAGAAGCGCTTTCTGCGATTGCTTCACAACACTGCTAGTGATTCAGCAGACAGGAACCTTGACTTCAGCATCAACCATCATGCAGCCGATTCGCGAGACGCATGCTCTGACAGTGGGAGAGGCATCGACATCGGGACACCGAAAGACCCTGACGCCAATTCCAAACCGACCGATTTCTCTCTCTAATATTTTAGGGTCTGAAGCACCCTCAAAATCAAGAATAGCATCAAGGCATCATCACTCCTGAAGGAGCCTCCATTCTCCTCAATGCAGGAGGGAGATCCAGTCAGAGACTTGGAAATATTTTGACTTTCTCTCAGAGTCTGACTCAGAGGGATGGATAACTGATGTGGAATCGGAAGACTTGTGAGAGAGTAGATCTTCTGAGCTCCCATCAGACCTTTCTCCACCTCATAAACTGCCTAAGTCTCCTCCTGAGGACATGACCTTCTGGAATTTTGTGAGAGATATGGCCAAGGCCATACCATTTTCATTGGAGTCCGAGGATGAGCCCAGGGCAGAGGAACTGGAGATCCTTCAGTACTCTTCAGCCCCTAAGGAAGCAGTTATAGTGCCTGTGCACCACATCCTACAGAGGGTACAGATGAGAATGTGGGAAAGATCCCTCACCATACTCCCAGTTAGTAGAAGGCTTGACTCTATGTATAAGGTTCAGAAAGCCCCTGGTTTCGAGAAGCCTCAGCTCCTGCACCACATCTTGGTGGTTGAGTTCACCCTTGTGAGGATCAAGAGCTCCAAGACTCATCCCCCCCCCCCTTCCCTCAGGACCTCAGGAAGGGAAGCTTGGACATTGGACTCCTTACAAAAACGCTCTTTTCAGAGTTCCATACTCATAACCCACATGGCCTCTTACCAGCACTACATGAACATGTTCCTGAAGGACATCATGCGCGACCTCGCTGATCTGTCCCAGTTCCTTCCTCCTGAAAATCTGGAACAGTCTCATATTCTGGTGGGCCATGGTAAAGACTGCTCGAAATTCATGGTCTGGGTGACTTATGACACCTTCAAGACGATGTTGAGAACAACTGCCATGAATATTGGTGCCTGGAGGCTCGCCTAGCTCCAGTCTTCAGACCTCAAACAGTCAGTACAGAACAAGCTAGTGGACAGGTTGAGGAGAAGGCTGGCTTCATTGAAAAGTAGTATGTTATTCTTACTAGACACTCCAGGCGTACCCAGCCTCCTATTGCAGGAGGTACCAGGGTGGAGGCCAGAAAAAGACCTACTACCCTCACAGAGGTAGGTACTTTCCTGGGTCCCAAACTCACAACAGAAACAGCAGGCTTCTCGACCTCAGCAGGTCCAACCTGCTCTGCAGCCAAAGTCTCAGGGCAGAATTTTCCTCCAGAGCATAGCCAGTCTACCAGTGCCAGCAGTGGGCAACTCCCCACGGTGGAGGGATGGCTCACTCCCTTTGCTCAAAGGTGGCTCCTCATAACCTCAGACTCATGGGTGCTACAGATAATCAAAGTGGTTACAAGTTACATTTATTTGAGCTGCCTCAAAATTGCCCCCTGAGGGTGTATCATCTTGACCCTCTGCATCAGGATCTGCTTCAGAGAGAAATCTCTGCCCTCATGTCCGATCTTGCCATCGAACTCATGCTGCCGGAGCAAGTAGGGCAGGGATTTTACTCCAAATACTTTCTGATTCCCCAAAAAATGGGGGGTTCCATCTCATCCTAGACCTCAGAGACCTGAACTCTTACCTTGTAAGAGAAAAATTCAAGATGATTTCTCTGGGCATCCTGCTCCTGTACCTTCAAAAAGGAGATTGGCTATGCTCCTTATCTTTATCTTTACCGTTTACTTAATATACCGCAACACACTAAAGTATCAGGGCAGTGTACAATACAAGATTATGCTACAGAACAGAAAGGAGGAAAAGAACACCATTTAATGATAGGACGGAGACAGACACTCATGCGGATTAAAGAATGGCAGTGGGGAAGTGAGAGAAGGGGGAAGGGAGAGAAGAGAGTGGGGGCTTAGATTATGGCTATGGCAGAGAGAGGTCGAAAGCATGGTGGAACCAGTAAGTCTTCAGCATGGATTTAAATTTATTGTGAGAAGTTTCTAAGTGGAGTAAAGATTGGAGGGAATTCCAAAGGGCTGGGCCAAGAAAAAAGAATTTAGAGTTACGGGTAGTTTTTAGGTGAGCTCTTGGAGGCAGGGGGATAATGTAGGTGGTTAGTGTGAGTGGAGCTGAGGATACGAGGAGGGGGAGTGTGAAAGTGAATGAGTTCAAAGAGAGATATTGTGGAGTGCTGGTGTAAATGTGCTTTGTGGACCAAAATGAGTATTTTAAATTATATCTGGTATTTGACCGGGAGCCAGTGAAGGTGAATGAGCAGAGGGGTAACATGGTCAGAGCATGTAGCATGGGTAAGGATACAGGCAGCAGTGTTCTGGAAAAGTTGGAGACATTGTAGTTGATACTGAGAGAGGCCAGCAAGAGTGATGTTACAGTAGTCGATACGTGCAGTGACCAGAGAAAGGAGGAGTGTGGTTAAGAATGGCAGAGGCAAAAAGGGCAAACGGCACGGATTTGTCTTAAAGAATGAATAGACCAGTGAATAAAGAGAGGAGAGGTATTCCCGAAATGATAAGGAAGAGTTGAGTGTCACATTCAGGTAATGCAGAGAAGGAATCAATTGAATGAGGGTGTCAGAAAATGAAGGGGCAAGTGTAGGATAGGGGCCATCGAGTTAAAAACAGATAGCTGCTGTATTGAAGGGATTAAGGTGCAAGAAGTTAGTAGACATCCAAGAGCTGATCTGAGTGAGGCAGAGGTTGAGCAGTGCCAGATTGGGAGCCGAAGGACTGGTGTGATATAAGAGGATTATGTCATCGGCATAATAATATGCCAAGATGCTGTGCTGTTGGATGATTAGTATTAGGGGAGCTAGGAAAACATTAAAAAGGAGAGGAGCCAGGAGCGAATCCTGAGGGACACCACAGGGAAGGGGAGTGCTTGGAGAGGAGGAGTCTCCTGAAAGAACAGAGAAGGACCTGGAGGATAAGAAAGAATGAAACCATTGAAAGACAAACTCACTAACACCAGCATCATGCAAGCAGGAGAGAAGGGTGGAGTGATCGACTAAGTCAAAAATAGAAGAAAGGTCCAAAGAAACAGCCAGGGAGATGTCACCATGATCATGAGAAATGTGCACTTCATTGAGAAAGGAGGGAAGAATGGTTTTCGTGCTGTGTCTGGGGTGAAAGCCAGATTGGCGAGGGTGAAGGGGTAAAGGATGTGTATACTCATATACCAATACATCCTGCTCACAGAAAGTATCTCAGGTTCATTCATGGAGGACAACACTTTCAGTACCGAGTGCTACCTTTTGGCCTGGCCTCAGTGCCACACATCTTTACAAAATGCCTTGTGGTAGGAGCAGCCTACCTCAGGACTCTAGAAGTGTTTGTCTTCCCTTATCTGGATGATTGGCTGATAAAAAGTACCACTATAAAAGGACTTTGAGAATCAGTGCAGGTAACTAGCCAGGTGTTGGAGATCCTAGGGTTTGTCATCAGTTACTCCAAGTCCCACCTTCAGCCCACCCAACAGCTGGAGTTTATAGGAGCCCTGTTCAACACAACTCAAGCAAAGGCTTTCCTCAGGCAGGACAGTTTCCAGAGGCTAATAGCTTTAGTGCGAGAAACTCAACTGAGTCAACAAGTCACTTCTTGCAAGATGCTGACCGTTCTATGCCATATGGCCTCTACAGTACATGTCATGCCCTTGGCATGCCTCTAGATGAGACAAGCTCAATGGACTCTGCGGGCGCAGTGGACCCAGGTCACCAGTCGTCGCTGGAATCGACTGTATGTTACCAGTCTTCTGGGCCATTCATTGCATTGGTGGTTGGTTCATCAGAACTTGCTTAAGGGTCTTCCTTTTCATAAAGCCTCACCCCAAAAGATTTTGATAACAGATGCATCCAAACTGAGCTCGGGAGCTCATCTGAATGGGTTTCATACTCAGGGCGACTGGTCTGTTCAAGAAAGTCTTCACCAAATCAACTTCCTGTAATTGAGAGTCATAGCAACTGCTCTAAAGGCTTTCTGAGACCAGCTAGCCAACCAAATTGTCCTAGTTCAGATTGACAATCAGGTCGCCATGTTTTTTATAAACAAACAAGGAGGCACTGGTTTGTATCTCCTTTTCTGGGAGACAGTTAGATTGTGAAAGTTCACCATCGCTCTCGGGATGGAGCCGAGGGCCACATGTCTTCCAGGAGAGCAGAAAATCCAAAAAAACAAACTAACTGTCACTCTACACTTTAAACCCCAAGCAAAAATAGAGTAAGGTACATGAAATTGTAAGCTAGCGTGTATGTAATAATGTCGGAAGAGCAGCCATGAGGTTTCAACCGCCTCTTGAAGCTAAACTTCCATTTTGCTCAAATTTTTAATGAGCTCACACCAGAGCTGGATAAATAAAGGTGAAGCACCACAAAAAAGTGCCCACTACATAAAACCAACTAATTATATAGTATTTTAGAGTGTCTTAAGTGTACTGTGAGAAGTCCAATTCGGAAAAACCAAGAAAAAACGGGACTATAACTTATCTGAAACGTCCCATGAAAGTTTTCTCCACATCCACTTCAGTTCTTCAAACCTTTGTCGGACATCTCCCATAATAATCTCTCAGAACAATTTGCAGTTGTAAACAGGTACACAGCACTGCGTTTCGGGCAAACACCAAATTATAGCCCTGTCTCAACACTCGATTCAACTGCAACGTGAAAACAGTCTCCCAGCTGATCACGAACGCCAGCGCATGCTCAATAGCACTCTAAAATACTATATAATTAGTTGGTTTTATGTAGTGGGCACTTTTTTGTGGTGCTTCACCTTTATTTATCCAGCTCTGGTGTGAGCTTATTAAAAATTTGAGCAAAATGGAAGTTTAGCTTCAAGAGGCGGTTGAAACCTCATGGCTGCTCTTCCGACATTATTACATACACGCTAGCTTACAATTTCGTGTACCTTACTCTATTCCAGGAGAGCAGAACACTTTGGCGGACAAACTGAGTCGGGTCCTCCAACTACACAAATAGATGCTGAATAGGGAGGTAGTGGCCCCTATCTTTCTGGAGTGGGGCACCCCCTTGCTGGGCTTGTTTGCCACTCCACAGAATACCTAGGTGGTGCAGTTCTGCTCCAGAGTGGAGTCACACAGTCAACTAGCATCAGATGCTTTCCTCCTATATTGGGGGAAGGGTCTTCTCTAAGCTCATCCTCCAATTCCTCTCATAGCGAAAACTCTCCTGAAGCTCAGAACGGATGGAGGGTGGATGGGCCTCATTGTGGCCTATTGGCCCAGGCAGTTATGGCTTCCTCTTCTACTAAAACTCTCCAGTTTGGAACCCCTCCAGCTGGGCCATGCTCCAGATCTAATATCGCAAGACGACAGGAAAATGCTGCATCCCAACATCCAGTCCTTGGCTCTCACGGCACGGATGTTGAGAGGTTAGTCCTGTCAGAGCTCAGTTTGCCAATGGCATTACTGAGGTCCTTCTAGCTTCCAGGAAGACCTCAGCAAGGAAGTCTTATGCCTGCAACTGGGGGCGATTTGCTGTCTGGTGTGCCGGCCAGTCCCTGGATTCCTTCCTCTGCCTCGCACACAAGCTGCTTGAATATATTCTGCACCTCTCTGAATCTGGCATGAAGTCCAACTTGGTCAGGATCCACCTCAGTGCAATTGTAGCATACCATTGTGGCATAGAAGGGAAATCCATTTCGGTACAGCCTTTGGTTGTTCGCTTTATGTGGGGGCTGCTTCTTTTGAAGTCTCCTTATAGACCCCCTGCCGTGGCGTGGGACGTCAGTGTGGTTCTTGCACAATTCACAAAGGCTTCCTTTGAGCCACTCGATTCGTGCCCACTGAAATTCTTGACCTGGAAAGTCTTGTTTCTGGTGGCGGTCACTTCAGCCCGCAGGGTGAGTAAGCTTCAGATGCAAGTAGTACTCATCCTAAATTTCTTCCGAAAGTAGTTTTGGATTTCCACCTTAATCAGTTGATTGTTCTACCAACCTTTTTTCCAAGGCCTCACATCCACAAAGAAGAAGCTGCATTGCACATGTTGGATTGCAAGAGAGTCTTGATCTTCCACTTGGAGCAGACAAAAGTCCATAGGAAGTCCGTCCAGCTTTTTGTTTCCTTTGACCTCAGCAAGCTAGGGGCTGCCGTTTCTAAATGTTCTCTTTCAATTTGATTAGCAGACTGCATCTCTTTCGCTTATGCCTAGGCAGGCCTGAGCCTTGATGGTCATGTCACAGCTCACAATGTCAGTTATGGCAGCGTCAGAAGCCAACTTATGCTTTGCCTCCATGAAAGAGATCTGCAGAGCTGCGAAGTGGTCTTCGGTCCACACCTTCGCATCTCACTATTGCCTGGTTGGGGATTCTCAATGTGACAGCAACTTCGGCCAGTGTGTACTTTGGCATCTGTTTGGTGATTAGGATACAGCTCCATCCCGCCTAGTCCTGTCAGTCAATCAGTCCAGGCTACCAAAAAAAAAAAAAGTAACAATCCATACAAAAAACCTGCACATCTGACTTATAGATCACCTGATGCAACAACAGACAGCCTTGAAATGCTAACAGAAATACTATGCTCATCCACCCACAAACATCTTCTTTTACTCCTAGGTGACCTCAACCTTGCGTCACTCCCGAACAACCAATCAACAACATTCCTATCAACCATTCACAACTTGAATTACCACCAAATTATAAATTCTAAAACCCACAGCAAAGGTAATATACTGGACCTAGTTTTCTTGCCTAACACAATCCATAATAACTATGATCCTAAAACTCTTGAGGTAACACCAGTACCCTGGTCTGACGACTACCTCATAAAATTCCAAATCCCCATCCAACAGACTGCTATTCCACAACAAATAAACTCCACCCAACTACATAGGTTTAAGCAATTTGACAGAGAAAACTTCTTAAACCAAACAACCCAACACTTATCCACATCCACACTCAATCTTGATGAAGCAATAGAAAAATGGAACGATATGATATCAAAAGCCCCCACCCTACAAGTACACGCCACAACCACCACAAAAAAACACAACAATGCATGGTTCAGGCCGGAGCTAAAGCAACTCAAAAAATAACTATTTACAATAAGTAAACTAAGGTTTATTTATTATACATTGTTTCCTTGCTCATCTGTTCTATGTAATTCTGTTACATGTTCTATATAACTTAAATTTTATGTAAACTGTTCTATGTACAATGTTGTTCACTTGTAAACCATGCTGATCATGAATAGTGCAGTATAAACATAAATAAATAAATAAAAAAGGTAAATAAGTAAACTATTTAAGCTTTTAATTTACGAGATGTTCTCACTTTTTTTGGGCCACCCTGTAGTTATCAAAGTTCTGTTATTGTTATTGTACATAGTTGATACTGTTCCATGTAAACTGAATTATACTACCCTGTTACTGTTCATATTGTTCATTGTAAACCGCAATTGATCTGCAGGAAATCGTGGTAAAAAAAGTTAATAAAATAAATAATAAATAGATATATACAGGGTGGCCCAAAAAAAGTGAGAACATCTCGTAAATTAAAAGCTTAAATAGTTTACTTATTTACTTTTTTTAGCTATATAACGTCTTTATTTCAACAATTTCCGGTTGCCATCTTTTTTTTTTTTTAATTTGCCAATCGTTTACATCTGTCTTTTTGAATTTTTAAATAACTTATATGCTACGAGATGTTCACACTTTTTTGGGCCACCCTGTATATGTCAGAAAGGAAAAAGAAAAGCAGAAAAGAGAGGGAACTCTTGCCATTACTGTACGTACCGGTAGTTAGTTTTTCGAATTCCGTAGTTGAATATTTCCCCTATTGGGCTTCTCAGCAGTCTCCTCTGTTTTCGATAGCCTGTAGCTTGGGAGTCCCATATGTGAGGACTTATTTCCTACTTGTCCGTGGAGAAAAGATAGTTACTGACCTGTAGCAGGTATTCTCCTTGGACAGCAGGATTAAATCCTCACAACCCTCCCACCTTCCCGAGGAGTTGTCTTCTGCTACAGCTGTGTATTCAGACTAGAGGATGGTGCATGGTGACAGGCGGGAAAGGAGGTGCGCAGGTGCAGTGGAGCCTCCCAAAAGCTTTCAATAGAAGCTGGGGAGCACATTTTTGCCACTTAGATCATGGCCAGGAACAAATATTGGCATGGTTGTGTCTGCAGCCAGGGCCAGACGTGCACAGTTCTTTCTTGAATTACACGGTGATATGTCTCTCTGTAGGACTGCCCAGGCCACACCTCTACCACACCCCCATTCGACATAGACGTGGTTGCACCAGGGACGTCTATATATCCAGCTTTCTAAACTGGCTCCGGGGACGATTTTGTGATCTGCATGTCTGAAAGCCCATTTTCAGAAGTCCAAATCATGAATAGGGTTTCTAAAATGAGCCCCTATGCTAATGGAAAAAATAAATGTGTATTACTTCCTCTGAAGACTGACTGCAAGCTCATGTTTTGGGGTGGAAGGAAGGAAGTGGAAGGAGGTAAGGCCGCAAAACAAACATTTTTTGAAGCAATGTACTTAGTGGTATTTAGCAAAGTGCATTTCCTAAGACAAAGTACAGATGTGTGAACCAAGGGGGATTTTTAAAGTTATTTTTATTTCATAAACCTGTTAAAATGTTTGCTTGAACAGTTTATTTACAGTATGTGCTTGCACAAGTGGTACAGTAATTCCTGACCTACGAATCATGCAGAGGAGCAGCTCAGCTATCCTGCTGCACAGATGCCTGAAGCTAGTTCCAACCTGACATGGAATATTCTGGATGTAAATATCTAAACTTAGAAACCAGCATATCTTCTGCCTTCCATGCCTCAAAATTAAATGATTTGATATGAATTGAAAATGAGGAGAATAAAACGTGTGGTGAGAAGTGCACTTTGAGGGTGTGTTTTTCATCAGGTTGTTGCCATGCAGAGTGGGACGGAAGAATGTAATAAGGCCCGCAGACTATGTACTGAAAAATGACTTCATGCCAGGCTGCATCACATGAATTTGACTTGAAGCTGAAAGGAGAGAGAGGATTCAGCCCCCATGACCTGTGCCAGATACTTGAGTGTTTGAGCACATTAGAGAAACATATTACTTAGTAACATAGTAAATGACGGCAGATAAAGACCAGCATGGTCCATCCAGTCTGCCCAACAATACGGCAAGAGTAGGTGCACCCGTCACTCCGTGCAGGCCACCCCTCCCCATGTCTTTGTTTAGGGGTGAACCCACCACTCCATGTAGGACACCCCATTTGTTGAGAAGTTAGATGGTTCAGTTTATTTTGTTTTAATCCTGTTGCTGTAAAGGGATCCGCTGTGCTAGTCCCATGCTGTTTTGAATTCCGTCACCGTGTTTGCCCCCACTACTTCCATTGGGAGGGCATTCCAAGCATCCACCACCCTTTCAGTGAAAAACTATTTCCTGACATTCCCTTTCAATTTTCCACCTTGCAGCTTTATGTTATGCCTTCTAGTTTTGCAGCTTCCCCGTCTTTGGAAGAGGTTTGTTTGTTCATCGTTCCTCTTTAAGTATTTAAAGGTCTGAATCATATCTCCCCTATCCCTCCTCTCCTCCAAAGTGTACATATTTAGGTCTTCAAGTCTCTTCTCATAAGGTTTCTGACGCAGGCTCCAAATCATTTTGGTCGCCTTCCTCTGAACACTTTCCAGTCTTTTTACATCTTTTGCAAGATATGATCTCCAAAACTGAACACAGTATTCCAGGTGAGGCCTCACCAGTGACCTGTACAGTGGCATTAGTACCTCTTCCTTTCTGCTGGTAATTCCTCTTTGTATGCAGCCCAACATCCTCCTGGCTTTTGCCACCGCCTTGTCGCACTGTTTTGCCACCTTGAGATCATCAGAGATAATCACACCAAGGTCTTTCTCCTGAACCATGAACACCAACCTCTCGCCCCCTATCGTGTACATTTCCCTTGGATTTCTGCTACCTAAGTGCATGACACTGCACATTTTCGCATTAAATCGTAATTGCCAAGCATTTGACCATTCTTCCAGCTTTTGTAGATCTTTCCTCATATTATCCACTCTCTCAGGGGAGTTTTTTATTATAGCTTCTCCTATTAGTCCTACGTTTATGGAATCATAAAAAATGAGCCCTCCTGAGAGAAATATAGAAAAATGACGGCAGATAAAGACCATAAACAGCCTATTCAGTCTGCCCTTCTCCATCAACTACTAAGTTCTACAGTCCCTTTTTGTCCTTCGAGATCTTGTGTGTTTGTCTCATGCCTTATTGAATTCAGATACAGTCCTTGTCTCTACTACCTCCACTGCGAGACTATTCCACACATCTTCCTCACTTTCCATAAAGAAATATTTCTGCAAATTACTGACAGCATGTTACATTTGGTTATCCCCTTTCACCTTCATTCTATGTCCCCCCTCATTGTGGAGCTTTCTTTCAATTGAACAAGGCTGCCCTGCCTTTATTCCAAAGTATCCATATTGAAATCTTTAAGTCTTTCTCCATGTGCCTTATAACAAAGATTACTAACCATTTTAGTAGCTGTCCTCTGCATCAACTGCATCCTATTTTATATACTTTTGAAGATGCTGTCTCCAGTGCTCCTGGCCATTCCTCTCCAAGCAACCTTCTGGCTTTTGCCATCGCCTTTTCTACTGTTTATCCTCCCTAAAATCATCAGAAATAGTCACCCCAGGTCTTGCTCTTCTTTCATGGACAGCAGTACTTCACCCCCTATACTGTACCACTCCCTTGGATTTTTGCAGCCCAAATGCATGATCCTATATTTTTTAGCATTAAATCTCAGCTCCCAGATTCTCACTATAAATTGAAAATGAAGAGAATAAACTTGTGCTGAGAAGGACCTCAGGAGTTCATCTGGAGCCGCACGCACATTTTTGTTTTCTGGGATATTCAGTATGAATACGTATGAGGTAGATTTGCTTATATATGCAGTAAATGCCCTGAGAAATAGTCCTATTAAGTAAGGCAAACAATGACCTCAAACATGTATGTGTCCTGGGTGTTATTAATAACCTTCAATAATCGAGATGCTGCCTCTCCTCTAGGTGGCTTGCTCCACTGCCCAGCTATATTTATAGTCAATTAGTTGTTCTAATATTTAACGCAGTTCTCTCTGCTCTAGCCTACTTGTCCTTTTCCCAGTGGAGATGGGGGAACAACCATTTACTCAATGTCTTCCCTATTTGTGTAGTTGAAGACTGCTGTTAAGTTGCCTATCACTTTTCTTCTCTAAAGAAATCCAACTTCTCCTTATCCCTATGAGTAAAACAATCTGTAAACCTAGAGTTAAAATCCTGGTTTGACTCCCACACTGAACTTGTCTAGCAAAACCTACCTTACCTTTTCAGCACACTTGGCAGGCTCCGTACAAAAAAAATCCACAAGTGTTCTCATGACTTTCTAGTGGTTAACGAGCAACACTGTCAAGTGGAGATTTCCATCGTCCCCTGGGTTTGATTTTTGTTGCTGCAGTGGGCAGAAACAATCACTTTTCAGGCAACTGCAGTGGGTTTTCCAAGGGGCAGCTCTGGAGGGATCTTGATGGAAGGCATAGTGAACATGTGTAGGAGATGAATGGGGAAACGTTGGTGGGGGGGGGGGGTTGTTGCCTTTTTTTTTTTTTTTAAATCATGCGCAATGACTTTTGAATAAAAAGGAACTGAAAAGGGAGGCAAACAATATCATACTGATAACTGTGTGGGCAGTATTTATTCTGTGGGGGGCTGTGTACTAACAGGTGTTAGCTGTCCTCACAATGCAAATGCTGGAAAATTGCACCACAGTGACAGCTAACGCTGGACAACGCAGCTACTGCAAGCAATTTCCCGTGGTAGCTGCATTTTGCACAGTAACAGTGCAAGTGGGTGCGCCAGCAAAGTGCGGTGACTGCAGGCATTGAGCACACATGATAGCCACACGTTTTTGCAGACATTGCGGATGCAGATAACACCTCCTCTGTGGGGGCGATAGCTTCATTCATTACACCTCCTCTGAGGGGGCGATAGCTTCATTAGTAATGCTGTGCAGCCCCTGACATATAACACGTGATTTTTGTAGCTACACCCACAGTTAGCTTCAAAAACTGATCATGTGTCATTATTCTCAAAGTATTCTTTACAAGAACTGAAAGAGACATATTTTACCTAGGACAGAGATGTGCTATAATAAAAAGAGTCAAAAGAATTGAGTATTTTAACCAGATTCTCCTTTCTCCTCCCTAGGTGCCTCATTAAGTGGTTGGAGGTGCGGAAAGTTTGCCCACTCTGCAACATGCCTGTTCTTCAGCTAGCTCAGCTCCATAGTAAACAGGACCACAGACCTCCGGAGGGGCCTCTCCCGGGAGCAGAAAACATAGTATAGTTGACTACATGGGTTCTGCAGTTTTTGGAGGACAAAAGACAATGAAAGGGAAACAAATGGTCCACCTATGCAGAGGATCAGATTTCTAAATCTGTTGTTTACTTCCTTGGTGTACGCCCAGAATTTGGGTTTCCCTCCAACTCTTTGAAGAGCACCCAGGATGCACTTGGGCGCATATGTTTGGGCTTTGAACAACCAAAGTACTTAAGGCACCCAGCAACAAAAAAGCAACACAGATTGTATGAAGGGTTTTGACTTTTTCAGGAGTACTTTATAAGAACACTAGTTACGAACTCAGATTATAATATCGCTTACATGGAGTTCAGCATGAATTGAACATATGAGGTAATATTACAAGTTAAAAAAGAGAGAGAAGAACAAGGTATCTACAAAATGCAAGTACCGAAGTTTCAGTCGGACGATTCAAGATACTATGCAAACAACTTCTCTTATCAGTGCACTTCTCAACTTGCAAAACAAAAAAAAATGAAGATAAATCTAGTGGTAGTCAACTCATGCTGACTGGCCCAGATTTGGAAGCATCTGACTGAAAGAGAATAATGGCAACTTCTGCAGGGGATTTCTAAGCTTCACAGAAGCAGCCAAAATGATAGGCAAATTACTGTTAAGCAAGCAGCAATAACATCATCAGTCAAAGAGCTTTTTTTCACCCCATAGACACAGAATGGTGAAAAACAACTTAGAGGCATGTTTAGTAAGCCAGGCTGGCTGTTAGCACGCACTATTTGAAAGTAGGTCACAATGAAGAATATTGGGACTTAGTTACAAATAGCACGCACTAATCGTTAGAGCAGTTTAGTATATGTGTCCCTTATTAAATCAAGCCTGAACGAATCCCTTGATTTGCTACAGCACTTAAATCACAGCACTTAAATTTCTTGCCCCCTTCTTCGTTAGTACCATTATGAATCAGCTGAGCTGACTTACCTTTGTTACCCATAAAGCACTTCCACCCTATAAGAAACATTCATAAAATGTAATGTGTGCCTTCGAGTCAGTCCTGACTCCTGGCGACCCAGAAGCTCCTGGGTTTTCTTGGCAGTGTCACCGGAAGTAGATTGCCAGGCCTTTCTTCCGAGGCAATGGAGGGTTAAGTGACTTGCCCAAGGCCACAAGGAAGAAACATTCATACGCATAGCAAAAAAAAAAAAAAAAGGAAGGCTTATTTGCAGAGGTACTCAAATCCAGTCCTGGAGGACCACAAACCAGTCAGGTTTTCAGGATATCCCTAATGAATATGCATGAGATATATTTGCATGCACTGTCTCCATTGTATTTGAATCTATCTCATGCATATTCATTAGGGATATCCCGAAAACCTGACTGGTTTGCGGCCCTCCAGGACTGGATTTGAGTACCTCTGGCTTATTGCATGCCTGCCTTATTTAGAATTTGAGGGAGAAATTAATGAGAAGCCTGCAATATGAGTCTTATTCTGTGCAGTATTTATACTTTGAAGTAAACATATCAATATGATGCAAAAAAAAAAATGGCAATTTTTGAAAAATGTTTTACTACCATACGTCAATAGAGGGTATTATTTCAAAGCAGCATGAAATATAGTGGATACGGCTGTCTGTGGTTTACGCCCATTCAGTATTAAGAGGCGAGGTTTAATGGCAAGCAACCAGCATCCGGTAGCATATGGTGAAGGTTACTTTTCGGGTGTCCAGAAATGCACTCATTTTGGTTATGCAACCCAAGTCTATAACGTCATTGAATAAAAACACTCATCACCTGTAGACCAGAAGGAACATATTAGTCCTATTTATTTATTTAGCTGATCATTGTGGAAATTAATTTAAACCTAATGGTAAATGGCAACATATTTATACATTTTAGGTTTTGTTGCTCTTAGCACCCCAGTGCAATGTGCAGTAGCGCGTTGCAGGGAGAGACTCATTTTTGTGGACTTCGACCCAAGCATTTTCTTACAAGTTTGCTCATGACCAGCTCTTTATGCGCATGCGCACTTCAGAAAGACTTTCCCACACAACATCAAAAACCGCCTTCTTGTTAAGAAGTTAACTTGCCAACTTCAGCAGGAGAATTCTTTGTTCAGTCATCTGGATGCCAGCCAATGATTTTTATTGCTTTTAGAAGCCAAAATGTTTGCACTGCACCATCACCGTATTGGCATTAAAAAGAAAAGCAAAACATGGATCTATTATGGTGCTGAAATTCCCACAGTAATGGTAATTACAGACGGCGGAGTCGTTTCTTGAAATGCATTTCTTTTTTAAATAAAAGCTGCTCCTTGGCAATAAAATAAACCCAAAGAAGAGCTGTTGCTCGGATATAGGCTTATTTATAATCAGAGCATAATGATGTGCCCCAAACTCAAAACAGCCCTGGAACGGCATGCCAACACTCTTGTTTTATAAACTTGATGGAAAGTAAACAAAGAAAGCTATTTGGTATAACATTATTATCCGCCTTCCTTTGTGTGTACAGTATGCCAGCTTTACAATTTGTTGTGTTATTCCAAGCATTTTGGCTTCTTAACAGAAGTGATGTTAAAGGGAGATGAGCGTGCTCTTATTGTTAATGAGCAGGCGTTGCACCCTGAACCTGACCGTTATTACATGGGGTGCCTGTACATTGTTTGCAGACCATGTTGTACTGTTAAAAGAGCTGTATATAACAAAAACTATTATATTTTTTTTAATGTTTGGAAAAAAAAAAGGTCATGCCACTCTGCTTGCGTTGTGTGTTCATTTTCTGCCTGCCTTTTGGCATGTACAAGCATTAAGCACCCATTTTGGGGCTGCAAGCGCAGACATGCTCCTCTTCGGTGCCAAAACAAGTTTACGCTGATGCATCCAAATAGCCATGAAACCTGTAGATGCTTAGAAAGGAGAAGCAGCTTCCTGATGGATATACCTCTTGACTTTATGGAAGAGCTAGATATGCTGCTTAACCTCTACCCAGTTCTTTGCAAAACCTTTGATATGGAGAGTCTTTCTCTCTCTCTTTCCTTTGCCTCCTCAGCAGAATCAGCTGAGTTCCAGCAAAAATCCAGAAGCTCCCCAGCAGAGCTCTGAATGCCACAGTTAAGCAGAGCGGGCACAATTATGCAGCTATTTCTGATCAGCATCTCAGTTGTAGCACTTATTTGATAAATCCTTTCAGATTTGTACCCTTCATATGGCTAAAAGGCAAGTCCATTCATGGTATGTGCATTTTTTAAGCATTGCTTAGCAAGAGGTCCACTTCTAATTTATCAAAAAAGGTTAGTCTCGCTTCCTCAACAGGTATTTATAATTATATACATCAGTGGGTAATATTTCTTTGCCATGAATACAAAATAAAGAATCTTGTAACGTTCACATCTAGTTGTACACCCTTTTTTTAAGCTACAGTAAAGTATGTCACTGCTAAAGCTATACAGCATTCTGTGTTGTATAGAGAATTTCTCCAGGAACAGGCAGGAAGTCAGTCCTCATTTATGGGTGAAGTCTGTGCCGACGGAGCCCTCGTGAAAGCATCTCCCCAGTTTTCAAAGAAAGCCTTTAAAAGATGCTACCATGCATGCGTGGTCTCCTTCCTGCTCAAGGGTGCCATCTTACTGAGTCTCCTTTTTTCCACGGAGCCCAACAGACATCCATCTTAATTCCCTGAAAAAAGTTGATTAAATTGTGCGTTAAACTGTTTTTTTCTTTCTCCGGTTGCACCAGTCCCTTTCCCGCCTCCAAGCTCACTTGCCCCTGCATAGAGTCTATGATCCGTTCTATGATTCCCCCCCACCCACCCCCCGCATGGTTTGTGCCTTTTTCTATCTGCTGACTATGCAGAGGGTCTTCGACCTCACCAGAGTCCTTTTACCCCCAATGGCCAGCGGGTTCAAAAAGTGTGGTGCACAAAAAACATGTTTCTCACTGATACACATGATTGCTGCCTCCAGTGTCTAGGGGCAGACCATGACCCGGAGATTTGCACCCTGTGTAAAAAGATGTCCGCAAAGGCCATCCAGTGTCGTCAGCAGAAGCAGAGCGACATTTTCCACAGGTCAGACTCTTCCCCAGTAGCCTCTTACTCTAAGGCCTCGGAGTCGTGTAAAGCCCCCACAGCACCCAATCGGGTCCACAGACACTTTGACAAGGGTTCCCCAGGACGGGAACGCAAAAAGAAGAAGAAATTCTCAAGGACTTCATCCTGGGACTTGGACATGCTGGGTAAACTCCGCGCCAGGTCCCACAGCCTGCAGAGAGAACCCAAGGAGTCAGAGCGGGAGCGGCCAGCAAAGGTTCCCCGAATACACAGAGGCTTCTGGTGACAGGTCCCAGACCCCCGAGGCCTGTCTCATCGAGGACTCCCTCTCCTCACCGACGCCAGACCCGGTGACCCTAGTGTCCACATGGAAGGTTGCAACTCCTGAGTGGGAAGCCAGGATAATGGCACTGGAGCACAGTGTTACTGCCTTCCTCATTTTGCAGCAGGCATCATTGCCCGGCCCCACCAGTGCATCTGCCAAGACCATGGGGACCTCGCTCTTGAGGATGCCCCAGGTCGCCAAGCCAATCCTCGTGAGCCAGGAGCCTTGAGTCAATCCTTGGCGAGGGTCTCAATATCGCATCTGTTCCTCAGGAGCGATATCCTCCCCGGTGAGCGCTTGTGGCTCCAGCCAAGCAGCCAATGTGGGTAACTGGGGCCCCGACCCGGGTCCTGCACCCTAGGTGCCATTGGTCATCGAGTCCTAAACAGACTACTCCGACTGGGAGTCCAAGGATGAGGCATCTCCAGACACGTGGAAGTACCGTGATCTCCCATCGGACCCATATCCTCTGGCGTTGCAGCGTTGGTCCCCACCTGAGGACGCTTCATTCTCGTTTGTTCGAGACATGGTGAAAACTTGTTTCTCACCACAGAGTCAGAGGAGGACCCTCACATGGAGGAACTCGAAATTCTCCAATACAAGGCCCCACCCAGGGAGGCCCTGTGGTACCTGTCCTCGCCATTCTTGGTTGGCTCCTCCTCCGCATGTGGGAGACAATGGCATTTGGTATCCATAGTAAGCCAACACCATGTACAGGTCCAGCGGGGCCCCAGCTTCCGGAAGTCACATCTCCAACACACCTCCATGGTGGTGGAGTCAACCATGTGCCAGCAAAAGAGCCCGAAGACTCACTTCTCCATGCCCTCAGGCAGGGAGTCCTACGCCCTCGGCTGCAAATGCTACCAGGGCTTGATGCTGGGTTGCCGAATCCAAGTCTACCAGCTTTATATTGGCATCTATCGGCAAAGGAATTCACGGGCTTCTCGAAGGGGATCACCTCCAGTGAGTGGTTCCAAACCCTCACGAAGTACATTGGGGAGTGCTCGAAGTACATGTTCCGGGCTGCCTATGATGGCTTTGAGTCAAACGCAAGGGTAGTCGCCGTGGTCATTGGCACTCGATGTCAAGCCTGGCCCCAGGCATTGGACCTCGAACAGTGAGTCCAGAAGAAGCTCCTTGATGTCTCCTGCCTCGGTGAAAACCTATTTGATAAACCGATGGAGGAAAAGGCAGTGAAGATCAAGATAGAATTCCTCACAAAGACTCTGCTCTCCAGGAAGACCTCCACCCTTCCAAAGAACAAACCATCGGGGAAGAGGCCCCCTTTTCAGAGAAAGGGCCAGCCTTACCAAGGCTACTCCCAATACCAGGCCCCACAGCAGGGCCTCCAGGGCAAGAGAGTGGACGAAGGCCCTCGCAAGCCTAAGGGCTCTAAGCCCCAGACCCCGGCTCCTGCCCAGCCAGGGACAAGGTTTTGACTCCCTGAGCATAGCCTCTCCACCCTTGGGGGAGCAGCTGCCAACCGGGGGGTGTCTGGCTCATTTTGCCCATCGGTGGCCTGCCATCACTGACAACTCCTGGGCACTCCAGGTAGTCATGGAAGGCTACCCCCTTCACCTGAACCAGACACCTCCCTCCTTCTTCCCAAGAGAACCCTCTCAGACTCTCCCTGCACCAGGCCCTGCTACTGCAGGAACTCACAGGCCTCCTCACAGACAGAGCCGTGGAGCCAGTAACCTATCACCTCAGGGACAAGGAGTTCTACTTCCGAAACTTTCTGGATAAAAAAAAAAAGAGGGAGCCTAAGGCTTATTCTGGACCTATGAAACCTGAACAAGTTCCTGGTGCAGAAGAAATTCAAGATGCTCTCCCTTGAAACATTGCTGCCCTACTTCCAGCAGGGAAATTGTCTATGGTCCTTGGACCTAAAGGATGCTTACACCCACATCCTCATTCATCCCAGCCACACGCAGTACTTAAGGCTCATGGTCAGGGGCGACCACTACCAGTACAGAGTACCACCCTTCGGTCTAGCCTCCGCACCAAGAGTTTTCTCCAAATGCCTGGCAGTGGTGGCCACCTACCTCTGTCTCCAAGGGGCCTTCGTATTCCCATATTTGGATGACTTGATAAGGGGAAACACGTCTACCGAGGTGCAACAGGCCTGCACCATCAATGTCCTAAAGTATCTGGGGTTTGTGATAAACCACCCCAAGTCCCATGTCAGTCCCACACAGGGCTTGAAGTTCAGAGGGGCTCGACTGGACACTCTTCAGGCTAAGGCCTTTCTCCCCTTGGATACGGCAGGTTGCCTTGTGACTCCAGCCACTGAGGTGCAACACCGCCATGCAGTGTTGGCACAGTCCATGCTCCGCCTGCTGGGCCACATGGCATCCACAGTCCATGTGGTTCCCAATGCCTGCATTTGCATGTGGTCAGCCCAGTGGTGCCTCCGCTCCCAGTGGACACAAGCCACAGGCAGGCTCCGGGACAAAGTCTTAGTGCCCCACAAGCTAGCAAAGCCACTTCACTGGTGGCAGGCCACACAGCACCTACAGGAGGGTATGCACTTCCAGTCCCCAAATCCC